>OX457040.1:28961599-29109099 GCA_949752735.1 Lumbricus terrestris
AGGTTAGAATGTGAAGGTTCATTGGAATTCTGCTTCATTCGTGATAGGTGAATTAGAAGTTCGTAGTCACCGTTAGAAGAGTTGGCTGCTTTTCACCTTCATTGAGTGGTTTCGTATCCTATTATCGAAATTCATGAAAAGGAAGCATTTAACCAAGTTCGCTTTCAGGTCGTGAAAATGATTTGCAATTTCTGAACGATGGTTTCCTCGAGAACCAATAAAAATTGCGTGATTTTGGAAAGCGTTCCAAGTTTCTAAATTAAATAAAAGAGGTTAGAACCCTAGCTAGCGTGCGTAAAAGTCACTCAATTTTGGCAAATTTTCACACAAACAAATTAAAATCACAATTTGTTGCTACTTCTACAAGATCAGACTTGGCGATTCTTTTTAAACTTGCGTTTTACGGTGAAAAAGATGACTGCATCTCTGTTCAGACTAAGGCCTAAGCTCTGACCTACATGTACGTTACGTTCAGCAGTGATGTCTATGCTTATACAAACTACATGTACATACTATATGATACTAGGCTAATTATTGGATTGCTAATAATCACTGAAAGGTCGGGTGAGGACAAAACACTAAAGATGACTGACGCTAGTTTCAAACTTCCATTGCATTTTCAAAAGCTGCTTGAAATGTTGTATTGCAGAAAAAAATTTCAGAAATTTTTCTTTTTTTCTCAACTTCTCGCGGAACCCTTGTGCTCGCCCCGCGGAACCCCTGGGTTCCGCGGAACCCAGTTTGGGAAACGCTGGTCCAACTGATGACCGTTCGTTCGTTCGTTCGTTCGTTCATCTGCCTATGAAACCTCGCGCCTCTTGTCTCCTTCTTCCATTTCTATTTCATCGCCGTCGCTACGCCTTCGCCATTGCGTTGCCATGGACACAGCCGCCATCTCTCCAACGCAGAAACGCTACATTAGCCTCGACGTCGTCGCTTCGACTCTCTCGTCCGTCGCCGATAAAGGCGGCGGTGGCGGTGGGGGCTCGCCCGACCGAGAGCGAATCTCACCCTGCAGCAGGGGCAGCAGCAGCCGAGTGTGGCTCATCGGAGGGGGGTATAGCCACCGCCACCGACTCCGACGCTGATAAACTTCATCGATATTGATTTCTGATTATCGTCGACACAGAAGTTGGGCTATTATTGGGCTGGTCGTCGACGCGACGTCGTAAATGAATCGTGCGACGCGACGCGACCCGACCAGCCCGTAGCAACGCTAAGTGGCGCGGGCTGGCCATCAAATTACAAACGATCCCTCCTCGCACGACGCATTCGTGTATATACAAGCGCGGGAGCCACCGGCGAATTAATCGGCGCGCAGAAATTGAAAAGTCGACGCTCGGATAGACGCGTCGACTTCCGGTTCGCGTCTGGCGGCCGCGAGGTGTCGCTTGGGGTTCCCGCCATTCGCATTCAGTCGTCTGCTTGGTCGCCGTCGCCCTCTATCGTCGGTTGTCGACGTAAATCAAAATGGCCGAATGCGCGCGTAATTGAGACGAAAGCCGGCAACAAGGTCACCGCGGCGAGCGATATTAGGGGACGACTGACGTACCTTTATTGCTTAATCGTCTGTTCGGGCGGAAAGGCGGAAGCAAATTGCTGTGACTTCCGGTCGGGGTTAAGCAAAGCGAGCCACAAATGGTTGTCAGCGAAGCCTTTATTAAATTCGGACGGACTTATGTCATTTGGACACAGCAGCAGCGGCCAAAGAATCTATATATATTCTATCGTCGTCGTCGTCGTTGTGGGGAGTTGGGGGGGCACGCTGGATGGGTGTGACAAAAGAATCTGACATCG
Source organism: Lumbricus terrestris (assembly GCA_949752735.1). Taxonomy (NCBI): domain Eukaryota; kingdom Metazoa; phylum Annelida; class Clitellata; order Crassiclitellata; family Lumbricidae; genus Lumbricus; species Lumbricus terrestris. The sequence continues at coordinate 28,963,397 of OX457040.1, forward strand.
GAACATATTGTCCCCGTCCATGTATACAGTTGAGGTTAAACACCACCTTTCTGTCTCGCAGCCTCGGTGTCTCTTTGTCTTTCTGTCTCTGTCTATATATTGTCTATCAATCTGTCTCTCTGGCTCTCTGTTTCTGTCTCTAACTGACTGTCTTTTTGTCTCTCTGTCTTTGTTTGTCTCTCTCTCTCTCACACATACACACGCACACTCACTCATACACGCACTCATTCATTCTCTCTCTCACTCACACACTCACTCACGCAGACCCACCCACACACCCACCAAATCACTCACTCACTCACCCACCCACCCGGTACCCATCCACTCACTCACTCAATCACTCACTCACTCCCTCACTCCCTCACTCACTCACTCACTCACTCCCTCACTCCCTCACTCTCTCAATCACTCACTCACTCACTCACTTTCTGCCTTAAATGCAGTTGTCAACATTGCCTGGTTAATTCTGCTGCATGGGAAGGAATTTTTACATTGGAAGGCAAAATGAAAGATTAATCAGACAAGAAACACGACTGTGATTATAATATAATAATATTAATATGATAATAATAATATTATAATATTATAATATATAGAGATGACACTTGGTCATCAACGCTGCTTATAGAATATAGAAGGAAGAGAGTTTCATGCATGACTCATGCAACATATTATATGGCCATACAAGACAAAGGAAGACTGCATTCGTTCACGCATGGCACATTTAAGCTTTTCGGAAGCTACAACTGAGTATCACATCATAATTTACTGAACGATTGGTGGGTACTATAATAGGGTCTATTTAGTATGGGCGTTTACCAGTTATATTCTACAGTGAAATGACACTGTCACGTTTTTAACATGGCGTAAAAACTAAACCAGTTTCATCTTTAGAAATCTTTCATCTCCCACTGCTCTTGAGGCTATCTTTGAAGCGTCTTATATATTATACACTATATATATATTATACCATATATTATACACTATATATATATATATATATATATATTATACACTATATATATATATTATACACCATATATTATACACTATATATTATATAAAATATATGTACATGTATATTGTGTGCACAGACACATAAAATCCTGTGTGTAAATATATGCAATTAAGCTGTTAAGTGGTGGACCGTGGTAGTGGTATGTGTATCTGCTCGGAGGGCAGATATAATTAACCTCCTGTGGCTTGAGAAATCGACTGCGGCTGCTGCGACTGGGTTTCAGCGGCTGCAGAGAGGAGCAGGTTCCAACGGGATGCGGCGAGAGAATGTTGACAGATGTTTGGAGCATCTCCGGCGCTCCTCATCACCCGGCGGCGAGCGATGCGGAAACGGATACAGAGACTGCTGCAGATGTAGTAGATACAGAGGCTGCTGCAGATGCAGAAGGCACGGCTCATCTGCTGTGCGAAAAGATGAACATTTAACCTATTGTAAACACTGCCAGAAACAATTAAGCAAATGCCACGCAGTAGCCTAGTATACACTATATAACACATACGCGCGTTGCTTGTGTTGTTAGTCAGATTAATGAACGACGTGTTTTCATAACATGCATACCAGCATCTGTTCAACTCCGCACAAGGAAATGAAAGTCAAGTAGAGTCAGTTACACGAAGCGATGTATAGTCGTAAGTCATTTTAAAAGATTGGGTTTTTACATATAATTATACTTCGCATGTGTTATAGTGTCGCATTTGCTCTCACGCAGTTCGTCTAAATAATATAATAATTCCTTGATGATTTATATGCTTGACATGCTTGACATGTAAGTTTTGAATGTGTATCAAAATGCGGTTAGAAGTCGACTCTAATAAAGAATATTTCAATTTACTTACTTTATACAAATCCACTTTATGCAATCCAGAACATGCCACTGATTTTATCATATTCTGTTGTTATTCTTTGTTCTCTTCCTATTATATTCCTCGCCTGCTTTCCAATCTCGGTCTTCCCGTCTCCTTCTTGTTATCTTTGTTTATCCATTCCACCATTTCGTCCTCTTCATGCACCTGTCTTCCTTAATCAAATCTTAGTCTTAGCCACTGCTATGACCCTCTGGCTAAATCTTTCCCTCAGGACATGTTCGTAGTATGTGTACCAAACTGCATGCTTGTATCACAAAGCGAATTTTTTTCCATCAAACCGCTGTGCCATTTCACTTGCTATATACTCCTCCTCCTTCTCCTCCTCTTCCTCCACCACCTCCTCCTCCTCCTCACCGTCGTCGTCGTCGTCATCATCATCATCATCATCGTCATCGTCGTCGTCGTCGTCGTCGTTGTCATCGTCATCGTCACCGTCACCGTCACCGTCACCGCCACCGCCACCGCCACCACCACCACAACTACCACCACCACCACCACCACCACCACCATCATCATCATCATCATCATCATCATCATCATCATCATCATCATCATCATCATCATCATCATCATCTCCGTCCTAGTTATCGTCATTGTTTCCTCACCAATCACCATCTATACGACATCAACAGTGGGGTGAAGACCAGCGAACATGCAGTCAGAAAAAAGGACGATAATACTATAGAGTCAAAGACCACCAATCTCTTGTCTACAGGTACTTTACCGTGTAGTTTGATACTTATTCTACTTAGCTTTAATAAGTACACTGATCGCATACAATGTCAATGGGTAGACGACGCGGTCAGAGAGAGGACTGGCCAGGTGGCACCCTCATCTCATCTCATCTCATATGCTGAGGCTGAGAAAATGAAGTCGCAACACTTCATTTTCATTGCTACATCGAAACTTTACCCGATTGTTATTATTAAGAGTCTCATGCTCGTCTTGCTCTTCTATAGTATACCTAGATTTTTTTTATGAACTATGCATGGAATTGAGTAAACCCTGCATGACAGGGTAACTTCAAGGCACCGTGCACAGAGGCTGAGGAACCCTGCGTGCAACATATGCTGATGACTCATGCAACATATGCTGAGGACCCATGCAACATATGCTGAGGACCCATGCAACATAAGCTGAGGACCCATGCATGCAACATATGCTGATGACTCATGCAACATATGGTGAGGACCAATGAAACATATGCTGAGGACCCATGCATGCAACATATGCTGATGACTCATGCAACATATGCAGATGACTCATGCAACACATGCAGGTGACTCATGCAACATATGCTGATGCCATGCGTCGTTCATTTCTCTGACAGCAATAGGGTGAATAGGGCATCTAGCGTTGACTTCGGCTGTCGTCGAGCCTTTCATTTAGCGCAAGATATTTCCTTAGATATCCATATTATACTCAACTATGATAAGTATACGTATACTGATCGTGCGCTGTCAATTGGAGAACGAGACGGTGATGGAGAGATTACTTTAAACGGTCAATTATTTAATTTATTTATTATACCTGGGGGCCTATTAAGTAATAGTAGTTGCGTGTAGTTAATCTGTGAGGGGAGTGGGAAGGATTTCGAATGGGATGATCGTGTGTCACGTACAATTACATAAGCCATGTATGCACCTACAAAGCTTCATCCTCACTTAGGCTTAAACTCGTCGCTTCCAGGTCAGATTACTCAGAGCTCTCGCATCCACCTTTACTTCGTGAATACCGCTATAGATATATCCGAGTCGTGTCTGCCCAGTGCAGACACAAGTGTTGCTGTACTCGCTTAAAGGTTTGCAAAAGCCCATGCACCAACCGATTACACATCGGTTCAATTCTGTTCCAAAACTTGATGTTTATCATCCGCAAAGTGATGCAACGTTCCAACCAATGCTCTCTGCAGGTGGCCCCTGGCCAGCGGGACCTTCGGCGACGGCCCCTTTTGGGTCTCCTCCGTTCACCAACACATTTTAAGAATTTGATGTAGAGCCCAATTACGATTTGTATTGAGTTGGTTGCGAAATAAAAAATGCTATAAGTGCACAACGTCAGTAATTTGGAAATTATTTGTGGTTTTTTCACTTTAGAGCAAAAGTAAAATCTTGACAACCATCTCTGATATTATTCTTTCCCCTACGCCAATAATTACCCGTACTTCACAGCTTCCCAATTTTGGTCGTCTCGTAGCCTATAGTTCTTGCTGAATTTTGGTCGTCTCGTAGTTCTTGCTGAATTTTGGTCGTCTCGTAGTTCTTGCTGAATTTTGGTCGTCTCGTAGTTCTTGCTGAATTTTGGTCGTCTCGTAGTTCTTGCTGAATTTTGGTCGTCTCGTAGTTCTTGCTGAATTTTGGTCGTCTCGTAGTTCTTGCTGAGTTTGTGCGCAATTTAAGCAATTTCTGCTAATTGTGCCCTCATGATCAGAAATTCAGGACTATCTTGAGCAACAGGGATAAGCAGATTTCAATGTAACAAAGTATATAATTTGTACTTCCGTCTGCAGTAATTCATTAAAATAGTTTAATAGCAGCTGCCGACCTGAGTTTCTGAATTTATATGCATATATTTGACACATAAAGAAATTACTATTGTAGTTATATTATATTGAAATCTCAGACCACTCTTTTTTTATCAGCACTGAAATAAAAGAGTTAGAACCTATATTTTAATAAGACGACACCTTCAAATGCTATACCATTGCAATTTTGTGGAGACTCGAAAAGAAATTGTTATTATAGTGTAAGTAGAATTATTTATTGAAGATAGAGCACTCCATTGCATCAGCACTAAAATAATAGAAAATCCCAAAAAATTTCTATTGGGAATTATTACATCCATCTAAAACCCCTCCTCTTATAATTATAAGCGCCACGCACATCGTAGATCGTCCGCCGGAAGCTCGTTTGCCCCCCTTCTACCCCAGAAGCCTTGATCCACCCCAGAGATTAAATTGAACCCTGACCATGAATGTATAGCGTCGGAAGTTACCCCCTAAGGGCGCTATACCAGGTGCCCTTTTTCATCCATAAACAAATCGTTTTGGCCATATTTTGTAAGCGCGCATCTTTAATCGCACCAGCATCACTTCATCCATGGCAAATAAATCAAAGACGAATTAACATCTTCTGGAGCTGCACTCGACGCCTTTGTCGGCGTTGGCGGTGGCGGAGGCAGAGTGTGGACCTGTTAACAGTCGCCGTATCAACCTCAGTCTTTAGATGTGAGTGTACCAACTACACGTCCGACTTTTCTTTACGACTTCCATGAAGCCTCAGCGATCTGCGCGAAGTTGCTTTTTAAGTAAAGCCGATGAAAATGTGGCGGAGAGTTTAATTTTTATCGTCGAGATTATTATAGTCGAACGCTTCATATAAATGCTCCATGCATTGCGCACATCTGGAATTTTGACTTCTTCTGCTTATTATTATACCACACTGCAGGCACACTTCGCTGTCTCACTGAGCGGCAAAACATATACAACTATACATGCATATTGCATAATATATATACATATGTGTATATATATATTTACATATGTATAGATATGTATGTGTGTAGGCTATACCATACGTGCATATAGAAATTATATATGCAAAGACGATATATTAATGTTATGTGCGCACTTATGTGTATTTACGAATAGCAAATAAAGCATGTTTATGTAGGCTACGAATAACACATGCTTATATATATATATAATTATATATATATATATATATATATATGCCTATATATATACACACAGATGCATCTTTATGTCAGTGTGTGGATTATTCGTAATATTCGCGGAGAACAGATTTGCTCATTGGATTATGATAACTGTTCTTTATTTTGAGATAATCCGGTGATAATCTGGTAGTAAAGTGACGAAGGAGCAAATTCCGCCGTAATTGAATAAATTTAACGATCGCTTGTGGAAAATAAACAGCAGCAGCAGCGACTGAAGGAGCAACGTCTGCTGCTATGGCTATATGGCTGCTATTGCTGTGTGGCTAATGTCTTGTTGATGTATAATAGGCCAATGTCTTCAGATTCTTCCTCGAAATCATTTCCAGGGAATTACGGGTGGGGAAGTAACAGAGGCGGGAAAAGAGGGAACAGAACCGCATGCATGCAGAAACAACAGCAGCCCACATACATACATACGTATATATTATAGGCATACGGCCTATAATATATATACATTATTAAATACATACATACATACATATATAATATTATATACATACATACATACATGGGACGCGGTGGTGTAGTGTTCAGCGCTTCGGCATGAAACGCCGATGCAGTGTCCGCACTACAGTCGGGAGCGCCTCTGAGAAGAGAGCTTGAAAGGGCGCTATAACAAGTGCACATCCAAACAAACATACATACACACATACGTATACGTACATATGTGCATACATACGCAGAAGTTCAATTTTGCTGTTTAAGTTATCGCTTCCAAAAAGTCTATATTCTAATATAATAGCCTACATTCGTGCCATATTATGTGTCCCATACTACAAGGAGTAGTGCCCAGTAGATTCGTTCACTGTTCAGGGTTGAGCATAATCGAAGCAAATAGTGTCTTGTTTTTTCTTGAGCACAGCTGCTAAAAGGATTGAGTTTCACCAGGGAGATAATTACTAATCAGCGACGTTGTTCGACTTTCTTGGTTTAAGTACCGAGGATCAGTTATATGCTAGCCTTACAACAACACAAAACATTTAAATCACTAATTTTCGACATGAGTAACAATTGCGTTCCTATATCGTACACAGCTAATGTACCGAAATAAACTACCGACACCTAGCGAGTGACGAAGGCCATCTAGCGACTGTCATCAGTATCGAGACCAGTATCTCTGCCTCTTCTGCTCGTTGATTTCCATTTGAGAATTGGCAATCGCGCAATCATCGTCTTCATTTCATACTGGGACGAGTCTAAAAGTCAGTGAAATGCAAAAGTAAGTTTAGCAAATGTAAAACCAGGAACAAAGATCGTCGGTCTAAGCAAAGATTTGAAAAAGAGCAAAGCAAATACACGCGAAATCAAAAATCGCCAAATGATTACGATGACAATGTCCAAAACACAAAAGACGACGCTATCCATTGTTTTTGACTAAATGATTTTAAACCAAGTAGGTAAACAATTGAGATGATGAGTTACAATACTCCTTTATCCTCATTGCCGTACAAACAGCTTTGCATATTTACCGACCTTTAACATAGCATGTGTACATTGTGTAGGCCTATCGTGTTAGTTATTAATGCCTCACATGATGACTCACGTTGTTCTGTCCTGCAGTGTATAATATATAGGCCTACCTCTGAGTTTAAAAAATGGCATTAACCATGCCTTATTGAAACCAAAAGTAAAGAGTTTAACAGATGCAGTATCAGCGGCGCCCGCAGGATTTTTTTCTTGTACGCACATAAATTTTCGATGATGACTTTTTTTGGTCATCAGCCAAAACTTTCCCCAAAAACATACCTTTTCCATCCGCCGAAAAAACTGATGACTTTTTAGTCATCGCGCTGTACGCACTTGCGTACGTGCGTACGTCTGCGGGCGCCGCTGTGCAGTAGGCCTATGTTACAAATACAATGTTATAAGCTCAAATGGAGAGTCCTTATAAGAGGGCCTAAGCCCCACATATATATATATATATATATATATATATATATATATATATATATATAAAAGGCAGAAAATATCTGTTGTGCCCAACAACCATTGTTCTTCCCCGCACATAACATTACGGGAATTATGCAGTGTGGTCGATTACGGTGCCTAACTCCTCTGTCCCGCGAACAAACCATACAATAAATAGCGAAACGATAATTTATGAACTTCACACCTGATCCACATCAGTGGGCGCAATATAAATGAATGACTACATTTCACCCATCTCACCTGACTTTCGAAGACCGCTATGCGGCGTTTCACGATGTTGTGCTGAATTTCCGGTTCCGTTTCGTCACTGTCCGCTTCTTCTTCCTTCTTCCTTCCGTTCGCAATCGATGACTGCTGCGTCACTTCCGGTCGCTTTTCCGAAAGACCGGAAGTAGCTCCCATAGGAAGTGTTGCTTCTCGAAAAGAACTGGAGACAAGAAGACGTTTTGGCTGCACGACGATAAACGTGGCATGAAGTTCGATAAAGTATAATATTCGCATAAGAATTAAGAATATTTGTTAAATCTTATGACCTTGATGTCTATCACGATGATGATGACGATGATGACGATGATGATGATGACGATGATGATGACGATGATGACGATGATGATGATGATGATGATGATGACGATGACGATGATGACGATGATGACGATGATGATGACGATGATGATGATGACGATGATGATGATGACGACGATGATGATGACGATGACGATGATGACGATGACGATGACGATGATGACGATGATGACGATGATGATGACGATGATGATGATGACGATGATGATGATGATGATGATGATGATGATGATGATGATGATGATGATGATGATGATGCTACTGATGATGATGACGACGATGATGTCTTTTGACCTTTGTGGGCGTTGATTCGTTTGTTCTTTCCGTTGTTGTCCTCCAGCAGAGGATGACAAATCAACCGATGGAATGAAATGTTGGACTTGTGGTGCAGCAGATGTTGTGCTGGAAAGAGGTCTCGATCGAACGTAGTTGGTCCTCGGTTCGAGGCTTTTCGAGCGAGGCGGCAACTTTGATTGGTCCATCTAAATTTCATGTGCAATAAAAATAATTAATAAAAGTAATTAATTAAAAAAGACAGTCAATGACATCTTGTCACACACAAGACAATTGAGCGCTAGTTGGACACGATGTCCTTTTTAAGAAACAAATCTGTTGTTACCCGTTTGCTCTCGATTCTCTCGTTTTCTCTGCCGGTGCCCTGTGTCTCTTCTTCCCTGCCTCATGGCTTGCCTGTCTGCCTCTCGAGATCTGTACCCTCTTTCTCTCTTTCTTCCATTCTTGCCCTCTACCTTCCCTCTTCTGTCTCGCTGTTCTATTCAGTTCTTCCAACTCTCCGGTCTCGTCTCCCTCTTGCTTATGCCTGTTTCCCTGTCCCCAGCTGCATGCTCATTCCTATCTCTCCCTGGTCAGTCTATCTATTTTTGACTATCTCTTATATACTCTATGTTTCTGTTTCTGCCTCTGCCTCTGTCTCTGTCTCTGTCTACATGTATCTGTCTGTCTCTCTGTCTCTCTCTCCCTTCACAGAATTCACCATAATCTGTAGATGCTAGTTAAGCCCAGTTTAATTGGTGTGGTTATAGTCTACATAGAAGCACGACGTACATTTTGTCGACCTGAAAACCGACTTCCGTGAGAGTCATGACCTGACGTCCGAAGGTTTTCTTCATCCGCCATTTCAGATCCTGCGTCCCCGCTGTCCTCCGCCTGGTCAGCATCCAACGCATCGTCTGACCTTCTCGTTCCAGGAACCCCTCTCAATGCAGGAGCCCAGAACTGAGGGAAAGCTGGTCCGAAGTGAGCCTTTGACGACGGAAGCTTATTCCTGGCCGCTAAGGACAGACCATCGTCAGTCGAATCCGAAAAATCCACGGCCATCGTGACGTCGTCGAGATCAGCTAGAAATAGCCCAACAGTAAATAGCACAAGAATAAATAGCCCAAGAATAAATAGCCCAAGAATAAATAGCTCAAGAATAAATAGCCCAAGAATAAATAGTCCAAGAATAAATAGCCCAAAAATAAATAGCCCAAGAATAAGTAGCCCAAGAATGAACATGCGCTCTGCCGAATGTCTTGACATAATTATGCATGCTTAATGGCATCAAGTTGTTCGGCGAAGACTCCCATGTTTTGATCAGATGGAAAGGGAAATTGGCCTGGCCGGATGCCTTTCCTGACACCAACCCAACAGTATTACAGTAAATAAAAAATTGTTACTACAAACAATTGTTTTGCTTTTTCCTATTTAGGCGGATGAATAACCTTTTTTAAAAAGTTTTCCTAAATACGGTCCGTGTCACTCCGTGACCTTGGTGTTCTGTTGGACCTAGAGCTCACATTTGCTCCTCACATTCACCGACTTATTGCTCAAGACTGTTACTATCAACTGCGTCAGCTTCGCACAATTGCCGTTCACTGACATCTAGTGCTCTCGCCATTCTGGTTCATTCTTTCATTACTTCCCGTCTTGACTATTGCTCGTCACTCTACTCTGGCCTCCCATCCAATCGAATAATGTGCTTAAACAGAGTCTTACGCTCTGCAGCACGTTTAATTGACATATCCCTAAATTTGATCATGTATCCAGCTATATGCTGGAGACATTACACTGGCTTCCTACTCGGCAGCGCATTGAATTTAGGATCGCTGCCCTAGTTAGGCAGTGCCAGCTTGGAATTGCCCCACACTACTTGCAAGAGCTTTGTTGTTCCACTAGTACCCAAGACCACCACCCCTCCGTTCTGCACAGAAGGGATTGCTATTGGTCCCTTTTGCACGAACTGCAGCAATGCAGCACAGAGCATTTTTTGTGATCGGCCCAGTTGTCTGGAATGGGCTCCCACAGGAGCTACGTCTACTTGCTGGGGTTATTACTGGAACATTTTTTTTTATTAAACTCAAAACTGTCCTTTTTTGCCGTGCTAGAGTCAGGAGCGCTTCTGAGAAGTCCCCTTGAAGAAGCGCTATATAAATTCTTGAATGAATGAATGAATCAGCCATTGTATATATACGATAGACATACATGTAGGCGTACGAGACTGGGGTCCAGGGGGCCAATTGCCTTCCCCCAATTCGGGCAAAACTGGTTTTCGGGCAAGCAGATCCGAGAAATGACTAAAAAAATAAAAAAGGCCGTCAACTTTTTCTGAGAGAAAGTTAGTATTTTCTACGAAATTTTTGAATTTTTTGGGCAGAAGTTAAATCTTTGCCCCCCCCCCACACTGCTGAAATCTCCCGTACGCCTATGACGATAGAGACTATGTTCTTACAGCCTAGGTTGGCATCGATCTCAGTCCAGAGCGGATTTCGATTCTGATAAGAGGTCTTTTCCTCTTCTCTCCCTCCTCTGCCAACCTTTGATGTTGAGGTCTGGGCAGCTCTAAGGCTCCACGGGCTTCCACTCTCATCGATAGTAGCGGCACCAACTTTGGCTGCTAATGTGGCTGATGATGATGGCGTCTGAATAGAAAAAAAACTGTTAATCCTTTTAACTCGAAATATGAAACGTATGATTTGAGTACATAACAGTATTAATTGGAAGCATGTAGTAGGTACGTATTGAAATGGAGAACAGAGAAAAACAGAGACGTGACGAAGACTATTGATGAACCCAGAAGCTGACAAAGGAGGATTTGGTCATAAGTTACTGCGGTATAGACGATATACTTTTGTTCTCAGAACATTTGAGGTTCTGTGTCTATTTTCCCCAATATGTTCTAAAATTTTCTGTATTTAGCCTTGGAGTCAGTTTCAAGGTTTCAAGTTTCCAATATTCTAAATGACTGGCAAGGTCACACAGTCCAGCATTCGCATTGGTCATTTATTCACCAAACTACCGTAGTAACAAGCATAGTAACATAGTAGCATAGTACCAAGATAAGATAAGTAAATAAAAAGAAATACAGCATTCTCAAGACTGTATTAATTATACAATTTAAAAAAAACTGTCAAAGTTTCCTTAATACAGTTCTTCTCAGATAATTTCATTTTCAATAGTATCACGTACAGCCGTTTTCCCTTGAAGTCGACTTGCAGCAATATATACATACATGCATATATGTTATTGTATGCACACAATTTGGTGGGAGAGAGGATATTGATGGCGACTTGATAATCTCCAGAAAACAATTATTTTTCCGCTTTCGGTCTTTCCGGACTAAACTTAATTAATAGCAATTGCAGGCCGTTTCATCTTTTGTTTCACAAGTACATACATGTAGGTGTCCCTATTAGCGAAATCAGTGATTCCTTCAGGGCCCATCCTTGTGGCCATTCCCATTTGAATATGTGACTTGTAAAATTTACGCTGTAAAAGTGATTGGTTACAAAATAAAATGAATGATTGATTGAAATGTCTGAACTTAGAACTCATCCATTTCCGTTTTATCAGCCTCCGACGGCCTTCGTGCCATGACTTCTTATTTCGCTCACTTTTCGGAGTTGCTATAGTCAGTGTGACTTTAACTAAGCTTATTGTTTTACTAAAAAATAGTCATCAATGTGCTCTGTGCACTGAGATAAAGGCGCTACCGAAGTCAATAGATTAGATTAGACTAGATCAGATAACAATGGAATGAGTCATAAACTAAGAGTTGTGTATACATGAACCTGAAAATGAGCTGACTGCATGTGGCGTGTGGAGGAGTCAAACGATTCTGCAGCTGTGGTGGGGAAGACGCCTTCGTCCGTCCCCGATTCCCCGGCAGAGGGACCCCAAGAGATACGGGTGTCGCCCAGAACCCCTGACCCTCCTCCTCCTCCTCCTCCTTGACCTTGACCTTGACGGCCACTGGATGCAGCACGCAGATGGATGCTGTTCGGCTGGATCGTTGACATGAACTCTTTGTGGATGACCGGATGTCTCGACTCGAGCATCGTCATCGCTCTCTTGAACTCTGCACCAGAAAATGACCACTTCCGGTTAAAGCTTTCTTCATATAGTCATAGATGGAACAATCTGCATTCTATTTTTCACTTATATCTGTATGTATCGCTATATATATGGGGGCGAAGACCAGTCTGTTTGCGGCTTTTGTTTTAAATTCGGTTGGGAACCTTGGAGGAGTTTTCTTAATGATTATATGCTTCATAAAAAAATGCTTTCGTTGCTCTAAATAGGATGAGTTACACAAGTGAACACTTGACCTATTGGTCTACTCACTCTACTCAGTCTACTGGTTATTTAAAGTAAAGTTAATGTATTTTCCTTGTTCATATAGCAGCTCTTCGTCAGTAGCTTCGTCCCTATAGATATATTTCTTGCTTGATGTAACAGCTTGAGACTAAATCCTACGTCTCATAGAATAGAATAGAATAAACCAGTATAGTATAGTGTAGTATAGTACTGTACTCTTAATATTATAGTTATAGTAGCCTACTGTACAGTAGTGCATAGAATAGCATAGAATTGTATAGTATAACCCCTATAATATTTTTAGTAGGCCTTTAGTATAGTATAGTATAGTATATTATAGTATAGTATAGTATAGTATAGTATAGTATAGTATAGTATAGTATAGTATAGTATAGTATAGTATAGTATAGTATAGTATAGTATAGTCTAGTATAGTATAGTATAGTATAGTATAGTATAGTATAGTATAGTATAGTATAGTATAGTATAGTATAGTATAGTATAGTATAGTATAGTATAGTATAGTATAGTATAGTATAGTATAGTATAGTACATAGATGTAAAAAACGATGGAAACGGAATAAAAAACGGTAAAAAACGACGGTTTTTTCGAAAAAATAAAAAACGACAAAAAAACGATAAAAAACGGAAACGGAAAACAATTTGACTTTGCTACATCTAAAACTGCATTTTAACCTTGAAAACATTGATTAGGAACCTACTACACGCAGGCTATCTCTTAAATGATGATGTTAAACGATGAAATAATGACTTTATTTAGCTGAATCCTTGAGAGTTGGCGGAAAACATAAGGAATATCAGAAAAAATTAAAATTAAGGAAAATAATAACAGAAAGTAAATGAATAAATAAAGTTAAAGAAATAATAAAAAACGATATAAAACGATGGGGAAAATAAAAAACGAAAAAAACGACGTTTTTTGGGAGAGAATAAAAAACGAAAAAAACGTTTTTTACAACTATGGTATAGTATAGTATAGTATAGTATAGTATAGTATAGTATAGTATAGTATAGTATAGTATAGTATAGTATAGTATAGTATAGTATAGTATAGTATAGTATAGTATAGTATAGTATAGTATAGTATAGTATAGTATAGTATAGTATAGTATAGTATAGTATAGTATAGTATAGTATAGTATAGTATAGTATAGTATAGCATAATGTAGTATAGCATAGTATAGTGTGGTCTAGTATAGCATAATATAGTACAGTATATAGTATAGAATGTTATAGTATTGTATCTACATGTTTTGCATAGTACAGTACGACTGTATTGTATAGCATTGCATAGCACCGCACGGTACAATATAGTGCAGACTGGTAGGTCACATGATAAGATAAGACATGATACGAACTGGGAGCTGCATGGTTATATACTGTGTTCTTATAATAATAATAAGGAATATTATTTTAGTAAGAGAACGTATACCTTCCTGAGATTGCATGAGGTAAACGACGTCATCTGCAACCATAAACCAGAAGAAAATATATGAAGAATATAATTCTGTGCATTAACCATCAATAATAATAATAATAATAATAATAATAATAATAATAATAATAATAATAATAATAATAATAATAATAATAATAATAATAATAATAATAATTACGACAATTTATATGGCGAAGTAACACATCCATGTCATTACAAGGACGCCTTACAAAGCGTCTAACATCCGGGATAAGCCCTAGCGAACAAGTATGATTTTAGCATGGATTTAAAACAATTGACCATCATAAGCTATGAAACTGAGCTGCTTCACGCTGCTTGCATGGCTGTCCGTCGTTTAGATAAGGAACAAAGTGCATGAGAACATTGTACAATAATTGATTTAACACATGTAATTTCATTTCTACTTTAGGATAATAAATATGATCTAATGGTGACAATTTTCATATATTTTTTCAGTATGGAGATAAGACGACAATATCTTCCGATATTTAGGGAGTGTTTAACATTTTCAGAATATAGTGTGGAATAAGCAGAGTATTAGAGAGAACCATACTTTTGCAACTGCTGTTAAGTATTAGCAAAAGTCGAACTGTAAATTAATTGAGGTGCATGACCGATGGATCCTTCTTCTTACCTGATGTTAGTTTGCTGAGTGCAAACGTCTGCGACATACGAACTTGCACTGACTTGCTGTTCGTTCTTAGTTCGTCTGCACTTCGAACATTCAATTTCACCTGTTGACATTTAACGTGAAATATAAACATTCGTTTCTTCCCTCCAGAGAAGGGAATAGTTTTCCTCCAGAGAATGCATAGTTTCTCTGTCAAGACTATTATAATTATTAGTAAGGTATTTGTTTGGCAACTCATGGAAGTGTTCGTACTTTTATTAGACCTGTAGATCTAAACGTAGATCAAATGATATGTATTCTGCTACCATTTTGTACATTTATCCTGATAAGTTATAAATGCGCCACTGTAATGTAGAACTTTTGTTCATGTTACAAGACGAAAGTCTGATTTTATCATGAAACTGTTTTGAAGATTTTGCCATCACCATCTTGCGAAAGTAAATCTTTCAAAAGCTGCCATTAAGTTAAGCGCTAGTTTCACTTGGAAAGAATGCTTTGCGTTTTTTTCGAAGCTGATCCAGTTCGATCAACTGAAGTTTGTAGCGAACAGTGACATTATGTTTCCCTCTTTCAATCTCTGATAATAATATGCGCTGTCACTTGCAGGTAGATATTTGATTATTCGATGCTTACCTTGGCTTCCAGCTCCTTTATTTTCTGACGCATCTGGCGATCGTCCTGCTCCAGGCGTTCCACCTGACTTTTCCAGCACTTTTCGCTCGTCTCCAGTTTCCCCCTCGTCTCGTACAACCATGTCTCCATGACCGAGTTCTTATCCGTCGTTGTTGCCACTCGTTCCTTCAACTCCGTCACCGTTCCGTTCAGAGTCTCGATTCTTTCCAGGCATCGTTCCTTGTCCCGTTTCTGGTCTAATATCTCCTGTAGGAGACTGGAATTCTCTTCTTCCACCTTCTCCAGCTTCTCAGAAAGTTCCCTTTTCCTCTGCTCCAGCTCTGTCTCCTTCCTATGCGACGATTCCGCCAGATGCTCCAAGGTCGTCAGTCGCTTTCGAAGACCGACTTCCCTGTCATCGGCATCGCAAAGCGCCTGCTTCCTTGCTGATGCTGCATCCTCCATCTCCTCGATTTGCCCTTGCAACCTATTGACGCTCTTCTTCAGTAGATCCTTTTCCTCCAGGAAATCCTTCATCCGTCTCTTCAATTCCATTTCCTTCTCACTCAGCGTTTCCGTGACGCTCTCCAACTTCGATCTCCTGTCGCGCTCGGATTTCTGTAGCGCCTGAAGCTGTTCCTTCAGGAAGACATCGCTTGCTTTGAATTTCTTCAAAGAGCTTTCGACGTCTTCGCTTCGTTCTGTCATCTCGCGCAATTCCTTCTTCAGCATCTTCTTCTGCTCTTCCGCTTCCTCCAACCTTTCCCTAGCGTCGGTCAGTCTGGTCTTTAGTTCTGACTCCGAGACCACACGGTTCTTTATCTCGCCGTCCATTGTTCGCTCCATTGTCTGCAACTTCCTTATCGTGTCTTCCAATGTCTCGACCTTCCGACTCCATTCACCAACATCCACCTTGAGCTTTGACGTCTCTGCTTCTCCAGTGTGGATGATCTCGTAGGCAGCGTCCAACTTCCGCTTGTATTCAATCTCGGATAGTTGCCTTCTGGACAGCTCTTCCTTCAGCACATCTTCCGAGCTTCTCAGCTTTTTCACCATCTTTTCCATTTCGACCATCCTCGAACTCATCGTCTTCAGTCGAGTCGCTAGCTCCGACTCGTTGCTTTCTATTCCAGACAGTTTGACCTTCAGACTCGCTTCCGACAGTTGCTTCTCGCGGTTCTTGACGCTCAGCTCGTGAATGACGCCCTTGTCATGACGACAATTCTCGTGAAGCTGTTCCCTGTCGACTTCCAATTCTTCCACCTGGAAAATAAAGGCAGCAAGAGAATGAGATTTGGCTCCATTTTCAGACATGAATCGGTCCCTTAATATTCATGCTACACAGAGGACGGCGCCATGGAAGTATATCTGACAACAACCAGTTAATTGGAATTCATGGTATGAAGGAATTATCACAAGTTATTGCAAGAGTCAAATTTAACTGTATGGCAGCCTTACTAGGCGCTCATGACGTCATACAGCTAATTTCTTTAGCGTCATGAATGATTGAGTTGATCGATAATAATAATAATAATAATAATAATAATAATAATAATAATAATAATAATAATAATAATAATAATAATAATAATAATAATTTTATTAATGATTTTAAGGCCTAAGGGATCATTTATACCTCGGGCGACAATTTAAAAAAATAATAGTAATAATAATAATAATAATAATAATAATAATAGTAATAATTATTATTATTATAATAATAATAATAATAATAATAGTAATAATTATTATTATTATTATAATAATAATAATAATAATAATAATAATAATAATAATAATAAAAATAATAATAATAATAATAATAATAATCGATCTTTAAAGTCTCGTGGCTAAAAACTTCCAATATCTAAGAAAAGATAAACAAGATTCAGTTGGACGTACAAAAACCTTTTTCGACTTTGATCTTTTGATCTTGTGATCTTTTGATCTTTTTATAGAAAGGCAAATTTAGACAATCAAACTTGATACTAATAGTCATCACCTGCTGTTTCAGATGTGCTTCCGACTTTTCCAATTCTTCGATCTTCATTTTGAGTACGATCACTTCTGGTGAGTCGACTGCAGCCAACAGTGAATTGGAGTAAAATGATCGCCACTGGAGTCTCTGCCTCACATCGGACTCGTTTCTTTAAAAAAATATAAATGACCACAACACAATTCTAGTAATCAACGCTGTTGTTTTCAGTTATACTATGTTACTGAGATTCTTACAAAGAAAAGAGATTCTTATTCACTTCTGATGACGGTCTTAACCTTCAAACTTAACCTCAGTCTAAGCTTAGTGCCTTGAAATTTCGATTTTCCAGTATTGGACGACTCTACTGAAAATTAATTTTCTGTTTATAAGCTGTCTTGTGATAACGCAACTAGTCTTTACCTAGAAACTAGAACATGAAATTCTGACTAAACATTGCGAGTTGAATAGCTGGATATACACCAAAAGAATATTCCTAAATCTTATAACTATTTCTAGTTTCTCCTCTGTAGCCTATAACCTCTCTAGACCGCGGAGTTTTTCCAGAAGACCATCCGAATAGTCTTTTTCCAGGTGTCCATAGTAGCGTATCCGGGTGGAGTCGAGAAGTTCCGGAAGTCTAATGAGATGCTGCATCAGACGGTAATATCCGTCGCCATTCATCTCATCTGGAATTATACATCCATCATTCTAATCTCAATTTCAAATCAGTTGAAAAATTATTAAAATGCATTCCCTATGCAGCGGTTGTAATCATGGACGCCCGCAGAAATTTTTGCAGGAGGAGCAAAACACGATGGTCAGGGTTCAAATATTTGTAGCAAGAGGTAAAAAAAATGCAAAGCAGGGAGTTAAGAACATGCATGGGTATTTTTCATAGAGGTATCTTGACGTAAATTTCTCAGTTTACTATTTAAAATTCATAATATGAATTGTTTCTTTTTACAAGGAAATTTGTTTTAACAATCGAAAAGTATTACTTAGAAGTAGGTTTTTAATTCTCTAATGCGAAGAAATTTGTTATAAACCCCAAAAGTAGTAGTGGTAGTGAGAAAAATAGGTTTCAATTGTCCAGAGGGGCAAGTTGCCCCTATGTGCGGCCGTCCATGGTTGTAACCACTGACCAGGAAGTCACTTTTTAGGCTGGGGTCAGAATTAAAGTAGGCCTATGTCGATATTCTAAGTCGAGGAGAGTCATATATAACGAGACTTGTTTTAACAGCTCTGCTGTTGCCTGACACCAGTACAATGAAGGATTGTAGGTCTAACAACTGGAATACGAAGAACAGCTTTTCGCCGTCTCAAAACTACTTTCTTTCTTTGTGTCTTTGGCACTCGGAGTGCTTCTAATTATTGGTGTGCATTGTGAGAGGCGCTTTATAAATTTATAGTTACAATACAATACAATACAATACCATCACGTGATGACACAACTGATTTAGATTATTTGTTGCGTTTGACATGGAGGCAAAGAATTGAATCATAAAGGAAAACACGGGAAGCGATGAACTGATACGATTGAACCAGGTCTAAGTTCGTCGATATTGTAATTATTCTTATAATAATATAGAGCTGTTTGGGACGATATAAACGCCATCAGTTACTGTCACAGAAATACTTAAAGTTATCGTTTACTGGCCTGTTGAATCTGGGTAGAAAGCGAATGGCTTTGACTTCCAGCTGTTTCTGATCTTTTCCTTCAGCTCTTCCTCCAGCATTTGAAGGTCTTCAATCCGTCGGCTGAGTCTCTTCTCTGATGATTCCAGTTCCAAGACGGCATCTTGCAGGCGTTGAGCCGTGACGAGCGACTGAGGCTCCTGCGAGTGGTGAGGATCGCAGGCGGACAACCGTAGACGAAGCCTGGGTGGACAGACGAGGCGCAATTTAACCCTTTACCCGTTCATTTTTAAATTTTAAGCCCGTTTTCAGCGGATACTCTCGGGGCAAACGGGTAAATCAACATTGATGATGATGTGCTCTCTGCTCTAAGGCAGGTCCATTGTCTTTTATGCCTCTATGTATCGGATGAGTGAGATTGTTTCCCGTTGCCTTCCTCACAGACAATTATGGGTGCATGAGAAACTTGTCGCTATTCACAGTGACTTGAGGTAAGTTCGAACCTGCGACCCTACGGTTGCAAGGCAAGAAAATACCGCTACACCACCGCGTCACATAGCATTACGAACATCTAAAGGACACGGTGGGAACCTTAAAAGCGTGGCATTGATTCTAAAGGACAGCGGTGGTAAAGGATGAAACTGATCGATTCATTGAATAATGAACAGGTCGAGGTCATAAATGGTCGCTATTAAAAAAGTGCACATGTGCATTTTTGCATTTTGAATTTATTTCTGTTTTTAAGGTCACTGCGTCAACGATTCAGTCGATAATCGTGTTGGTGACACGTGACAGTATAATTATTCTACCTGGATTCTCGTTTCTTTGCAGTCAGCAGACCGTCTTCTAGTTCTTGTATTTCCTTCTTGTAGTCGGCTTCCTGGTCCTGGAAAGCTACGACGGCGTCTTGCAACTGCGACCTAAAGAAACCAGGACTTGCCATGAGTTTTCTGACGCCATAGATCAGATCCTCAAATCTATTTGACGCACTAGGCTATGACCATCTGCGTATGAGATAGTTATATCTAATCACCCAAATCTAAGCATTTCTTAGCAATGTCGATCATCTAAATTCAGTCTTTAATTTTATATAGAGACAAACTGACAGATACATAAAAACTGTCTTGAGACGTGTTGAGATCAAGAATTGAGTAATCAGACAACTCTGGTCATACCTGAGGTAGGACTCCTTCTTTTTCAGTTCGAGAGCAGTCATCTTCCACATCAACTCACACTTCGCCCAATCGGGCAACGTGGTTGCAAGCGTGAGGTCCTGTATATGCAAACGATTTAAATTACACATCAGTCCAAATCATGGTAGAGCTTCATACTTACTTAATAGCCTACTTTCAACTGGCTGTTTAAGAAACCGAGAGAAGCCGCAGTTCCGAAATTAATACCAGGCTACAGTTGCGCTATTATAAATCGTATTTAATCATGCCACTGGGACAGTAGTTGTCGATGTTATTGCTGCTTTTATTATAATTAATAATTGGAGCAGATATAAAATACTGTATTATTACATCGCAGAAAAACCTTGCGAAATAACGTTGCATGTGCGGCCAACTACGTATACAAGTATAGACAAGCCTTCAATTGTCGACGAACACAGACAGAGAAAGGTCCTCAAACGGATGTTGATTTATAAATTGGACCAATCTGCGACAAGACACGAGACAACAAATCTCTCCTTTTCTAAACGACAAAAATTTTAGAATGGAAAATGAGCTTGAAATTTTACAAACAGGACCAGGGTTGAATGAAATGCCCATAACAGTAGCGCAGACAGGTAATAGCCTATAGAAATGGTAGATCTTCCCGCAGTGCGTTTGCAGGCGGTTCAATAAAGTATATACTTACTTACTTACTTAATGTCTTCGTTGACAAGGATAACAGATTCAACTCTGGCCACACAAGTAAAGACAACTTGTGTACATAACAGCACATGAATATATAGCTACTGACATACAATCGTCCATACATTCATACATAAATGCATACATGCATGCATACATACATACATACATAAATGCAAACATGCATGCATGTATGTATGCATTTATGTATGTATAAATACATAGATACATGCATACATGCATATATGCATACATGCATACATACATGCATACATACATGCATACATACATACATACATACATACATACATACATACATACATACATACATACATACATACATACATACATACATACATACATACATACATACATACATTCATGCATGCATGCATGCATGCATGCATACATACATACATACATACATACATACATACATACATACATACATACATACATACATACATACATACATACATACATACATACATACATACATACATACATACATACATACATACATACATACATACATACATACATAGTTACATACATGTACATACATACACACTATGCAGTCATGACATTTATAAAAGAACCTTTGCTCTGATCGTTGGCACGAGACTGTCTGCTTCCATGGTGATTGCAGCCACGTCCACCGCTTCCCTGAACGACGTCAGACTCTGCATCAGTTCCTGAATCTTTGTCCGCTGCATGACGTCCCTTCGCTCCAGCTGGTAGATCTTCGACAGCAATTCCACCTTCGTCATCTTGTCCAGCTGGTGAACCTTTCCAGACGGCGTGTGGTGGTAGATGAAGGATCCTCCCTTGGACATCGGAGGATCCTTTTCCTCCGATCCACTGAATCTTGAATTAAGGTTCTCTTGGAGATCGCTCAGATCGGTGACGTAGATGTGGCATTCGGATGACGTCGGCTGTTCGTGAGCTCTCTTCAGCGACTCCTTAAGAGCGCAGTTGAGCGACTCGAGATCCTTCGCTTTCTGCTGAAGTCTCGATTCGCTGCCCTCCAACGTGGAGATGCGCTCCTTCAGCTGAACCTCATCCTCTCTGAGGATCCTCATCCTTAACCTCAGATCCGACTCCTCACGTTCAGAGTGACTCTTGGACGCTTCAACGACGGACAGCTTGGCGCTCATCAATGCTGCCGATTTCTCGAGGTCCTGTATCTTCGAGGAGAGGGTCTTCTCCGCTTCCAGCCACATCTTCTTCGTCTCCTCAAGACTTTTCTTTTCCCGCATCGCCTCCGACTTTGCTTCGTCAAGCGCTGTCTCGAAGACCTTCACCTTCTCTTCGCATATCTCAAGATCTCGCTTACGATCTTCAAGTTCCTTTCTGATGGTCCTTTCTTTCGTGAACTGGTCATTGAGGCGATCCAGAAGGTCCTCCTCGGTGCCCATCAGAGCGTTCAGCTGATCCCTACGAGTTTCGCACTCCTTCTTCATGTCTTCCTCTCTCTCCGTGAACATCTTCTGCCTGGCATCCATCCGGCGCGTTGTGCTCTCCAGCGTCTCCTTCAAACTGGTGCACTCATCTTCCAGTTCAGCAATCTTTCTATCGAGACGAACCTTATCGTTAAGAAGCTTCTCTTCTTCCACCTTCCTCTTCTTCTTCATCTCCTCCATATCCTGCGTCTTTGATGCATTTCGTTGCTCCAGGGTGTCAATCTGGGCCGACAGTCTTTCCTTCTCCAGCTCCGAGTGGTACTTGGATTCGTGTAGTGAGCTGCAGAGGCGTTCCTTTTCCGCAAGACGCCCACGAAGTTCGCTCTGAATCAACTCCAGCTCGGAAATATTCTTCCTCAGGTCGTCCTTCTCAGCGGATTCCATTTCCAGCTTTTCTTGTACGATCTGAACGGAACTCTGCAGCTCTATCTCGACCGCTCTCAACTCCGTAACGGCCTTTTCAGTGTTCAACAATTTTTCCAGTTGCCTGTTCAGGCTGCTCTCCGTCTCCTCCAACT
The DNA here is from genome assembly GCA_949752735.1 of Lumbricus terrestris. Lineage (NCBI taxonomy): Eukaryota > Metazoa > Annelida > Clitellata > Crassiclitellata > Lumbricidae > Lumbricus > Lumbricus terrestris. The sequence continues at coordinate 28,986,299 of OX457040.1, forward strand.
GACCTCTCAGCTTATCCTCGACGTTTTCCAGCTCCACGATTCTACCCTTCAGCTTGGTCTGCTCCAGCAGCTGCTCCCCCAACTGGAATTCCGCCCTTTCCAGATCCTCAAGCCTCTGAATCGATTCCTTATATTGATCCAGTTCCGTCCTCAGTTCGGAATTGATCTCTTCCAGCTTGACGATCCTCATGGAATGCTCGTGGACTCTTGACGACTCCTTCCTTGGCGACTTTCCAGGTTGTTCCATCGACTGCGGATGACAGAGGACAGTGGTATCTACGCTGCTCATCCTGTCCTCCGAGGTTACGCTCAGTCGATCCAGATGTTGTTCAGATTTTGTGGCCGAATGCTCCGACGAAAATTCGCGATTAGGACCTACATCAATCAAAAGTATCTAGACTATGACAAATTTAATTCGATCTAGAACAATGACAAATTTAAATCGATCTAGAACAATGACAAATTTAAATCGATCTGTGACAATGACAACTTTAAATCAATCTATAATAATAACGGTTTTAAATCGATCTATGATAATGCTGGTTTTAAATCGATCTATAATAATGATAGCTCTAAATTAATCTATACTAATTATGGCTTTAAATAGATCTATGTTAATACTGGCTCTAAATCGATATAGCCTATAATAATGCCGGTTTTAAATCGATCTATAATAATGATAGCTCTAAATTAATCTATAATAATTATGGCTTTAAATAGATCTATAATAATACTGGCTCTAAATCGATATAGCCTATAATAATGCTGGCACAAAATTAGTCTATGATAATAATGGCCTTAAATTAGTCTGTAATAATTATGGCTTTAAATCGATCCATGATAATTATGGCTTTAAATCGATCTATAATAGTTCCACATTTTCATTACCAGTCGACTTCTTCCCGACGAGGAAGTTCTCCAGTTCATCCAGTTTGTTCTTCATCACTTCTTCGTTTGCCGAAGCCTCTTGGATCCGATCCTTGACATAGTTCTCAGACGAGTGCAGCCGGTCCACGATGTCGTGCAGAGTGGTACTGACATCGCGGAACGAGGCACCGGAATTGACTGTGGTTCTCGGTATTCCGTCGCTGCTGTCACCAGCAGCATGCTCCCTGAGGGCGTCTTCGATCTGGAGCAGCTCCGCGATCGCCTCTTCCATCTTCGTCTTGTTGTTTTCCATCGATTCCACCTGGCGCTGGAGCTCGAGAATCCTTGAGCTGCTGTCCTTCTCGTCCTCCGCCAATCGGTTCCAGGAGCTTCGATCCACTTGTTGAGTCTCACGAGGTACTTGGGCCACGTCTTGGACTCTTCTCAGGCGACTCGAGTCTCCAGGCGACGCTTTAGATTCACCGACATCAGCTCGGATTTGGTCGGACTTCTGTCCAAGTGTCGTGGAATCGTTTGTAGATTTCTCAGCTGACATCGGCTCGATAGTTGTTCTGTTGACTTCTGAGATGTCTTCAAATGAACTGATTTCAGATCTCCATTCCGAAAGTTGTTCCTCGCAGTCCGAAATATCGGTTGAGTCCTGAGCAAAGTTCGCCCCGTTTTCGGACGATCTCCGCAAGAATTCCTTCTCAAAAGTCGTATCCGCTGCAATGAAATCCGGTGAAGCTGTTTCGTCAGCCGAGTAATCACTGGCGTGAGATGTAATCCAGCTGTTAGACTCGTTCTTTTGCCCTTCTTCCGACTGATAGAAATCTATTTGGTATTGGAGATTTGCATTGGTTCCAGTCAGAAAGAAAACTTGCTGAATGTAACAACATTTGAAGATCAGTGCATTGAAATTATTTCCCCTTATGAATCTTAGCATGCGGGTTTTGTATGACCGCTGAAGATTGTAAATGACATGACGAAACTAATATGCTGAAATAGACTTGTTATTGACTTGAGTTTAAGTTCCTCAAAATGAACGTCTAGATATTTTCGATTTGGAGTTTGGATAATACTATATAGCTATAGGCCTACAGTCCTACACATAGCATTTATTCGTATCTTTAAATCATAATACCAACCGATTCAACCTGAAGCAGTTGATTCTTCGCCTCATCAAGTTCCCGAATCTTTTCAACGTGTAGCAGGCGGACCTAACAAGACCGAAAAAATCCGTGACAACTTCGAGAGGTAATGGAAGCAAAATCAAACAGATCGGGGAATCGAAATCAATGTCCAGCGTTCCAAACCGCGATGGCGGCATTACACCTGCACCTGTAATAATTATTCTCCACTGCTGATCGATTTCCTTTAAGAGAATTTGAGCCGAGAAGTCATCCATAATTGAAAGGCTGTGTTTCAGATCGATGATGATGTAGCTCCGCCACCAGCGCACGCAGGAAATCGCAAATGGCTCGGAACCTAATCGATACGTTTATTACGCTACGCCGCAGCGTGTTTGCTTTATAAAGAATGGCTAGCAACTGCACCATTGAGGAGGCAGGGCAATATCAATAATCCATTGATGATGATCAGATTCATGGTTAGCATAGACTCCTTAATTCACCTTCATTGAACCATATCCAATTGATTTTCAGATGAAATAAGGTCAGACAACAAATTTCGCGCATAAAAAAAATCGTGTCGTAGATTTATTTTCACCAATTCACTTGCTTATAAAATCACTACTGGCCTAGTTAGCTACACCGGTAAGCGAGGACGGCATTCGTCTGTTGGTTGCAACGAACTGCGGTTCAAGCCCCGGGTTGGGAGTTGACATTCAGAGATTTAGATATCTCGGGCTAGCACGTGTGGGACACAGGGGCGCAAGCTCCTGCGAAGCGACCTTGGGCAAGTTGATTACCAATCATTGTCTGTGGGGAACGCAACGGGAAACCCCCTCACTCATCTCATCCCCAGGGGCGTAAAGCCAATGAACCTGCCTTCGGGCAGAGCACCACCACCACCACCACCACCACCACCATCATCATCATCATCATCATCATCATCATCATCATCATCATCATCATCATCATCATCATCATCATCATCATCATCATCATCATCATCATCATCATCATCATCATCGTCGTCGTCGTCGTCGTCGTCGTCATCATCATCATCATAAAATCACTCTGGCAATAGACATCCAAAATAATTCTGATTTCAGTGGATTTAAACAAATAAATTGGCGACTTGATATACAAATTTCAAGCGTCGTTGCCATTATAGCCTACTGCTATATAATACTATATAATTATGCTGTTACGATGAAGGGAAATCGAGGCTAAACGTGGTATCAATGACGAGCGAATGACTGATGGAATTGTGTCGCGTTGTAAAATCTCTGACTATACCGCACTTGTGGAATAATTATTTCGAACGCAGGAGCTGTCACTGTATCCATAGTGTCATGGTTCAATATTGCCTGAAAGGGTTGTGTAAAAAATTGACCTGCATTAATTTTTAAGTCCGGGCGACCTGTACACTAGACTCTAGAGAACAACGCGGTGGTGCAGTGGTGGCGTCGTTGCCTTGAAGCCGGAAGGTTCGAGGTTCGAATCCACCTCACGTCGCCGCGTAGGGACCTTGGGCAAGTCCTTCACTCGCAATTGCCCAGCGCTTCGGCGTGAAACTCCGCTGCAGTGTCCGCTCTGCAGTCGGGAGCGCCTCTGAGTAGAGAGCTTGAAGGGGCGCTATAACAAGTGCACATACAAACAAAGCAAACAAACAAACAAAAGGAGAATGGAGGGTGGAAGATTAGGTGAGTCGTGGTAAGAAGTCGTGGCATTGCATTTCATTGTATAATACCATACGTTTAATGGCATTACCTGCAATATTGCATATAAAATTAAACGGTTTCGAACGCACGACAGAAGAGTTCAGTAGTAGAATTTGACCTCCTCGTTAGTTTCCTCCAGTTCTATGATCTGGAATTCCTGCGTTTCGATTACTTCAACTTGGCCCCGAATCCTCTCCATCCAATCTCTTTCCCTTTCGATGATGTCGGACATCTGGCGAAAAAGAGCAGACATTGTACTGGAGTTATTTGTCGGTTATATTGCGATGTTGCATAACCATCATTCAAAAACAAGTCAGCGCTCTAAGGAAGCCCCAACTTACTGCCTGACAACGATGCCACCTACTATTGAATCAAAATCAGCTCGTCCGCAGTTTTCCATCAAGTAGATCTAGTTTCGGCCACTGCAATGCAACAATTTTTGCTTATCCAATTTACCAATTTATTTTGTGGGGCGCGGTGGTGTAGTGGTGGCGTCGTTGCCTTGAAGCCGGAAGGTAAGGTTCGAGGTTCGAATCCACCTCAAGTCACCGCGTAGGGACCTTGGGCAAGTCCTTCACTCGCAATTGCTCAGCGCTTCGGTGTGAAACTCCGATGCAGTGTCCGCTCTGCAGTCGGGAGCGCCTCTGATTAGTGAGCTTGAAGGGGCGCTATAACAAGTGCGCATACAAATACAAATACCACAGTGTTAGGCTAATATTATTCATCTAAAGGACGTGAATTGATTGTATAAATACCAGCATAGTTAGGCCTATGGTCTAATTTTTTTTCGCACCTGATTAATCTAATACGCGTAGGCTATCGCGCATCCGAAGGCCACTTTTGCATTGCACCTATAGGCAAATATGCCTATCAAAAACGCTACGCGATTAGGGATTCAAGTGCCGATTGTTACAGTATTAGAAATTTCATAGAGGTTATAAAGTTGCTGCAAACTCCTTGGGGCACGACAATGTAAAATTAATGTGTAATTGCTGATGATTGATAGGAGTAGAGGTATAAGTTCGGATACTACACAATAGACCCAGGGGCTTCTATCCCCCCTAAGCAACCGGGCGCAATCCATCTTGTTCCCCCCCTTTTCTGAACCGGCCTTCCTTTATGTATGGAATAATTATAATGTAATCTAGCGCATGCCCTCCTCTAGTGTGGGAATGAAGGTTTGTTTGGAGGGGGACAAGCGAGCATCCAGCAAACGATCGCCGAAGCATGTGTAGCGCCGAGAAGGGACCTGGTATGGGGAGGGAATGTGCCCCTCCCCATACGAAATTTTTGCTATTTCCGCATTGCAATTTCAGCATTTTAAGCTGTCCTCTTAGCAAAATTACTCTACTATTTCAGTGGAGGAATTGCTGCCAACATTTGACAGCCATATGTTTTGCGCCTCTGATCAGTGTACGCTCGAGAGGCGATAGCCTACATAAATTTTTAGAGCACAATGCAATACAATAAAATACAATGTAGGTCCTACATTGTAAGCCCACGTAATAATTATGTTGCTTTACTAAGTGTTCAAGGACCAAAACATTTTGAAATTTGAATGTCTGAATTTGAAAGATAACACTTGAGAGAATCCGTTTAGTTGTGCAAAATAGTATTTGTATTAATATTATTTTTTTCCATTTTAATATGATTGTATTATTTATTAAAATAGTAAAACATAACTATAATCATTTAATAGGAAATTTGTATTATGGTATATTATAGCTGTTATAGCAGTTCATGTAATTCAAAAATGCAGATAGTAGCCTAACTAAAAACTCAAAGTGTATAAAGTGTATAGCCTACATTTTGCTAAAAACTATTAGGCCTACCATTTTAAGCATTTGTCCAAATTTATATGGAAGGGAAGTATTTTCTGGGGGGATCTTACTCATACTGATGCCTAGATTGAACGCTGCCTTCCATGTCCGACCTTCCCCCCCATCCGACGTGAATTTTGACTGTCTTCTGATTTCCCCCCCTATTTGTCCAAATGTATATGGAAGGGAAGTATTTTCTGGGGGGATCTTACTCATACTGAGTTACATATAGACCTGCCCATTGTCCTGAACAATAGCCCATTGTTGGCCGACGCACGGAACCCTATTGTGTTAGTATCGCAACACAAAGTCCATTGTTGGACGACGGTCAGTCTCTCCAATGTCCATGAAACCGTTAATTATCCTCGCCGCATGCATTCCTCTGTGCTAGTACCGGTAACTATTATGACCATCGTCGACGGCGGATTATTATCCTTCTGTCAGCCATAATTTTTATACAGCAGTTATTTGATAAATGACTTAATAAAATCGTTTTGTGTTACTGCTTTGCGTTACGTTTTCGAGTCGTCAAAACACAGTGGGTAGTCTCGCTAAAAGTGATATAACTTTTGTACTGCTTGAAATATTTTATGACAGCTGGCCATCATGTGCAAATTTGACTTCGAAATTCTAACTTCTGGCCTAGATATTGAGAAAAACCTTGAGGTGGTCTTTGTATGGCCACCCTATAATATAATATTATTGTTTCATATCGTTATGTGTTCATAAAGCAGAATATTTAAGCTCTGTTTGTCCAGATCATTTGTTTGCACCTCACTGGCATTTACTTTCTTATTTTCATAGTTACTTAAAACGTTTTTTAATGTCGTTTTTCGTTTCATATTTGTTGTGTAACTTTGTTTATTTATTTACTATTTGCTATTATTTTCCTTAATTTTATGATTGTCTGATATTTATTACGTTTTCACCGTAGCTACTCTCAAGGATTCAGCTAACTGAATTCATTATTTTATTGTTTAACATCATACAGAAATACATAATGTAGTAGGTCCCTACAAAATTAAATTTATAAGAGTTACTTTGATATAAACTTCTTAGACCTATATAAGTAACAATTTTAAGTACAATATATAATTTATAGTACACATTCATTCTCTATAGTCTTTACTTCTGATTCTAAAGATTTTTATTGCGCTATGTCCATCAACATGAACTTATGCGGATATCTGTTTACAACTTAAATTTGAAAAGATTTCAATACCTTTAATTTTCTCAATTTTTACTAAACCAAAGCTATAAGAAAATAAAGAAATGTTGTAGATTGATGCCACTTATAATTAATTCTGGTCTACTAATAAAGTTGTGTTATTTACCGATTCAGAGAGACTCTTCTCTCTTCCGTCTGTCTGTCTGTCTGTCTGTCTGTCTGTCTCTCTCCCCTCATTATGCTCTGTGAATAGATAACGGGTATAGTGATAGGCCTGCAGTAACTCACCGAAAATGAGTTTGGCCATTTGCAGCAGCCATATCATAACTTTATCAACAATTGAGACAATCGGATTCCTGAAAGGGACTCAAGTTCCGCTAATATTGGCATGCATGTCACTTGTATTCTTTGTCAGCAGATGAACTACGGATGAGTTTAACTCATATATTAATGTCAGAAATAGGAAGTTAATATAGCTTCACTAATAATGGCTTAACTAAAATAAATTTGCCTCTTAACTAATTGTGCCAAGGCAATGGGTAATTTTATAGTGTATGCAATTAAGCATCTAATAAAGATTATTATTTGGGAACCAACGGTATATTGATAATTCTACCTACAATAATTATTTACTCTTGTAATTTATTGCTCTTCGTCTGCAAGAATGAATGAAGATAAATGAATGCATTATATCGACCAGGCTTCGAATTGCAGCTTCGGCAATTACATTGTCAACATATTAATAACGGTTCCTTCTGTTCTTTCCTTATTCCTCAGTTATTCTACCTGAAACTGCTCTTGCTCAATGAGGTCGTCTTCTCATGTACGTATGTTTGCATGTATGTATGCACGTAGGCCTATAATGCAGGCATATATTATGTATGTATCCATGTATGTTCTTTTTACCTCTCACCATGACTTTCAAGCTGCTCATTCAACATTCATGCCTTTAGTAAAATATGGAAGATAAAATTTCAGACGCAATGGATAAAAACAAATACTCCATAGGAATTTTTCTCGACTTGGCGAAAGCGTTTGATACTATCGATCATGGCATACTGCAAAAAAGCTATCCATCTATGACATTCGAAATACCCAACTAAAATGGTTTGAAAGTTACTTGGAAAATAGAATGCAACTAGTTAGCTGTAAGGATAGCAAGTCTCCTCTAAAAGCAATTAAATACGGTGTCCCACAAGGCTCTATTTTAGGCTCGCTGCTGTTTATTTTGTACATTAACGACCTACCTAATGTAGCTCCTGATCTATTTTTTTATTGTTTGGAGACAATACTAATATTTTTAATTCTTATTCCACAATTGAAACATTAATTAATCATACGAACTCCGATTTAAAAAACGTAGCAGAATGGTTTCGCGCAAATAAGCTAACTCTTAACCTAGATAAAACTAATTACATCATCTTTAGAGCTCATAAAAATCACTACCATCTATGTCCAACCCTATGTTTACTCGGAACCCCTATCACTCAAGTGCAATCATCTAAATTTTTAGTAGTCTACGTCGACCAGCACTTGTCATGGAAATAACACATATCCAACATCTCAGCAAAAATAGACAAAAACCTAGGCATTCTCTCTCGCATATCCAGAATCCTCTCACCACAGATCAGAACTTCACTCTAATATACACTCATACATCCATACTTATCTTACTGCAATATTGTATGGGCCTCTGCATATAAGTCAAATCTTGCTAAACTCGTTGTCCTCCAATAACGAGCCATACGATTTGTGGCTAAAATCCATTATGGAGCCCACACAAAAGCAGTATTCCTAGACTTAAAAATACTAAAGCCAGATCAGATAAGGCGTTTGCAAATATGGATATTTATTGCCGTTATATTCATAATCAATTACCAGTAATCTTTAGAGACTATTCTCAACTTAACACCAATGTTCAAAATCGCGGCTTGAGAAATGCTAACTAAACTTTTTATACTCCATTTGGCCGTACTAATACTAAGCTTAAATCTATTAAATGCATCGGACCAAGAACCTGGAACAGTATTCCTCTTAATATTCGGTCCCTGTCATCTTTTCAAACGTGAGTTTTCTGTTTATATCCAACAAGGAGAATAAGTCAAACTTTTTGGGGAAATGTGATCAACTTAATATTGGAGTGTTCACTCGTGTTCGTGTATGCCACTAAATATTTAGTACACTATTTTTCTAACTCACTTTTCGTTTGTATATACTATATATATATGTATGTATATATGATATATGTATACATATACATGTATCATATATGCATGTATACTGGTTAAGATGTTAATTTTGTGTTATTCATTTCCAATTCGGCCGCGTATTCATTTATTTCTTCCAACGCTCTCAGGTGGTCCTGGCCAGCGGGACATTCGGCCCATTTTGGGCCTCCTGGGTATGCCAGCATGTTTGCTACTCTGATATAATTGCTAAATTTTACGAATTGGTTGCGGAATAAAATGTTATGTTATGTTTTGTTATGTAGGCTACGAATGTATGAATGTATGTATTTAAGCATGAATGTATTTATGTCGTACGTGTGCATGTATGCATGTATGTATGCAGGTAAGTAAGTAAGTAAAAATGTATGTGTGTACAGCATGTATGTATGTATGTATCTATGTATGTATGTATGTATGCAAGTATGTATGTATGTATGTATGTATGTATGTATGCATGCATGCAGGTAAATAAGTAGGTAAATATGTAGGCTATGTGTGTACAGTATGTATGTATGTATGTATGCATATATGTAATACATATGTGCATACAGTATGTATGTATGTATGTATGCATATATGTAATACATATATGCATACATACATACATACATACTGTACACACATACATATTTACCTACTTATTTACCTGCATACATACATACATACATACATACATACATACATATATATTATGTATGTATGTATGTATGTATGTATTATGCAGGCTAAGTATTCATGTATGTATCTATGTAAGTAAGTATGCATGTATGTTTTTATCTACGGATGTGCGTATGCACATATGTCCACCCTGTGTGTATGTATGTATGCATGCATGTATGTATGTATGTATGTATGTATGTATGTATGTATGTATGTATGTATGTATGTATGTATGTATGTATGCATGTATGTATGTATGTATGTATGTATGAATGTATGTATGTCTGTTTGTATGTATGTATGTATGTATGTATGTATGTATGTATGTATGTATGTATGTATGTATGTATGTATGTATGTATGTATGTATGTATGTATGTATGTATGTATGTATGTATGTATGTATGTATATATGTATGCATGTATGTATGTGTGCATGTATACTATATATGTATGTAAGTATGTGTGGGTTTGCATGGTGTACTGACTCTTGAGTCTACTGACGTCTATGTTGATGTGTGTATGTATGCATATAATTATGTGTATGAATAGATTGCATGCATACACGCATGTATTTGTAAGTTTATGAATGCATTATTATATGCCTTTTCTGTATATGACTGTGTTCATATACATGTATGACATTGTATGTATGTATGTATGTTTGTCTGCACGCATGTATGACTACCAATAATTTATCCTGTGTTTGCCCAGAACTTTTGAAAACCTTTGTAATCTGAATTGGTCCATTCATCATAAACTTACTTTGAACTGACGTCCGTTTGAATGGTCGATTTACAGAGGAGACCTTTGTAGCGTGACGTCCTTTCAAACGGACGTCGTTGTGAAAAAGGTCTCGATGGAAAATGCATCAATTTTTTATTAGGAGGGGTTGAGGAGGGGAGATGATAAGGGGGAGCAGACGCTATCCAGGAGAGCATCCATGGCAAATTAGGAGCTATCGATTTCATGTTTCCTTGTTTGAATTAGAGAGATGGGCAGGATCTGAGGTTAGCCACGAGAGGCGTCGGAAAACTGCGGCCTGCGCCATTTCCTTGTGGCCTGATGTCTTTCCAAAGGCTGCTCAGGTCAATGTAGGCCTATCGGATGAATAGATGGTGTGCAAGTAGGCCTAAAGCCGTAGTTTTACATTAAGATAAACGCTTGCCCTGGTTACGAGCCTCTATCCCAGCGAATCTTTCGCTTGACGGTGTAATTCTCTGTTATAGCCACCAAACTGTTGCGATCCATTGAACAACTGAGATAATTTTGGTCGGATTCAACTCGGAGAATATTTGTGAAAACAAAATACAGGTACGAACGACATTGCAATCGTATTCGTGATCTTCAGACTTCTAAAGCGCCACTCGAAAGCCATGCGCAGGGTACAACGGGGTTCATTCAATTGCGTTAAGTTGATTCAGAGTTTTTTCTTTCAGAGTAGTCTAAAGAAGGTCTGATTCTGTAAAGGCTTTGATGTGGTTGTCACCTCTGCCTTAGACATGAGCGGCGCGATAATTGAAATCAGGTCTTCTATTAACGAAATCTTCTTCTCTCTTCCATCAGGCGTAAGCCGACGATGAGGCTTTAACTAGACTGCTCCAAGTAGTTCTGTCTCTGGCTTTTCCCACAGCATCTCTCATGTCCATGCCCTGCACTCCTAGGTCCTCTTTCACACTGTCCATACAAGGACCTAATAGTTGAAGTTTAATAAAGGAATACGCCACAGCAACCACGAATTTCAGTGAGTTAAATGGTTAAAACTGTGTGACCTCTGTTGGTTATAATTATGGATACTTGTAATCATATTGCTTTTCATGATACCGTAGCCTACTGTATAAGAGGATGGGAAAAAAATTATGAGCGACATTAATTAAACCAACAGAAGAATTAAGCAGTTCCAACCACATGAGATGACTTACAAATACCGATTAAATGTATTTGCAAGTCACCCCACAATAATATGAATTGCAAGTCTCCCCATGCATATTGTTTCGCGCTTTCGTATCCACAGATATATTCGGTAATTGAGGGATCACAGAATTAATTATTACATCCGTCCGTTAAACTTGGTCACCTATGCAATATGTTCCTACATAGCCTAAGACATACCTGTTACACGTTACATATCTGCAATAACTTACGTTCTAACCTAGTCTAGTGATCTGATCTTCAGAACAAACAATGTTCTGCTTGGGCGACGACTATAATAGGTTTTGATGTGATTGTCGCCTTCTACCATTCTACAAGGGAAAAGGTAGTCGCTTCGACTGTAAGAACTACCGGGGCATTACCCTTCTCTCCGTGCCTGGTAAGGTCTTTGCGGCTGTCCTCTTGGCAAGGATTAAGGATCGCATGTTGGAGCTCCGGCGCACGGAACAGAGCGGTTATACGTCTGGAAGGTCCACTGTAGACCGAATTTTCACGCTCAACGGTTTGATCCAGGCAAGAAGAGAGTTCCGACAGCCCCTGTGGATAGCCTATGTGGATTTGAAGGCTGCCTTCGATTCCGTCAACCGCGCAGCTCTCTGGAGATTGCTCCTTACTCTTGGATTTCCTGCAAAGATTGTGGACCTCATTAGAGAACTATACACAAACACTGTGAGCGCCGTGCAAATTGATGGTGTAACATCTGACTGGTTCGTGGTGGCGAGTGGAGTACGGCAGGGCTGCAAATTGGCCCCCGACCTGTTCCTACAGCCTATGGATGAGATCATGAAGCAAACAGTTGACGAAGGACAAGCGGGCGCACACATTGGTCTCGAGTTGTTCTCGGACCTGGACTTTGCGGATGATGTGGCCCTTCTTGCAGAGATTCTGGAGACCTTGGTCCAATCGCTAGAAATACTGGATAGAGAAGCCCATCAGTTTGGAATGGAAATCAACTGGGCCAAGACCAAGATCCAGACCACTACAGATCAGCTTCCGTTCACAGACAGCGTACAGGTCGGAGGCAATGCGGTGGAACTAGTAAAAGGATTTACATATCTCGGATCGAATATCCAGTCTGATGGCAGTAGTGAACCAGAGGTCAGAAGGCGAATATCATTGGCCCGCGAATGCATGAAGAACCTCGATCGAGGAATCTGGCGAACGACCATACGTCTGGACACGAAGATCTGTTTGTTCACTTCATACATACTGCCTGTCCTTCTTTATGGAGCCGAGACCTGGACCCCCACAATAGTCCTCGAGAAGAAACTGGATGCCTTCCAACAGTGGTGTCTGAGGAGGATCCTGCGAGTTCCATACACTGCGCATGTTACCAACGCAGAAATCTACAGGCGGACAGGACGGGCTCCTATCTCAGAGCTGGTCGAGTCGCGAAGACTACGCACGTTTGGACACGTTGCACGGTGCGACTCCGGGCAGGATCACGCTAGGGCACTCAAGGCTCTGATCGCTGGCCCACCAAGGGGCTGGAAGAGACCACCCGGACGATCAAGACATACATGGACCCGAACGGTTGAGGCGGATCTCCGACCTCTGAACTTTGGACTGAGCACGGCATGGAGACGAGCACAGGACAGGGCTTCGTGGCAACGAACGGTGGAAACAGCTACGCTCCAGAGAGGGGCTCGCCAATGATGATGATGATGATGTCGCCTTGTGCCTTAATCATGGGCTCAATAGAAGTTGCTGATTAACGACAGTAGGACCTAAAGCGTTAAACAATTAAATCTGAATTAGTCTTTTATAGAATAGCATAGACTCAGTGTGATAGTTTATAATATTAACCAATGGTTCTTTCTTGACCAATAACATCTACTGTCTTAGACGGTAACAGGACAATTACCCATGGCGGATTAAGGCATGTTCAACATGTTCGGCCGAACAGCGACCCCACACTTTAGGGTGCTCCACACATGCAATATGAATTTTTCGTCATTGTTAATTATAATAGCAAATATGAGTTTAACAAAATTATCTGAACACAGTGTCAAATTATTCAGAAACTACTGATTTTAACATTATACAACTTTGCCAATGTGTGGGGCCCTTATTGCAGTTTTCACTGCCAGGCAGATTGATCTTAAAATTAGCCAGAAATGCTAGTAAAAGCTATGCGTGTTATTGCTCAGGCCTATTTAAACACTTAATACCTCACCTTATCGGTAGACCTACTCAAGTGCTATGCGACACATTTTGAGATTGCGTCATTATAATATTTAGGCTCAGTATTTGTCAGTAGCCTAAGCACACTGTTTTTACAAATTCAATCAATCAATTACATAAATTTATATAGCACCCCTTGAGATCTTCACACAGAGGCGCTCCCAACGCGGGCGTTGTCAAAAAAATACCTTAAGAAGACGAAAGAAAGAGCCAGCAGAGTCACGGGAAGTGTGAGGAGAGCCACAGGGAGGCCATTCCAGACAGCTGGACCCCAGTAGGCTACATACCGAGAATGCTCTTCGTTGCATGGCCACAGTACACGAGAAGGAAACAAGAAGTCCCCACGGGTAGCTGAGCGCAGTAAACGGCGGCCCAGAGAGACAGAAACCGAGGTGAAAAGCTGTTTATAGGCATGCAGGAGCTTGAGCCATGGTTTACTACTGGCGTAACCGCGAAAATATATGTTAGTCTGTAACCAGTGGCGGCGCAACAGCAGGGTCTTTCAGAGCAAATTCTCTGGTAAAAACCATTTGTCCTGGCCGTTGTTCTGCCGCAAGACTGCCAGAAATTTTTCCTGCCGAGCAGGGCCGTCTTATCCAGTAGGCACAGTAGGCACTGTGCCTAGGGCCTACGAACTTACCAGGGGCCTACGAAATCCTGAAAAATATATTAAAAAATAAATGCAGTGATTGCTCAATGACCGGGAAAAAAACAGAAAACGAAAACTTGCAAATTTAATTTTAACGAGCTAACTTTTTTAAGGCTATAGAGTTAACTAAGGAAATAGTAACATTGGCTATAGGCTGTATTATGTTAACTTTGCGGCTCTTTGCATTCGCGAAATAGCTTAGGCTATAACGTCTTCAAATGTCATTTCTCGCATTAAGTCGTTTTCAATTGAAAGTAGCCTAATGCAAGGGAGGATAATCGTTCCTGTCCGGCTGTCCCATCGTTGACCGAAGGTAATTTTTGATAATTTTCAGTCTCGAAAAAGAACGTTCACCTTCACAACTTGTTCCAAAAATAGAAAGATAAATTAGAAAAGTAGGCCTAATATTCACATTTGGAAAACTGGAGAATGCAACTTGTCAGCTATTCAATTGTGACCCAATCACTTCAGCTACAGATTTATTGGTTTCTCAAATCCAGACTCGTGTTTCCTCGTATAATTAACCATCAGACATGATTTTTTTAGAAATTTGTATTAATAATTTATTAAATTAAAATTTAAAAAGCGATGGCGATTTTTCATTAGAATTTAGACCGAAACGCCGCTAACCGTAAGTCGAAAATCGGAAATATTACATTTAGCGGATATCAAAAATAAATATTACAAAAAAGTAGATTGAGATTTAAAATCAAAACTGAATGCGTTCACAAAACGTGGTTCAGCCTAATTTTGAGAAATAATGTAGGCCTAATGTGCTGCAATTTGAATTAATACAGAGTTGAGTTGGATAGGCCCTAGGGACCTACGAATAGATTAATATGCAAAAGTGCCTAGAGCCTACAATGACCATAAGACGGCCCTGCTGCCGAGAAAATCGCTTCTGCATTGTTTGTTTGTACGAGTGCTATGCCATGGTTACGAAAATGTCTGACCAGGAAATAATTTTAATATTCTTAAGCCGTAAAAGATGTATCGATACTTTAACACTAGACTGGAATATTAAAAGACCTGTTGATATTGTAAAAACAGAAGCAATGAATTAATAATAAACGAATGCTGATTCGTTGAGTACAACACGTTTTGTGTGTCATCTGTCCCTGCTTCTGTAAGGCTGGGCCCCCACAGTTTTACTGAACAGGGCCCCCACATTTGTTAATCCGGTCCTGCAAAGGCTGCAATTGCCCTCTGCACGACAATTACTTCCGGACAGTTACCCTATGCTGAAAGAAAGGCCAAGCAGCAATAGCAGTTACGGTACTAAGTGTTAGACACAAAACCCTGTACGAGATCTTAATTACATAATTATGATAGTAGTGCATAATATTCATTCAGTTTATATATTAATTTATTAGACATACGAATCTAATACGATATTATTAGAGAAATATGCAGTAATTGTAATCGTACATTTATATAGCGCCCCTTCAAGAAAACTCTTCAGAGGCGCTCATAGTAGGCCTATGCATCATCGCAATGTGTAATGAAATGCATTAAAGAAAATGCGGATTAGTGTTAATGAGTTAATTCAACCTAAGAAAAGTAAGACTGTGAGCTACAGTAGGTACTCCTCGAGAATAGTCAATAGCACTGCGCTCATTGTTTGTTTGTTTGTATGCGCACTTTTTTGTAGCATCCCTTCAAGATCTTTAATCAGAGGCGCTACCGACTACAGCGCGGACACTGCAACGGAGTTTCACACCGAAGCGCTGAGCAATTGCGAGTTAAGGACTTGCCCAAGGTCCCTACGCGGCGACTTTAGGTGGATTCGAACCTGCAGCCCTCCGACTACAAGGCAACAAACATATATCCACTACACCACCGCGCCCCACACATTGTAGTTGCGAACGATGATCAGAATCCTTGCGTTGGTGTCAGCCTATATACTTCTTCCTTGAAGGTCGGGATCGGTGACCAACAATTAAGTTTTAGATATGAGAAACTTGCCACACATTAAAGACATTAACAAGAATTACTAAACAGTCGGAGCTAATGTATACATTAACATATTCAGTAATTACTGACACGTCTAATAATTAGTTCTTAATAGTCAGCCCTTGATATGATTGTGGCAAGTCTTGTATGTCTAACACTTATTCGTTATTTGGTCATTCTTTCAACATTGGGGGCTATATTGTCCGGGGGGAGGTAATTGTCCGGTTTAATTGTCCTAGAGGTAATTGCCAGGGAGGGGTTATTCTATAATATCGGCGGTAATTGTCCGGGGGTAGCCTAATGTTGTCCAGGGTAATTGTTCCAGAACCCTCTTAGACTACCTCTGCCAGGTAATTATAATTAGTTTCAATATACCTTTGACACACACAGTTAAAGCTTGTTCTTAACTCAATCTGTAGATAGACTGAAAATGAGTCATCCATACACGATCGAATATATGATGGAAGGTGAAATGGTTCCAAATGACATCGACGCAAGACGTGTCAAAAGAGCAGAAGACGATCAACGGAATTCATTGGAAAACAAAAGAAAACCGATCAATGCAAGACGTAACGTAAGTAGTTGTGAGAGTCAGTCGACGATAATCGTTGGATGCCAGACTGATCAAGATGGAGAAGATCTGGAAGCCATGGAACAGATAGAAGAGGAGGTGAATACAGCCATTACAGATAATGAAAGAGTGAGTTTCTTTAAAATCCTTGGAATGGCCACGAGGCGCAGGATAGAAATCTTTGCCGAAGAAGCATCCATTACGGGTCTGTCTTACTTGGTCAAACTATCAAACCACAAAATTGGTTCCGTCATCCGTAAGGTTGTATGGACGATGCTCCTACTCTTTGGAACAGGCTTCATGATTTACCAGATCTACGACCGTATCACCTCTTACCTGACATATCCAACCATCGTCGACTATCGAGTAGTTTACAACCGCTCACTGCGGTTTCCTACGGTGACCATCTGTCCCGAGTTTGTTTTCAGCGCAAACAGAGTCTTGTCTTTGGGTAAGTAAATCAGTCCTACTATATCATTATTTGTTGAATTTCCTTTATAATTCGCAAAGTCGTTTGACTTGGTCCATGAGTCTTGTTGCCTTCTGAACTCTCATGTTATACTCATTTGCATTTAATTAATAGCCTAATTATTTTCCTCTTCGTTCCTCTTCCTCTCTATTCTCTTTCATTCTGTCTCAACATTTTCATATCACCACGATTGTTGTTGGTGATATTGTCATTAATTAGCTTGAGGTGCCTCACTTCCCCGTGGCTTAGAAATTCTAGATGAAATGCATATGAAACGCTGTTCCTCGTCGTAAATATTCTAAAATATTCTTACCTGAGATACACGTAACTCCTCAAGATCTAAGCAAATTCAGGGTAGGATTATTCTGAGATGGCTAATCTTCGCTGAACCCATGCTGAGTGCCAAAAGTGCTGTGAAAAGCCAATACGTTGAAGCGCTGGATGGCAACAGATTATCCCTGGTAGAGTAAAGTGTTTTTTTCTGTTCTTTCCATTACCTAAAGGTGGTGGCCAGGACAGTTTTAAAAAGCCGGACCTATAGGCTTATATGATTTTAATCCGACCAAGAGTTTCAAAGGCCAAGTATACAAAGCAGTGTGTGGGCAAAATTCCAGTACCGGTATACTAAAATGATTTTCTTCCTCCTGCTATTTCAGCACCAACCCTCGTGCCTCAGCAGATCTTGGACGATAAATTATGACTCTGCCAAAGTGTCAATGGCAGTTGCAGTGCAGGCCAGACATTTCTGCCCGGGACTTTAGGGTCACATTGGACCAAGAACTGATCTTTACGCGGCAAATCAACCTCTTAAGTCGAAATTCCCGACTCGACCTTTAATAGTTGAGGTTCGATTGTGACGTTTGCCACCACTAACAAGCTGCTAAAAATGGAGGACCTGAAAGCCAACAGAATTTGCTAGAGGTATGCGTTCAGGGTCTGAGAGCTTGTTTCGTGCGTGTCATGTATTGTAGTGGTCAACCTTCGCCCTAAGTCCAAAACAAAAGCCAGTCCTTCTGAGCTCCAGAAACCGCTGGACTCCAATGCTACCGCCACAAAGTCATGTAGTCGGGTGATTGTGGAGTTCTTAGATCTTTTATGCCCGGCTTTCTGCCTCGCATGCACCGATTGACATTGCTGCGAGATTTAGCCTATTTTATTGGCGCTGTCTATCGGGTGTGTTCGCTGTTTATTTACAGATGTTTATTTATTGGCGCCGTTTATCGGGTGTATTCTCTGTTTATTTACAGATTTTTATTTATTGGCGCTGCTTATCGGGTGTGTTCGCTGTTTATTTACAGATGTTTATTTATTGGCGCCGTTTATCGGGTGTATTCTCTGTTTATTTACAGATTTTTATTTATTGGCGCTGTCTATCGGGTGTGTTCTCTGTTTATCTACAGATGTTTATTTATTGGCGCTGCTTATCTAGTGTGTTCTCTGTTTATTTACAGGTGTTGTTTTATTGGCGCTGTTTATCGGGTGTGTTCTCTGTTTATTTAGAGATGTTTATTTATTGGCGCTGTTTATCGGGTGTGTTCTCTGTTTATCTACAGATGTTTATTTATCGGCGCTGTTTATAGGGTGTGTTCTCTGTTTATTTACTGGAGTTTTGCTCCTCCACCCTAATTAGACACACTTTCGCTGGGCAGCTACCAAGAGTCCTATCATCACCGCTATTATTACAATTATTGTTATTATTTTAGCGGAACTAGGGCTGGGCAAAACCACCAGGAACCGAACCCCAAACCCTAGGTGTCAAGGTACCGTCCGTCCGCGTAGTTACGGCTTCAACTGTAGATTGAAGACTAGCCAGTTAGGCTTAAAACACATTTATTCGCTGATCAAAGAAGAAACTCGCAATGCAGTCCACAGTCAACTTCTATAGCGCCAATGTTCGGAGCAAGTTCGGAGCTATTCGAGTGGCGCCACGGTCCAAACTAATGCGCCACTGTTCGCAGCAATTGTCAATGCAGAACGCCGATTCTTCCCCGTGTAGATCACCGCTGCATCGCCAGCGCCCGCGGAAAGTCTGTGTAGTGCTCATGCTTCGAATCCCGGTCGTCGTGTCGTAGACAGAAACTGAACCTCTGCGCTCACCCGGTCGGAAGCGTTGGCAGGTCCGGCGTCGAATCCCGATCGTCGTTGCGTAGCGAAAGTCACCAGACTTTCCGTCGTCAGCAGGCGTCGAATTCCGGTCGAACGCGGCTGCGGGTCAGGAATTGAACCCTAGTCGTCGGCGTTGCACAGCAAAGGTCACCAAACCTTTCGTCGTCGACAGGCGTCGAATTTCGGTCGTCGTAGCTCAGCGAAAGTCACCAGACTTTCCGTCGTCAGCAGGCGTCGAGTTCCGGTAGAACGCGTCAACAGGTCAGGAATTGAACCCCAGTCGTCGGCGTTGCACAGCAAAGGTCACCAAACCTTTCGTCGTCAGCAAGCGTTGAGCTGCGGTCGTCGTAGCTCAGCGAAAGTCACCAGACTTTCCGTCGTCAGCAGGCGTCGAGTTCCGGTCGAACGCGGCTGCGGGTCAGGAGTTGAACCCCAGTCGCCAGCGTTGCACAGCAAAGGTCACCAAACCTTTCGTCGTCGACAGGCGTCGAATTGCAGTCGTCGTAGAATCACCGTTGCGCTCTCCGAAGCGTTTTCCCTCCGTACGGACTCGTAGCTGTACTGCAACTCGAACCTGAGACACTCGGCTGTCGCAGCTCTCTTCTATCTCTCGGCGACCGCGTCGGCTGATTCTGCTGCTCGATGACTGTTTCCCGATCGCAGACTTGACTGCGTGGTTCGCTGACTGTACGATTCGATGACTGACTTCTCGATGACGGTTTTACTCTGTTGACCGGCGTGCCTGCGCCGCGCACTCGTATATATATCACGAGGCCACACCCCCTAGGCCATGTAGATGGTAGGCTTCGTTACCTTTAGCCACGCCTCCTAGGCCAAGTAGATGCTAGACTTCGTTACCTTTAGCCACGCCCCTAGGCCAAGTAGATGCTAGGCTTCGTTACCTTTAGCCACGACCCTAGGCCAAGTAGATGCTAGGCTTCGTTACCTTAGGCCACGCCTCCTAGGTCAAGTAGATGCTAGGCTTCGTTACCTTAGGCCACGCCTCCTAGGCCAAATAGATGCTAGGCTTCGTTACCTTAGGCCACGCCCCCCTTAGGCCAAGTAGATGCTAGGCTTCGTTACTTGGGAGGCACGTAGGCCAACTGACGTGTCACGCTGTCCAGCAATACTTAGACAGACTGCGGCACGTAGGCCCTACACTCAAAATAATTAAAAATAAAATCCTACGGGCCCAATCTCCAACATTATTTTTAAAAAGTGCTCTGGGACTTTCACCATTAACTACTGCATTCAAACCAGCCCGGAATGGCCCTTTTATTCGACTTCCTGGATGACGAAAGTGCCCCTGAACGCTATTATTATTAACCGGTACTCTTATAATGAACAATTTAATTTCTTTTATTGCCCTGAGATAGGCCTACTTCATTCCCGCAGGATTTTACAAGCTATAAAAAACGGTGCATCTGAAACGGCTACCGCTCATCCATGTCGATAATTAAGCACTTAATGAAAGATTATTATTATTATTTTTAAATGGATACCTCATGAACTCCATTTCTAATTTTCTTTTGACGATCTAAAGGTGCAGAGCATGGATATGATATATACAGGGTGGCTCAAAAAAAAACGTACCACCGGGGAAAATGCGATATCTTCGCAGCCGATTGGGGTTTTTCTGCGAAAATTTCACAATTTGAAGGGGAATGAATATACAACAATCCCTGAAAGTTTCATTTGAAACTTTTCATGTTTGCAAAAGTTACAGCTGTTCAAACTTAAAATTTCGTTTTTTCAATTATCCGGAGAATCATGCTCCAATACAAGTGATTTCATTAGGATGTTTGGCAAATTACAACACACACACATTGATGATGATGTCATACGACCTCACTATGAGCTGTAAAGAAGCTGTTTATGAAGCAATCTGCTGGTATTTGGTGATATTTTATAGATTAAGGTCTCAATTGGTGAACCCAAACAATGAACGTCATGGGCAAAGTTTCTGCAAAAGATCAAATGGGAACTCGGACTTTGCATGAACAGAGACTGAGACATCGCGTGATCATAGCAAAATACCCAGTGAAAAGTGGAGCCTGAGCACATTGAAGACTATCTGCAAACGTGTTTATGTAACGAAGATCAGATGTCGGAAGAGAGGCAGGAAGTGGTCGCTTGATCTGACGGAAAAAGCGCGATTTTCACGAAATTCGCTTGGTAATCGAAAGGTCAAGTTTGCAAAGCAAATCGTGGTTTCGGCATCAGATATGCCGGCGTGTGTTGCGGCTGCAAGAAAAGACTGCAATTAATCCCATTCAGTAGGTTAGATGTCAAACTCATCATTGAACTCGCTTCCCCAGACTCATTGAAGACCAGGTATGCTCTAACATCTGGTTTTATTATGCAGCAGGACAGTGCGCCTGCTTGCTCGCACGGCAAGGTTGATTATGATGGCGCTACCTTATTGACATCAACTGAAGTAAATGCATTGGCAAAGATGATTTACAAACTCGCCAGACCTTAACCCTCTTGTTTATCACGTCTGGGGAGCTATGCTGGAACGCTGCAAGACATTTAATCCCAAGTTGGAGAACATTGGCCAGCTGAAGCAAGTCTTGCTGCTAATGTGGGGTCAGTTGCCGCAGGACCCGACCAACAAGGCCATACTGAGCTTCACAAAAAGAATTTGAGCTTGTGTTAAGGCAGGGAGTGGACACTCTCATTATACCTTACAATAAACTGCAAAACGGAATGCTGAGGTCGTAGTGAAAAGTGATATCATTTGACTTGGAAATCTACAAGTGACGTCAATTTTCCGCGGATAATTGAAAAAACGAAATTTTAAGTTTGAACAGCTGTAACTTTTGCAAACATGAAAAGTTTCAAATGAAACTTTCAGGTATTGTTGGAAATTCATTCCCCTACAAATTGGAAAATTTTCGCAGAAAAAGTTCGATCGGCTGCGAAGATATCGCATTTTCCCCGGTGGTACGTTTTTTTTTGAGCCACCCTGTATATATTTACATTATATATATAGCAGAGGTTCTCAACCGGTGTGTCGCGACACACTAGTGTGTCGCGAAGCAGTCGGCGGTGTGTCGCGTAAAAGTGGTGTGTCGCTGGTGTGTCGCGAATATTGGTTTGTCGCCAATTCTCACAGCATACAACCGTCGTTCTTGCATTAGGCTACACTGACTTGTTCACTTTAGCAGTTTGGTAGGCGTAGGCTGTGATAATATAATCGTAGGACTTCATTAAATTTTGTCTTTTCCATTTTATCGCAATCCGGAGCAGACACAATGTTTGTCTCATAACTTCATAAGCCCACATGCTCTCCCTATTAACTGTAGTATGCCTTCATGACATAGACTAACAGTAGGCCTATAAGACGTCGGCGAGTGCACCGATCAAAATTAAACCAGTGCCGCAGCCTTCGAAAATAATATGGAAAATTATCATAAAGAAACAGAAATTTTGAGATTTTAAAATTGATGACGCGGAATGGTTGGATGTGCTATCTTAGCTGTTTGCGTATTCAGAGCGTGACAATGTACCCAAAAAATACACGGTGTCCCAATTGAAGTGAGCCCCTTTTTGTTTTGGCGATATATCTGCTAATTCTAACTGAAACTCTATAACATTTTACAGCGTGAAAGAGGGATAAATTATAAATGTTTCCTGAAAATTTTATCAAATTCTATCAACATAGTCCGAAGTTATGCACATTCAAATTTGGACAAACAAAATTTGAAGTTGCCAACATGTAAAAGATAGAAAATTAATTTGAGCCAATTGTTGTTTTTCAAAACTGATGTTCAAAATGTCCGACATTAGCTCGAATGCATGCTCTAAGGCGCTTTCGCCATTCATTGATTGCATTGTCAACAATCCCTTGATAAACACGATTCCATTCTTCCACAATTCGCTGTTTGAGGTGGTCAACGTCACGTATGCGAGTTTGATAAACGCGTTCTTGAAGGACGCTCCATATTATCTTGTAGTCCAGTGGATTAAGATCAGGGCTATTGGGGGGCCAAAGAGTTGGTGAAATGAACTCGGGAGTTTCTCTTGAAAGCAGACCAACAGTTTCTTTGGCTCGATGAGCAGGAGCACTGTCCTGTTGGAATATGAAAAATTCACTGCCCGACAATTCTTTAATAGCAGGCAGCAAGTGCTCACCGAGTAAAACGTCACGGTAGTAAGCACCGTCAATTTTGACCCCTGGATCGATAAAGATAATCTGTGTGCAGCCAAGACTTGATATCCCGACTGAAATCATGACGGACTTCGAGAAATTTGAACGAGTGCGAAGCAATCGATCGGCCGCAACTTGTTTTTTTCTCATTGGAACTCCAACGTATACCCTATCATTTTGCAGATTTACCGGTGCAGCTACTGTGAACAGCTTTTCATCGGTGAACCACATGAATTGAACCAACGCCTGAGGGTATTTTCGTAGAAGTTGTTTGCTACGTACCAGACGGGCAATCTTATTCGCATCGGTTAGGTCCTGGGCTTGTTTCTTTTTGAAGCATTTCAACTGCAGATCCTTGTGGATAATCCGATGGACTGAAATGCGCGAAATTCCAGTTTCTCTCGATATTTGCCGAATTGTTCTGTGGGTGCCAGGTCGGTCTTCTTGGCTCAATACGAGTGTTTCAACAGAATCAACATTTTCAGGAATACGAGCCGTTTGAGGTCTACCACCACCATGCCGTTTTTCGGCAGATCCAGTAGCGTCAATTCTTGCAATCAGTCGTTTCAACGCTGCGAGAGACCACTTTCTGTTAGGAAATTCCTGTAAAACCCTTTTCGCTCCGTAATGTTTTTCTTGTCTTAAATTTTTTATTAAACTTAAATCATCTTCACTGAAAACCATTTTTATTACGAAGTGACTAGCGGACCGCCAGGCGGCCGTCCAATTTCAATTACTAGCGGACCGCCAGCAACGTTCCCTCTAATAGTTTCCTGTGTGCGCTGAGCTGACGGTTGCTTGAGCAGCCCAAATTTCCGCGTGGGCACCATATTTTCAGAAACATTAAATTTGTGTTTGAAAAATCTACAGGCCAAACTACACTAATTACACGTCTGTAATAATGTCCATTTTTAGATTAAAGATGATGTAGCCTATTGCGCAGAAATCACGTATATGGTTTTAATACTTATCGCAAACGAAAATATTAATGATACGATGAATAATAGGCCTACCAAGCAGAATCTGAACTAGACCTACCTGAGACTATATGAGACAAAATAATGTTCAGCGATAAATTTCGCTGCATCCGATCTTTCAGCGACGACCATAATTGTTGATAGAACTAATCCTGTCGATATTGACTGCCAGGTCAAGTCTCGTTGTTTGTGTTCTACTGACGCTGGAAGCTCCGTCTTTACGATTTCGCCAAGTCAATCAGTTTTAAAATTAGAAGAATACCTTTCTTTGAAAGAGCTGTTTCATATACTCTCATTCGCTTTACGTTTCGACATAGCCTACAAATTTCACTCACTAAGAAATAACCCTGTATTAAACCGACTTCCAAAGTGAAATCCAACTCTGGTGATCTGTTTGTCATTTGGCAGACAGGCCTGCAATATACGGCATCGTTCTAGGCCTCGGGGTTTTCCACTCAGTCCTATAGTGGATGACTGGAGGGTTCTTTGGCTCCACCTGTTGGAACTAACTTACCAGACGGAGCAGCCGCCTATGACGGCAAAGCAGCTGATAAGAATCAGCAAGCATCCCCTCTAAATTGGTTGGTGCCAAGCCGCTTCTGGTTTCGGAGCAGAAGTCGCCAAGACGTCCAAGTTAATGACTGACACAGTTAAAGATGAGGTTGGATCATAGGCGCAACCACGTCCTAAAAGTTGGGGGGGACCAGGGAACAAAAGGAAATTTTTAGTAGAAGTAATAATAGCGATCGCGAAGCGCGCGAAACTGCGATTGCCGAAGGCAAGAAGCCCCAAACGATTATGGGTATGGGGGAGCGTCGTAAGCTCCCCCCACGGGGTCTGGGGCGAAGCCCCAGAAACCGAAGCAATTTTGAGCATTTGGTGCCAAACCGAGTGCATTTAGGTTCTAGTTTACCTGAAATTTTGCAACGATGATATCGGAATAAAAGTACCTAAACTATCTCGATCTGTGAAAGTCTAAATCTAAATCAGTCAATCAATCTCTTAATGAGCCATATAGTAATTGACTGTATTGACATTAGGCATTGCTTAAAAAAATGGCGCAACTTCTGGGGATGCAAAGCTTCGCCCTACCCTAAAGGCACAGATGTCATGCAATAAATATCCATTGATTTTAATATAGGTCTACACATAAACTAAGACACAGTGGAACCAGAGAATGAGAATCATGAGTGCTCATTTCCGTCTAACCGGAAAAAGGTTAGAGATCTTTTTGGACTACTCTAGTATTATTAGAGAAAGCTATCTATCTTAGAAACGGTAAAATGGTGCCAAAATTATAGTCGTGCAACAAATATCCAAACTATACATTGATTCAAATGCACATATAAATGAGCACACAGCGGAACTAAGGAATGGGAAACATGTGCCCATTTCCATATCCTAACAGTGTAGACCATAGGTGAAGACTTGGTGCTGACTTTGGGGGACAAACGAACGGCCGAAGGAGGATCGACGATCAGGGGAGAGTTTGGACAGGGAGATATGCTCCCAAACTTCGAAAAATTTCGATTTTCAGCACTATAATGGTAGCATTTCAGGTAGTCATATTAACAAATTTCCTCGTCATTTTAGTGCTTATAGTCTTTGTTTACGACTTCAAAAGTGCCCTCCCCAATGTCGAAATGCTATGAATTGATAATTGTTTAGTAAAGTTAAAAGAGGTGTATAAGAGACATATATAATTGGAATTCTCTGTTTAAAAAAAAATAATAGTTAACTTGTCTGATGATATAAGTTTAGTAAAATTAAAAGATGTGTGTAAGAGACATCTCCAATTGGAATTCTCAGTTTAAAACAATAATAATAGTTAACATGTTTGATGATAATAGTTTAGTAAAGTTAAAAGAGGTGTGTAAGAGACACCTCCAATTGGAATTCTCTGTTTTAAAAATAATAGTTAACTCGTTTGATGATAACAGTTTAGTAAAGTTAAAAGGGGTGTGTAAGAGACATCCAATTGGAATTCTCTGCTAAAAAATAATAGTTAATTTGTTTCATGATAATAGTTTAGTAATGTTAGAAGAGGTGAGTAAGAGACATATATAATTGGAATTCTCTGTTTAAAAAAATTATAGTTTACTTGTTTGATGATAATAGTTTAGTAAAGTTAAAAGAGGTGTGTAAGAGAAATTTCCAATTGGAATTCTGTGTTAAAAAATAGTTAATTTGTTTGACGATAATAGCTTAGTACAGTTAAAAGAGGTCTGTAAGAAACATCTCCAATTGGAATCTCTTATCTGTTTAAAAATAATAGTTAACTTGTCTGATGATATAAGTTTAGTAAAATTAAAAGATGTGTGTTAGAGACGTCTCCAATTTTGAATTCTCAGTTTAAAACAATAATGATAGTTAACTTGTTTGATTATAATACTATAATAAATTTAAAAGAGGTGTGTAAGAAACATCTCTAATTGGAATTCTCAGTTTAAAACGATAATAATAGTTAACTTGTCTGATGGTATAAGTTTAGTAAAATTAAAAGATGTGTGTAAGAGACATCCAATTGGAATTCTCTGCTAAAAAATAATAGTTAATTTGTTTGATGAAAAAAGTTTAGTAAAGTTAAAAGAGGTGTGTAAAAGACATCTCCAATTGGAATTCTCTGTTTAAAAAAAATAATAGTTAACTTGTTTGATGATAATAGTTTAGTAATTATATTATATTTAACTTGGGATTTTAAATCTACGTTTTTATTACCTAGTGTTTATCCGTTGAATAACAACGATGCTCTATGTCCAATTGTTCGTTTTCAAGAGGAGTAATAAACAAAATACTTACATACTAACTTACTTTCCATATTATTCCCAATGTCCCACGGGAGGCTGATTCGAGTCTGAAGGAAACCTGAAGGGAATGTAGCAGAAGCCCGATTATGACATTGTAGCGTTATTTATTATTATTAATCAGAAGTTTAACGACATCTTATAGCTACAAAGGCTGTTGACGTCTTTAAAGATTTTTAACAGTGCATTCCACTTTTTTCTCCTCGCATTTTTTTAAGTAGTAAGATTGATATATCATTCTTTATACACGCAAGCAGCATATGCTCAATTGTTTCAAGCAATTGACACTGAGAATACAGGTCTGTTGTGCTGTTACCTAACACTTTCGGCCAAGTGTTATTAAGGACATGCCACATCCTAAGTCGGGTAATTTGAACTTCTTTTTTCCTGATGGAGTCCATAAATTTTATATCAGTTGTGACGTTGGGTGTTGGCAATGTTTTTAAAATAACTGGTAATACGTTAAAAGAGGTATCTTATCCACACAGTATAATGTTCGCAAACTATTCAACGTGGGACTAAATAACTATTGGTTAGATCCTGGATTGTCCGGGAATTCAAATCATTAGAAATATGAACTTCATCTGCTAAAGTTTTCTTTCTCTAGAACTCTACTGACGTGTGTGTACATGCCCTAACGATTAAACATTGGGGGAGCAAATGCATGGGCCGTCCCCCCCCAACGCCTCCATTGGGGGGACCGTCCCCTCTGCCCCCTAGGTCTCCGCCCGTGGTTTCACGTGCTATCTGTGTGAGACGCCAACACTGTCGAGTTATGATGTTGGGCAACAGGCAGGATTAAAACACTCTTGATTCAGACTTAATGCTGAGAAGCTACGTTCTTAATATGCCAGTCTAAATTGAAATGGCTATTAGCAGTAGTTGGTTTCAAAAGTCAAAAGCCTATCGTCGAAAGCTGGAGGGGACCATTCGTCAAAAGTTGGGGAGGGGACCATTCGCCGAAATTTTGGGGACCGTCCCAAGCCTCCAAAAAGTTGGGGGGGGGAGACGCGTCCCGTGGGTCCCATAGGGTGGTTGCGCCTATGGGTTGGATCATCCCTTGTGATTAGTAATCTCTTAACAGTTGTTCCTGTGTGTGACTCAATGAGTGGTGCGCTCGCGCTCAACTCGCACTGGGCATTAATTATTCTCTTCAAACTCGTGACTAGGTCTTCCCTCAGATTCAACCTAGGTGGGAGCGTACGTGCTTCCAGCCTGCGTCCAGTCATTACAAAGCTCTGGAGAAGGTGCGGTCATAGTCATTAGTTGGGTAATTCGTCCGGGGATAATTAACTGTCGAACGGTTAGATGGCAGCTTGGTAGCGCGCACAGACATTGACCACTAGGTGGGAAAATATGATATCATAAATCAATGGCTTACGTCAAATTAAACAAATTTAACAAAACTCTAGTTTATATGCACTTCCTACCAAGATTTGTGCGCGAAAATTTGAAACTGCTGCGCGGGATTTAAAAATCAGGTGCGCGGCCGCGCAACAGCGCAGCTTAGAGGGAACGTTGAGTCCGCCAGGCGGCCGTCCAATTTCAATTACTAGCAGACCGCCAGGCGGCCGTCCAATTTCAATTACTAGCGGACCGCCAGTCACGTGTAACCTGTCACATGAGTGACGAGTCTTGATTCTTGAATATTGTTACAATGGCGGCAGTTACCGATAGTTTGTTTTATGTCGGACAAAAGTTTTCTTGTTTTAATGACTTAGAAAATTGCAAAAAAAGTATAAAATGAGTAACTTTTGCAACCTAACAATGCGGGATGCAAAAACGTTGCAATCCATGATGAAGTATGCACCAAAGAAGGCAGCACGTGCAAAGAAGGAGCTCCGTTATTACTCGCTTCGATTATGCTGTACATATGGTGGCAAAAAATTCAAGAAACAAGGAGAAGGGAAACGAGAAACAGAGTAAGTAACCAATCTTCATTTACATGATATATAGTATAACTTCTATTTAATCTTATGCTATATATCATTTTCATCAGTCCCACTTCTAGTTACCAAAAAAGTGAATGATTTTCATCAATCCAGCTTTTATTTTGCACAATACATTTGTTTAATCAATCCAACTTCTATTTAGAAGACAATTATTATCATCAATTCAGCTTCTATTCACACGAACATTTTCTTCACAAATCCAACTTCAAATTAGGCCTACATAACAATAATTTTAATGAATGAACGTTAAATTAATATCAATAGCCGGATGAAATAATTTGGAACCGCTGTTGACAGGATTACCTAGAATTTTATTAGTATATAGTATTTTGATTAGTCCCACCTCTATTTACCCAAAAACTTTTTTCATCAATCCAGCTTCTACTTTACACAAGCGGCTTGCTAGTATTCGTTATTGGACGGCCGCCACTGGCGGTCCGCTAGTATTCAGCATTAGACGACCGCCTGGCGGCTTGCTAGTATTCCGTATTGGACGGCCGCCACTGGCGGTCCGCTAGTATTCAGCATTAGACGACCGCCTGGCGGCTTGCTAGTATTCCGTATTGGACGGCCGCCACTGGCGGTCCGCTAGTATTTGAAATCCAAGGGCCGCCTGGCGGTCCGCTAGTCACAGCCTTTTTATTATTGTCCCCTTACACGAAAATGAGGTAAATATGACGTCATATTTATTAATATGTAAATCATTTAGCAAGTAAGGTTGCGGTTTCACGGATTAATTTTCTATCTTTTACATGTTGGCAACTTCAAATTTTGTTTGTCCAAATTTGAATGTGCATAACTTCGGATTATGTTGATAGAATTTGATAAAATTTGCAGGAAACATTTATAATTTATCCCTCTTTCACCCTGTAAAATGTTATAGAGTTTCATTTAGAATTAACAGATATATCGCCAAAACAAAAAGGGGCTCACTTCAATTGGGACACCGTGTATAAAGATCCAATGAAAATCCAGGAGCAAAAATCCCGTATAGCCTACTGTTAAACAATTAACGATAAGTCATAAAACTACGTTGAATCGTAAATTTAGATTAGTAGAATTTGGAATAAGGCCCATAGAATAATTAGAAACTAGAAAGCATTCAGTGTCGACATTTCATTCATTAAAATTTGTAGCAATTTAAAATATAAGCTTATAGTCTAAGCTTGCCTAGGCCTTATTTAATTTTTCACTATATTCACATGATGACTGCATGGTGTGTCGCGAAATTTGGTTTAAAGTTTAGGTGTGTCGCGCGCGAAAAAAGGTCGAAAACCTCTGATATATAGGATATATACGGTGGACAAAATGCGGGATAGAGCAAGTTGGAGACGGCATGTTGAGGCCTCGTCGTGGGTCTACGCCTGACGAAGGAGAGGCCAACAAGATGTCATAAGGAGTTAAAGAAGAAGAAGAAGAAGAAGAAGAAGAAGAAGAAGAAGAAGAAGAAGAAGAAGAAGAAAGCGATCGCGTTGTTGTTATTATTATTATTATCATCATCATCATCATCATCATCATCATCATCATCGCCGTCGTTATCTCCATCCTACATGCATCTATCGCCATTGTTTCCTCTCCAATCGCCATCTATACGGCATCACAGTGGGGTGAAAACCAGTGAACAGTCAGCAAAAAGAATGAAAATATTTTAGGGTCAAAGACCACCAATCTCTTGTCTACAGGTACTCTACCCCGTATTTTTATACTTATTCTACTTATTATCTACTTATTAACTACTCATCATTATCATTATTAGTTGTTACTGCTGCTGCTGCTGTTGTATTAGCAACAGTTGTAGGGGCAGTTGCAGCAGCAGTAGTAGCAGTAGCAGGCCTATTTAAAGCAGTGATAGTAGTAATAATGGTAATAAAAATTATAACAACAATGTTTATCGAAGACCCTTTTAAGATCTTATTTTTTTCTACCTCCCGCTAAAGACATGTTTTCGCGTGATTTCAATGATTCACCCAAGAGAATTAGGTTCTTCATAGTTTGCCTCGTAAGGATATAAGCTTGCTATCTCAACAATATATTTCACTTTCTTCATAAGACTCTCTACACAGTTTAAAGTATTGCTATAACGATTTTCAGGTCCGGCAGTGAAGGGCTTTGCTTCAATTCGTTATCCACCTGCCTTGCACTTTGGATTAGAAAATGAAAAAGATAGAAGACTGAACTTCCCAGAAGGAGAGTTTGATTGGCCGTTCCTCTACGAGGTTGCAGCCGTCAAAATGGAAGATTGGATGCTTGAAGTAAGACTATGGATCACATTACTACATGGGCGCCCGCACATAGGGGCAAGATGGGGGGAACTTGCCCCTCCTGGAAAACTGACTCATATTTTCTAACCACTGCTATTTAGATTTTGACAAATTTCTTCTCACTAATGCACTAATGCTAAACAAGATGAAACTGAGAAATTTACATTTAGAAACCTCTATGAAAGCAACCTATGCTCTTAATTATTTTCTGCTGCGCATTTTCAAGCTCTTACAAAAACTTTAGCAGCGACCATTGTGGCTGCCCCTCCTGCAAAAATTTCTGCGGGCGCGAATGGATGCGCATAGGTTGCATCATACTGTTCTCGTCCTTTCATTTAAAGGCCAAGGTTTGGTCCAAGTTTTCTCGGGGTAGAATGGGCGTGACCTATAGAGACCGGCTTGTCAATCAGCGTCTGCTTCAAGTGCCCACTGACCACTGCCATAGTTAGCCAGGCTATCTAAATCAGGTTGACGAATTGTGCAGCCCAGACTCCCTCGAGTGTACCTTATGCAGATTAGCTTGGTCTACCTTGAGCGCGTATCCGCGTATACGGCATGTGTGTGTGTGTACATGTACAACTGTCAACCAAGATCAATCCACACACCTTGTCTGACCACTGTTCCACGTATCTAGGCTTTCTAAACTAGGTCGAGGACAATTGTCCCCCCAAAGATGTTTAGACTGCCAAGGTTCTTTCTATACACTGCTCAGTGTATTGAATGAATCTGTATGCAGATTAGCTTTGCCTACCTCCAGTACTATACTATACTATGCTATGCTTATGCTATACTATACTGTGCTGTGCTGTACTGTACTATACTGCACAGCACTGCACTACACTACACTATGCTATACTATACTCAACCAATACTATACTCTACTATACTATATTTGTTTGTTTGTATGTGCACTTGTTATAGCGCCCCTTCAAGCTCTCTACTCAGATCGAGGCGCTCCCGACTGCAGAGCGGACACTGCATCGGAGTTTCACTCCGAAGCGCTGAGCAATTGCGAGTGAAGGACTTGCCCAAGGTCCCTACGCGGCGACGTGAGGTGGATTCGAACCTCGAACCTTCCGTCTTCAATGCAACGACGCCACCACTACATCACCGCGCCCCACACCACCGCGCATAGCATATAGCATAGCATATCATGCTATGCTATACTATGTTATACCGCGCTACATCGTACTATTTTTTAATTTATAAAGCGCCTCTCACAGTACAATCTAGTCAGAGGCACTCAATATATATTTTCAACCGATACTATATACAATATACAATTACACAAAATTTTATATATATCGCCCGTATATATATAATTGCCTTACTAAGCCTATTGGCATCTTCATTGCAATGGACACTGGATTGAATTCATTGGTGATGTAGGGGTACCAAGCTGTAGCTGAAAGGCTTGAAAAATGCTAGTGTAGGCCCATTTCCATAGCAAAGCAACAGGCACAACTTTCTCATTTGGAATACAAACAGCTTTGGCTCATTGTTATGCAAGAATGATACAATTTTGTCTATGGGCGATATGTACGTATACAATGTCACTATACATATAGCCTAGTCATATATGCATAGTATTGTTTGAAAATATATATTGAGCACCTCTGACTAGGTTGTAATGTGAGAGGCGCTTTATAAATCCAAAAATAGTACAGTGTATCGTGGCATAACATAGCATAGCATAGCAAAGCACAGTATTGTATTGTAGGTAGGCAAAGCTAATCTGCATACAGATGCCACTGAGCAGTGTATTGAAAGAACCTTGGGAGTATACAGATCTTTGGGGACAATTATCCTCGACCTAGTTTATAAAGCCTAGCTACCTGGAACAGTGGTCAGCCAAGGTTTGATCTTGGCGGTCAGTGGTACACGCACATGCACACACAGGCGGTATACGCTCGAGGTAGACCAAGCTAATCTGCATAATGTACACTCGAGGGAGTCTTGGTGTCAGTGCTTGGTTCTGTCACCCAATATCTATAGACTCCTCTGAGTGGGTATCTGTATGCAGATTAGCTTGTACTACCTCCAGTGCTTGGTTCTGTCTTTACCCCCGCCTATACGGCCTGTGTTCACATGTCTGTGTCTTGTGTGCGTGTGTGCTCGCGCGCCCGCGGGTATTTGATCGTCCAATGCGCCTCAAAATGGGCCTGGATGTACTTTTGCATGGTTCCAACAATACAAACTCCAAGCGTTTTGCTATAGCCATAATGTGCACCTTCATTGCAATGAACACTGGACTGATTTGACTGATGGAGTAGGGGTGCAGTAGTTAAAAGGCTTAGACATTGTCTAATAATATAAAATCCCTTACGGATTGTGATGCATATCAATGCAATGCACAACATGCAACCATGCAAGGAACAAGTATTATACAAGGCATATATATATATATATATATATATATATATATATATTCTGTATGGTGAGCTGACCAGCTGATATACTAAAATATAACATGGCCCACTCTCAGGTGAATCCCTGCAATATGTATACAAACACAGGTACACATGACATGGCATACGCTGAGATAAAGACAGAACCAGGCACTCCAGACGTAGGCCAAGCTAATCTGCATATGACTCCAGCAAGTCAGCCTGAGGTGTACACTGTACAGTCCACCCAGATTAACCTCTTGGGGATATAGCAACGATGACCGCTCTGTCAGCCAAACTTGGGCACTTGAAGCAGACGCTGATTGACAAGCCGGTCTCTATAGGTCACGCCCATTCTACCCCGAGAAAACTTGGACCAAACCTTGGCCTTTAATGTATCGGCTATTATAGATGGTCGGATTACTTACGTATGTTCTAATCTCACCAACAAGAAACTGTTCGTCCGGTTTGAATTTATTATAATTATTATTATTTCTTCAATGACGAACTTGAGTAAGTTGTCTCTCATAGGCAGTGTTGACACTGACGTTTCAGAAATAAACCCAGATTTCCTTCCGAAAACCCCCAGAAAAACCCAGACCATTCATATCTAGCTATATTAGGCCCCTTTGTTCAAAATAAGTTGATTTGT
Organism: Lumbricus terrestris; assembly: GCA_949752735.1. Classification (NCBI taxonomy): domain Eukaryota; kingdom Metazoa; phylum Annelida; class Clitellata; order Crassiclitellata; family Lumbricidae; genus Lumbricus; species Lumbricus terrestris. Next base: position 29,020,940 of record OX457040.1, read on the forward strand.
CGTTTGTTCGTATGAGGTTAACAAAATGTTCGTCAAAAGAGTCGAATAAAATGTAATTACAACTTTAAAAATATTAATTGTTAAAGCTGTCAGAGACTCGGCATCCATACTGACAACAAGCTTCATCGATATATTCGTGTGCGGCCAGAATTGTAAACACATAACACACGCCCCTTACGTTTACGAAGTCTTAAAGTTGTTCTAGGTTTCCAGCCAAATTTTCTTAATACATCAGAAATCCAGCGTTTTGTCCACCTAGAACATTAATACTCTGCAGCAACTAGGCTATTAGTCATGTACCATTAGAGGACAGTGGGTGTATAATATATACACGCATGTTATTGATGTCAAAACGGCTTAACAAGGAGAGAGAAGTGACCTGACCTGTTTTGAGATGTCAAAATTGTTTATTTCTGTGCAGAGCTATTCTTCAGGTTATAAATTATTTGTGAATTGACAACGTGAGATCTTGAGTGTGGAGTAAAATTAAAATTAGTGGAAAAAGTATGGATCACAACCATTTTACATCGCATTTTACAGAATATTCATGTGTTGTAAATACAAAATATCAACTCACCAAAATAAACCCAGATCTTGCCAAAAAAAACAGAAACCCAGACGAAGGCCAAAACCCCCAAATCTAGTGGAAAAACCCAGCTGTGGCATCACTGCTCATAGGCTACACTTCTTTCTGGTAAAATTTGTTTATGTGTGGGTGTCAATAGTAAATGTGGCTCTACATGACCCAACAATAGACTGCCGTCATCAAGGGCGGATCCAGGGGGGGGCCAATCCGGCCATGGCCCCCCCCATTTCAAATCACCATGGGACGTGGCCCCCCCCATCCATGGTGGAGCAAAAAAATTTCAGGGTGTCAGTCATGCACAGGAGAATTAATGTATAAATGTAATTAAAACCTATAATAAAAATACTGTGTAAATGTAATTAAAATCCAATCTAAGTCTCTCACGCAATTGCATTGTCTTTATATAAAGCATCGAAATGAAACAATCTTTCAACAGTATCCAACTATGATTTATGGCATGGAATGTATGTTATTCGCGAAGCAGGACGTTTTGGCGCCGCCGTTTTGGCGCCGGACTTTTTGGCGCCGCCGTTTTGACACCGCCGTTTTGGCGCCGGACGTTTTGGCGCCGGAATTTTTTTCTCCCTCATTCTAAAGTATAAAAATTATCAAATTGTAGGTAATTTTAGGCGGTTCATTTACGCACATTTTGAGTTAAATTTTGTGATGATATTCCACGCCGTTCAAAAGTTATGCCCGAAATAGCTCAGAATGTATGTTCGACGTACACTCCTCACTTGATCTGAAAGGGTCAAAGCTGGTTTTTATTCGTATTATGTAATACCACAATTAAATTTCATTGGAGCTGGATTGCTGAAAATGTTCTTCCTTAAACTGGCGTTGCATTGATGAACTCCGATTTAAGCAAAAGTATGTTTGTCTGTGTTCAAAAATCTGATGTTAAGTATTTTTTGTCGAAATGTTTTAAAACTTCCTTAATTGTTATATGGTATGGCAGTGAGTAGGCCTATAGTCAATGTGGTCACATGATGTACATGTAGTTAAGCTTTTGAATAATAATTGTTGCAATCGTATCTGGCATTCAATAAAATCAGAAAACTGCCGCTATATTAGAACATTAGCCGGGTACCCGGCAGGGCTTTTTTAACGTGCAGCTATACACAAAATGTGCATTTGTAATCGAATTTGTGCATTTGTAGAAGCACTTACGTACAGTTAAAACTAGCCAAAATATCATTGTCCTCCCTTTAGAAGTAATTTACCATTGGTTCGAATTGTTCATTATTGCAATTATAATAAAAAGGTGTCCCACTGCAAATGTGTGCCAACACTAAAGAAGGTGTGCAATTGCCAATTTTTGCCAACACTAAAGAAGGTGTGCTATGGCCAATTTTTGCCAACACTAAAGAAGGTGTGCTATGGCCAATTTTTGCCAACACTAAAGAAGGTGTGCTATGGCCAATTTTTGCCAACACTAAAGAAGGTGTGCAATTGCCAATTTTTGCCAACACTAAAGAAGGTGTGCTATGGCCAATTTTTGCCAACACTAAAGAAGGTGTGCAATTGCCAATTTTTGCCAACACTAAAGAAGGTGCGTAATTGCCAATTTTTGCGAAACCTAAACAAATCCAATGGTTCGAATTGTTCATTATTGCAATTATAATAAAAAGGTGTCCCACTGCAAATGTGTGCCAACACTAAAGAAGGTGTGCAATTGCACAACTTTTTTGTACAACAGCAGTGTGCTTTAAAGCATCATTATTTTACTTGCACACCTTTATATTACAATTGCAATAATGAACAATTCGAACCAATGGATTTGTTTAGGTTTCTAAAAAATTGGCAATTACACACCTTTTTTAGTGTTGGCAAAAATTGGCAATTGCACACCTTCTTTACTGTTGGCACACATTTGCAGTGGGACACCTTTATATTATAATTGCAATAATGAACAATTTGAACCAATGGATTTCTTTAGGTTTCTAAAAAATTGGCCATAGCACACCTTCTTTAGTGTTGGCAGAAATTGGCAATTGCACACCTTCTTTACTGTTGGCACACATTTGCAGTGGGACACCTTTATATTACAATTGCAATAATGAACAATTCGAACCAATGGATTTGTTTAGGTTTCTAAAAAATTGGCAATTACACACCTTTTTAAGTGTTGGCAAAAATTGGCATTTGCACACCTTCTTTAGTGTTGGCAGAAATTGGCAATTGGACACCTTCTTTAGTGTTGGCAAAAATTGGCAATTGCACACCTTCTTTAGTGTTGGCAGACATTTGCAGTTGCACACCTTTTTATTATAATTGCAATTATGGACATTTCAAAACAATGGACTTTTTAAAAGAACTGTCGCTTTTGTCTTTAATACACCATATTCAGTGTTGTCACTAAAGTCTGTATTTCCTCGATCTATCGTGCTAAAATCTTATGTCATCTTAAAGTTCTTATTTCTATACTAAGCTAAATAGGCCCAGTCTTAGCGGGACTTTCTCTCTTTGGTGGGCCTGTTTTTTCAATCATTCGATGTGACATCCTCTGCTTTGATCGCTTGTACTTTATTAATCTGCTACCTCACATGTCTTATAATTTGTTATTAAATAAAGCATTTGTTTAAAAAATCCAGCTTCTATTTCACCGGCAAAAAAATCTCCTTTCAGCTTCAATTGTTCAAGCATTCGTCGGAACTCCCGCCGCTTTTTCGCATTTAAAAGACTCTTCATCGAGCTTACAAATCTCAAGCGTTCTTTTCTTGATCATATCTTCCATTTCTCATGCGTTCGCTTAATAAATCCAGCTCCAATTAAACCAGGAATATTTTCATCGATCCAGCCTCAATTAACGCAACAACAAGCCGTACATTCACTTTCTATTTCAGCAAGGATTTCGTCAATTTGTTTCACGCGTCGTATACACTGAACCGGAAATAGACTGCAAAACGCAAATGTTATAGCGCAATGGCGGCGCCAAAACGGCGGCGCCAAAACGGCGGCGCCAAAACGGCGGCGCCAAAACGGCGGCGCCAAAACGGCGGCGTCAAAACGGCGGCGCCAAAACGGCGGCGCCAAAACGGCGGCGCCAAAAAGTCACGTACCGGAAGTATTTTATTTATTCTAGTCTTAAAAAGTCATCAGTTTTTGGGATGCTAAATTGAACACCTTTTTTGATAATTTCGCACGGAAGAATAAAAAGTCATCACTCTTTTTAGACGAAAAATTAAACACCTTTTTTAAGATTTCGCACGGATGACTACAAAAAGTCATCCGTTTTTTAATTCTAAATTGAACACCTTTTTTGAAAATTTCGCACGGGAGACTAAAAAGTCATCACTCCTTTTAGACGAAAAATTAAACACCTTTTTTAAGATTTCGCAGGGATTACTACAACAAGTCATCAGTTTTTTGGGATGCGAAATTAAACACCTTTTTTGAAAATTTCGCATGGATGAATAAAAAGTCATCACTCTTTTTAGACGAAAAATTAAACACCTTTTTTAAGATTTCGCACGGATGACCAAAAAATTTCATCAGTGTTTTGGGAAGGAAAATTGAACACCCTTTTTGAAGATTTCCGGCGGATTACTTAAAAAAAGAACATCTAGTTTTCGGGAAAGAAGTTTTTAAGTAAAGTCTATATTTATTGAGACCTTATGGCACTCTTACAAGCACTGAAAAGTACAGCTAATTTGTTAAGATAACAGCTTAAAATGCTACCATTGCAATGTGAAAATTCAAAAAGTTTCTGGTGGGGAGGGGCATATCCCCTTCCCACACCCCTCCCCTACCACTATCGGCGCTGCGCGCCTCATGATTGTCTTCAGACGGTCAATTATCTACCCCTCCGAAAACCTCAATTCCCCCAGAGGTGGGGGCTAAATTAAACTCTGGTTTCGGCCAAAAACCACTAAAAAAGTTCATCAGATTTTTCGGCGAAAGATCAACGAAAAAATTTCCGACCCCAGCCCAAAAATTTTTTGGCCCCCCCCTTCGAAAATTCCTGGATCCGCCCTTGGCCGTCATCATCGTTACCATCATCGTCATCGTCGTCGTCATCATCATCATTGTGGGCTTTGAAAGAGACTGCATGTACTTAGCTGTCACGCAGTCTGCTAATAGATTTCACAATGACACACCATCCATCACCATACATAGTGCATCTTGACACTAGAAAGACAAATCCTATTATTAGACCATGTTCATTCTTTGCCGCAACCATTGCCCGACTCTGTTTCTAACTCATTGAGTTGTAACTGTAATTGTAATTCAGACAATTACAATTACAATTACATTGAAACTTGGCTGATTGACAGTACGGCGGACGCAATCCAAATTCCTGATTAAAAAGTAACCTATAGAAATAGAAAGGAGGAAAGAGGAGAGGTGCAGGATTTTTTTTAGCAGAGGAGATTATTGACTATTATAGAGAAATGACATTCCAGAAAAAAATTATCACATCTGAAAGCCTATTCATCATTGTTCACTCTCACAAGGATATGGATATAATAATAGAAATAACCAACAAACCGCCTGCATGCTTTTAACACTGACCTTGGATAATTAATTGACTCCCAAGCGATCAATAAAATTAGGGGGAGGAGGGTATGTATAACTGGAGATTTCAATGTTCATTTATTAGCATTCAAATCCCCAAATCCTATCGATGACTTAATCGACTGCCTCACTTCTCACCACTTTCTACCCACAATAATACTCCAACCTAAAAGAATAATTATAAATAGCGTTAATAGCAACACTAATTGATAAAAGTTTTACTATATATATATATATATATATATATATATATATATACTTATAAGGCAGAGTCATTATTCTGTTCGTATTTTTTCTGTTTGTATGGATGTATTTTGAATTTTTCGCCAGAGCCTGCTCGGAAATGACAGCGATTCGTTTTACTAAAATTTTCACATTGATTCTTACCCAAATTTGACGTTTAACGCGACTATTTTCAGCTGTCAATAAACTTTATAGCCCGAGCTGTCAACATTTTAACTTTACACGCGATAAGCGATTCGATTTCGAAAGTTCATCGTCTCCATGGCCTACAAGAATCCTACAACCAATGGCATGACGGTTTGAGATCACGTGATATTTACTTATATCGAAAATATTTCTGATGATTATTCTGGCCTTATTTCTTCTGATCCACTCGACAAAAACATAAAGAAAGCGATCCAAAAATATTTCCATATTTTAAATTTCGCTGTTATAAAAACGATCGTTGGCTTTATGTTCACTAAGCTCATGACGTCATTATTTTGAGCTCAAATCTTTACGCCGCGCAGGAAAAAATGTTATGGACGCAAATAATGCGAACATAACTGCAAATAATTGGAAAAAATTAGCGTAGATTTCAAAAACTTCCTTTATCGAACAATTTATGAAAGAAACGCGTTGCGGTGAATGGTTGCGGCTTTTCAGAAAAAGCCGTTTTTCTCCGTTACGTGTCGAGTGGACTTAACGGGTTTAGCTCTTCAATTATCGACCAGAAATGTACACCTAGCGGAGAGGTTCGTTACTTCGCCTTAACGCGGGGGTCGATGAAAGGGGGGGTCAGAATGGTGAAGTCGGAACGGGGTCAGGCGTGGCTGCAGGGGACAAAAACATTTCCCGGGCAACGCCGGGTAATTCAGCTAGTATATATATATATATATCAAAGTGTGAAAAAGCGATGCAGCATAATCTATATTATAAGGCAGAAATTCCATATGTTTGTTTGTTTGTACGCTTTTGACAGAATTGACTCTCCCCTGCAGAATAGGCTCGGAAATGAAACAGCGTCGGTTTAAAAAAAATCTTGAAATCGATTCTTACCCGAATTATATGGTCATCGCAACTATTTTCAGGTTTTAATTCAGTTCAAACCAAAAGTTATTAGCATTTTAAGACAGATTTCATCAGTAATTGACCACACTAGCGCGTAAGTCAAGAGTCTACACCGCATGACGCCATACCCGCCCAGTAATAATTTTCGTAGCGCCCCGTAGTGGTGGGTCAAGTTTGGCTTTTTGGGGAAGCGAGGTGGGGTGGAGGGTTGGCGAAAACCCGAAATTTAGCAGTCAACGATGGACACCAGAGTGGAGTAGTGTTTAAAACCCTAAATTTCACTTTAGAACTCGAGTTATTAGCGTTTTAAGACAGATTTAATCGCTAACGCTTTGGTAGCAGTATCGAGCTTTAGTTAAGGAGTCTACAGCCCGAATGACGTCATACAAGCCCAGTAATAATTTCCGTAGCGCACCGCAGGGGCGGGTTACGTTTGGCTTTTTGAGGAAGCGGGGTGGGCTAGAGGGTTGGCGAAAACCCTAAATTTAGCGGTCAACGTTGGGTACCACAGTGGAGTAGTGTTTAAAACCATAAATTTCCCGGGCAACGCCGGGTTACACATCTAGTTATAAATAAATCAGCTTATCCCCGACTAACAAAAAACAGTTAATGACAATTGCAATACCACTCTTAAACTTAGACATCTATTAGATAAAATGTATTCTATAATGTTTAATCCCCGGATGATTCATCCCGGACCGAACGATTCAACCAGTGGGCTGTTCATCCCCGGACGATTCATCAAATGGGCTGTTCATCCCGGACGATTCATCAAATGGACTGTTCATCCCGGACGATTCATCCAGTGGACTATTCATTCCCGAACGATTCATCCAGTGGACTATTCATCCCCGGACGATTCATCCAGTGGACTGTTCATACCGGACGAATCATTCAGTTTACAGTTCATCCCCGGACGATTCATCAAATGGACTGTTCATCTCGGACGATTCATCAAATGGACTGTTCATCCCCGGACGATTCATCAAATGAACTGTTTGTCCAGAACGATTCATCAAATGGACTGTTCATCCCGGAGGATTCATCCAGAGGACTATTCATCCCCGGACGATTCATCAAATGGACTGTTTTATCCAGGACGATTTATCCAGTGGACTATTCATCTCCGGATGATTCATCAAATGGACTGTTCATCTCGGAAGATTCATCCAGTGGACTATTCATCCCCGGACGATTCATCCAGTGGACTATTCATCCCCGGACGATTCATCCAGTGGACTATTCATCCTCGGACGATTCATCAAATGGACTGTTTTATCCAGGACGATTCATCCAGTGGACTATTCATCCCCGGACGATTAATCAATTGGACTGTTCATCTCGGAAGATTCATCCAGTGTACTATTCATCCCCGGACGATTCATCCAGTGGACTATTCATCCCGGACGATTCATCCAGTGGACTATTCATCCCCGGACGATACATCAAATGGACTATTTATCCCCGGACGATTCATCAAATGGACTGTTTTATCCAGGACGATTCATCCAGTGGACCATTCATCTCCGGATGATTCATCAAATGGACTGTTCATCCCCGGGCGATTCATCAAATGGACTGTTTTATCCAGGACGATTCATCCAGTGGACTATTCATCCCCGGACGATTCATCCAGTGGACTATTCATCCTCGGACGACTCATCAAATGGACTGTTCATCCCGGACGATTCATCCAGTGGACTATTCATCTCCGGATGATTCATCAAATGGACTGTTCATCCCCGGACGATTCATGAAATGGACTGTTTTATCCAGGACGATTCATCCAGTGGACTATTCATCCTCGGACGATTCATGAAATGGACTGTTCATCCCCGGACGATTCATCCAGTGGACTATTCATCCCCGGGCGATTCATCCAGTGGACTATTCATCCCCGGATGATTCATCAAATGGACTGTTCATCCCCGGACGATTCATGAAATGGGCTGTTCATCCAGGACGATTCATCCAGTGGACTATTCATCCCCGGACGATTCATGAAATGGACTGTTCATCCCCGGACGATTCATCCAGAGGACTATTCATCTCTGGACGATTCATCAAATGGACTGTTCATCCCGGACGATTCAACCAGTGGACTATTCATCCCCGAACGATTCATCCAGTGGACTATTCATCCCCGGACGATTCATCCAGTGGACTATTCATCCTCGAACGATTCATCAAATGGACTGTTCATCCCCGGACGATTCATCCAGAGGACTATTCATCTCTGGACGATTCATCAAATGGACTGTTCATCCCCGGACGATTCATCCAGTGGACTGTTCATCCTCGGACGATTCATCAAATGGACCGTTCATCCCGGACGATTCATCCAGAGGACTATTCATCTCTGGACGATTCATCAAATGGACTGTTCATCCCCGGACGATTCATCCAGTGGACTATTCATCCCCGGACGATTCATCAAATGGACTGTTTGTCTAGGACGATTCATCAAATGGACTGTTCATCTCGGACGATTCATCAAATGGACTGTTCATCTCCGGACGATTCATCAAATGGACTGTTCATCCCCGGACGATTCATCAAATGGACTGTTTGTCCAGGACGATTCATCAAATGGACTGTTCATCTCGGACGATTCATCAAATGGACTGTTCATCCCCGGACGATTCATCAAATGAACTGTTTGTCCAGAACGATTCATGAAATGGACTGTTCATCCCGGAAGATTCATCCAGAGGACTATTCATCCCCGGACGATTCATCAAATGGACTGTTTTATCCAGGACGATTCATCCAGTGGACTATTCATCTCCGGATGATTCATCAAATGGACTGTTCATCTCGGAAGATTCATCCAGTGGACTATTCATCCCCGGACGATTAATCAAATGGACTATTCATCCCCGGATGATTCATCAAATGGACTATTCATCCCCGGACGATTCATCCAGTGGACTATTCATCCCCAGACGATTCATCCAGTGGACTATTCATCCCCGGACGATTAATCAAATGGACTATTCATCCCCGGATGATTCATCGAATGGACTATTCATCCCCGGACGATTCAGCCAGTGGGCTGTTCATCCCGGACGATTCATCAAATGGACTGTTTTATCCAGGACGATTCATCCAGTGGACTATTCATCTCCGGATGATTCATCAAATGGACTGTTCATCCCCGGACGATTCATCAAATGGACTTTTATCCAGGACGATTCATCCAGTGGACTATTCATCTCCGGATGATTCATCAAATGGACTGTTCATCCCCGGACGATTCATCAAATGGACTGTTTTATTCAGGACGATTCATCCAGTGGACTATTCATTCCCGGACGATTCATCCAGTGGACTAATCATCCTCGGACGATTCATCAAATGGACTGTTCATCCCGGACGATTCATCCAGTGGACTATTCATGTCCGGATGATTCATCAAATGGACTGTTCATCCCCGGACGATTCATGAAATGGGCTGTTTTATTCAGGACGATTCATCCAGTGGACTATTCATCCCCGGACGATTCATGAAATGGACTGTTCATCCCCGGACGATTCATCCAATGGACTATTCATCTCCGGACGATTCATCAAATGGACTATTCATCCCCGGACGATTCATCAAATGGACTGTTTTATCCAGGACGATTCATCCAGTGGACTATTCATCCCCGGACGATTCATCAAATGGACTATTCATCCCCGGGCGATTCATCCAGTGGACTATTCATCCCCGGGCGATTCATCCAGTGGACTATTCATCCCCGGATGATTCATCAAATGGACTGTTCATCCCCGGACGATTCATGAAATGGGCTGTTCATCCAGGACGATTCATCCAGTGGACTATTCATCCCCGGACGATTCATGAAATGGACTGTTCATCCCCGGACGATTCATCCAATGGACTATTCATCTCCGGACGATTCATCAAATAGACTGTTCATCCCCGGACGATTCATCAAATGGACTGTTTTATCCAGGACGATTCATCCAGTGGACTATTCATCCCCGGACGATTCATCAAATGGACTATTCATCTTCGGGCGATTCATCCAGTGGACTATTCATCCCCGGGCGATTCATCCAGTGGACTATTCATCCCCTGATGATTCATCAAATGGACTGTTCATCCCCGGACGATTCATGAAATTGGGCTGTTCATTCCCGGACGATTCATCCAGAGGACTATTCATCCCCGGACGATTCATGAAATGGACTGTTCATCCCCGGACGATTCATCCAGAGGACTATTCATCTCTGGACGATTCATCAAATGGACTGTTCATCCCGGACGATTCATCCAGTGGACTATTCATACCGGACGAATCATTCAGTTTACAGTTCATCCTCGTACGGTTCGTCTCCGGACGGTTCATCATCGAACCGTTCATCTACATGACGATTCATCCACGGCTATGAATGTTTATTAGTTTAGATAATATTGTTCAATAGTTGGCAGGGTAATACAACGTCCCGGTGAAGTGTCGCATGTTCTATTGTTCTATTATCACCGGTTAAGGTGGGTGTAAGTCTAAGGTCCGGTCTAGTTTTGTACGTTTAATTGGCCATTATTAAAATGTTCATATTTTTAGAGCTTTTAATTCCAAGTTTATAGACTCAGGTGTTCTTTTTATTATACATGTATCAATATAATTCCAAGTTTTATAGGTGTATTTGCTTTTTAGGAAATCTATTTAGAACTTGAGCCTTTAATTTTGATTGAACGGTCGGTCGTATTTTTACTGTATGAATCGTCTTGGTTTAACGGTCCGGGGATGAATCGTCCGGGGATGAACCGTCCGGGGATGAATCGTACGGGGATGAACCGTACAGAGTTACATTTTGTAGGTTATGTATGTTTATCTTTACTTACACCGTCAACTGGGGTTACTTTGATATGTGGGGTAACCTTGATACACCCGGGGTAACTTTGATAATTTTTATGTAAACTTTGGAAACGGGCCCAGAACAGCTCCGCAGTAGCTGTTTCAGAATACATGATTGATTGAAAATGTTTAGAGCGGACATATATACATATATACATACATACATAAGTAGTGGACAGAGTAACAGTTTATGGACAGCACCCCTCCCTCCTCATTAATTGCATGCATACTTATAATACATACATATAAATACATACATACAAACATACATACATACACACATACATACATGTATGTTACGCGCGGGGGCGCCAGCTGTCCATAACTACTACCTGCCCAATTAATGGGTTCCACTGCTGTGCGCTCCCCTGGGCGTTGTTGAGGGAGTCGGGGTCCCAGATCAAGGGTTTCCTTATCGTCAATGGTGGCCGGTTCAAGTCCTAACCTAGGGTGTGAGCTTCTCTGGTAACCTTCCTCAGGATGGGCCGGTATCGGACATATATGCGCGGTGTCTGTTGAGAGCACAACAGCCCCTGTGATAGGGTGCTTATCTGGGTTCGATCCCTCAACATTTCCCCTAGCTCCACCACCCACTACACTTTCAGTTAGGGACTTAACTCTTGCCTCATTCTCTTCTTGGCGAGAATTCAGTCTGTCCTGTTGTACAGAAACCTGGCCTAATTCATCAGTTAAACTGGTTAGAATATCAGTCTGGCGCTCCATAAATTGTTCTATAGTTGCCATTTGTCGGTATATTAAAACCAGGTCAGGGTTTGCTGAATAGTCAGTCGTTCCCATATCAACCGTTTCTTCAGGACTTCTCCTGTCCTCCTCGTGTCCTGTTTCCATCTGTGGTACCCCGTCTGAGTCACTGTCCGAGTCCATCGGGTTTTAATAGCAATAATTAATACACAGTTTCCTTATTAAAGCGTTATTTATTGTACAATTAATCGGGTGACTGTCCGCCGCTCATTATCAATTATTTGTACAGTAGTAGAAACGAAATCAATAGTAATGAGTCGCTATAAAGGACTTCTAAATACTAACTACGCTCCTTTACTAATTTAAGATTTATTCTCCCAGTTCACAGACTGAGTAGATTCAATTAAACAGCGTCAACATTAGCAATGCAAGTTTTATCGATTTACACTTAATTCTGGTTCGAGCTCAATAGGTTAGCATGGCAATACTTCCCTGTTCCATTGATATATATTCGAGACAGCCGATTCAAGTTTCCCGTCTTGTAAGATATTTTTGTGTCTTCAGCCAACGTTACAACTTCTTCCATAAAATTTCGATTATTCGTTTAATCGGTGCCCGAAACGATTCACCATCATTTATCGACAAACCAATTACCAAGGAACCTTGTCCTGCTGGTTCTGGAAACTTGCCGGAGCCGGATCCGTATAATTTTACCACAATTTAAGAAATCGCTCGACATAGGTGTCACCCGTTCGATTTCCGTGTCCAGACTGAGGATTTGCGCGTCAACTTGCCTAAGAAGACCGCTTCTTGGCGCCTAAAACATCGCGTGATGTCCAACCAATCAGAAATCGCACGTGGCGGAAGATTCCACTGATAAATGCATGGGAAGCTAAATATAGCGATGACCGCATCGATTTGCGCTAAGCATAGCACCCAAGAATTCGCAATAGAAATAGCGGCCTTACTTAAGTAAATAAGTAAGGTAGCTAGTAGCAACCTGGTTCGCTACATGTATATACATAATACATACATACATACATACATACATACATACATACATACATACATACATACATACATACATACATACATACATACATACATACATACATACATACATACATAATACTGATCTCAGTAACAGTGATAAAACTTTGCCTGGAACAAGCAAGGTACTGCCGGTACCGCTACCGTACCGGTACTGGTACCAGTACCAGTAAAACGACGTAAAGTTCAAGAGGTAGAACCATCCACTCATTCTGAACGTGGTGGATCAGTGTCATACCAAGATAGTAGTGCAGATACTACCCGTACTTCGTATGACTCGGCAGGGGGTGAAAGTGAATCACCAGTGGCCTCCATAAAGTTCCAGTATGGACCTGACCAATGGATTATTGTGAAGTACGGTATGAAGTAAAGAAAGGTTATCTCAACTACATTGGCAAAATTCTTGATCTTGAACCAAGAGGAAGACTTCTGAAAGAGCAATTTGCTAAGAAACTACCAGGAAGCAATTATTTTAAATTTACAGACAAAGAAGCTGATGTTGACCCCGCAGTTCCATAATTATAATGCATTGTTGAAGAACTACATGTACAGAAGCCTACCGAAAACAACAGACAGCAATTCCAGTTCAAAAATGTCACTAGTAAAGGTAAAAATAAAAATAAACTGGTACAAACTTTTAAAATACGTTGTATATAGGCCTATGATATTATATATATTCGTTTATTTGACAGAATAACCGGTCGACATAACGCGACAGTTGACAAGCACAAAGGAGCAGCGAAGAAAGCCTAATAAACGTTTTATACAGCATCCGTGTTATGAAGTTTTTATTGTTTTTATTGGTTATTTCAAAGGGATGCGGCCTAGGTCGTCTATAAAAGAAAAATTTATGAAGAACATGAACATTATCTTTAATTATAGCTTTGAAGAGGGCAGCATCAGCAGCATCAGCCATAATGTCTGCTTTTGGGGAGTCGGATGGGAGGAATCCAGCTCGTCTGACACGTTCTAGGAACCTTCGATGTGGTCGACCTCTCCCGCGCTCTGCAGTCCCCACCAGGCTGGAGAGGCGTACAGCAGATACAGCAGACGTGCAACTGTGGTCGCTCGAGTGATGGCATGCAATCATTTTGCAATGCCGGTCCAGGCATGCAATGAGCACGCAGCACGCGCAGAGCGTAGATTGAGGAGGCACATGAGCTTAGGGTATTGTCAACATGTTCCGAAACAGTAATAGAAAAGAATTATTTTGGATATTCTCTCAATGGTCAGTTATCCAGTTATTGACTTTTTGGAACCCCAGATGGTAGGGGATACCAGTACCATACCTTCTTCTTTTTTAAAGCTGAAGAAAATTATCAATGTAGCCCCTATTAGGTCTTTATTTGATAATACATTGAAAAGTTTAAAAAAAAGCATCAAAGTAACCCCACCTCCTAGAGGTTACATTGATAACTCTTTGGGCTTTTAAAAAATATACAATGGAAGTATACTTGAAAAAGATAAAATTGAGTTTCATCGGAATCACAAGACATCACTTGGTACAATAAAGCAAAAAACCCGGGAAAATGTTTTAAAGAAGTTCCATTTGCGGAACCAAATATGCAAAAAAAACTATCAAAGTAACCACAGCCGACGGTACTGTCTAGTCTACCCATTATAGTTTCTGTCCGCCTTTGCTTCTTTCTCCTTCAAAGTGTGTCGGATTCGGTGTGCTGGCTTTCATTCTTTCATGCAATATATCGCACCATTTTGGTCCTGGATGACTAAAATTAGATCAATGTTTCTCATGTATCAACAATATTTCACAGTGCACGTTCGGGAATGAACCTTGCCATTCAAGTGATGCCATGAAACAGATAACGACTATTGCTGGATATTGCTCGTCATTTAACCCAGGTAAGCACAGCGGCACAGTTAACTTTCAAAAGCAATGTGTTAGTCTCTAAGATAGACGAAATTCATCAAAAGAGTTTTCACTGGTTCCCAGGCAAAACATAGCAACTTTCGGACTCTTTTTGTGATTAGGCCTACTGTTCTTCTGTTCCTGTGATATCTTGTTCAAAAACGACCACCCCGTGTGTCCTATGACCGTAAACTTGAGCACAAATGGTCATTGGTGTCAACCGTAATTCGTCAATCTGCAGTTTTTCTTAATTTTTCTTACAACTTGAAGCTGCTGATCAAAATCACAACATGGCGTGGCACCTCTTTAAGGCAAACTCCTCTTAACTTTCCCAGATGGAATCTAGATTACGCCTTGAATGCTTTAGAGTTTAGACAGCAGAAGGTTTGTTATCGGTAGGCTATAATGCATGCGATGCAAATCTTTTAAGATTTAAAACAGTGCTTCAAGGTAAAGTCCTCATGGCGCTCAAAATAATTTTCTTAATGTGTAGATTCATGTAGGCCCTACATCGTGTCGGCATAAAACTTACTGACATTCATGTTTATATTCCATGCTTGTTAAGCAATAATAATATTGTAAATTCGCTCATCTAAGATTTTTGAGAGAGTGGCTTAGCCTACAAATTTAGCCTAGGCCTATATCATAATTTTAAGTTACGGCGAATTACGTAACGACTCAGCCTGGAGCCATTAACGGACTTCGTCTCGTGATGTGGGTCAACCAGTCTGATTGCCTCGGGATCCTCACTTCAGCTGTTGGATTCAAGGTAGGCCTACTATGCTTGCAATTTCTCAATGAATCTCTGTAATTTCCTCATTGCAAAGCAATAAATGCGGTTCCATGACACTCAATCCCGCGACACTTAATACCGCGACAGTTAGTATCGGACAGTTAATCCCGCGACACTTAATCCCGCGACCATTGAATCCCACGACAATTAATCCCGGCGACATTTAATCCCGCGACAATTAATGCCAGGAAAGTTAAAATAACATTTAAAAAAGTTAAATTCTATAAAAGCAATATTCAAAGCAGTATTCACTATTGTTCAAAAGAGTTTAGCATGTGCAGTGAAACATTATTTAAAACCAGTAAAATTCGATAAAAGAAATATTCACAGCAATAACTTATTCACTGTTTTTCATAAAAAGAGCTTCGTTTGCAATGTTTAATGTATTCGTAATTTCCATGTATCACAGTTTGTTTGCCTTTGCTACCGCAGCCGAAATTCGCCTCCATGTCACTGCCCTATTGTAGACTGAACTTCGCAAAGTCTGTTTAAAATCCTTTATAATGATCGTTTTATGGTGCCTACAAGTGTACAACAGAAAACCTGAACACTTTGAACAGTCGTACAAATATTGGTACTTACGTGTGTACAGATATTAAGTGTCGCGGTATTAAAATAATGTCGCAGGATTAAGTGTCGCCGGGATTAAATGTCGCCGGGATTAACAGTTACTGTCGCGGAATTAACTGACGCGGGATTAAATGTCGCCGGGACTAAGTGTCCGGGATTAACTGTCGCGGTATTAAGTGTCGCGGGATGAAATGTCGTGCTACCAATAAATGCATAGCTTTCATTACGTCCTTCTTATGTGATTATATGTGACTAAGGCTTGACCATGACCATTATTGTAGGCCAACTATCTTAACAATATTATTGTCAACTACAGTAGGCCGTACATGATTGAAATCATAGTAGACCTAGGTCTATTTTTTAGTGACGTAGGCCTAAACTATGGGATTGACAACAATGTCACAACATGCAATAATTTCAACAACGTACGCAAACTGCTAACATTTAAAAACTCGAAAGGATATTTTAAAAAGATGATTTATCATTTTAAAATTCCTTATTTGCTGCGGATCGGAGACCGGAGTCAACGACGTCAGTTTCCTCCATCACTCTCTGTCCCTCGCTCTCCTGATGCAGTCCGCCATCGACAACCCCACCCTTTCCTCGACATCGTTTATGGATGATTCAAGGCCGTAGCCAGGATTTTTTTTGGGGGGGGGGGAGTTACATGACCGTGAGTAAGCCCACAAGCATCCGAATCAATTGACTATGCCTAAGTATCTAAAGGGTCTGGGTCAGCGTCGGAGCTCTCAGAGCGGGCTCTGGGCGGCCAATAAGCTTACATTACACACTGTAGGCTTATAGTTATTACATGAGTGCTAGAAAATGCATTGTTATTGTCATTAACAGTTTTTGTTAGTCGGGATAAGCAAATTTATTTCGATGTTCCAGGCTCGAATCCACCTCAAACCGCCGCGTTGGACTTAAGTAAGTCCTTCCGCGTTGGACTTAAGTAAGTCCTTCACTCGCAATTGCTCGGGCGCTTCGGTGTGAAACTCCGATGCAGTGTCCGCGCTGTTTGTTGGGAGCTCCTCTGAGTAGAGAGCTTGAAGGGCGCTATATAAAATGATAAATGAATCAAATAGGTAAAAGAAATAAAGCGATTATAGCAAGCTACTCTTTTGCAGGTTGTTCTACATGATCCTTATGACGAACCTTTTGTAACGGACCTTGGGTTCAGAGTTGGAACAGGCGTTTCAACATCCGTCTCATTTTCACTTAGAAACGTAGGTTATGCGCTATGAACAAATTGCGTGGGTTAATTTGTACTAGTTATATATGGTAGGACCTAATTACATTGTTTTATATAATTAGACTACGTGTTCATGAGGCAGAATATTTAAACTCTTATGGAGGACCTCGGTCGGTCAAGACTTTTTCTGCACATTTCGTGTATTTCTTTTCCTATTTTTAAAGCTGTTTAAAGATTTTGTTGACGAATGCATCGGAAATGGTTAATTCCGAAGAGATTTGAGAAGATCTTTTCCAGATGAATTCTTGAAATGAATGAATGACTGCATGAATGAATGGATGAATTGAGGGTTGGATGAATGAATGAATGAAATGACAATTCCCGACAGCTATTATAATACTATTCAATTTCTATTTCGCTTTTTCACATATATGGTTATTCGATATTTGTAGCTATCCATGTTGCCTTCACCGTATGGTGATTGTCGTGATGGGACAGACTACACGTATCAGAAGTGCATGATGCATTGCCTAGATGATGTTACATTTTCCGTTTGTAAATGTCGATTCTATGGGCTCAGCGGTACGCAGAAATTTAGTACATTTGAGTCTATAGGTCTACTTGTGGCTCAAGTTATTCAGTGAACCGGGTATATGTGTGCGTGTGTATATATGTGCGTGTGCATATGCTACACAGGCCTAATGTATGTGAGTGTGTGGATGTTAGGCTAAGAATCACTATTCGCGTAACGTTGATTCTAGCAAATTTGCTGGGAAGCGATGCCATTTTGTCGAAACACTATGAAACAGAGCAACATTGATTTGACGCTTAGACATAATGGCCTTTCATGAAGGCGACAAGTCACAATTCAAAGAGTTTGTTCTGTTATTTGTATTGTTTGAACATTTATAATGCGACTCTAGTAGGGCGAACCGTTCACAGGCGCTCCCAGTGCGCAAGGCCACGCGAGAAGAAGCAGGTTTTGAGAAAAGACGAAACAGAGGAGGGACTGGCAGACAGAAATGTAAAACACACAAGAGAAAGTGCATTCCAAAGAGAAAGACCAATTGAGGCAAATGACAGAGACTGAGCCATACCATTTCTAGACCGAGGACTCAAGAGGTCAAGTATGTTGGATGAATGAAGTGGATGGTGGGAGGAAGCTGAGTGAGGATGAAGCATAGCATCAGTCAGATATTTGGGTGCAAGGCCCTGCTGAGCCTTGAGGATCAGAGTGAGGAGGATCTCTTTCTGTGAAGTGAAGTGAACTGAACTGTTCTAAATATCGTCGTGCGGTGTTTGATTGCCAAGAGGCGTTATTGAAGCAGTCTTTCAGCAGAACAGTCATCTTGTTTTATATTTTCATCGTTTCAATTTCTTCTTATTCTTCATGATTAAACAACTGATATATATATATATATATGTATATATATCGGAGGCTCGGAGCATATGTATCCTCACATAGGGACCAGAGGGCGCCTGTTACTGAAAAATTTACATCTATTTTATAGGCCCACTAGACTACTCTTGGGTTTTAGACAATTTGTCGGACAAAAGATACGGACCATACACAAAGTGAAACTGAGAGAATTACATTTATAAACGTCTATGAAAAAAATCCCTCTTCTTAGTATATTGATTTTGCATTTTTCAATCTCTTGCTAAAAGATTCCACCGTACCCATTGTTATTGCCCTTCCTGAAAAATTATTTTCAGTCGTCCATGTGACAAAGTAGGCTAACTGTTTACCAAGACTGTTGTTTTCGACATAATGGCAGAAACAATATTATTACAGTATGCTGATAAGATGAATTGTGACTAGCCTACTTGAAATTGTTGCAAATAATGTCTACTGCTTCACCTTCAAGCAACATGAATCAGCTTTTATGACCTCACGCAAGCAGGTCCGCCGACAGAAATTCCGGGCCCCTGGGCAGAGCAGTCACGGGTCCTAAGATCTCTTTAGGCTTTTGAACCAATAAATAAAACAAATAGAAACAAAAAAGTGTGGTTAAGACTGTGCGATAATGCATACATTTATGATTTTAGTGAGTTCTTAATGCTAAGAATTTAATTTTCAAATATATGATAAAATGGGTAATCAACATGTACCATTTCTGGATTTAATTGCAGTAAAATCGTTTGTGATTATGGTTCTCCATTTTGTCTGCGACCTTTAAACAACGAACGCATTTCGGAAATGCTCTTTTTCATCGCCTGGAAAATTGTCCGGATGTCTTATTGGACCGTTTCTTATAGATCTACTAGCTGGGGTACCCGGCGTTGCCCGGGAAATTTAGGATTCGATCAGCTCCGGCCACAACCCCACCACACAACACCACACCACACTCCGACTTCTACCAGTACGCCACCGGAGAAATTTGGGTTTGACGAAAATTTCCAACCCCACTTCCATCCCACCCCCACTCCAACTCTCTCACCCCAATCACCCCTCCACCCCACCCTCCACTCCAACCCCCTCCACCCCACCCCCTTCCCTCCACTTCTTACCCAACCCCACCCCTCGACCCCCACCCCACCACCTCCACCCCTCCCCCATCCCACCCCTCCACCTCCCCCTCTCCCCACCCCACCCCACCCCTCCATCCACCCCACCATCCCACCCCCAGCCCCTTCCCCACCCCGCCTCCACTGGTACGCGACCCGTGAAATCCGTACTGGCAACAGAGTTTATTTAACTTAAACACCTTTAAAACGGTTAAAATCGGTGTATTTAACCGTGGCAAGCAAATGAAAATTTATAGCGAAAATTAGTGTTTTTGACCCCCCAGCACCCTGGTCCCAATGGTGGTAGAGATTTGCCAACCACTGATCCGGGAGGTTCTGATGGACCTCTATCTAGGAAAAAAAATCAAATCAATGGCTGCGGTTTTTTTAAAATGTGGGGTTTCCCTCCCCACCCTGGCCCCCATGGTGGTAGAGAATCGCCAACCCCTCGCCTTTGCGTCTCGTGCCGAGACCTACACAGTAGTGAAGGTTTGGAGTGAAAAGCTCAAAAACTGTGAGCGTGCATTCTGGACAAAGTCACATACATACATACATACATACATACATACATACATACATACATACATACATACATACATACATACATACATACATACATACATACATACATACATACATACATACATACATACATACATACATACATACATACATACATACATACATACATACATACATACATACAAACATAGTCACATCCTTCCTTATAGATATAGATAGTAGCCTATTATACGGTGTCAATCAAACCTTTTTAAGTTGAACAGTTCCTTATAACTTCAGCATTTTCTGAAGTCTTGGTAATAGTGTCATCTTTTGGAATTACGATGCTAACTGCAGCTAACACTACAAACTTCATTTTCATCCATTCAGTTGTGATCATCATGTGCGTTTACCCCAATAGAATCAATCGATATAGGATTGAATATAGGCTCTAATTTAGTCTTCTTCTGAGATTTCTAATCGAAATAGGCCTACGGGTAACCTAGTGTGCGACTACCAACTTTTGCCTTTTCAAACTGATTAGCTTTTTCTTTTCGTTTTGTACTCCAGATTTGTGTTTATATTCTATCATTAGAACATTTATATTATTTTGTTTAGCATTTTTGATTGAAATCGGACACGCGCAAGTTAGCAGCAGAGCGTTCTGAGACGGAGGTGGGCGTGTTCTATGGCAAAAACTCATAGGCCTAATTAAGGTTATGGACAGTTGCTTGAAACTTAAACAGCTTTTGTAGTTATGACTTATGCGACAGTAATAATCTATATTTTAAAAGATCTTAATCACAGACTTTGCATACATAGGCTAAATTGTAGCGTTTGCGGAAACGCTACAAATCTTACTTACTTTTATCTATATTGCGCATAACGACTTTAACTAATTCTATGCTGCACCAGAGCGAGGCTGTAGACAATGCGCCAGAATGACACGTGACCCTTTGGCTGACGTGGCGAAAGCGCGGGCGCCGCTGATAGGCCAGGAGCGGCGCGTGACCTAAAGCGGCGGTAAGAAGCCGTTTCTGATTGGTTGTTGGGACAGAGAGCGTCAGTTGCCGAGAAGCCGTTGAACTGGTGGGACCTGCATGAAGAAGAGGCAACCATTTTTAGTCGAAATTTGATTTAAAACTAAGATTTTAAGCATATAAATTATAAGAAACGCAACTAAATTAATAACTAAACGACGGCAAGGAACGACCCTTGCCTCCGGTGGAAGGAAAACCTTGGAAGAAGCAAACTAGCCTAAAATCCAGGGAAGTAACCATTATTAGCGTGCCACGTGCTGAATCTGTAACTTAACCGATTGCAAGTTTAAGATGGCTACCACGTGTTGAAATAGATAATATTGATTTAACGTAGATCGGCAGATTAAATTAGCATTTGTATTACGGAACTGAATATATTTAAAACTAGTTACTATAAATAGCGGCGGATTGAAAGGATTGTTGTAGTGTAGTAAATTAGCATGAAGCACTGAAGTTAAGTAACTGAATCTTTTATAATTAACTAAGAGTACTGCCGGATTCTGTTGTAGTAGTTACGAGGCGAAAACATAGACGGTAGTTGACTCGAATGTAAGAATTGAACTGTTGAGTAGGAGCGAGGCAAATTGTGTAGTAACAGTTCGTGGTATTGTCAGCTCTGGGAAATGTCTAGTGTGAACTGATAGAGATAGTAGAAAAGACTGTATGTGTACAGGTCACTGCTAATTATATGTTAGTTAAGTAAGCTTATTCGTTACATGAATAAATAAGCTGTTACATATCTAAGCAACGAAGGTGATTGTCTGAGTGAATTGAAAATAAGGATAAAGAAGAATAGCCAGCCCCATGTCACGTGTAACCTCTTTAAGTGGGGACGCCCTGGAGGAATCGGACGATTCAGAAGGAGGGCGGTCGGTTAGCAGGACCGAGAAATTTATAGAGCGTCAGACAGAGTGGTTACAAAACTTGATAATGAAACGAAAGGAATCAGAGCACAGAATGACTCAATCCTTGGCACGGCTATCAGCATGGGTAGGGCAGCGAGGAGAGTGCCGGACAAATAAGTCGAGGCACCTTCCTCTGAATCTCCAGGAAAGCGATGACCTTTCACCCAAATCTGCCGAAAGGGACATGAACCCAGACGAGCACCGACGCGAGGGTGCTGTTGCCAGTCGACCAACAGCCACGGAGATATGTAGTTCCGGCCCTGGTATCCGTGAATTTACAGAGTACAGACGTCCCTCCTTGTCACCCAGACCTGAAGTCCCCGAGTGCTTGTTCCTGTCGCCCCGGGAGTACGCCGCTGCGCTAGCAGGGGGTGTTGGAAGTGAGCAAGTAAGTGAGGCCACAATTACACGAGCTCCTGCCCCTCTTGCGGCTAGGGCGGGCGTTACAAAATCACATAACTGATTATAGGCTGGGCTCGTTGCCCGCATTCAATATATGAAAATATTATGATCGGGGTGGCCCGGGCCCCTAGAAGTCGCCAGGCCCCTGGGCATTTGCCTCCTTGCCCCTCCCTCTCGGCGGGCCTGCACGCAAGATCAACTAACAATACAGCTGGGAAGCTTAAAAATAGATTTCCTATTGGACATAATGGTGGCACTAACATGAATGATGTACCTTACAGTCTTAGGTAAAATTTATACCAATATTCATTGTTTGAAACTATTTACAGGAAATAAGCTAAATGCATGCTCTCTTGGCCAGTACTCTTTCTGCCTGACAAAAACCATGGCAAAATGGATTTCTTCGGGCGCATTTCGCGCATGTGATTGTCCTCTTCAGTGCCATATACCCACCTATCCGTACTCAATCTCTACAAGTCCTCTGTCCGAGCATTTCCTCAATTACATGTCGCAAAAGACTCAGTTCAAGGGACGGAATTTGACGATGTCTAAGTTGGGCAAGGAACTCGTCTACCTGGATATTTTCTACTCTCAGCTGAACTACATCGACATCCAAACTACTCCAGCCTACGATTTCCTTACACTGGTTTGCGACATTGGCGGCGCATTGGGACTAATCCTTGGAGGAACATTACTTACCATTGTCGAAGTTTCCCAGTTCTTTGTCGAACTATTAAGCGAACTTATTACTGCTGTAAGATTCGCTAAGATGCAAAGCCGTTAAACGGTTGATTCCTAAAGTACACTAGATGCAAGTTTCATTCATAAAGAACGACGGAGTTCGTCAATTTAGTGTTTATAAAAGAAAAACGAACGTATGCTTACATTGCTTAAGCTATTCTACGTTATTCTTGAACGCACTTTGCACAGCTCAATAAATAATTTGCGAAAACACATTGTATACGTTCGGCATTAATGCAGTAGGCCTAATGTCTCAAAATGAGCTGGATAAAGCATTCTCTTATAATTATAAAATGCAATTATAATCATAATTATCTACGGTGCATTTTAGAACACTTGCCCGTTTAATAAACCGTTTGATATTCAACCTCGTGGAACTTTAGAAGAATAAGCCTCAATAATGTGCACATGAGCTTTGCTATAGAATATATAATATGTAGACTTTTTGTATGCTGTCTTTATTAGTAGCAGTTACAGCACAATTTTTGTATTCATTTGAACTATAATTATGTCTCGTCATTGTGAGCTCTCTTTATTCTTTGAAATAAAACAACTTTCTAAATTATGATTGCTTCAATGTCAACTTAACACCGATATATTGGGGACAATTCGTCGCTGCACAATTCAACGCTGCAGTGAATGCTTTTAATGGAAGAATCAATTTCATCTTCACAGATTTAATATCATTTGAAAATCAGTTGGTTTTCGCCATTTATTCAACTTTAAACCATCTGCTGATTCTATTTTCCGTTCTCATTTGTCATAATTAATTAGCATAGAGTGACTTTCTAAACAAAACATGTGAGATGTAGTGTTTGTGGGATCGAGCACATCTCCAAACATCTGAATAAATCAGTTTGACCAAGACTAACAAGAACTGTTATTGACACTACCATTCTTAAACTTAGACATCTATTAGAAAAAAGCGGATTGGCCAATGGTCATCCATCTGATCTCTTTGCAGTGATAATGAGGCTGACGTAACATAAAATTTATTTGCAAAAATTAATTTAACAAAATCACGACCTGGCCTTCCATTCAAAACCAAAGTGGACTACTAAAAGAAAACTCATCATAACCAATGGATGACTTTTAAACTATACTAAAAATTAAAGAAACACTTTAGGTCCATATCAAATTTATTTTAAAAATCCTACACCCGCAAATAAAGCCAGATTTACCACCTTGCATTTATCCAGCTCTTGATAAGCATTTTACCGCGACCATAATTATTGTGTTTTGCTTCTCTGCAAAAATGTCTGCGTGCGCCATGGTGACAAATTGAAGTAAAATGGGTAATGAACACAAAATGCATACCAGACTCTTAACATTAGCAGTCTACTATGAAAGCAATAATTAAATCTCTTCCATGTTTCATCTAAATACTGGAGTATCTGTCATCTATGATTTTATGCCAAAAATTGAAATGTTTTGGAATCCTTCTAATTGAAACTATGTGCTTCATTATAGACAAAACGCGTAAATTCAATCTTCCAAAACGTTTCGCAAATCCTTCAAGATTTGATGGATGAGAAAGTAGCAATGATTGACCATGGGCGGAGTTTGGTTTCCGTTCTTGGAGGGGCAAAATTTTGTGGGACTGAGACTCGGTCCAGAACGAATAGCGCCGGAAAATATTTTCCCGGTCAAAAAGTTGATGACCTTTTTTAGTCATTCGCGTTTGTGAACAGAACCATTTTCCGAAAACATTTCTGAGTCTGCTCCTTCTTGTGGTGGGGCTAAGCCCGAGAAAAGATACAATTTACACGGTAAAAATTACTCTGGGTCTTCTTGGGGCTTAGCCCCTACATAGCACCTGATAAACTCCGCCCATGTGATTGACAAAATTGTTAGTGAGTCGTTCTTG
Organism: Lumbricus terrestris; assembly: GCA_949752735.1. NCBI lineage: Eukaryota > Metazoa > Annelida > Clitellata > Crassiclitellata > Lumbricidae > Lumbricus > Lumbricus terrestris. Next base: position 29,046,343 of record OX457040.1, read on the forward strand.
AAGTAGGCCTAGGCCTATTGATGATCGCATGGAAGTTATGATAGGTTTTGACCTTGTGTTTATCTGTTGCTTCCGAGTTTATAATATTTTCTGTCAAAATCAAAATAATTATCGTTTTGGTGGCATATCCTATTCCTTCAATAAAAGTAGCCTAATTATATGATAAACAAATGAAAATATGGGAAGAAATTGTCACCGTCAAGTTTGCAATTCATTTCAATATCGCTGCGTGAATGTGATAGCGATTTTTAGCTACAGGGCCATTCCACGGTATTGCAGTCCTCAAGAGGTTAATAAAAAATATCAGAAGTTCAAGTTGATAATAATTTCTGTGATAGCTATATGGTTCTAGTATAAGATTCCAAAAAGTTTTCAATTTGTGCTTAGGATTTTGTGTCGGCCTTGCTTCAAAGTGGCAATTTTGATATTTTTGCGTCACGGACTCTACATGCAATTTCCAAGGGGTAAATTTTTAACGCAAATCCAATGTTGAATATTTTCAGCTGGACATCATGACCATGGTGAGGGTATGTGATAAATACTATGTGATCACAAATGCACCACATCCTGAGTCTGGGTTTGCTCGAGCAAAACACGACTTGTAGAGTCCGTGACATTTTAGGGCTTCTAATTTATTTCTCAGGCATTTCAAATTGAACAGCGAACTTGTTATTTCCATTGCTCTAATTCCCCATTGCAGGCTACTCAATTAACATAAATTACTTTTCCTACCATTGCCTTAAAAAAATTATGTGAAGTTTAATATTGTCACGGACTCTACAAAAGTGTCACGGACTCTACTAGAAAAAAATTCAGTTGACTGAACTGATTGGTATTGTTTCAAATATCCCTGCAAATATGCATGAAATGTAAACATCACGCTTGTATCTTGTAACAATGATTCTATTTTATTTTATTTATTTATTTTTTATTTATTTTTTTAATTTTTTATTTGTTTATTTATTATTATTATTATTTTTTATTTTTTAAATTTTTTATGGACTTTTAACAATTATAGAAATTGCATATTAATGTATACCATAGTTATTGTCATAACAAAATTTCTTCTGGTTGAGCAGGTGACTGAAGCAAGACTGCTGAGGGCTATTCGCAAATCTGTTTCATCTTCGATCTTTACCTCCATTGTCCACGCCTTCGTCTGTTCTCGGATTGACTATTGTAATTCTGTCCTTGCTGGCCTCCCTAAGGTTCGGCTAGCTCCCCTACAGTCTGTACTCAATGCTGCTGCGAGGCTCATTGCCCGTCTTCCTCGATTCTCACACATATCTACATTCATGGCTGAACAACTTCACTGGCTTCCACTCTCAGCTCGCATACAATTCAAAGTTCTAAGTTTAGTTCTCAAGTCTCAACGAGGCCTTGCTCCGACGTATCTTTGTGATCTCATACTTCGCCCCATTTCGGCCACTTCGCTGCGTCCTCTTAGGCCCTCAGATCGGCTCGACCTCTTTGTTCCTCGCGTCAGGACCGCCATGGCTCAATCCAGATCATTTGCCTGCATAGGTCCCTCCCTATGGAATGGTCTTCTCCCATCCGTTCGCTCTGCCATCCTCTCTGGTAGTCTTTCGTCATCTTTCTCTTGTCTAAAGACCTGCCTTTTCTCTCGGAGTTGCACGCACTGGGAGCGCTTCTGAAAGGCTCTTGCTGCAAGAAGCGCTTTACAAATGGCCAGATACGATACGATACGACCACTAAAGGTGAAACTGAATACTACACGCTATTCATGAGGAAGAAGGACAAATCAGGCAATCTGTTTGACTTTCCATACAAAACTGACCAGTCATGGATTACCGTTGATCAGATTATAGAAAAGCTACCTGCACCAGGAAAGCATGGACGAGGACTTTTGAAGTTCACCAACCCTGTAGCTAATGTAACAGAGTGATCTTATAGCGCAGCGACGTATTAATCATTGAGCGCCTCAACCTTGCTGATTAGGTGTTGCAGACGTTCTATTAAATGTTTGTGACAATAATTAAAGTTCACCAAATTTTTCAATTTTAGCTCTGAAACGTCCTGCAACACCTTGCAAGCATTGAAGTGATGAAAGTAATTGGTATAAATTAACTGCTTTCATGAATATTAATCAGTTTCTGTTACGATCCATAACCGTAGAGTCCGTGACGTAGAGTCCGTGACGCATAGTGTCTACATTAAGTGAATGCTTGACATCAGTACTTATCATGATAAAGAAGTCCAATTATGACTGTATCAACAGCAATGGCTGGCAATTCTAAGATTATGTTTCAAAAGATTGTGTGTGTAGTAATTTCACAGAAAATCAAGATAGTTTAGTGAATAAAAAATTTGATGGAACTTTTCTGTAGAGTCCGTGACGCATACTTATTAATTCACCAGAAATGATACATAAAAGCCAGCAAAGTCTAACTAATATCAAACTAATCTATGATTGAAGCGGCATCTGGGAAAAATACTTAAATAATTTAAACGATAATCACTTCTCTGTATGAAGGGCTCAAAGTCTCCGAAATGTAGAGTCCGTGACATTTTGAATACCGTGGAATGACCCTACAGTGTTGTAGGCCGACGTTTTAAGGTCTTCAATGTCTGGGGTTCGGCAGGGGCTTCTATTCCCCCTAAGCAACCGGGCGCAATCCATTTTCTTCCCCCCTTTTCTGGACCGGCCTTCCTCTATGTATGCAATATAATGTAAACTAGCGCATGCCCTCCTCTAGTGTGGGAATGAAGGTTTGTTTGGAGGGGGACAAACGAGCATCCAGCAGACGATCGCCGAAGCATGTGTAGCGCTGAGAAGATATTTTTGCAATTTCAGCATTTTAAGCTGTCCTCTTAGCAAAATTACTCTACCATTTCAGTGGAGGAATTGCTGCCAAAATTGGGCAGCCATATGTTTTGCGCCTCTGATCAGTGTGCACTCGAGAGCGTTACATAAATTTTTAGAGCACAATGCAATACAATAAAATACAATGTAGGTCTTACATTGTAAGCCCATGTAATAATGATGTTGCTTTACTAAGTATTCAAGGACCAAATTTGACTGTCTGAAATTTGAAAGATAACATTGGAGAGAAGCCATTTAGTTGTGCAAAATAGTATTTGTATTAACATTATTTTTTCAATTATAATATGATTGTATTATTTATTAAAATAGTAAAAACATAATTATAATCATGTAATAGGAAATTATTATTATGGTATATTATAGCTGTTATAGCAGTTCATGAAATTCAAAAATGCAGATAGTAGCCTAACTAAAAACTCAAAGTGTTTAAAGTGTATACATTTTGCTAAAAACTATTAGGCCTACCATTTTGTCCAAATTTATATGGAGGGGAAGTATTTTCTGGGAAAATCTTCCTCCTAGTTACGCCTGGATTGAACGCTGCCCTCCATGTCCGACCTCCCTCCCAACCGACGTGAATTTTGACTGTCTTCTGATCCCCCCCTATTTTTCAATGGGCGCAAGCTGCGCCCGCCATCTATAGGGATAGAAGCCCCTGGGGTTCGGGATCGTCATAAACAGTTGCAGCCATAATACTCCAAGCATTTTCTATTGGTGGCATATCCGGTGAATTAGGCGGCCAGTCCCCCGGTGAGATGTATCCATTGATATCACTGGTCAACAGTGATTCTGTTTCCTGAACACAGGGGTTTCTTATGCAGTTTCTGCTGCTGATGACGAAAATGACCTTGAAATTGTCCCATCACGTAACGTTTTTGAGAAATCTTCAATTTTCTATTTATTTCCATTTTTCAGATGTAACGATATAATAAGCTTCGTGTAACTGAGGTATGTCCAGGCATGCACTTATGACAGTTTACATATATATTTGTCTTGCATAATAAAATATAAACTTGGGTCTGCATATGCCCTAATGCTGGTTAGAATCTGCCTGCAAAAGTTCTAAGCACTATTAGAGTCGCTTCTCAACATAGGTCTACAATCTACATGTAGGCCTATATCTCACTGAGGAAATTGACATTAGTTTGTTTGTAGTTTGATGTCGCATTTCCAAAATTTAGTCTTGTCTACATGTATGCAAGATGCACAACAAGTTAGCCAGCTTATTTTCAGATAAGCTTTAAACTATAATAAATTTTAAGACGGTTGTTGGCAGCAGAGATATCTCGCCAGTGTTGCATCAAACGTGACACATGTCAGCGTGACAGCCCCGAGGAAATAAGGAAGACTAAAAGCAGCGAAGGGCTGAAGATGACACCCAATAAGATCTTACAATGGATAATGGGAGGGAGTCATTCCACATAGAAAGGCCTACAATGGCAAAAGCTCGGTGTTGGGCCATGGTAGGCCTAGTCCTTGCCCGTGGAACTAAGAGATAAATGTAAATCAGCAGACCGGAGAGGGCGGGAAGAGACAACAGAGTTTGGTTTGTGTATCAAGTCACAAAGGTATTTAGGAGCTTGTCCAGTTTGAGTTCTTGAGACTTGGAGCAGAACTTTGAATTGAATATGAGAGGCAACAGGAAGCCAGTGAAGAACATCTTTCATGAATGTAGAAATGTAGAAATGTGGAAGTAGCGAGAAACAATTGCTCATCATCAAATTTAACTGTGATCACATACACCTGCATCGATATGTTCGAAAAGGTCTTGTAGTTAAGGAATTACAATTGGCAGTTTTCATAAAAAGTGTCCCGGTTTTTGATGGCCGGAAAATGGCCACCCTACTTTAGCAGAATATAACGGTTACTAAAGTAGCCTTTCCCTCTAACATGTAACATCAGTAACCAGACGGATGGACGCCTGTTCATGACTGAAGTTACTTTACTTCATTACATCATTATTATTACTATGCTTTATTATTATTTCTGTAGATTGACGCCACTTAAAATTAATTTTGGTCTACTAATAAAGTTGTGTTATTTGTCGATCCAGATAAACTCTTCTCTCTTCTGTCTGTCTGTCTGTGTGTCTGACTGCCTATCTGTGTATTTGTCTTTGTCTGTCTCTCTGTCTGTCTGTCTGTCTGTCTCTCTCCCCTCCTTGTGCTCTATGAATAGATAACGGGTATAGTGATAGGCCTACAGTAACTCACCGAAAATGAGTTTGGCCATTTGCAGCAGCCATATCATAACTTTATCAACAATCGAGACAATCGGATTCCTGAAAGAGACTGAAGTTCCGCTAATATTGGCATGCATGTGTATTCCTTGTCAGCAGAAGAACAACGAATGAGTTTAACTCATATATTAATGTCAGAAACAGGACATTAATATAGCTTCACTAATAATGCTTAACTAAGATAAATTTGCCTCTTAACTAATTGTGCCAAGGCAATGGGTAATTTTATAGTGTATGCAATTAGGCATCTAATAAAGATTATTATTTGGGAACCAACGGTAGATAGACAATTCTACCTACAATAATTATTCACTCTTGCAATTTATCGCTCTTCGTCTGCAAGAGCGAATGAAGAGCTGAATGCATTCTATCGAGCAGGCTTCTAATTGCAGCTTCTGCAATTACATAATCTACCTTTTAATTAACGGTTCCTTCAATTATTTCCTTGTTCGTCAGTTCTTCCCACTCTACCTGAAACTGCTCTTGCTCAATGAGGTTGTCTTCTCATGTCCGTATGTTTGCATGTATGAATGTATGTATGCATGCATGAATATATATATATATAAAAATATATATGTTGTGTGTGTGCATGTATGCATGTATGTATGTATGTATGCATGTATGTATGTATGTATGTATGTATGTATGTATGTATGTATGTATGTATGTATGTATGTATGTATGTATGTATGTATGTATGTATGTATGTATGTATGTATGTATGTATGTATGTATGTATGTATGTATGTATGTATGTGTGTTTGCATCATGTACTGACGTCTATGTTAATGTGTGTTTATAGTTTATATGCATATAATTATGTGTATGAATAGATTGCATGCATACACGCAGGTATTTGTAAGTTTATGAATGCATAATTATAGGTCTTTTCTGTATAAAACTGTGTTCCTAGACAGGTATGTATGTTTGTCTGCATGCATGTATGACTACCAATAATTTATCCTGTGTTTGACCATAGCTTTTGAAAACCTTTCTAATGTGAATTGGTCCATTCATCATAAACGTACGTTGAACTCATGTCCGTTTGAATGGTCGATTCACAGAGGAGACCTTTGTAGCGTGACGTCCTTTCAAACGGACGTCCGTTATGACGAGGTTCTCGATGGGTAATACGTCAAGATTTATTAGGATGAGTTGAGAAGGGGGAGATAATAAGGGGGCAGACGCTGGCCAAGAGCCAAGAGAAGCATCGATGACAAATTAAAGGCTATTGATTTCAAGTTTCCTTGTTTGAATTAGAGAGATGGGCAGCACCTGAGGTTAGCCACGAGAGGCGTCGGAAAACTGCGGCCTGCGCCTATGGTGTGCCAGTAGGCCTAAAGCCCTGTTGTTATATTAAAACGAACGCTTGCCCTGGTTACGAGCCTCTATTCCAGCGAATCGCTTGACGGTGTAATTCTCTATTATCGCCACCAAACTGTTGCGATCCATTGGACAACTGAGATAATTTTGGTCGGATTCCACTCGGAGAATATTTGTGAAAACAGAATACAGGTACGAACGACATTGCAATCGTATTCGTGATCTTCAGACTTCTAAAGTGCCACTCGAAAGCCAAGCGCAGGGTACACCGGGGTTCATTCAATTGCGTTTAGTTGATTCAGAGTTTATTCTTTTAGAATAGTCTAACTCTAAAGATGGTCTGAGTCTGTAAAGGCTTTGATGTGGTTGTCACCTCTGCCTTCAAATCAAATCATCAAATCAAATTTATTGATTCGATTCAGTGTATACATACTACTAATCATAATTCACTTTTTAAGTTAGTAGAAGCACAGAAATAAGGAAACATATTATGTAAACATTTAAATTATGCAATAGATAGTAGAACAATAGAGGGTGAAGTAAATCGACTCGTGAGGAGAAGAAGCTAACGCTTATCTAGTCATCCCCAACATTTTAGGACTGAGTAAAGAAACAAAGATAAAAACTAAGAATCGACAACGTGGCTAGTGTTTAGTTATTAACTTATTTATAGCTTACACAGGGTCAGCTGTTTTAAGCAAATGTTTTTTAAAGGCCAACTTAAATGAGTTAAGGGAATTGATGGAACGGGTGTTAGGGTCAATGGAATTCCAAAGTTTGGGGCCTGAAAATCTGACAGTGAATTGCTTAGTGTTAGTGTTACATGAGTTATGGTGTATGTTGAAGCGTGATCTGGTGTTATGGTTGTGGATAGAAGCATTGGTTGTAAAATATTCCCTAAAAAGATTGGGAAGTAAATGATTCTGGTGTCGGTACATAAATACTGCCAGTTGAAGTTTATATAAGTCGTAAACAGTTAGTAGTTCGAGGTTTTTAAATAGGCCTGCAGAGGCAGCCAAATAGGGGGAGCCTGAGATGATTCTAACAGCACGTTTCTGTAACAGTAGCAGGGGTTCAAGGTGAGTTTTGTATCCACCTGCCCATATGAAAATACCATTATTAAGATAAGGTAGGACAAAGGTGTTATAAAGTGTTTTAAGCGTAGGGAGGGGAAGAATATTTTTAAGCTTGTTAATTATTCCAATAGATTTAGCAATCTTATTTTTGATAAGGGTGATATGGAATTTCCAGCTAAGATGCTCATCAATGCCTTAGACAAGAGCGGCGCGATAATTGAAATTAGGTCTTCTATTAACGAAATCTTCTTCTCTCTTCCATCAGGCGTGGTCCGACGATGAGGCTTTAGGCCTTTAACTACATGTAGGCTACTCCAAGCTTTTTCCACAGCATATCTCATGTCCATGCCCTGCACTGCTAGGTCCTCTTTCACACTGTCCAATGTGTCCATATAAGGACCAAAATAGTTGAAATTTGATAACGAAATACGTCACAGCAACCACGAATTTTATTGAGTTAAATGGTTCAAACTGTGCGACCTCTGTTGGATTTAATTACGGCTACTTGTAATACCGGTAATATTGCTTTTCATGCTACTGTGCAAATTTTACACAACTCAATTGTTTACAATTCATTCAGAAAAACTTACACATTTTCATAAATGCCAAAATAAAAATTAAGAATACAGAATTTCTTGAAAGAACATAATATTTTACGAATATAATATTCGTTGGCACTTTTAATATTCGTTAATATTTGTGAATATTTGAAAATCTTAATATTCGTAATAATGCGAATACTCAATCTATGCACTACACCACCACGCCCCACACATTGCAGTTGCGAACGATGGTCAGAATTCTTGCGTTAATGTCAGCATACTTGGGGGTTGTGATCGGTGACCAACAACTAAGTCTTAGATATGAAAAACTTGCCACACATCAAAAACTTTAACAAGAGCTGTTAAGCAATCGTAACGTATGCTTATTACTAACGTCTAATAATTAGTTTTTAATAATGAGTCCTTGATATGATTGCGGCAAGTCTTGTAGATCTAACACTCAGTCGTTACTTGGTCATTCTTTCAACATGGAGGGGGTATTGTCCGGGGTAATTGTCCGGGAGGTAATTGTCCTAGGGGTAATTGTCCAGGAGTATTCCTTATTGTCCAAGGGTAGTTGTCCTAGAACCCACTTAGACTACCTATGCCAGGTAATTATAATTAGTTTCAATATATACCTTTGACACACACACAGATAATGCATGTTCTTAACTCAATCTGTAGATAGACTGAAAATGAGTCATCCATACACGATCGAATATATGATGGAAGGTGAAATGGTTCCAAATGACATCGACGCACGACGTGTCAAAAGAGAGGAACACGACCAACGGAATTCATTGGAAAACAAAGAAAAACCGACCAATTCAAGACGTAACGTAAGTGGTTGTGAGAGTCAGTCGACGATAATAAGTGGATGCCAGACCGATCAGGATGGAGAAGATCTGGAAGCCATGGATCAGATAAAAGACGAGATGAGTATAACCATCACAGATAATGAAAGAGTGAGTTTCTTAAAAATCCTTGGAATGGCCACGAGGCGCAGGATGGAAATCTTTGCCGAAGAAGCATCCATTACGGGTTTGTCTTACTTGGTCAAACTATCAAACCACAAAATTGGTTCCGTCATTCGTAAGGTTGTATGGACGATGCTCCTACTCTTTGGAACAGGCTTCATGATTTACCAGATCTACGACCGTATCACCTCTTACCTGACATATCCAACCATCGTCGACTATCGAGTGGCTTATAACCGCTCACTGCGGTTTCCTACGGTGACCATCTGTCCCGAGCTTGTTTTCAGCGTAAACAAACTCTTGTCTTTGGGTAAGTAAATCAGTCCTACAATAATCATTATTATTGAATTTCCTTTACAATTCGCAAAGTCATTTGACTTGGTCCATAAGTCTCGCTGCTTAATTTCTGAACTCTCTGGGTATAGTCATTTGCATTTTATTAATTGTCCTCTTCCTTCCTATTCCTCTCCATTCTCTTTCATTCTGTCTCAACATTTTCAAATCATGATTGTTGTTAGTGATATTGTCATTATTTAGCCTTCGGTGCCTCACTTCCTATGCATGGCTTAGAAATCATAGATGAAACGCATATGAAACGCTGTTCCTCATCGTAAATATTTTAAAATATGTTTATCTGAGATGCATGTAATTACTCAAGATCTAAGCAAATTCAGGGTAGGATTATTCTGAGATGGCTAATCTTCGCTGAACCCATGCTGAGTGCCAAAAGTGCTGTGAAAAGCCAATACGTTGAAACGCTGGATGGCAACAGATTATCGCTGGTAGAGAAAAGTGTTTTTTCAGTTCTCTTCATTACCTTAAGGTGGTGGCCAAGACAGTTTTTAAAAACCGGACCTATAGGCCTATATGATTTTAATCGGATCAAGAGTTTCAAAGGCCAAGTATACAAAGCAGTGTGCGGGCAAAATTCCAGTTCCGGTATACTAAAATGATTTTCTTCCTCCTGCTATTTCAGCACCAGCCCTCGTGTCTCAGCAGATCTGGGACGATATGACTCTGCCAAAGTGTCAATCGCAGTTGCATTGCAGGCCAGACATTTCTGCCCGAGACCTTAGGGTCACATTAGACCAAGAGCTTACTTTTACGCGGCAAATCAACCTCTTATGTCGCAAGTCCGACTCGGCCTTTAATAGTTGAGGTTCGATTGTGACGTTTGCCACCACTAACAAGCTGCTAAAAATGGAGGCCCTGAAAGCCATTAGAATTTGCCAGAGGTGTGGGCTGAGGGTCTGAGAGCTTGTTTCGTGCGTGTCATGTGTTGTTTTGGTCAACTTTCGCCCTAAGTCCAAAACAAAATCCAGTCCTTCTGAGCTCCAGGAACCGCTGGACTCCAATGCCGCCGCCACAAAGTCATGTGATCGGGTAATTGTGGTGTACTTAGGTCTTTTATGCTGCGAGATTTAGCCTATTTTATTGGCGCTGTCTATCGGGTGTGTTCGCTGTTTATTTACAGATGTTTATTTATTGGCTCATTGGCGCTGTCAATCGGGTGCGTTCTGTTTATTTACAGATGTTTATTTATTGGCGCTGTTTATCGGGTGTGTTCTCTGTTTATTTACAGATGTTTATTTATTGGCTCATTGGCGCTGTCAATCGGGTGCGTTCTGTTTATTTACAGATGTTTATTTATTGGCGCTGTTTATCGGGTGTGTTCTCTGTTTATTTACAGATGTTTATTTATTGGCGCCGTTTATCGGGTGTATTCTCTGTTTATTTACAGATTTTTATTTATTGGCGCTGTTTATCGGGTGTGTTCTCTGTTTATTTACAGATGTTTATTTATTGGCGCTGTTTATCGGGTGTGTTCTCTGTTTATTTACAGATGTTTATTTATTGGCGCTGTTTATCGGGTGTGTTCTCTGCTTATTTACAGATGTTTATTTATTGACGCTGTTTATCGGATGTGTTCTCTGTTTATTTACAGATGTTTATTTATTGGCGCTGTTTATCGGGTGTGTTCTCTGTTTATTTACAGGAGTTTTGCTCCTCAACCCTAATTGAACAAACTTTCCCGCGCTGGGATGCTACCAAGTCTTATCATCACTGTTATTATTATAATTATTGTTTTTATTTTTAAAAAGTGCTCTGGGACTTCACTATTAACTACTGCATTGAAACCAACCCGGAATGGCCCTTTAACATTCTACTTCCTGGATGACGAAAGTGCCCCTGATCGCTATTATTGGTTACATGACATTTGAACGGACGACAAAAGAACGCGCGACACTAGAACGGCGACAGTAGAACGGGCGACAGATGACCGCCGAGACTATTGAACGGCTGGACAGTTGATCGGGCGACAGATGACCGGAGGACACTTGATCGATGTAGTTTGTAGGCCTAAATTTTAATAAGCAATCGAGCATTTACTGTCTTGGACATGCAGGCCTACCAAATTCAGTGTCTGGTTGTGTGACAAATTGGCAACTGAGTTTAAATAATTATATCAAAATTTCTGACTTGCCGTAGCTGGCGAGTGGCAACTATAATTATTGCTTCATTTGTGGCTTTCCTTGCTATCGAAAAGTTTCCAGATTGCGTGTGTTCCATTTGTATTGCGCTGACCATCTGGTCGTCTGCGGTTACAAGTCGGGCCTTGCATTTGAATCGTTTTGTACATTCGATATCGCCGTGATATTCTGCCTCCTTTGATTTTTTCTTTCAAATAATCATAATTTCGAGGTATGAGCGTCGTTTTACCTTTTGGGGCTACATCCATGCATTAATGCCATGTCACACATGTAAAACCAAAAACTATGTTTCACACCTAAAAGTAGCAGTAAAACTTGGCATAAATTTCTCTAATTTTCAGTGTCACTAAATGTCGCGCCCAACATTCAGTCAAAACTCAAAGTACAGGCTTACGTGCATAGTGTAGGCCTAGACCTACAGCGCCGAATCTTGTGAATTGTTCATAAGTCGGCCCGTTAATATGACGTTCCGGTTAAGTGTCGCCTGTTCTATTGTCGGCGCGTTCTAATATCGCCCGTTAAAGTGTCGCCGTTAAGTGTCGTCCGTTCAAATGACCACCGTTCAAATGTCCGTACACCCTATTATTATTAGACTATACTCTTATTATGAACAATTTAATTTTTTTTATTGCCATGAGGTAGGCTAGCTATACTTCATTTCCGCAGGGCTTACAAACTATAAGAAGGGTGCACATGAAACGGCCACCGCTCATCCATGTCAATTAAGCGTTTAATGAAAGGCTATTATTATTTTTTAATTGGATCCCTCGTGGATTTCATTTTTTGGCGATCTAGTGTTGCAGAGCATTGATATGAAGGAAACGGTTGACAAGATGCGGGATAGAGCAAGTTGGAGACGGCATGTTGAGGCTTCATCGTGGGTCTACCCTGATGGAGGAGAGGCCAACAAGATGTCATAAGGAGTTAAAGAAGAAGAAGAAGAAGAAGAAGAAGAAGAAGAAGAAAGCGATCGCGTTACTTTTATTATTATTATTATTATTATTATTATTATTATTATTATTATTATTATTATTATTATTATTATTACTATTATTATTATCATCATCATTATTATTATTATTATTATTAGTTGGTACTGCTGCATTAGGCTTTAGCAGCAGCTGTAGGGGCAGTTGTAGCAGCAGTAGTAGTACTATTTAAGGTAGTGATATATAGACTCTATAGTAGTGATAATGGCAGTAAAACTCTAATGTCTTTGATAATGGTAGTAAAAATTATAGCAAAAATATTTATCGAAACCCCTTTTAAAATCTTATTTTTTCTACCTCCCGCTAAAGGCATGTTTTCGCGTGATTGCAGTGATTCACCCAAGAGAATTAGGTTCTTCATAGTCTGCCTTGTAAGGATATGCTATATAAAAATATATTTCGCTTTCTTTATGATAAGACTCTCTGCATAATAAATGGCGTTCAGTTTAAAGTATTGCTTTAACGATTTTCAGGTCCGGCAGTGAAGAGCATTGCTTCAAATCGTTTTCCGCCTGCCTTGCACGCTGGAGTAGAAAATGAAAAGGAGAGAAGACTGAACTTCCCAGAAGGAGAGTTTGATTGGCCGTTCCTCTACGAGGCCATAACCGTAAAAATGGAAGATTGGATGCTTGAAGTAAGACTCTGGATCACATTACTAGATACACACATAGGCTGTATCCATAGGCGCAATCACGTCCTAAAAGTTGGGTGGGACCATAATGAATCACGTCCTAAAAGTTGGGGGACCATAATAATAAAGCTAGGGGACCACTCAAAAGTTGGGGGACGCGTCCCGGGGTCCCATAGGGTGGTTGCGCCTATGGCTGTATCATACTTTTCTCGTCTTTTTATTTAATCAATTGCATGCCATAGATGGTCGTATTATTTACGTATTATACATCATCAGCAAGTTCGTCCAGTTTGAATTTTTTATTATTATTATTTTTTCAGTGAGGAATTTAAGTAAGTTGTCTCTCATAGGATATACTTGTTTCTGGTAAAATTTGGTCGTTTATGTGTGGGTGTCAATAAATGTGGCTATACATGACCCAGCAATAGACTGACGTCATCATCATTACCATCGTCATCATCGTCGTCGTCGTCATCATCATCATCATCGTCATCGTCTTCGTCATAATCATTATCATCATTGTGGACTTTGAAAGAGACTGCAAGTACTTAGCTCCCACGCAGTCTGCTAATAGATTTCACAATGGCATACCAGCCTTCATCATGCATGGTGCATCTTGACATTGGAAGTATAAATCCTATTGTTGGACCATGTTCAGTTCAATCCTTGCCGCAACCATTACCCGCCTCTGTTTCTAAGGTCATGGGCGCCCGCACAGGGACAAGAGGGGGCACCTGCCCCCCTGGAAAATGACACCTATTTTTTAAACTACTAATTCTTGGTTTGTAACCAAACAAAATCGCGATACTAATGATGAATAAAGTGATACTAAAATATCTACGTTTAGAAACTGTATAAAATAAGCATTCTTTTAATTTTCTGCCTTGCTTTTTTCAAGCTCGTGCTAAAAACTGAAGCCATGACCACTGGATTCCACCTAAAAGTGACGTCTCGCCTGTTCAAAATAATTCACACCCGTACCATCTGATCGTCGGATCTTTCAGCATCCTAGCCTAAATGACACCTTATATACATATAGTACATATATAATTATTAGGGTGATCGTTAAAAATGAAAGCTTGAATTGACTATTCTCCAAGGCGCCATTTGGTTCCATTCTCTCCAGAAGCATCACACAAAAAGTTGTAAGAGAAAATATTAATATTTAGGACTAGCACAATGCCATCAAAGATTTACCCTTATAATAGCAAGTTTTCTAATGCTCAAAAGTAGCTATATGGCTGTAATCAACCAGGAATCTTCAAACCAGAAATCAAATCAACCACTTGTAGTTGGTTCACACTTCAACATAATGATGCTGCTGTTATCGTAATCGTAATCATGAATTTATATAGGGCCACTTAAAGAGAAATTCCTCAAAGGCAAGAAAACCTGTATAACACCGCATCACAGATAACATCTACATGTAGCATATCTTATGTCTTTACAAAAACTACCTGTTTCACCTTGTTGTCTTGATTGATAGTAATAGCCTATAGATTGTTCATAGACTGTTACAGTAAGGGAACATTGATAGTACATGTATATAATAGGGATAAATATAAACACTTTGTGGTTTCATCTGTGTCCTACGTAATTAATTTATTCTACGAAATCACCAATATTCTTAATTCTCATAAATATTTATTTTCTACCGTCATTGTTCATGGGGTTACAGGGTACAAGAAACTGTTGCAATATTAAGAAGTACCAACCCATTTCAGATGCAAAATTTTTATCTCAGAATAGGCCAATATGTGTTCAGCCTTAGGCATTATTACCCTGTCTCACAATTCAAATTGCATTTGGTCTTTGCATGGGTTTGGGCTATGGTGTAGTTTTCACGATACACTTCCCTCAAAGTGAAATCTCTGACATGTTGCCCAAAGAAGGTGTTCATCTGCCACCAAGAGTGTAGCGATGGGTGTTTTCTTGAGGATGCTATACTTATTCCCTTGGATAGATTGGTCGTCCGAGATGTCCATTTGGCCACTGTAATTTCAGCTGGATCGTATTGCTGAGCATGATGTAGAGATTTTGAGTTGCACGTAGCTTACGTGTTTGACACCATCGCCTTTCATGCTAATTTATAATAGGTAGTTAATTTACAATATATAGCTAATAAAGGCAGTGCAATTTGTGTACACTCTTGACAGCACTTTCTGTGTCAATTGTTTGACTCTGTGTTCATTCTTTCAGCTCTAAAAGTAAACTTTTAATGGGATAAATTTTATATTATGATATAGACAACAATGTGAGTTACTGTAGGCTTCACCAGGCACTCCATTATGATGCTCTCTTTAGTAGTTGTTTAAAAGCTGCTCTTTGACTCCTTTGTGGTAATAAGTAATTTCATAGTTCTATAAATATTATGGTCTCAATAATTTCAACATCTATTTTATGTAATGTAATGCAATTCAGACAATTTTTAATTCATTTGTTTACAGCAGCTCTTGATAAATTTTATCTGTGATGCGCTGTGTCATCTGCTTTGATTGCCACAATAAACGAAAATATCATCAGTATTTTTCTGTAGCTCAACTATTATTGAGGTCCTTGTCCGTGTTATATCATAAATTGTGTTAAAGCTAAGCATGTAATAAAGAGCCTTTAGTGTAACAAAGGATTTCTGTAGATAGAAATCAGGCCTATCAAAAGAACATAGCAATGTGTTGGCTTACTAGAATAGGTTTATGGTAATCGATCTCATGGACTCACGCGTCAAATGCTATTGTGATAGTCAATTGTGCATAAAAATAGATAATAAACCATTATCATCTTTGTAGAAGTTAGGCATACTTTGTCAGTTGTGCTTGGGTAAAAGAATGTAGTCTTTCTGCTAAAACTAGTCATAGGTAAAAAAAATGTGACTAAATTATCCATATACTCAAATATCCAAAACTTCAAGCACGTTGTGCTAGTCCTAAATATTTCTCAATCGGGATAATTTTTTGGCTACATCAGTCTTTTACCAAGTGGCACCAAATGGTGGGTTGGAGAAAGAATAAAACTGAAGTTGAAAATTTGCCATTGCAGATGCGACCACCCTAATAATTATATATATATATTGTTAGGTCACACGACTCTCTACGACTGGTTCTTGGGATGGGCTTTTGGCCACGGACGGTTGACTTTGGTTGCCTGGAGGGTGACACCTGGTGACAGACTGGTTCTATATAAGGTCTGACTTCAGGGGGGCGTCTCTCTCTTTGAGCTTGTGCTCTCTTGAGCGTGGTGTTGGGCTCTGATGTTCTCGGCTGCAGGGTGCCTGCATGGCAGCCTTCTTGTCAGAGTTCGGTAGTTAAGTTAGTTAAGCTTTCGTTCATACACCTCGCCTTGGTGTCGGTAGTTAAGTTCGTTCTTCGCCAGCCTGTTGCTGTGTCAAGATGTTGTTCGTCCGTTCGCCGCTGAATGACAATGCCGTCGACGACTTCCCTCTGGTCTACAGTGTGGTAAATGTATCAGTTCGTTCTTATGTTAAATTATACCTTTAAACTAGACACGAGCTATTTTATGTGAGTTGAACCAAGTAGGGACCTTAACTTAGGGAACACTACTCACAACATATGGGGGCCCGCGGGATATTTTTTTCACGTTATTCAGAATTTTGCGTCGGTAGGCGTTTTTCGTGAAATTTTGTGAATTTTTGAGGGGCGTGTCAGCTCTCTTATACGGTAGATATTCTGTTTGACAGTGTTTAATTGTTCGTTGGCCGTGAAGATAGGTCAATGGCTCGTCATTTTGGAGGAGTTTTTGAGAGTTTTGAGAATTTTGAGGGGCGTGGTTGCTCTCGTAGGCGGTATTCATTCCGTTTTGCATTTTTGAATTTTGAATTTTGAGAGATGTGTTTCCTCTCGTATGCGGTATTCAGTCCGTTTTGCGCTTTTGAATTTTGAGAATTTTGAGAGATGTGTTTCCTCTCGTATGCGGTATTCATTCCGTTTTGCGCTTTTGAATTTCGAGTTTTGAGGGGCGTGTTGCTCTAGTATACGGTATTCATTCCGTTTTGCGCTTTTGAATTTCGAGTTTTGAGGGGCGTGTCTGCTCATTTATACGGTATTAATTCCGGTTCTATGCTCTATACGGTATTCGGTTGACATTTTTTGCGGTTGAAGTTTTGACGTCGCACTCCGAGGAGTTTTTCGGAAGTTTTTTTCGAATGTTGTGAGAGTGTTGAGTTTTTCGGGAGTTTTTCGAGGAGTTTTTCTTGAAAGTTGAGAGAATTTCGAAAGAATTTTGGGGGCGTGGCAACCAAATTTTTGTTTTCTCTTTCGTGTGTTGTGAAATTGAGAATGTCTCCGTGGAAGACTTCAAAGGAGAAACGGGCTCGCTTGCTGGAAGACGAGATAAGATTTTCTGAGTTTTTGGGTAATTCGGTTAAGGATGTAAGATATGCCGGGTACAAGGTGTATCAAATGAGAGAAATTTTTGATGAAATGGAGCGTTCTAAGGAGAAATTGGCCTCTGGGACTAAGCAGGTGTCTTTTGGGTTCAGACGCATTTTGTCGGAAAATGTTAAAGAAGGCGTGTCAGTTTATCGGAGTAATTCTGCTTGCATGGTAGATAAGAATTTAAGTAGGCCTATTCAGTCCGAAGGTGTGTTTCGAGCTGACCTTCATTATGTCAGTGGCGATGCGCAGGCAAAGGGACAGATGCACGTGTACGACGATGCGTTTGACGATATGTCGAAGGGTAATTTATTTGAAGACAACGACGTACAGCTTGATTCTGTATTGGGTTCGTTGGATGACACTGTGGATGATGTTGATTTTGTGCATGATTTGGTTTGTGCTTCTGATGCGTCGAATGAGTCTGTTGACTTAGGCATTTCGTTGGAAGGTGTGTCTGTACTGGACTTAGGTATGAGTACACGGTTGGATGAGCATGGTAGTTTAAGTACTTGGCATGAATTTTTGGCTGAAGTTGGAGGCTTGACAGAGGCTACCGAATTTTTGAATGTATGTGATGAGTGTACGCATGAGGTGAACTGTATGTTTGAGGATGTATTGGATTTTGTGCGTATGTATACGAGTGATGAAGTTGAAAGTATTTGTTCTGTCTTTGACTTTGTGTCACACGGTTTAAAGTTCACGTGGACTAGGAGATTGGCTTTCTGCATCAACTTGCATCAGACTTGTGTGAATGTCTTGTATGAGCGGAAAGACGACCGCAGTTGGATTACAAGTTATGTGTATGACAGATTGTTGGAAGACATAGGCTTCTTGAGGATGAATGAATTCGTTAGCAACGTGATGGCATGTTGGCATAATGACTTGGATGATGAAGATGGTGCGAAATTGTTTGTGCGCAGTAAATTTGATTCGATGAACTGTTCTCGAGCGAAAGAGAATTCGGATTCACTGAATGATTTTGAAGCGACTGTTGCGCTTGAATCAGGAATGAATTGTGTTGTGAATTCGCCGGTTTCGGTGGTTGATTCGTCGCATGGTAGCGTGAATGAATCTTTGGTGTTGCAATTGAGTGTGACAACTGTTGTGTGTGACACGTCATTGTTGTCTGTTGTCTTGTTGCATGATGGTGCAAGTGAGAATATGGTTGTGCAGTCTATGATAACGACTGTTGTCTACGAGAACAGATGGATGATGGGTTGGTGTTGTACGGTGTCTACGGTTGCACTGTTGTCAATGAATGTTGAGTTATGTGGACGTATGACTAAGGTGAACAAGTGTGTCTTGGCTACGCATTGTTTCGTTTGTGAACATGGGTCGAATGAACTTGTGTTGACTGATGTGATTGTTCATGTTGATAAGGATGTGAATTCTGCAGGAACGGGGCAATTATTTTTGGATGGCATTGTCCGTTTTCACATGTTTCTGGTTAGTGCAGTGAGAAATACTGTGACTAATTCTTTCGATGAGTATCTGAATGAGCATGATGTTTCGTCAGAGTTATCTGCATGTCAGTTGTGTTGCGTTTACTCGACTGCTTCGAGAGTTATGTTTCAGCCGGTTGGTGTGATGGACTCTTCAGTGAGTGTGAGTGTATCTTCTTTGCATGAAGATTTTGCGGATGTGTTCTGGTCTGTTGTGCCTGAGAGCAGTGATTTGTTCGCTGTTCGTTGCCAGTAGTTGATTTGAATGGCCATGACGCTAATTCTTTTGTTTTGTCTTGTGAGAGCGGTTCCTTGCAGATTGACGGCGTGGAATCGTTGGTCTTCAATGGCGGGAGTCTGCGCTACGACTGTGCGAGGCTTCGAAGAAGGAACGTGAGCGCCTTCGTGGGTCAATGGATGGTGACTACCATCTTGGCTTTGACGGTTTCTGGGACGACTTCGCGTGTGTCCTTCGCGAGTGACGAGTACGATGGCTTGTCGCTTGCGTCCATGCTGTCGAGCGAGACAGTGTCTTCGCTCTTGTCTCTTTCCGAGTCTGCGACTTCGATGTTCGCCGTGGTGTGTCGTCTCACACTGTGGTTTGGCTGTGTGCCTTGGTTCTTCAGTGTCTGTCAGTCACTGAAAAGAAAGTTTGCGAAAGATGGCTTGGAACGTTCGCATTGGATGGTTTCGAGAATGTGTTCTTGGAACATGCGGCTTCAATCGTTTCGTTCGATTTCGTTAATTGATCTGGTGTGCAGATTTTCGTTTGGCGATTGATGTGAATAATTGTAGTGACTTTTCGAGTTTCCTTAAACCATGTAAAATATTTATGGAAACTTAATTTTTTTTTTGGTTCGAAATGTTTTTTCTCGAAATCTTGAGTAGAATGTTTTAGGGGGAACGTACATGTACTTGAACGTTTCGCTTGTATAGTTAACTACATTTTTTCTCGTGTTATGTATTTGTACTTGTCGTGATTTCTGATTCGTTATGCGATTCCTTTCTTTGAGTCGTGTAACCTGCTTTCGTGTGCATGCTAGTTAAGTCAGAAACCCTTCTGGTTTCTGCCTTTCGTGGTCGTTCGGGGGTATGTTAGGTCACACGACTCTCTACGACTGGTTCTTGGGATGGGCTTTTGGCCACGGACGGTTGACTTTGGTTGCCTGGAGGGTGACACCTGGTGACAGACTGGTTCTATATAAGGTCTGACTTCAGGGGGCGTCTCTCTCTTTGAGCTTGTGCTCTCTTGAGCGTGGTGTTGGGCTCTGATGTTCTCGGCTGCAGGGTGCCTGCATGGCAGCCTTCTTGTCAGAGTTCGGTAGTTAAGTTAGTTAAGCTTTCGTTCATACACCTCGCCTTGGTGTCGGTAGTTAAGTTCGTTCTTCGCCAGCCTGTTGCTGTGTCAAGATGTTGTTCGTCCGTTCGCCGCTGAATGACAATGCCGTCGACGACTTCCCTCTGGTCTACAGTGTGGTAAATGTATCAGTTCGTTCTTATGTTAAATTATACCTTTAAACTAGACACGAGCTATTTTATGTGAGTTGAACCAAGTAGGGACCTTAACTTAGGGAACACTACTCACAACAATATATATATATATATATATATATATATATATATATATATATATATATATATATATATATATATATAACAGCTACTTTGCCTCTTCCGCCCCTCTGACAACCGGACTCGGACCTCCTTCTGACTATACCATTTGAACAGCTCTTTGACTCGATGAATAAGCTGGTGCCTGCGATTGACTTTCAAGTGGTGCTTTAGAAGTTTGGAATTACGATAAAAATATTATTATCAGTTACTAGAGGGAGCATGAATGAATGATTGAACGAAAATAGGTTTCAGTTTTCCATGGAGCAATTGGACTTATTGCACCCCTTCATGGACCTACCTTTTAACTACTACTTTTGAATTTTTTAAACGAATTTCTTCCCACCAAAGAAACTTCACATTAAACATTATAGCGTGAAAATGAGAAATATAGACTAAAAAGTTCCTATTAAAAATACCCATGAATGCTCCTAATCTCCTGCTGTGCATTTTCAACTTCTTGCTACATCAAATTTTAGCTGTGGCCATTGTGCTTCACCCCATCCTGGAAACATTTCTTCGGGCGCCCATGTCTACGGTCATTGAATTGTAACTGTAATTGTAATTCAGATCATTACAATTACAGTTACATTGAAACTTGGCTGATTGACAGTATGGCGGACGCAATCCAAATTCCTGATTAAAAAAGAACCTATAGAAATAGAAAGGAGGAAAGAGGAGAGGTGTAGGATTTTTTTAGCAGAGGAGATATTGACTATTATAGAGAAACAGGGCCTACTATCCCCCCCTGAGAGGTGGAAGCATTCCCCCCCTAACAGAAACTTTGTCTAGATTGCAAGCGTTGAAGGCGCGAAGCTGCGAGTGCCGAAGCTCATAGCGACTAGGGGATCTGAGGCGGAGCCCCAGAAACCAACGCATTTTAGCTGTTGTCATCGACTAGAGCGCATGTTTTAGGCTCTTGTTTGCTAGCTGTTTATGAACGATAAAGTCATGAAAATTTTCACTTTTTTGGGATTTACACGCTGTAATTGTGCCTCTTAAAGCTGTCATCTTCACAAAATTGCTCGTGAATTAATGCTCAGAAACTTGATTTAGGATATCATAAAATGTCGCCTCCCCATGATTTAATTTTTTTAGTTTGCTCAATATAATGGTAACATTCTAAAATTTCTCATTATGGGTTAGCAGTGTGTTAAACACTGTAGTAGTCCTGTGAAGTTTGAAAAGGTCCAGCATTCAGTAAAATATCAATTTCTTTTGGTATGTCAAATTGAGTAGTCTACAGTAACTGTCAGTTGTACAATAATCAGCAACATCCATTTTCTGATCTAGACAGACAGATCCAATGGACATTTCCCAGGACCACTCCCGTAATTTCCTCTCTGGATTCCACCAGAGCGTTTCAATAGGACAATTCCCTCGAACATTTTCCTCAAATGTAGGCTACAAAAGTGTAAGCAATTTGCATTTGTACAGATTTCAATAGTGCTTTAATGTTTGAGGGAGGAATTTATAAACCATTTGCTTTACTTGATTTTGAACTTCAATTGTTGAGCAACCAAACTTTTATTGCTTGATTAATGTTTACTTAAACAGACTAAAAACCTTTACTATAAACAAAAGTACAAATTTACTGTTGCTTCTTTGCCTCATATCACTAAAATTCATTCTTAAAATATCGTTCATTTTATTTGAGACCTATATTATAAAACCAATGCAGTGTCAGTAGATACAATATGCTTTAAAAAATGTTAACAATTAATGTATATGTAATTAGACCGAATTATGAGTTGAGAGAGCGAGCGCCATATACATGCAGGGGCAAATGTAAGTGACTGTAAAGCAAAGGTCATACCAAATGAATATCTACCTTTGAGATGGCGGGATGAACGTTCAAGGGGAATTTTCGTGGGTGTGCGGGGAGGAGTAGAACAGAGGGAGTCCAGAAGGAAATCTCTTATGCCCATCTATGGTTAAGGGGGGATTTCCCTCTGGTACAAGTTGGATCAGGCTACTTACTTCCCCCACCCCATGTGGCAAGCCGTGATGGGTGCGAATGTGATGGAAGCGCAAGGACAAATTTATGTGAGTGTTAAGCAAAAGTTAAATTAAATGAAGATTTACCCTGTGTTATGACGGGGAGGGGATTGTTCGGGAAATTTACCAGGAGGAAGTCCATGGCAGATGCTGGGGGAAATGTTCAGGAGAAAATCTTCTATACTCAATTTTATCATTAGGGGGGAAAACCTTTCCCCCCTGACCCAAATTGGAAGCAGTCTGCTTCCATCCCCCCCCATGGCGTAGTAGGCCCTGTAGAGAAATGACATTCCAGAAAAAAATTATCTAGTCAGAAAGCCTATTCATCATTGTTCATTCTCACAAGGATATAGATATAATAATAGAAATAACCAACAAACCACCTGCATGCTTTTAACACTGACTTTGGTTCATTAATTGACCCCCAAGCGATCAATAAAATTAGGGGGAAAGAGGATAAATCTTTATAACTGGAGATTTTAATGTTGATTTATTAGCATCCAATTCCCAAAATCCTATCACCACCTTCATTGACTGCCTCACTTCTCACCACTTTCTCCCGACAATACTCCAACCTACAAGGATAATAATTATAATTATATTATATGCTACTACAGTCACGCTAATTGACAACATTTTTACTAATTATGCTGCATCGTGTATTCGCTTCGCAATATAATTTTAGTAGCATCCGACATCTCGGGCAACGTGCCTATTAGCCTATAACTTGGTTTGAGAACACCTCCAAACATCTAAATAAATCAGTTTATTTCAGACTAACAAAAACTGTTAATGACAATACCATTCTTAAACTTAGACATCTATTAGAAAAAGTGGGTTCTAGTATGTTTAATCCCCGCACGATTCATCCCGGACCAAACGATTCATGCAATGGACTGTTCATCCCGGACGATTCATCCAGTAGACTATTCATCCCCGAACTATTCATCCAGTAGACTATTCATCCCCGGACGATTCATCCAGTGGACTATTCATACCGGACGAATCGTCCAGTTTACAGTTCATCCCCGGACGTTTAATCCCCCGACGGTTCGCCTCCGGACGGTTCGCCTCCGGACGGTTCATCATCGGACCGTTCATCTACAGGACGATTCATCCACGGCTATAAATAGTTCACTAGTTTAGATAATTGACAACATATTTACTAATTATGACAATACCGTTACCAATACCATAGGGTAATACAACGTCCCGGAGAGGTGTCGCATGTTCTATTGTTCTATCATCACCTGTTAAGGTGTCTCCGGTCTAGTGTTCTACGTTCAATTGGCCATTGTTAAAATGTTCGTATATTATTTAGAGCTTTAATTCGAAGTTTTATAGACTTGGGTGTTCTTTTTATTAAATCAATTTGATTCCAAGTTTTATAGGGGTATGTGCTTTTTAGGAAATCTATTTAGAGCTTGTGCCTTTAATTTTGGTCGAACGGTCGATCGCATTTATACTGTTTGAATCGTTCTGGTCGAACGGTCCGTGAATGAATCGCCCTGGGATGAACCGTCCGGAGATGAACCGTCCGGGAATGAACCGTCCGGGGATGAATAGTCCGGGGATGAACCGTCCGGGGATGAATCGTCCGGGGATGAACCGTCCGGGATGGATCCATCCGGTAATGAACCGTCCGGGGATGAATAGTCCGGGGATGAACCGTCCGGGGATGAACCGTCCGGGATGATCTATCCGGTAATGAACCGTCCGGGGATGAATATTTCGGGGATGAACCGTCCGGGGATGAACCGTCCGGGATAATCCATCCGGGAATGAACCGTCCGGGGATGAATAGTCCGGGGATGAACCGCCCGGGGATGAATCGTCCGGGGATGAATCCGTCAGGGAATGAACCGTCCGTGGATGAATCGTCCGGGGATGAATCGTTCCGGGATGAACCGTCCGGGAATGAATCGTCCGGGGTGAATCGTCCGGGGATGAATCGTCCTGGGATGAACCGTCCGGGGATGGATCGTCCGGGGATGAATTGTCCGGAGATGAATCGTCCGGGGATCAACCGTACAGAGTTACATCATTCTTCGGGCTTTTGTAGGTTATACAGGGTGGGCCAAAAAAGACCCCCTAGGGTTTTTGCCAATATCTTGACCAAAAGTAAGAATTTCGACATGAAATTTTACAATCTTAAAGACAATTCATATATTCATATTTACATTTGATGGCCAGATTTCAACAAAAATATTTCAAACTGAACAAAAGTTATATCACTTTTAGTGAGGCCACCCACCGTTTTTTGACTTTTTTGAATCATCAAAAAACGTAGGGTGACCTCACTAAAAGTGATATAACTTGTGTTGTGTTTTAAATATTTTTATGAAAGTTGGCCAACATATGTAAATATAAATTGTCTATAAACCTGTAAAATTTCATTTTGAAATTCTTACTTTTGGCCAAGATATTGGCAAAAACCTACTTTTTGTTGCGTTACGTTTTTGAATCGTCAAAAAACGGTGGGTGGCTTCACTAAAAGTGGTGTAACTTTTGTTCTGTTCGAAATATTTTATTGAAATCGGGCCATCATGTGTAAATATGAATTGTATCTAAGCCTGTAAAATTTCATTTCAAAATTCTTACTTTTGGTCAAGATATTGGCAAAAAACCTATGGGGGGTCTTTTTTTGGCCCACCGTGTTTATGTCTATCTTTACTTATACTATCGACCCATTACAGTTTCTGTCCGCCATTTCTTCGTTCTCCTTCAAATTG
This sequence comes from Lumbricus terrestris, assembly GCA_949752735.1. Classification (NCBI taxonomy): domain Eukaryota; kingdom Metazoa; phylum Annelida; class Clitellata; order Crassiclitellata; family Lumbricidae; genus Lumbricus; species Lumbricus terrestris. The sequence goes on from OX457040.1 coordinate 29,071,631, forward strand.
TGTGGGATTCGGTGTGCTGGCTTTCTTTCTGTCATGCAAAATTATCGCACCATTTTGGTCCTGGATGACTAAAATTAGATCAATGTTTCTCATGTACGTGGGTTTTATCAACAATATTTCACAGTGCACGTTCGGGAATGAACCCTGCAATCCAAGTGATGCCATTAAACAGATGCCGACTGTTTCTGGATATTGCTCGTCATTTAACCCAGGTAAGCACGCCTGCGGTACTCAGTGAACTTTCAAAAGCAATGCGTTAGTCTCTAAGATAGACGAAATTCATCAAAAGAGTTTTCAGTGGTTCCAAGACCAAGCATATCAACTTTCGGATTTGTTTTGTGATTATTCCTACTGTTCTCCTGTTCTTGTGATATCTTGTTCAAAAACGACCACCCTGTAAGAGTAAGTCCTATGACCGTAAACTTGAGCCCAAATGGTCATTGAATAGCATAAATGGTGTCAACCGTAATTCGTCAATGTGCAGTTTTTCTTAATTTTTCTTGCAATCTGAAGCTGCTGCTAATCAAAATCAGAACATGGCGTGGCACCTCTTTAAGGCAAACTCCTCATAACTTTCCCAGATGGAATTTAGATTACGTCTTGAATACTTTACAGTTTAGACAGCAGAAGGTTTGTTATCGGTAGGCCCATTTATATGTATTATTGTTTACTGGATAGGTAAAGCTTCGGCTAATGGTCTATGGCTGCGGCGAATCACACGTGACCTCCTGTCAGGGAGGCGCGTGCTGCTTGGTCATATGTAAACCCATGTTAAATTGATCAACTTTAAAGACTATTTTCAAGAAATCTGGTCAGTGGCCGCTAAATACAGTTAGGTTGATTGTTTTGTATGTCACTCAACTCAAAAACCCCAGGCTGGTTTTTAACAATGTTGTATCATTGCTGAGAAATTTGCGTTTTAAAGCGGAGTGTTGTGTCGCCTATCCTTTACTAGAGTCTGCCTCTAGGAATACTGGGACTTGCGCAGAGAATCCTGGGATTTGCTCTAAGGAATCATTGGCTTTGTCTCAAAGAATCCTGGGATATCCCTGAGTGAGCGATAATCCGAACTTTCATAGGCAATTAGCTATCCAGTAAACTATAATACATATCAATGGGTAGGCCTATATAATGCATACGATGCAAATCTTTTAAAATTTAAAATAGCGATTTAAAGTGAAGTCCTCATGGCGCTCAAAATAATTTTCTTAATGTGCAGATTCATTTATATTGTGTCGGTATAAAACTTGCCGGCATTCATGCTTATATTCCATGCTTTTTAAGCAATAATAGGCCTAATATTGTAAGTACTGTAACGGAATGCCGCCCTCGCCTAAGCGGCTGGCAGGAAGAGGGGATGGCGATCTCTCCCACCAGGTGGTAAGGCTTGCGTGTCGCTCCAGATGGGCGCAAGTCCGGCCTCCGTCGTCTTTCGAAGGGCTTAACAGTGCTCCCCACCGTACGAAGACACGAAGACAGCAGGTATTTTCAGACGATATATTGTAGAACACAGCTCCGCACGTCAGCAGCAGGCATGCACTTGATGCACAGCGAACGATCGTGCTCCAGCAGCGGACGGTCATGCACCTATCGGCGGCTCCCACAGCGAAGGCTGACAACGGTGCGCCCCACTGCGACGAACACGGGCAATACAGCGTCAACGGCAGCGGCGTACTGCGGCGACGCATGACGGCGAACTCCGACGACCGACTCTCAGCGACGTCGACAGCTGCTCCTACTGGCGACGGACGACTGCTGACTCTCCCTCGATGACTGACGAACTCGATGACTGGACTAACGATGACTCGCTGCATGCAGGCAGCGCTCCTATTTATACCTGCCCAAGGGGACAGGGATCTGGACCGCGGAAGCGCAGGAGGGGAGGGGGCTAGGCGCGTAGGACCCGCCCAAGATCCGCGCATGCGCACTAAATGGGGTTGACGTCAGAGGTCTGGACAGGGATCTTTGGAGGCGAAGGAGGGGGGGAAGGAGACTTGGCGCGCAAGACCCGCGCAAGATCCGCGCATGCGAACTAAGGGGGCTGACGTCAGAGGTCTGGACAGGGATCTTTGGAGGCGAAGGAGGGGGGGAAGGGGACTTGGCGCGCAAGACCCGCGCAAGATCCGCGCATGCGAACTAAGGGGGCTGACGTCAGAGGTCCGGACATGGATCTTTGGAGGCGAAGGAGGGGGAAGGGGACTAGGCGCGCAAGACCCGCGCAAGATCCGCGCATGCGAACTAAGGGTGGTTGACCTCAGAGGTCCGGACAGGGATATTTGGAGGCGAAGGGGGGTGAGAGGACCTCTAACACGTGCCAACGACGGCCCGAATCGACCGCCAACGAAGCCGGCGACTACGTAAACAAGACCGCGGCGGCGAAGGAGGAGGGGAGGGGATTGCGGCAGCTGCACCGGCGAATTTCGCCACAATACGTTTATCTAAGATTTTTAAGTGAGTGACTGGGTCTGCAATTTAGCCCAAGAATGGGCAAATTACAGGGCAACATGTAATTGAATTACAAATTACCTATTACTCCAGAAATGTAATTGAATTACAAATTGCAAATTACTTCTGACTCAGAGCCTCAAATTACAAATTACAAATTACGTAATTTCAATTACATCAATTACAAATTACTTTGGGGCTTAAATCATTGGAATAAAAAAAGCCAGGCAGGAAGTGCATGCCTTTTTTCCTTGCTTATGTGTGTATTAATATATTTATTGTGTAAGAAGAAGTCTATTTAGTTTTCTTTCAGAAGCAGCGGCTGTTCAGACAAGCTCTCTAATATCAGCCGCCTATTGGGCCTACAATCATGCCTGTAAACTAAAGAGCCTCTCTATCGGTGCAGGCCAAGGCAGGGCATCATTAAATTGTATAAACAATTTGTTAGCAGTTGGAAAGCTATGAGGAATTTCTTGTTCCCTTTCTGTCATCTTCTATATGCTGCAAGATTTCTTAAGCGTTTTTATTTCTGCGAGTCGACTTTGTGGTCACAGCACGCTGCAAACTAAAACCATAAAATTCTTCATCTACCTCTCATTCTTTATGACCACTAGATGCACACACAGTAGGCCTATTTTGTTGGCTACTGATGGTATTATCAGAGGTTGTTACTAGCAATTCATAATTATAATTCTTTTAGTCTGGTCTGCAAACTGTGCAGGTAGCCACGTAACTTAAAAAACGGATGATTCACCGGTGCAAGGATCACATGATTACCAAATAATCTTAATATAGTTTCGTTCAAAGTTATTTGATTTTGCGGAATGTAATTGAAATTAAAAATTACAAGAAGAAATGTAATTGAATTACAAATTACAAATTATTTTATGCAGAGCACCAAAAGTTACAAATTACCAATTACAATTGTAATTCAAAATATGTAATTTGAATTACTCAATTAAATTACTGTCCATCCCTGATTTAGCCTATAATTATCATAATTTTAAGTTACGGTGAATTACGTAACGACTCAGTCTGGAGCCATTAACGGACTTCGTCTCGTGCTGTGGGTCAACCAGTCTGATTGCTTCGTTGCCGCGACTCCAGCTGTTGGATTCAAGGTAGGACTACTATGCTTAGCAATTTTTCAAATGTATCTTTGTACTTTCCTCGTTGCATTGCAAAGCAAAATAAATGCATCGCTTTTATTGCGTCCTTCTAATGTGATTATAATATGTGACTTAAGCTTGACCATGACCTTTATTGCAGGCCAACTACCTTAATTATTGTCAACTACAGTAGATCTTACCTGATTGAAACCATAGTAGCCATCTGGAGGTCTTTTATAGTGAAATATGCATGGGCGGAGTTTGGTTTCCGGTTTTTTGGGGTAGGGGCTAAAAAAACTTGGTCCAGAACGAGCGACGCAATACAACATTTTCTCGCGTCAGCCCAAAAAGTTGATGACTTTTTCAGTCGTCAAGTTCAAATCTCATGAAAATTACTATATTTCCCGACTGAAAAAGTTGATGACCTCTTTTATTTTTGGTCATTTGGTTGAGAGTTCTTGGGGGGCTAAGCCCGAAAAAATACCATTTACACGGTGAAAAACATGAATCTGGAACTTCTTGGGGTCTTAGCTCCTGATAAACTCCGCCCATGGACATAGGCCTAAACTACGGGATTGAAAACATGCAATAATTTCAGCAACGTACCGTAAACTGCTAACAATTAAAAATTCGAAAGAATATTTGAAGGGATGATTTATCATTTTAACATTCCTTAATTCCTGCGCTTAATTAACCCAAGGCCGTCATCATCATCTTGACCAGTTTTGGGGGAGCTGAAGCCTCACGGAGGAAAACTTACATTCACATCCACCGAAATTTCTGACGACCTTTTTAGTCATAGCCTACGGTCTAAAATAGTGAATATTTCAATGTAAATAAGGATGACCTTTTTTCAGGGGGCTTAGCCTTTTATAGGGGGCTTACCCCCTAGCGCCCCTAGCCCCGCCACTGACTTTAGTGAGATGGAAGGAGACCAGGGCCGTAACCAGGATTTATTTCGGGGGTGTTTTTACTCGACCTTGGGCAAGCCGACCGGCAATTAACTGAAACAACAAACTAAGGTGTTTGGAGGTTGATTTAATCTATTGTAAAATGTCACATTGAGCTAGGAGCTTAAAAAAGACAGTTCTTACATCATGATTGTGTTAGTAAATGCATTATTTCATTAGGCCCCTATAGCTTTTTTAATTTCGAGGGTGTTTAAAAACCCAAAACAACTCCCTGGCTATGACCACCCTCGGTTTTTTGGATGATTCAAAAACGTCAAAAAAGGTGAGTGTCCTCACTAAAAGTGATATAACTTTTGTTCTGTTTTAAATATTTTGATGAAATTTCGGTCATCATGTGTAAATATAAATTGTCTATCAGCCTGTAAAAATTTCATTTTGAAATTCTTACTTTTGGCCAAAATATTGGCAAAAAACTACTTTTTGTTGCGTTACGTTTTTGAATTGTCAAAAAACGGTGGGTGGCCTTCCTAAAAGTGGCATAACTTTTGCTTTGTGTGAAATATTTTGATGAAATCTGGCCATCATATGTAAATATGAATTGTCTTCAAGACTGTAAAATTTCATTTTAAAATTCTTACTTTTGGCCAAGATATTGGGAAAAAACCTAGGGGGATCTTTTTTTTGGCGCACCCTGTACACTACGAGGAGCCCCCATGCAACATGGGTTTGGGGACGAAAAATCGAGGAGCCCCCATGCAACATGGGTTTGGGGACGAAAAATCGAAATTTCCCGTGCAACGCCGGGTTCCCCAGCTAGTTTGCGATAAAATAGAAGTTGGATTGATAAAAAATAATTCGGTAATCTATTTCTTTCAGGATTCTAAAGCATTCGCATGGCGTAGAATTGCTAGGCCTATTTTTCATGAATTCCACTTCTACTTTGGCATAAATTCGCTTCATCAATTGTCGCGAAGAACTGGAGTGTCGCGAATTCACACAGCATACCTCCGTCGATTTGCCTGCAGTACACTGACTCGCTTACTTTTGCAGTTAAATTCAGCGGGAGTAGGCTGTTAGAATTCTTATTGACAAAAAATCAGAAACGACGAGAACATTTTCGCCAAACAAAACCGCACTAAAATACTTCCTGATTGACAGTGGCTGTGCAGTTCTACAAGTTTCTTTTTTAAACCTGTAGAGCAGTAGGGCGGCACTTGAAGTCAGGTGGTAGCATATATACCAATTTTCAATAAGACTCCAGTTTGCTCCAACGTTTCTGGGGCTCCTTTGGAACAGTGGTGGAATGGTGGTGGTGGCGTCGGTGACTTGGAGCCGGAGTGTTCCAGGTTCGAATCCACCTCAAATCGGCGCGTTGGGGCCCTTAAGCAAGTCCTTCACTCGCAATTGCTCGGGCGCTTTGGCGTGAAACTCCGATGCAGTGTCCGCGCTGTTGTCGGGAGCTCCTCTGAGTAAGGAGCTTGAAGGGCGCTATATAAAATGACAAATGAATCAAATAGATAAAAGAAATAAAATAAATAATGCAGAATATAGCAAGCTGTTCTTTTGCAGGTTGTTCTACATGATCCTTACGACGAAAGTAGTTGTAAGAGTAACAGTTGATCTCCACCTTCCCCCAGTAATGAGTAACAGTTCTACTCCACCTCCCCCCTCCACACCATTGTAAGGTTTCTACTCCACCTAAAAATAGAACTATGACGTCACCAGCTTAGTAGCGCAGCCACGCCCCTGTCCAATGACCTGTCAATCAATTCTGACCCCCTCTCCAAAATGTATTTGCCCAAAGGCTGGGGTGGTGGGCAGGTGTGGGCTAGCCCCCACCAACCAATCAGAATCCAAGGTTGTGTGCGGTCATGTATAACATGGACTAATCCATGTGCGCCGGGCAGCCCCACGCCTAACTCCTATCCAATAAAAATCTTAACAAGCAATTCTACCGCCGCAGGCCATGTCATTCCAATTATTGTCCATGTCATGGGAAGCCTTATGTGCTGGCATCGGAAAACGTTGTTGTCACATGTGGTTTTAATATTAGCAGTCTGTGCGGTATACTGTTGATTCTCTCTCAACCCCCCAGGCTAGATGCAAATCAAATTATGGTCCGTCTTTGAAACGCTCTCTCGGCGCCGTTCATCGCATGGTGGTGTATGGCGATGGCCACATATGTCATTAATAAAATTAATTCATCCTCTGATCACCTAGCAACTGTCACAGTCTTTGAATATTATAATTAAACCATCAGATGTGGCATCCAAAATGATATGCAACGCATAAATGTATTCTATGCAAAGTTATGCTTTGCAAAAAGTACATCCTTCAGCGTGTGCTATACAAAAATGTGTGTGTGTGTGTGTGTGTGTGTGTGTGTGTGTGTGTGTGTGTGTGTGTGTGTGTGTGTGTGTGTGTGTGTGCAAAACTTGCTTGTTATAGACGCATTATTCGATTTTTTCAAAAGCACTATAATGTAAGTAGTTGTGTATACGTGCGTATTGGATCACTTGGATGAAAAAATTTATCACAAGTTAAAATTCTGAAATTTTTCAAAGGCACTATAATGTAAGTAGTTGTGTATACGTGCGTATTGAATCACTTGGATGAAAAATTTATCACAAGTTAAAATTCTGAAATTTTTCAAAGGCACTATAATGTAAGTAGTTGTGTATACGTGCGTATTGAATCACTTGGATGAAAAATTTATCACAATTAAAAATTCTGAAATTTTTCACAAAATCTATAACATAAGTAGTTGCATAACCAAGCGCACTGGCTCACATGTATGAAAAATATTTATTTCTTTGAAATTCAACCATTTTATGCGCAAAAGAGCTCAATTGCCCAAATGCTCAGCATTTTCTACTTTTTGTATACGAAGCTAAGTAAGAACGTAAATACTTTTCAATATTACTATAATGTAAGTAGTTGTATGTATGAGCGTATTGGATCACTTGAGTGAAAAATTTATCACAAGTTAAAATTCTTTAATTTTTCAGAAGATCTATAATATAAGTAGTTGCATAACCATGGATATTGGCTCACAGATATGAAAAAATATTTCATTCTTTGAAATTCATTCGTTTATAACCAAAAGAGCTGAAATGCACAAACGCATGACATTTTCAGCTCTTTTCACTCATTCAATTCTTAATACTTACATCTCTCAACCGTTCAATCGCACAAATTCCACGCATGCTTACTTACGTTCTTGTAAAATTTCAACACTTCATCACCTTCAGTTCTTAATACTTGCATCTTTCAACTTCACAACCGCACAAATTCGACAAATCCATAACTACTTACTTACTTACTGACAAAATTTCAACCCTACAACAGATTTTATCGCACAAATTCCACGCATGCTTACTTACTCTCTTTAAAATTTCAACACTTCAGCACCTTCAGTCCTTAATACTTGCATCTTTCAACTTCTCAACCGCGCAAATTCCACAAATCCATAAATACTTACTTTCTTGTAAAATTTCAACACTTCAACATCTGTCATATACATGAGAAATTTATCTTAAGTGAAAATTCTTAAATTTTTCAAAAGAGATTTATTGTAAGTAGTTGCAATTTCTACAAATCCATACCTGCAGACTTACTTACTCACCAAATGATAACACTTCAACAGATTTACACATGTGCATGCAGGCACATATTTCCAATTTCTTCATTCAGTTCTTAATACTTGCATCTTCCAAAATCTCACACATGCAATTTCTACAATTCCATACCAACTTACTTAGTTATTCACAAAATTTCAGCAATTCAACAACTTTACACGCGCACATACATGGTCATATTTCTCATTTCTTCAAACCGACAGTTCTTAATACTTGCATCTTTCAAATTCTCAACCATGCAAAGTCCACAATTTCATACCAACTTACTTACTTATTCACAAAATTTCAGCACTTCAACAGCTCTACATGTGCACGTACATGGTCATATTTCCATTTCTTCAATCCTCCAATTCTGAATACTTGCATCTTTCAAATTCTCAACCATGCAAATTCGACAATTTCATACCAACTTACTTACTTATTCACAAAAGTTCAACAATTCAACAACTTTACACATGCACATGCATGGTCATATTTCTTCAAACTGTCAGTTCTTAATACTTGCATCTTTCAAATTCTCAACCGTGCAAAGTCCACAATTTCATACCAACTTACATATTTATTCACAAAATTTCAGCACTTCAACAGCTTTACATGTGTACATATATGGTCATATTTCCATTTCTTCAATCCTCCAATTCTGAATACTTGCATCTTTCAAATTCTCAACCATGCAAATTCAACAATTTCATACCAACTCACATATTTATTCACAAAGTTTCAGCAATTCAACAGCTTTACATATACACTATCCTGCATATATCTGTCATTTCTTCAATCCATCAGTTCTTCATATTGACATCTTTCATCATGTCAACGTTAGAAACTCTACAATTTCTCACATGCTTACTTACTTATTCACAAAAATGTCTACATACCAAACTTTTACACAAGTAAATTGCTTAGTTACATAGTTCTTGAAGTATCAAAAATTGTAGAGTTCGAAGTTGAACAGATCAAAGAGATACAATTTTCAATCATGTAAAAATGAAAAATACAATCAATGTTGTTCGTTTTATGTTGGAAAAGTGGTAGAGTGGAGGATGCATGGGAGTGTGAGAAGCAGGCTGTTGTGGAGGAGGAGGCTGAAATTTTCCATTATCAGCATTTTTCTTTGCTAAGTTTCTAAGACCACACATTTTCTGGCACCAAAAGTTTATAAGTTCCAAAATTTTCGACATGTTCATAAATTTTTCTTCACAAGTTTTCTTAGTCCAAACATTTTCTTGATACGAAAAATTTCTAATATCGAAAATTTCTTGCTTTCGCCTCTCGGAGGAGGAAAAAGACGTGGAGTCATCGTAGGCTGAAATTTTCTTCGCAAAGTTTCTAAGACCAAACATTTTCTTGATATGAAAAATTTCTAAGATTGAAAATTTCTTGCTTTTGCCTCTCGGAGGAGGAAAAAGACGTGGAGTGATCGTAGGCTGAAATTTTCTTCGCAAAGTTTCTAAGACCATACATTTTCTGACACCAAAAGTTTATAAGTTCCAAAATTTTCGACATGTTTATAAATTTTTCTTCACAAGGTTTCTAAGTCCAAACATTTTCTTGATACGAAAAATTTCTAATATCGAAAATTTCTTGCTTTCGCCTCTCGGAGGAGGAAAAAGACGTGGAGTCATCGTAGGCTGAAATTTTCTTCACAAAGTTTCTAAGACCATACATTTTCTGACACCAAAAGTTTATAAGTTCCAAAATTTTCGACATGTTCATAAATTTTTCTTCACAAGTTTCTAAGTCGAAACATTTTCTTGATACGAAAAATTTCTAAGATCGAAAATTTCCTACATGTTCACATTGTTGCATCTGATACACGCACGAATTTCTGCTAATGTGTCGATTCGTGCAATTGCAATGTCGTGCAGTTAGCTTAAATGATGTAAAATTCACATCTACGAACCATCCATCTTTGATATTTTAGACACACAATGCTTGCTTTTTGTTAAATTGATGACTCAATCAAAAATTGCATGCGCCTTAGAAATCGAAAATGTATGAGTCCTACATCTATCATACTTGCACATCATAGTTTCAAACATTCGTACGACTCTGAGAATATGTAATCCTATAGGACTTTCACAATGCTTGCTTTTTGTTAAATTGATAACTCAGTCAAAAATTGCATGCGCCTTAGAAATCGAAAATGTATGAGTCCTACATCTATCATACTTGCACATCATAGTTTCAAACATTCGTACGACTCTGAGAATATGTAATCCTATAGGACTTTGCTATAGCAAACTGACACTCTTGCATAATGTGCTGACACAGCTAAACTTACATATGTTTGCAAACAAAAAGGTTTAAGTATGATGTCTACCTACATCTATCATACTTGCACATCATAGTTTCAAACATTTGTACGACTCTGAGAATATGTAATCCTATAGGACTTTCACAATGCTTGCTTTTTGTTAAATTGATAACTCAGTCAAAAATTGCATGCGCCTTAGAAATCGAAAATGTATGAGTCCTACATCTATCATACTTGCACATCATAGTTTCAAACATTCGTACGACTCTGAGAATATGTAATCCTATAGGACTTTGCTATAGCAAACTGACACTCTTGCATAATGTGCTGACTCAGCTAAACTTACATATGTTTGCAAACAAAAAGGTTTAAGTATGATGTCTAAGATTTGCATACATGTACTTTATCATATCGTACATACAAAAATTGCGCTTCCACACAAAGTAGCGTAAAGTATGCAATGTGAACATGTAGGAAATTTTCGATCTTAGAAATTTTTCGTATCAAGAAAATGTTTGGACTTAGAAAACTTGTGAAGAAAAATTTATGAACATGTCAAAAATTTTGGAACTTAGCTGAAACTTTGTGAATAAGTAAGTAAGTTGGTATGAAATTGTTGAATTTGCATGATTGAGAATTTGAAAGATGCAAGTATTAAGAATTGGATGGTTGAAGAAATGAGAAATATGACCATGTATGCGCACGTGTAAAGCTGCTGAATTGCTGAAACTTTGTGAATAAGTAAGTAAGTTGGTATGAAATTGTTGAATTTGCATGATTGAGAATTCGAAAGATGCAAGTATTAAGAATTGGAGGGTTGAAGAACTGGAAATATGACCATGTATGTGCACATGTAAAGCTGCTGAATTGCTGAAACTTTGTGAATAAATATGTGAGTTGGTATGAAATTGTTGAATTTGCACGCTTGAGAATTTGAAAGATGCAAGTATTAAGAACTAACGGTTTGAAGAAATATGACCATGTATGTGCATGTGTAAAGTTGTTGAATTGTTGAACTTTTGTGAATAAGTAAGTAAGTTGGTATGAAATTGTCGAATTTGCATGGTTGAGAATTTGAAAGATGCAAGTATTCAGAATTGGAGGATTGAAGAAATGGAAATATGACCATATATGTACACATGTAAAGCTGTTGAAGTGCTGAAATTTTGTGAATAAATATGTAAGTTGGTATGAAATTGTGGACTTTGCACGGTTGAGAATTTGAAAGATGCAAGTATTAAGAACTGACAGTTTGAAGAAATATGACCATGCATGTGCATGTGTAAAGTTGTTGAATTGTTGAACTTTTGTGAATAAGTAAGTAAGTTGGTATGAAATTGTCGAATTTGCATGGTTGAGAATTTGAAAGATGCAAGTATTCAGAATTGGAGGATTGAAGAAATGGAAATATGACCATGTACGTGCACATGTAGAGCTGTTGAAGTGCTGAAATTTTGTGAATAAGTAAGTAAGTTGGTATGAAATTGTGGACTTTGCATGGTTGAGAATTTGAAAGATGCAAGTATTAAGAACTGTCGGTTTGAAGAAATGAGAAATATGACCATGTATGTGCGCGTGTAAAGTTGTTGAATTGCTGAAATTTTGTGAATAACTAAGTAAGTTGGTATGGAATTGTAGAAATTGCATGTGTGAGATTTTGGAAGATGCAAGTATTAAGAACTGAATGAAGAAATTGGAAATATGTGCCTGCATGCACATGTGTAAATCTGTTGAAGTGTTATCATTTGGTGAGTAAGTAAGTCTGCAGGTATGGATTTGTAGAAATTGCAACTACTTACAATAAATCTCTTTTGAAAAATTTAAGAATTTTCACTTAAGATAAATTTCTCATGTATATGACAGATGTTGAAGTGTTGAAATTTTACAAGAAAGTAAGTATTTATGGATTTGTGGAATTTGCGCGGTTGAGAAGTTGAAAGATGCAAGTATTAAGGACTGAAGGTGCTGAAGTGTTGAAATTTTAAAGAGAGTAAGTAAGCATGCGTGGAATTTGTGCGATAAAATCTGTTGTAGGGTTGAAATTTTGTCAGTAAGTAAGTAAGTATTTATGGATTTGTCGAATTTGTGCTGTTGTGAAGTTGAAAGGTGCAAGTATTAAGAACTGAAGGTGTTGAAGTGTTGAAATTTTACAAGAAAGTAAGTAAGCATGCGTGGAATTTGTGCGATAAAATCTGTTGAAGGGTTGAAATTTTGATAGTAAGTATGGATTTGTGGAAATTGCGCGGTTGAGAAGTTGAAAGATGCAAGTATTAAGGACTGAAGGTGCTGAAGTGTTGAAATTTTACAAGAAAGTAAGTAAGCATGCATGGAATTTGTGCGATAAAATCTGTTGAAGGGTTGAAATTTTGATAGTGTGTATGTAAGTAGTTATGGATTTGTCGAATTTGTGCGGTTGTGAAGTTGAAAGATGCAAGTATTAAGAACTGAAGGTGATGAAGTGTTGAAATTTTACAAGAACGTAAGTAAGCATGCGTGGAATTTGTGCGATTGAACGGTTGAGAGATGTAAGTATTAAGAATTGAATGAGTGAAAAGAGCTGAAAATGTCATGCATTTGTGCATTTCAGCTCTTTTGGTTATAAACGAATGAATTTCAAAGAATGAAATATTTTTTCATATCTGTGAGCCAATATCCATGGTTATGCAACTACTTATATTATAGATCTTCTGAAAAATTAAAGAATTTTAACTTGTGATAAATTTTTCACTCAAGTGATCCAATACGCTCATACATACAACTACTTACATTATAGTAATATTGAAAAGTATTTACGTTCTTACTTAGCTTCGTATACAAAAAGTAGAAAATGCTGAGCATTTGGGCAATTGAGCTCTTTTGCGCATAAAATGGTTGAATTTCAAAGAAATAAATATTTTTCATACATGTGAGCCAGTGCGCTTGGTTATGCAACTACTTATGTTATAGATTTTGTGAAAAATTTCAGAATTTTTAATTGTGATAAATTTTTCATCCAAGTGATTCAATACGCACGTATACACAACTACTTACATTATAGTGCCTTTGAAAAATTTCAGAATTTTAACTTGTGATAAATTTTTTCATCCAAGTGATCCAATACGCACGTATACACAACTACTTACATTATAGTGCTTTTGAAAAAATCGAATAATGCGTCTATAACAAGCAAGTTTTGCACACACACACACACACACACACACACACACACACACACACACACATTTTTGTATAGCACACGCTGAAGGATGTACTTTTTGCAAAGCATAACTTTGCATAGAATACATTTATGCGTTGCATATCATTTTGGATGCCACATCTGATGGTTTAATTATAATATTCAAAGACTGTGACAGTTGCTAGGTGATCAGAGGATGAATTAATTTTATTAATGACATATGTGGCCATCGCCATACACCACCATGCGATGAACGGCGCCGAGAGAGCGTTTCAAAGACGGACCATAATTTGATTTGCATCTAGCCTGGGGGGTTGAGAGAGAATCAACAGTATACCGCACAGACTGCTAATATTAAAACCACATGTGACAACAACGTTTTCCGATGCCAGCACATAAGGCTTCCCATGACATGGACAATAATTGGAATGACATGGCCTGCGGCGGTAGAATTGCTTGTTAAGATTTTTATTGGATAGGAGTTAGGCGTGGGGCTGCCCGGCGCACATGGATTAGTCCATGTTATACATGACCGCACACAACCTTGGATTCTGATTGGTTGGTGGGGGCTAGCCCACACCTGCCCACCACCCCAGCCTTTGGGCAAATACATTTTGGAGAGGGGGTCAGAATTGATTGACAGGTCATTGGACAGGGGCGTGGCTGCGCTACTAAGCTTGTGACGTCATAGTTCTATTTTTAGGTGGAGTAGAAACCTTACAATGGTGTGGAGGGGGGAGGTGGAGTAGAACTGTTACTCATTACTGGGGGAAGGTGGAGATCAACTGTTACTCTTACAACTACTGACGAACCTTTTGTAATGGACCTTGGATTCCTAGTTGGAACAGGCGTTTCAACATCCGTCTCATTTTCGCTTAGAAACGTAGGTTATGCGCCATGATCAAATTGCATCGGTCAATTTGTATTATTTATATAGCAGTTACATTGTTTTATATAATTAGACTACGTGTTCATGAGGCAGAATATTTAAACTCTTATGGAGGACCCGGGTTGTCAAGACTTTTTTCTGCACATTTCTTGTATTTCTTTTCCCATTTTTAAAGCTGTTTAAAGATTTTGTTGACGAATGCCTCGGAAATGATTAATTCCGAGGAGAATTGAAAAGATCTTTTCCGGATGAATTCTTGAAATGAATGAATGACTGAATGAGTGGATGAATTGAGGGATGGATGAATGAATGAAATGATAATTCCCGGCAGCTATTATAATACTATTCAATTTCTGTTTAGTTTATTCACATATATGGTTAATGGTTATTCGATATTTATAGCTATCCATGTTGCCTTCGCCGTATGGTGATTGTCGTGATGGGACAGACTACACGTATCAGAAGTGCATGACGCTGTGCATGGATGATGCTACATATTCCGTTTGTAAATGTCGATTCTATGGACTCAGCGGTACGCAGAAATTTAGTACATTTGAGTCTATAGGTATATTTGTGGCTCAAGTTATTCAGGGAACCGGGTATATGTGCGTGCGTGTATATGTGTCCTAATGTGTGTGGGTGTGTGGACTGTGGAGGGTAGGCTATAAATCACTATTCGCGTAACGTTGATTCTAACAAATTTAGGTATTTTGGGGACGATGACATTAAATTTTTGTCGAAAAATTCTGATATAGATGAACATTGATTTGAAGCTTAGACATGAAGGCAACAATCACAATTCAAAGAGTTTGCTCTGTAGTTTGTATTTGAACATTTAGAAAGCGCCTCTAGTAGGATGGACCGTTCAGAGGCGCTCCCAGTGTCAAGAATTCCGAGAGAAGCAGGTTTTGATAAGAGAGAGAGAGAGAGAGAGAGAGAGAGAGAGAGAGAGAGAGAGAGAGAGAGAGAGAGAGAGAGAGAGAGAGAGAGAGAGAGAGACAGACAGACAGACAGACAGACAGACAGACAGAGAGACAGAGAGACAGAGAGACAGAGAGAGAGACAGAGGCAGAGACAGAGACAGAGATAGAGACAGACAGAGACAGAAACAGAGCGAGAGAGAGAGAGAAGGCAGAGGAGAGCCTGCCAGACAGAATTGTAGAACGAACAGAAGGAGAAAGATCATTCCAAACAGAAGGACCAATTGAGGCAAATGATTGAGACTTAGTCATAGCAGTTCCAGAGCGAGGAACCAAGAGGTCAAGTATGCTGGATGAATGAAGCAGATGGTGGAAGGAAGCTGAGTGAGGATGAAGCATAGCAACAGTCAGCATAGGCGTAGGAGGCGGAAAACAAGGAGAGCAAATGCCCCCCAAATTTTGGGCAAATGTGCTATTCGGTCAAAAGAGGCATGGATGGTGGCGGGGGGGAAATTGGGAATTTTTTTCGGTCAAACAGGTACGGGAGTATTTTTCCGGCACGCAAGAGTAAAATTCTATATTTTCTGAAGATTTATAGGCAATGGCTAAAAAAAGTCATTAGATTTTTTGTGCGAGAAAATCCTAAGATTTTGGGCGGATTACTAAAAAGTCATCGGATTTTTAGGGCAAAAATAAAATATTGGCACCCTCACTGCCGAAATGTCCCCTATCCCAATGTCAGTCAGATAATATATGGGTGCAAGGCCCTGCTGAGCCTTGAGGATCAGAGTGAAGATCTCTTTATGTGAAGTGAACCGAACATTTCTAAATATCGTCGTGCGGTGTTTGATTGCCAAGAGGCGTTATTGACGCAGTCTTTCAGCAAAACAGTCATCTTGCTTTATATTTTTGTCGTTTCAATTTCTTCTTATTCTTCATGATTAAACGACTGAAACATATATCGGAGGCTCGGAGCATATGTATCCGCACATATGGACCAGAGGACGCCTGTTCCTGGGAAATTTACATCTGTTTTTTATAGGCCTACTACTCTTGGCTTTTAAACAATTTGTCGGACAAAAGATACGGACCACACACACAAAGTGAAACTGAGAGAATTACATTTATAGACCTCTATGAAAAATATCCCTGTCCTTAGCATCCTGATTTAGCATTTTTCAATCTCTTGCTAAAAGATTCAACCGACCCCATTGTTATTGCCCTTCCTGAAAAATTATTTTCAGTCGCAACAAAGTAGGCTAACTGTTGTACCAAGGCAATAGATAAACTGTTGTTTTCGACATAGTGGCAAAAACAATATTATTATGCTGATGAGATTGATTGTGACTAGTTGAAATTGCTGCAAATAATGTCTACTGCTTCACCTTCAAACAACATGAATCAGCTTTTATGACCTCACGCAAGATCAACTAACAATAGCCTACAGCTGCGAAGCTTAAAAAATAGATTTCATATATTGGACACTAGCTGGGGTACCCGGCGTTGCCCGGGAAATTTAGGATTCGATCCGCTCTGGCCACAACCCCACCACACTCCGACCTCTACCAGTACGCCACCGGAGAAATTTGGGTTTGACGAAAATTTCCACCTCATCCCACCCACCCCTCCACCCCCACTTCCAACCCCTCCCCACCATCCCCACTCCACTCCCACCCCACCTTCGTTTCCATCTCCCTCCACCCCACCCCACCCATCCACCCATCCACCCCACCCCAACCCCCACCACACCCACTCCCCAACCCTCGACCCCAACGCCACCCCACCCCACCACCTCCACCGTGAAATCCGTACTGGCAACAGCTGACCTTAACCACCTCTAAAACGGTTAAAATCACTTCTTTTATACGTGGCAGGCGAATGAAAATTTTTAGCGAAAATTAGTGTTTTCGGCCCTTCTCACTATGGCCCCATGGTGGTAGAGATTGGTCAAGCACTGATCCGGGTGGTTCTGATGGACCTCCATCTAGAAAACAAAATTCAAATCAATAGCTGAGTTTTTATGAAAAAAATTGGGGTTTCGCCCCCACCCTGGCCTCATTGTGGTAGAGAATCGCCAACCCCTCAACTTAGTGCATCATGCCGAGACCTACACAGTAGTGAAGGTTTGGAGTGAAAAGCTCAAAAACTGTTAGTGTGCATTCTGGACAAATATACATACATGAATACATACATACATACATACATACATACATACATACATACATACATACATACATACATACATACACACATACATACATACATACATACATACATACATACATGCATACATACATACATACATACATACGTACGTACATACATACATACAGGGTGGGCCAAAAGTATTTGTTCAACTTTGAAGGCCTATAACTTAGGCAGTTTAGCAAGTAAGTGTATGCTTAATGCATCAAATTAAAGGTATTTCACTCTAGTATTAACTCTAAAAAAGTTGAACTGATACTAGTATAGGTTTTAATTATATGCCCGGAACAGCGCTAGCTACTATATTTTGCTGTCGTTTGTGAGGCAACCTGGCGCCGTTGACAGACGATGATCGCGTTTACGAACTGATAAGGGATCTAATTCGTTTCAAACGATTGACGAATATTCTAACAGTGGATGGAATAGACAATACCTTGAATTATCTGCTACGGAAAATTGATAAAACAGGACTTTATCGCAAACCATGGGAATCGTAGCGCACGGCGCTCACATCCGCTAACATTGCTCGTGTGTCCGCGTACATTTGCAGTCAAGACAATGACCAGGGCAGGCCCTGCATGCAAATTCAGCGCAAAACAGGCAGTCTTAGAAGCACTGAATAGCGTATTGGAAAAGATTATAGACGTAAAGTTAAAGTAATTTGTCGACGAGAAGTCCCGCGAACTCTCCAGCTCTTACGAAAAGAAACGGCTGGCAGCGTGAGCGTGCAAGCGTCTGAAGCAGCGTAAGGCAGTGCACGGCTGTTGGCAAAATTGAAAGGACGTGGTTTTCCGATTAGAAGATATTCATGGTAGGGACCCTACAAACACCCAAAATGATCGTGTCTACGCGCGTTTTAGCAAAAAAACGATAGATTTTCCCGGGGAAACGGCGTCATAATGCGTCAGCAATGACAAAAAATGGTAGCTAGCGCTGTTCCTAGTATATAATTAAAACCTAAACTAGTATCAGTTCGACTTTTTTAGAGTTAATACTAGAGTGAAATACCTTTAATTTGATGCATTAAGCATACACTTACTTGCTAAACTGCCTAAGTTATAGGCCTTCAAAGTTGAACAAATACTTTTGGCCCACCCTATACATACATAGCCACATCCTTTCTTATAGATATAGATAATGGCGGAAATAGCATGAGTAAAGTGTCGTAGTCTTGGGTGAAATTTACACCAACATTCATTGTTTGCAATTATTTACAGGAAATAGTCGAGACGTATGCTCTCTTGACCAGTGTTTTTTCTGCCTGACAAAAGTCGCGTCAAGGTGGGTTTCTTCTGGCGCATTTCGCACATGTGATTGTCCTCTTCAGTGCCACATACCCACCTATCCGTACTCAATCTCTACAAGCCCTCTGTCAGAGCATTTCCTCAGTTACATGTCGCAAAAGACTCAGTTCAAGGGACGGAATTTGACGATGTCTAAGCTGGGCAAGGAACTCGTCTACCTGGATATTTTCTACTCTCAGCTGAACTACGTCGACATCAAAACTACTCCAGCCTACGATTTCCTTACACTGGTTTGCGACATTGGCGGCGCATTGGGACTAATCCTTGGAGGAACATTACTTACCATTGTCGAAGTTTCCCAGTTATTTGTCGAGCTATTAAACGAATTTATTACTGCTGTAAGATTCGCCAAGATGCAACGCCGTTAAACGGTTGATTCCTAAAGCACACTAGATGCGAGTTTCATTCATAATTTAAAGAACGATGAAGTTGGTCAGTTTAGTGGTTATAAAAGAAAATCAAACGGATGATTAGGCTATTCTACATAATTTTTGAACGCACTTTGCACAGCTCAATAAATAATTTGCGAAAACACATTGTACGTTCGGCATTAGTGCAATAATGTCTCAAAATGAGCTGGATAAAGCATTATGTTATAATTATAAAATGTAATTATAATCATAATTATCTACGGTGCATTTTAGAACACTTGCCCGTTTAATAAACCGTCTGATATTCAACGTCGTGGAACTTAAGAACAATAAGCCTCTAACGTGCACATGAGCTTTGTTATGGACTATAATTATAGCCTAATAATTATGTAGATTTTGGTTTTCATTTGAACTATATGCCTCGTCATTGTGAGCTCTCTTTATTTTTTGAATTAAAACGACTTTCTAAATTATGATTGAATCAATGTTAACTTAACACCGATATTCTGTACAAGACAGTTCGGCTTTGGGACAATTCGTCGCTTCACAATTCAACGCTGCAGTGAATGCTTTTAATGGAAGAATAAATTTCATCTTTACAGATTCCAATCATCTGAAAATCAGTTGGGTTTTCGCCATTTATTCAAGTTCATCTGCTAATGATTCTATTTTCCGTTCTCATTTGTCATAATTAATGAGCATAGGCCTATTTATATATAGGGTGACTTTCTAAACAAAACATGTGATGTAGTGTTTGTGGGATCGAGAACATCTCCAGACATCTGAATAAATTAGTTTGACCAAAACTAACACGAACTGTTATTGACACTACGTACCGTTCTTAAACTTAGACATCTAATAGAAAAAAGTGGATTGGTCACCCATCTGATCTCTTTGCGGTGATAATGAGCCTGACGTAACATAAAATTTATTTGCAAAATCAATTTAACAAAATCACGACCTGGCCTTCCCTTTAAAACCAAAGTGGACTATCGTACTAAAAGAAAACTCATCAAAAGCGATGGATGGCTCTTAAACTCTACTAAAAAACGAAAGAAACACTTTATATCAAATTTATTTTTAAAATCCAACACCCGTAAATAAAGCCAGATGTACCAACTTTCATAATAAATACAAAATTCTTCATACTAAAATGGAACAAGATTACTATGCCAATGGATTTGCCAAATATAATGGAACCAAAGCTTAGCAATTAATTAAGTCTATTGCTTACACTGAAAATGAGAATTATGCGCTAATAAAAGAAATAGTGTTAACGGCAAAATAATTGAAGCTCAGAACTTATGTCGGATACATTTAACACTTGCTTTGCAAATTTACCACAATTTTTGGCACGAAAGTGCACCCCCTCAACCAGCCACATCATGCCGGTGACACGAAGCGGAGTATATCTCCCCTGAAAGCTATCCGGGAGGATGAATTAATCTATCCTCCCGTATGGAATTAACCGGTCTATACTATCCGGGGGATAAACCATTAGGCCTATATCCCCTTTTTTGAAAAAACGCGCATAATAGAAAAGTTTATGCTGTCATCAAAATTTAAAGTGACTCTAATTGTTTTAAGTATCCTACGCAATGCTCACATAACGGCAACTCGAATTTATTTAGTGACTCTGAGTGTTCTTAAGTGTTTTAAATGTTTTAAGTGCTCTATAAACAGGGCAAAGCAAATTATCTAGTAGGAATAAACATACCTGCTAGTGTCATTGTTTTAAAAAAGCAGATGAAAATTAAGTTGCAAGAAAAAATACATGGAAAGCGGTTTTTTCGACTTTTTTAATTTGGGGGATACAATTAATACGAAGGATACTCTATTTCGTGACACCGGTTGCCTTAGCCTAATTAGTTCATTTGCTATCCTGTCCACTTTCTTCCAATAGCTGGTAACTTTCAGCAAAAACCCTTAAAGACGCCCACGGTACTACATGTAGATCCATATAGGCCTATACAAGGGCGGATCCAGAACGTTTCGAAGGGGAGGGGGCCGAAATTTCGGTCTTGTTGGTGGAACAGAGGAAACATTTGGTGTGATTTGGTTTGACGACCTTTTTTTAGTCATCGACCAATTTTCCGGGGAAAAGATACCAATTCATCCGCCAAAAAGTTGATGACCTTTTTTTAGTCATCGACCAATTTTCAGGGGAAA
The DNA here is from genome assembly GCA_949752735.1 of Lumbricus terrestris. Lineage (NCBI taxonomy): Eukaryota > Metazoa > Annelida > Clitellata > Crassiclitellata > Lumbricidae > Lumbricus > Lumbricus terrestris. Next base: position 29,093,024 of record OX457040.1, read on the forward strand.
AGGTACAGATTCATCCGCCAAAAAAGTTGATGACCTTTTTTTAGTCATCGACCAATTTTCAGGGAAAAAGGTACAGATTCATCCGCCAAAAAAGTTGATGACCTTTTTTTAGTCATCGACCAATTTTCCGGGAAAAAGATACCAATTCATCCGCCAAAAAGTTGATGACCTTTTTTTAGTCATCGACCAATTTTCCGGAAAAAGAAGATACCGTTTAAAAAACCCTAAATTGAACGGGGGCCACGTCCCATTCGATTTTGTAATGGGGGGCTGATGTCCTGTTCTTCTCTCCCGCTACATTTATTTAATAGCTTGCTGAAACCAAATGGGGGCCACGTCCCATGCAATTTTTAAATGGGGGCCATGGCCGGATTGACCCCGCCCCTAGATCCGCCCCAGGCATAACTATCTTCTCTCATGAACTTATTAGCATTTCCACATATTGATGTAATAATTTGTTCCCTTAGAACTGGAATACAAACATAAAATTGTCAAAACTAAAACTCATTTCAAATAAAGAAATAAAAACGAGGTTTCAAACTTCAGACCGATATCTGTACTACCTTTCTAAAACTTGTTTGAGAGAGTAATGTAGGCTACCACCCACCACCTCTAGATTACTCTCTTATTACCAGCACCAAATATTAAATAATAAATTATCAAAATTAATAAAATATTAAATTTAATAAAATATTCAATTTAATAAAATATTAATTAATAAGCTTCAAAATGACATTCGAACAGGATACTCGACCTTCATGTTTTTACTACAAGATAAAATATCTGAAGCCAGGAATAACAATGAATACTCCACGACAATTATCCGGACCTAGCCAAAGCATTCTACTTTGTCGACCGTAAAACCCTTCTAAATAAACTTGAAACTTATGGGGTCAGAGATTTCGGGCTTGCATGTTTAAGAATATTGCCTACTTAGGCAACCGTCACCAACAAGTCTCATATAATAGAAAATTATCCAGTTTTCAAAAGATTCCTTTTGGGGTTCCTCAGGAATCACTTCTGGGCCTCTTCTTTTTCTACACCAACGACCTTCCTAATTCTGCAACTTTCTTGTCTGGACTTTACTTTCGAAGAAACATAGGCCTAACTACAGCGAAGTGGTCAATGGCCATGAAGCCGCATGAATGTATGCAAATGGCTGGATGTAATTGTTCACAAGTTACGGCCATAATTTTCGCTTATCACTTCATCAAATCATTGGGGGAACCGATGTTAGAGTATTTTATGAATCTTCAGCATGTCTCCTAGCGAAATATTCAAATAGAACTCTAAATGTATTTACATGATATGACGAGGGGATGCGTTTTTGTTGCGCGGTCATATTCGACCGCATTCGGCACCAAAGAGTTTTAAAATAGATGAGATATTGGTTAAACTGTATAGTTCAATGTAGAAAAACACGTATACTACGCGCTCTCAGTTTGATATGGAAGGACTGATGAAAATGATCATTAAGTAGAAGTTGTATTGATGAAAATAATTATTCTTTGCTTATAAGGAGTTGGATTGATGAACCGTGGTTAGATCTATTTGCTTAAATCTTCGCTTAAATCGAAGTCGAATTGATGAAAATAATTATTTTCTTAGACTGTATTCAAGTTGGATTGATAAAAATTATTATTTTCTTAGGCTTTACAGAAGTTGTATTGACGAAAATAATTCATTTCTTAGGGTACTTAACAGACCCGGCCCTATAGTTGCAGGGCCCAAGGCAGCAGCGAGTCCCCAAGCAAAATTTGCAGAGTTTATTTCCTGTCAATACGGCATTAGCATTACAATATGTAGGCCTATTTAAGAAATAAAAATACAATGAGCGCCCGCACACAGAGGAAAGAGGGGCAGTTGATTCCTATAAAATTAGCATGAGTGTGAGAATTGTAGAAAAAATAACGTTGATTTATGTAGACTTGGGACTTAGGGTGCGCGATGAGGACTTTACTATAATTATATGATCCGAAGAAAGATTGGGTGGTTGAACGGTTGAACCCCATACCCCACCTCGGCAATTATCACCCTAATTAACGCCTATCTTTTAACAGCTACAATTTGCACCTCTGTCAAAAAATTCATAATTCTTAATTTCCTGTTTTGCATTTATCCAGCTCTTGCTAAGTATTTTACCCCGACCATATTGGGTTTTGCTCCTCTGCAAAAATGTCTGTGTGCGCCCTGGTGACAAAATAATTGAAGTAAAATTGGTTAATGAACACAAAATGCATATCAGACTCTTAACACTAGCAGTCTACTATTGTAACGCGGCATATAATTTGGGTTATAATTTCCGGTCGCCATTTTGGATCCGCCATCTTTTCATTTATAGAGCGCCTGTTCTCGGGTAATATTATTTTATTTCTGATATCGTGTCTGACACGAATCTCAACGACCGACAATCGCAGTCGATGTTTTTGGCAAGCGTCCGTTGAATCAACTTCCCCGTCTCGCCCTGCAGCTGGGAGCTGTAGCCGAAAGGAGGAGGTGAAGTTGAATGACTGCCATCAGCGATATTTTCGGACGACCAAGCGGCATGATGCAAAGTGTCAAAGCGATACATTCAGGCAGATAAGAGAGGGGTAAGATAGACGGACGGAAAAGGACAATCCGCCCGCGTACCGATGCCTGATGGAGAGTGAGTGCAATTCGGCCAGACGGACATGAGATAGGAGAGAGGTAAAGAGAAGGATACAAAGACTCTGTCACACGACACTCGCACGTGTCGAAATTGCGACGTTAGATTGACGCCTCGAAGGGAGAGGGAGGTCCACGTGTGCGGAAATTGAAGCTGAGTCTATGCGCCGAAGGCTAGCTGGGGAAACTACGCAGTTTAGTTTCATCCGGGGCTTGTGTGTTGGCGTGAATCACCTCCGTGGAACACTGAGGGCAGAACACGCAGAGACGTGGAAGAGGTGAGACGTAGAGGTGCGGTCAGAACTTTGCAGGTAGAAGTCGTGTTGAAGGCAGAAGACGTTTTCGACGGAGAAGAGACGTTTTCGTGTTAAGTCAGACTCGATCGGAACTTTGAGGAGAGAAGACGTATTCGTGTTTAAGTCAGATGCAGCCAGAACGTTGAAGGAAGAAGATGTCTCTTGTTTAAAGTGGACGCGGTCGGAACTCAAGAAAGAACAAGATGTTTTATAGTTAATATAAAGTATAGGTATATAAGACGAAAACGGTCAGAACTTTGAACGAACAAGACTGAAGTGATGGATCATTGCGGCTGATTCTCGTCGGCAAGATTCGCACTCGGGCTTCATCATCGGGCCAGATCCTGGAGAAGAACATGTCAACGCCGTTCTTCGCGCCATGTCACGATGGACTCTCTTTATCTGGACATGAGGTACGAGTGGATGGGTTTTAGGGTGATCGGTTCTTTAACTTTGGGCTACTTTTAAATTGGCCGAGGGACTTGAAAGTAAATCGGGGACTAACTTAGCTTTACTCCGGTCCAAGTGTGTTTGCATTGAATGTCTTTGAACATAACAAGAAGCTATTAGTTAAAATATCTGACTTTGTTTATTGTTTGCATTGAGTGTAATCGAAGTTGGTTACGTAATTGATTGATTACTTTGAATGTGGTTGTTGTTGATTGAGGATTCAATTGATGGACTATAATAAGAAACATTACTGAAATTACTGACTTTGTTCACTGATAGTGATAGAATTACCTGTAGACCTAATTCATATTGCGCCATGGAAGAAAGTAGACCTGTAACACCTTCACAGCCGTCTAGGCCTCCCTCATCATTGGAGGTAGTGATGGAGGCTATAACATCTATGCACTCATCAATGCAGACTAATGCTAGAGACACACAAGAAGTGATACAATCGCATGCCCGAGATACACAAGAAGCGATGCAGTCACATGCCCGAGATACACAAGAAGCGATGCAGTCACATGCCCGAGATACACAAGAAGCGATGCAGTCACAGGCCAGAGATACGCAAGATGCGATTGCCTCGGTAAGGTCAGATGTAAGGGAGGAAATTTCGGCCGTGCACTCTAATGTTAGAGAGGTGCTAACGGAGGTTGTGACACGCTTAGAGCGACTCGAGGCATCGCCGGTCCCAAGATCTGTTGTGGGTTCGAACCCTGGACTGGAGTCCACCGCTATTACCATCGCGGACGTGCCTTACCAGTCGACCATCAGACTGGCAGAGTCTTCAGGCGCTAGGCCTAAAGATTTCACCCACCTGGGCACGCTGCGCAGAAGTGAGCGTCTGGCCCACAAGGATCCAGTCTCATATAGAGAGCTTGGCAGCCGAGATGGTTGGCAATCATTCCATCGGTTGGATTTGAACCCGAGAGTCCCCTCCTCTTATCCTCGATCCATATCTCAGGACCATGACCATGACCCACAACAGCACGCGGCCTTCTTGCCGTACGATGATCCGGAATTGGCGACTCCGGGGATGACGGTGGGGGCGGGCGTTACACTATTAAAGCAATAATTAAACCTCTTCCATGTTTCATCTAATTACTGGAGTATCTGTCATCTATGATTTTATGCCAAAAATTGAAATGTTTTAGAATCCTTCTAATTGAAACTATGTCCTTCATTTTAGACAAAGACGTAAATTCAATCTTCCAAAACGTTTCGCAAATCCTCCATGATTTGATGGATGAGAAAGCCGCAATGATTGACCATAGGCGGAGTTTGGTTTCCGTTCTTGGAGGGGCTAAATTTTGTGGGGCTGAGACTTGGTCCAGAACGAATAGCGCCGATAAATATTTTCCCAGCCAAAAAGTTGATGACCTTTTTTAGTCATTCGCGTTTGTGAACAGAACCATTTTCCGAAAAAATCTGAGTCTGCGCCATCTTGGGGTGGGGCTAAGCCCGAGAAAAGATGCCATTAACATGGTAAAAATTACTAGGGGTCTTCTTGGGGGCTTAGCCCCTCCCCTAGCGCCTGATAAACTCCGCCCATCTGATTGAGAAAATTGTTAGTGAGTCGTTCTTGAAGTAGGCCTTGGCCTATTGCTGATCGCATGTAAGTTATGATAGGTTTTGGCCTTGTGTTTTTTCTGTTGCTTCCGAGTTTATAATATTTTCTGTCAAAATCAAAATAATTATCATTTTGGTAGCATAGCCTATTCCTTCAATAAAAGTAGCCTATTATATGAATAACAAATAAAAATAGAGGAAGAAATTGTCACCGTCAAGTTGGTAATTCATTTCAATATCGCGGCGTGAATGTGATAGCGATTTTTACCCACTGTTGTAGGCCGACGTTTTAAGGTGTTCAATGTCTGGGGTTCGGGATCGTCATAAACAGTTGCAGCCACAATACTCCAAGCATTTTCTATTGGTGACATATCCGGCGAATTAGGCGGCCAGTCCCCCGGTGAGATGTATCCATTGATATTTTTTAATGCCGATCCCGAAACCCAGACATTGAACACCTTAAAACGTCGGCTTCGTAAGGCATGGACATCGATACCTCTGACAACTCTGAAAAATCTAATTGGCCGATGCCTAATCGACTTGAGGCTGTAATAAAGAGTAAATGAAACATTATTAAATACTAAATGATAATTTGTATTAATTTAATTTATTATGTGTGGATTAACAATGATGGTCGTACAATATTGCTTTCGGCCAAACTGGAAGTCTGGACGTTTACTTGGCACGAATTTGATGACGTCACGGATATTGGCAATAAATTTTGAATAAGTGAGCTAGGGCCATTCCACGGTATTGGAGTCCATGAAGGGTCAATAAAAAATATTGGAATTATAAATTGTTATTAATTTCTGTTAGGGGAGGGGCTAAGCCCCCAAGAAGACCCCTAGTAATTTTTACCATGTTAATGGCATCTTTTCTCGGGCTTAGCCCCACCCCAAGATGGTTCTAGTATAAGATTCCAAAAGAATTTGTCTTTCTGCACTTATCGTTTTGTGTCGACTTTGCTTCAAAGTGGCAAATTTGATTTTTTGCGTTACGGACTCTACATGCAATTTTTAAATGCTAAATTTCTAATGTAAATCCAATGTGGAATATTTTTAGCTGGACATCATGACCATGGTGAGAGTAAGTGATAAATACTTCGTGATGAAAAATTCACCTCATATTGTGTCCAGATTTGCTCGGGCAAAACATGAGTTGTATAGAGTCCGTAACATTCTGGGGCTTCTGATTTGTTTTGCAGGCATTTCGAATTGAGCGGAAACTTGTTATCTCTATTCCTCTGATTCCCCATTGTAGGCTACTCAGTAAGCATAGATTACTTTTCCTAATGTTGCTATAAATTTTTTTATGCGAAGTTGAATATCGTTACGGACTCTACAAAAAGCGTTACGGACTCTACCAAGCACAAATTCAGCTCATGAGATAATGGCTAAAATTGCCAGAAATTATGCATGGAAGCTAAACATTCAACATGTATCTTGTTTAAATGATTCCTTTTATTCATCACTTGCTACCATATGGAAAGCATGGAATTAGTCAACAACTTTAAGACATTTAGAAATTTTATTTAGCTGACATCTAACACACATAAATCAACATATAGCATGATGTATTTATGTGTTTTATTATATATTCATTGTATTTATATTGATTTATAAACGCTGTTAAAACAAGGTTACGTAATCAATAATTTAAATGAGTAGGCCCATGCTAGTTAATTTTCCTCGATTATTCATAGAAATGGTGGAAACAGTTAAAGAACATGTGGAGAGCACAGGCAGAAAGTCTACAACAATGTACTTCATGCCATGGAATCTGCACCTACTTACAGAATCATATTCAAGTACCAGTACTTACAGAATCAGAATAATGATTTTTTAGACCATGAGCTGTATATGTTCAAGAAAGCAAGAGTTTATACATGTAAGTGTTTAACTCAGAGCAAGTCTAGGGCGAGAGCGCCACGAGAAGCGGGTGGTGCTCCTCAACCTTCTAAGTAAACCAGATTTTTGCACTGGATAAGGTGTAAAAATTGGTTTGTCTAAATTTTGATCCATGTGCCCAGAAGAAGACTAGTGCTAACTGAAACAAGACTAAGCTACAAAGGTGAATACTGCATGTTGTGAATGACAAATTGAGCAATCTGCTCTACTTTCCAGACAGAATTGACCAGTTATTGATATATATATATATATATATATATATATATATATATATATATATATTCGTTTATTGACATTCAATCTGACAGACCGCAGAACGATTACCGGTACAAGTTATTATACGAAATACGGCAAGTTTCACACGACACGCAGGTCGGCTCGGTAACTTAACACTAATGGCCTAAGTGCTGGAACGCTCCTGGTTCGGCCAAGCCAGGAGTGGGAAGAGCGATCTTATTTTCAACAGACCCGAGGCAAACAACACAACAGAAAGCGCCACTGGCAGCTAACAGAAAATTCAAATAAATTTTTGCCCTGAGCGAGGCTTGAACCCGGGTCGCGATAATGACTCTCAGTTTATCGACCAGCGCTCTCTCCACTGAGCAATAAATAAAGCGGATAACATGGAATTATTACGGAATGATCAGATTGTTGAAAAGCTATGCACCTGCAGCAAAAGATGAAAGAGGTCTTTTCAAGTTCATTGACCCTGTGACTAGTGTTACAGAATGACCTAAGCTTCTGAAACATTAAGAGCTTCAACATTACAGATCTTTGAACTGTACAAGCATTCCATTGATTGTTGGTGACAATAAAACACCATATTTGTTCAATTTGAGCTCTGAAACTTCCCGTAGTACCTTGCAGGCAATTGAAATGATGAAAATAATTGCTATAAAAAGTATAAATTAACTGTTTTCATGGATATTAATCAGTTTTGTTTATGATCCATAACTGCAGAGTCCGTAACGTAGAGTCCGTAACGCATAGTGTGCTCATTAAGTGAGTGCTCAACATCAGTACTTATCCAAAAAAAGAAATGCAATTATGACTATATCAACAGAAATGGCTGGCAAATCTAAGGTTGTGTCTCAAAAGAATTTGTATATTATAACTTCACAGGAAATCAGGATAGTTCAGTCATCAAAAAAGTTGAGGGAACTTTTCTGTAGAGTCCGTAACGCAAACATTTTAATTCACCAAAAATGAAACATCACAGCCAGCAAAATCTAACTAATACCAAACTAGTCTATGATTGAGGCGGCATCTGGGAAAAATATTTAAATAATTTAAACAGTTGTCATCTCTCTGTATGAGGGGCTCAAAGTCTCCGAAATGTAGAGTCCGTAACATTTTGAATACCGTGGAATGGCCCGCTAGTGATCTAATTTTTTGAGTAACATTCTCATTTGAACAACCTATCCGCCAGTATACAACTTTCCACATTATATTTTGTATAACATATATTTGTCTGCATTCAAAATCGTTCTCGACCTATCGAGTCACCCTATAGTTTGCATCCTGAGAGTAAGACATTTCCTAAATGGGAGAGTAAGGTCAATTCTGGGTATCGCCAATCTTCCTTGGCAAACCTGTTGAAGCTGTGTATGCCTATCTCTCTATATTCCTCTGGCAGTTCCCCACTAATGTACTCTAGCTTAGACTAGCTAGGTACAAAAACGGTAGCCTATTGGGGGGAAACACAGTAAAACGTAGACGTAGCCGAATCAATGAGCCTCCATTGATAATTCGGGTTGTGAAAAAAAACAACTAAACCTGGCACTGCTTTATTACTCTCAGATGACTTTGTTTGCTGTAGCTACTGTTGACATCATAGGCCGTGCGCTTTTGTGATAGACGTGTCTTGTTAAAGCGCGTTAGAAATAATAAATTGTATTGTTTTATTCAGTGTTAAGCTACCCGCTGTGTAGCCGACCTGCGTGGCGTGTGAAGCGGGCCGTATTTCGTATAACCTGTATCTGTTATCATTCTGCGGTTTGTCAGATTGAATTTCATTAGCCTAAACGAAAATATAGCCTATATATATAGGCCGCTGCGCGTTCTGGCAACCCACTATCTATACGCAGATTACAACATTCATCATCTTTTACAACGAATGTCATTGCAGTAGCAAAACATCGGTATTTATTATTCCGAGCACATCTTTAGCACAATAATTATAGGCCCTAATGGTTACTAAAGTAGCCTTTTCCTCTAACATGTAGGCCTAACATCAGTAACCAGACGGATGGACGCCTGCTCATGACTGCCGTTACTTTACTTCATTCATCATCATCATCAACATCCTTAGGCTCAGCGCCCGTAGGAGTCCGACGCCACTCTCTGTCTGAGTCTGTCTCGCGTCATGTTACCCAGCTTCAACTGATCCGGTCAGCAGGTCTGCCCCATACCATTAACATCTTGAAGCAGCTGGACCACCTTATCTGATTGAAGAGAATATGGGAGAGAGGCATGAAGGACAACCTGGGTCAATGCCCGTATGTGTCCCATGCTCTCTGCTCCGACTCTCTCCACCAGTCTGTCCTGACCGACCTGTGTATGTCAGCTCCACATAATGACACCTTGGAGCATCTGGGCAGCTATGTCACTTGTGTAGTGGTTTTTGCGGATTTCAATCGTCTGGGTCTTTTACTGCCAGTGTATCGCCACCCATCTGGCAAACCTTCCTCACTTTGTCCGGTCTTAGGACCGGCACAGGGACGTTGTTGGTTCCCTGTGGCGGAGGATGGATGCAGTTTAACGTCGTGCCCAGGACATTACATGATTATTATTACTATACTTTATTATTATTTCTGTAGATTTGCGCCACTTATAATTGATTCTGGTCTACTAATAAAGTTGTGTTATTTGCCGATCCAGATAAACTCTTCTCTCTTCTGTCTGTCTGTTATATTTATATTTTATCTGTCTATCTATCTAAAAAAAAACTGCCAAGGTCATACCCATTCATAAAAAGGGCCCGACGGACAATGTTTTTAAATACAGACCGATTTCTGTACTCCCATTCTTCGCTAAAATATTTGAAAAATTAATGTACGCACGTTTAGATAGTTTTTTTTATCAAAAGAGAAAGTACTATTTCAGTCTCGGCATGGATTCCAACAGGGTCATTCTACCTACATGCCCCTTCTAAGCATACAAGACAAAATCTCTAATGCAATTGAAAATAACGAATACTCCCTTGGTATCTTCCTTGATGTAGCTAAAGCGTTTGATTCTGTAAATCATCATATTTTGATCAAAAAACTTCATAACTATGGAATTAGAGGGACACAATTACAATGGTTTGTTAGCTATCTTGAAAGTCGTTTTCAACTGGTTTCTGTTAACAATTGTACTTCCGATCTACAACTCATTTCTTACGGTGTCCCTCAAGGATCTAATCTTGGACCTCTTTTATTTTTAATCTATATTAATGATTTACCCAATGTATCGCCTTCTATGTATTTTGTGCTATTTGCTGAATTGAACAAAATTTTTGGTCGTCTTCTCTTTTTTTGGGGGGGCCTGGTAGAGTAGTGGTTAACACGCTGGCCAAGAGTGCGAGAGGTTGTGAGTTCGAGCCCCGTTGGGCGGATTTGCTTTGTAGGCTGCCATCGGCGTCGTGTAATTACAAAGCTGTCTGTTCAGTTGGTAGTTAAGTTTAATTAAGATTACTGCATAACTTGTAAATGTAAACCGCAGTGCGTCTTGCAGGCGTTTAATTAAAGAAAAAATATTATTATTATTATTATTGATGATTCTAACTTATTTCTTTCTGATAAATCTATTGATACCCTATTCAACACTGTTAATTCTGAGCTTCACCGAGTCGTTGATTGGTTTCGATCTAATAAACTTACTCTAAATTTGGATAAAACCAACTACATCCTCTTCAGATCCCATAAGAAAAAATATCCCAATGAACTTCCTATTCTACTTATTGAAGGGACTCCTATCACCCAAGTAACATCCACAAAATTTTTGGGCGTATACATTGACCAGCATCTATAAATTGGAAGGAACACATCAATAAATATCTCTAGCAAAATTGCTAAGACTGTTGGTGTGCTATTTCGCTCATCTAAACTGATTCCTGTCTCTATCCGGTCTATGCTATACTATTCTCTTATTTATCCTTATTTAACCTACTGTAATTTAATTTGAACGTCTACTTACAAATCTAATTTTATCAGACTAGTCACCCTTCAAAAATATGCAATCCGTTTTATAGCTAATATTCCTCGCCGAGCCCACACCGCTCTGTATTTCAAGGAATTTGGATTATTAAAGATCGATCAAATTAGGCACTTGCAATTAGGAGAGTTTATGTACCGTTATAACCATGGCCTATTACTACTTGTATTTAATGATTTCTTTAACCTTACCTCTGATCGCCACTCTTATTCAACTAGAAAATTAACTGTTTATGACATTCCCTACGCACATACTAATACTCGTCGATTCTCTATACAATATACTGGCTCCCAATGTTGGAACTCTCTTCCTACACATCTTCATTCTCTACCTAACACAAGATTATTTAAGTATAAACTTCGCCTTTATCTACTTAAAACACTTCCTGATATGTAATGGTTAAGGTTTCTGCTCAGTGGTTACGCCAAGCCCTTAGTTAAGTCTTTAGTTAAGTCATTAGTTAAGAGTTGTTTTTCTCGTTATATACAGAAGTGTCGATTGCTTAATAATTTGTTTTCTCTCCCTCATCATTTTTTTAATCCTACAATTGAATGTTCTGTCATGTTTTTCTTTTATATTTTACATGAATTATTTTCCATCCATTCTGGGACTCCCCTTCTTCACCAAATTATGTTAATGTATTATTCAATGTCATAATTGTATCATGTTTGTTTGTTGTTTTGGTTGAGGAAAAAATAAATAAAAATAAAATCTGTGTCTCTGTCTCTGTCTGTCTCTCTCTCCCTCCATCCTTATGCTCTGTGAATAGGTAACGGGTAGTGATAGACCTACAGTAACTCACCGAAAATGAGTTTGGCCAGTTGCAGCAGTTAGATCATAACTTTATCAACAATCAAGACAATCGGATTCCTGAAAGCGACTGAAGTTCCGTTAATCTTGGCATGCATGTGTATTCCTTGTGCAGATGAACTACGGATGAGTTTAACTCATATATTGATGTTAGAAATAGGAAGTTACAAGCTTAACTAAGATAACTTTGCCTCTTAACTAATTGTGCCAAGGCAATGAATCATTCTGTAGTCTATCCAATTAAGCATCTAATAAAGATTATTAGTTGGGAAGCAACGGGACATATACAATTCTATCTACAATAATTATTAACTCTTGTAATTTATTGGTCTTCGTCTGCGAATGAAGAGCTGAATGCATTCTATCGAGCAGGCTTCTAATTGTAGCTTCTGCAATTACATGTACATCATCTACCTCTTAATTAACGGTTCCTTCAATTATTTCCTTATTCGTCAGTTCTTCCCATAGTTGTAAAAAACGTTTTTTTCGTTTTTTATTCTTTCCCAAAAAACGTCGTTTTTTTCGTTTTTTATTTTTCCCATCGTTTTTTATCGTTTTTTTCGATTTTTAAGTAACTTTATTTAATTATTTGCTGTCTAATATAATTTTTCTTAATTTAATTTTTGCCTGATATTCCATACGTTTTCACCGTACTCTCAAGGATGCAGCTAACTATAGGGTCTTTATGTAATTGTTTAAGTCATAATTTTGAGAAATACATATAGTAGATCTCTACAAGAAATGAAATTTCTAAGGGTTATTTTGATATAAAATTCTTGGGCATAATTATTAATATTTATAAGTAGCAATTTTAAGCACAAAATAATGTACAATATATAATTTAGTAAACATCTGTGGTTTTTGCTTCTGGTTAGATTTTAATTGTGTTATGTCGATCAGCATAAACTTATAATGTGGACTTAGGCCTATGTCTACAATTTAAATTTGAAAAGATTTCAATACCTTTAATTTGTCCGAATTTCTTATTACACGAAGGTTATAAGAAAAAATAACTGTGGTAGATTAATGTTACTTATACCAATTATTTTGGCCTAATAATAAACTTGTTTTATTTGCAGTTTCTTAATAAAATTGCATAAGCAATTAAGGTTTGTAAGCTGAAAATGAAATTTCAGATGTAACAAAGGCAAATTATTTTCCGTTTCCGTTTTTTATCGTTTTTTTGTCGTTTTTTATTATTTCGAAAAAAACGACGTTTTTTACCGTTTTTTATTTTCTTTTCATCGTTTTTTACATCTATGGTTCTTCCCCTCTACCTGAAACTGCTCCATTCTCAATGAGGTCGTCTTCTCATGTACGTATGTTTGAGTGTATGAATGTATGTATGTATGTAAGCATGAATATATATATATATATATGTCGTGTGTGTGCATGTATGCATGTATGTATGTATGTATGTAGGTATGTATGTATGCAGGAATGTCTGTATGCAGGTAAGTTAGTAAGTAAATATGTGTGTATGTACAGTATGTATGTATGTATGTATGTATGTATGTATGTATGTATGTATGTATGTATGTATGTATGTATGTATGTATGTATGTATGTAAGTATGTATGTATGTATGTATGTATGTATGTATGTAAGTATGCATGTATGTAATTAAGTATGCATGTTTGTATTTATCTATGTGTGTATGCAAGCATGTATATAATTATGTAAATGTATGTATGTAAGTATGTATGTATTTATGTATGTATGCATGTAAGTATGTAGCATGTACAATAGTATATGTATGTAGTTGTGTACATGTATGTATATATGTATGTATGTATGTATGTATGTATGTATGTATATATGTATGTATGTATGAATGCTTGTATGTATGAATGTATGTATGTATGTATGTATGTATGTATGTATGTATGTATGTATGTATGTATGTATGTATGCATGCATGCATGTACATGTGTGTATGTATGTATGTATGTATGCATGTATGTATATATGCATGTGTGCATGCATGTATATATGTATGTAAGTATGTGTGTGTTTACAACGTGTATTGAGTCTACTGACATCTATGTTGATGTGTGTATGTATGCATATAATTATGTGTATGAATAGATTGCATGCATACACGCATGCATGTATTTGTAAGTTTATGAACGAATTATAGGCCATTTCTGTATAAGACTGTAGTCATAAACGTGTATGTATGTCTGTCTGAATGCATGTATGACTGCCAATAATTTATCCTGTGTTTGCCCAGAACTTATGAAACCTTTTGAAATCCGAATTGGTCCATTCATCATAAACTTACTTTGAACTCATGTCCGTTTGAATGGTCGATTCACAGAAGAGACCTTTCGGGCGTTACGTCCTTTCAAACGGGCATTCGTTGTTACGAGGGTCTCGATGGATAATACGTCAAAATTTATTAGAATGAGTTGTGGAGGGTAGATAATAGGCCTAAGGGACAAACGCTAGCGAAGAGAAGCATCGATGACAAATTAAAAGCTATTGATTTCAAGTTCCCTTGTTTGAATTAGAGAGATGGGCAGGATCTGAGGTTAGCCACGAGAGGCGTCGGAAAACTGCGGCCTGCAACATTTCCTTGTGGCCTGAGGTCTTTCCAAAGGCTGCTCAGGTCAATGTAGGTCTATGGTGTGCAAGTAGGCCTAAGGGCCTTAGTGTTATATTAAAACGAACGCTTGCCCTGGTTTCGAGCCTCTATTCCAACGAATCTTTCGCTTAACGGTGTAATTGTCTATTATAGCCACCAAACTGTTGCGATCCATTGGACAACTGAGATATTTTGGTCGGATTCCACTCGGAGAATATTTGTGAAAACAAAATACAGGTACGAACGACATTGCAATCGTTTTCGCGATCCTCAGACTTCTAAAGCGCCACTCGAAAGCCAAGCACAGGGTACCGTACACCGGGGTTCATTCAATTGCGTTTGGTAGATTCAGAGTTTATTCTTTTAGAATAGTCTAGCTCTAAAGAAGGTCTGATTCTGCAACGGCTTTGATGTGGTTGTCACCTCTGCCTTAGAAATGAGCGGCGCGATAATTGAAATTAGGTCTTCTATTAACGAAATCTTCTCTCTTCCATCAGGCGTGGACCGACGATGAGTCTTTAGGCCTTTAACTAGACTACTCCAAGCTTTTTCCCACAGCATCTCTCATGTTCATGCCCTGCACTGCTAGGTCGTCTTTCACACTGTCCATATTTATAAGGACCTAAATAGTTGAAATTTGATAACGGAATACGTCACAGCAACCACGAATTTCATTGAGTTAAATGGTTCAAACTGTGTGACCTCTGTTGGATTTAATTGCGGCTACTTGTAATACCGATAATATTGTTTTTTTGTTAATGTGGAAATTTTGCATAACTCAATTTTTTTACAATTCATTCAGTAAAACTTAAACATTTTCATAAATACCAAAATAAAAATTAAGAATAAAGAATTTCTTGAAAAAGCATAATATTTTACGAAATTAATATTCGTTGGCACTTTTATTCGTTAATATTTGTGAATATTTGAAAATCTTAATATTCGTAATAATGCGAATACTCAGTCTATGCAATAGGCCTACACCACCGCGCCCCACACATTGCAGTCGCGAACGATGGTCAGAATTCCTGCGTTGGTGTCAGCATACTTGGAGTTTGTGATCGGTGAAAAACAACTAAGTCTTAGATATGAAAGACTTGCCACACATCAAAGACTTTAACAAGAATTGTCAAGCAATCGTATATGCTTATTAATTACGTCTAGCAATTGGTTTTTAATAATCAGTCCTTGATATGATTGTGGCAAGTCTTGTAGATCTAACACTTAGTCGTTACTTGGTCATTCTTTCAACATGGGGGGGTTATAGTCCGGGGTAATTGTCCGGGAGGTAATTGTCCTAGGGGTAATTGTCCAGGAGTATTCCTAATTGTCCAAGGGTAGTTGTCCTAGAACCCACTTACATGTAGGCTACCTCTGCCAGATGCAAAATTATAATTAGATTCAATATACCTTTGACACACAAAGTTAAAGCATGTTCTTAAAATCATCTGTAGATAGACTGAAAATGAGTCATCCATACACGATCGAATATATGATGGAAGGTGAAATGGTTCCAAATGACATCGACGCACGACGTGTCAAAAGCGAGGAAGACGATCAACGGAATTCATTGGAAAACAAAGGAAAACCGATCAATTCAAGACGTAACGTTAG
>OX457040.1:29114099-29141599 GCA_949752735.1 Lumbricus terrestris
GCGTCCTTCTGTAATGCGATTATATTATGTGACTAAAGCTTGATCATGACCTGTATTGTAGGCCAACTACCTTAACAATTATTGTCAACTACAGTAGGCCTCACCTGATTGAAGCCATTGTAGGCATAGGTCTATTTTTCCAGTGACGTAGGCCTAAACTACGGGATTGAAAACATGCAATAATCTCAGCAACGTACCGTAAACTGCTAACATTTAAAAACTCGAAAGGATATTTTAAAAAGATGATTTATCATTTTAAAATTCCTTATTTGCTGCGGATCGGAGACCGGAGTCAACGACGTCAGTTTCCTCCATCACTCTCTGTCCCTCGCTCTCCTGATGCAATCCGCCATCGACAGCCCCACCCTTTCCTCGACATCGTCCATGGATGATTCAAGGCCGTAGCCAGGATTTTTTTGGGGGTGGGTGTGTTTACATGACCGTGAGTAAGCCCACAAGCAGCCGATTCAACTGACTAGGCCTAAGTAACTCAGGGGTCTGGGACTCTGGGTTAGCGTCGGAGCTCTCAGAGCGGGCTCTGGGCGGCCAATAAGCTTACATTACACACTGTAGGCTTATAGTTATTACATGAGTGCTAGAAAATGCATTATTTCATTTTCACATTTTTCTCATGTTTGTGCAGTTCTACAAATTTCTTTTAAAAAGTCGAAAGCCCTGTAGAGCGGCACTTGAAGTCAGGTCATGCCAATTGTCAATAGAACTGCAGTTTGTTCCAACGTTTCTGGGGCTCCTTTTATAGAGCGGCGGTATGGTGGTGGCGTCGGTGCCTTGGAGCCGGGGTGTTCCAGGTTCGAATCCACCTCAAATCGCCGAGTTGGGGGCCTTAAGCAAGTCCTTCACTCGCAATTGCTCGGGCACTTCGGCGTGAAACTCCGATGCAGTGTCCGCGCTGTTGTCGGGAGCTCCTCTGAGTACAGAGTTAGAAGGACGCTAAAGAAAATGATAAATAAACCAAATAGATAAAAGAGATAAAAAGAAATAATGCAGAATATAGCAAGCTGTTCTTTTCCAGGTTGTTCTACATGATCCATATGACGAACCTTTTAGTGGAAGAATTTTAGGAAAATCGACTCAATAAATTATTACAAGTTAGAGACTTGGCTGAGTTGTTAAGTACACCCCACTGACGAAAATATCAAAAGTCCCCATAAATCCGAGCTGTGCTCGAGCCGCCATCTTGGAAAATGGCGGCCTAAATTTGGTGTTTCGACAATAACTCCAGAACCATCATAGCTACAAAGAAATATAAAAGAGCAAAATTGATTCTCATTAAAAGACAAAGAAGTTTTGTGTATAACATTTCTTTCTAGGAATGCAAATAAAAATGTTACATGGGATAAACTAGTCATTATAATTGCATTTCAATGCAATGTACTACTTTTTATGGCGGGAAAAGCAAATGCTGTGCTGCGAATGACAATTTAAGATCAAATTTATGTCAGTGTCTATTCTAGGCTTATGTAACTTAGTTCTCAGTCATCTGGTGACATCTCAACTAGGGAGTTAACGCAGGTACTTCCTTGGCACCCCCCCCACATCACTGAGCACAGCAAACCAGACCGTAGACACTTGCGTCGCTTGGTGCAAACTAGCTTGCAGTTGCACGAAACTAGGTTGGGACGTTCTTCTGGAGCTGCTTCTTTGCTGGTAGGGATGTAGGGATAGGTTTAAGTGATCCACCTGTCATGGACTCTGTGGGATACAAGTCGTTTCCCAGCCATTGCTGGCCCTGCAGGTGTACTCTGTACGAGTGTTGCTCCGCATCTGCACTGGTTGGATGTAGAGATGCCAGTTGAAAAGATGTATCCAACTTTATCGGGGCCAGTGCAGTTGCAATTACTAGCAGATCCATGTCATGGCAAACACGATTGTCCAAACTAACGTCAGGGACAGTACAAATAAAAGATAAGTCTGTAATATTACATTCGCAACAATAACGCTTGCACAGAATGTTTTGCTTGGGCATAAGCAAAAAACTGATTTGAATGGGTACTTTTAGTATGAGCTTGCAAGTGTACCCCACCCTGTTTTGATTGTATGATATTGAGAAAAGGGACAAAGTCTTCTCTGGTGAATGCCTTTCAGTCAACAAAGAGACTTTAGCTTTACCAGCCAGTCCTCCAGATGGAGGAAACTTTCTTCATTGCGTTGTTTGGCCAAAGACTGCATGCCACATTTGGTCAAATATTGGAATCCTATGCAGCCTACGTCGAGAGCCATTATGGTAAAATGTGTACAATCGTGTTTGATGGTTATTCTGACAGAGTAACCACTAAGACAGCAGTACAAGAGCGATGAGCAGCATCACGAAATTCTACAGACATTATTTTCTGTGACAATACATCAAACACTATATATCCCACAGCCATATTTCTTAGCAAATGGAAACAACAAAAGAGTACTAATTTGATCTCTTGCATCATAATAAAATCTGGGGTCATTCGGTTCTGCAAGCGGAAAGTGATGCAGATACTGTTATTGTTACATCTGCTCTAGATAAAGTCAAAGATAACATTTCAACGTTGAGCAGGACACGGATCTACTAGTAATTGCAACTGCACTGGCCCAGAAAGGTTTTAAAGAACTTTGGTTTCTGAAGCCAGGAAAATCAAACGGTACACCCAGCATCTTTAACATACACACGGAGAAAGTGACTATGGGGGAGGTTTGTGAACTTATACTCTTTGCTCATGCAATGACTGGATGTGATACGACTTCAGCACTGTACACTAAAGGGAAAATTTGGGGCCTACAGCTTATTCAGAATCACAAGGAGCTGAGAGATGAATTGAAAGTATTTAACCAAAAGTATGCCAGTAAAGAAGCAATCAAGTCTGCAGGGTAAAGGTTCCTGTTGAAACTGTACGGATTTACATCATCAAGGTCCTTGGATGAGCTGAGATATTTCTTGTACAACCGGATGGTGGCCAAAAAGAAGTTGGCTGCATCTTTTAAACTGGCTTCTCTACCTCCAACCAGTGCAGCTGCGGAGCAACACTCGTACAGAGTAGGCCTATACCTGCAGGGCCAGCAATGGCCGGGAAGCGACTTGTATCCCACAGAGTGGGGTTAGTCCATGACAGGTGGATCACTTAAACCTATCCCTACATCCCTACCAGCAAAGAAGCAGCTCCAGAAGAACGTCCCAACCTAATTTCGTGCAACTGCAAGCTAGTTTGCACCAAGCGACGCAAGTGTCTACGGTCTGGTTTGCTGTGCTCAGTGATGTGTGTGTGTGTGGGGGGGGTGCCAAGGAAGTACCTGCGTTAACTCCCTAGTTGAGATGTCACCAGATGACTGAGAACTAAGTTACATCAGCCTAGAATAGACACTGACATAAATTTGATCTTAAATTGTCATTCGCAGCACAGCATTTGCTTTTCCCGCCATAAAAAGTAGTACATTGCATTGAAATGCAATTATAATGACTAGTTTATCCCATGTAACATTTTTATTTGCATTCCTAGAAAGAAATGTTATACACAAAACTTCTTTGTCTTTTAATGAGGATCAATGTTGCTCTTTTATATTTCTTTGTAGCTATGATGGTTCTGGAGTTATTGTCGAAACACCAAATTTAGGCTGCCATTTTCCAAGATGGCGGCTCGAGCACAGCTCGGATTTATGGGGACTTTTGATATTTTCGTCAGTGGGGTGTACTTAACAACTCTGCCAAGTCTCTAACTTGTAATAATTTATTGAGTCGATTGATGATTTTTCAGCTAAAATTCTTCTACTATTTTGTAATGGACCTTGGATTCCTAGTTGGAACAGGCGTTTCAACATCCGTCTCCTTTACACTTAGAAACGTAGGTTATGCGCCATGAACAAATTGCATGTGTCAATTTGTATTATTATTTATATAGTAATTACATTGTTTTATATAATTACGTGTTCATGAGGTAGAATATTTAAGTTCTTATACATGGAGGACCCGGGTTGTCAAGACTTCTTTCTGCACATTTCTTGCATTTCTTTTTCTATTTTTAAAGCTGTTTAAAGATTTTGTTGACGAATGTCTCGGAAAAAATGATTAATTCCGAAGAGATTTGAGAAGATTTTTCCAGATGAATTCTTGAAATGAATGAATGAATGATTGAATGAATGGATGAATGAATGAATGAATTGATGAATGGATGAATGAATGAAATGACAATTCCCGACAGCTATTATAATAATATTCAATTTCTATTTTGCTTAATCACATATATGGTTATTCGATATTTGTAGCTATCCATGTTGCCTTCGCCGTATGGTGATTGTCGTGATGGGCCAAACTACACGTATCAGAAGTGCATGATGCATTGCCTAGATGATTCGATGTTTTCCGTTTGTAAATGTCGATTCTATGGGCTCAGCGGTACGCAGAAATTCAGTACATTTGAGTCTATATAGGTCTACTTGTGGCTCAAGTTATTCAGTGAACCGGGTATATGTGTGCGTGTGTATATATGTGCGTGTGCATATGCTACATAGGCCTAATGTATGTGAGTGTGTGGATGTTAGGCTAAGAATCACTATTCGCGTAACGTTGATTCTAAAAAATTTGCTGGGAAGCGATGCCATTTTGTCGAAACACTCTGAAACAGAGCAACATTGATTTGACGCTTAGACATAATGGCCTTTCATGAAGGCGACATGTCACAATTCAAAGAGTTTGTTCTGTTATTTGTATTGTTTGAACATTTATAATGCGACTCTAGTAGGGCGAACCGTTCACACTCGCTCCCAGTGCGCAAGGCCACGCGAGAAGAAGCAGGTTTTGAGAAAAGACGAAACAGAGGAGGGACTGGCAGACAGAAATGTAAAACAAACAGAAGGAGAAAGTGCATTACAAAGAGAAAGACCAATTGAGGCAAATGACAGAGACTGAGCCATACCATTTCTAGACCGAGGACTCAAGAGGTCAAGTCTGTTGCATGAACGAAGTGGACAGTGGGAGGAAGCTGAGTGAGGACGAAGCATAGCATCAGTCCTATATTTGGGTGCAAGACCCTGCTGAGCCTTGATGATCAGAGTTAGGGTCTCTTTCTGTGAATTGAACTGAACTCTTCTAAATATCGTCGTGCGGGGTTTGATTGGCAAGAGGCGTTATTGAGGCAGTCTTTCAGCAGAACAGTCATCTTGTTTTATATTTTCATCGTTTCAATTTCTTCTTATTCTTCATGATTAAACGACTGAAACATATATCGGAGGCGGGAGCATATGTATCGGCACATAGGGACCAGAGGGCGCCTGCTCCTGGAAAATTTACATCTCTTTTTTATAGGCCTACTACTCTTGGCTTTTAGACAATTTGTCGGACAAAAGATACGGACCACACACAAAGTGAAACTGAGAGAATTACATTTATAAACGTCTATGAAAAATATCCCTCTTCTTAGTATCCTGATTTTGCATTTTTCAATCTCTTGCTAAAAGGATTCAACCGACCCCATTGTTATTGCCCTTCCTGAAAATTATTTTCAGTCGCAACAAAGTAGGCTAACTGTTGTACCAAGGCAATAGATAAACTGTTGTTTTCGACATAATGGCAAAAACAAAATTATTATGCTGATGAGATTGATTGTGATTACTTGAAATTGCTGCAAATAATGTCTACTGCTTCACATTCAAACAACATGAATCAACTTTTATGACCTCACGCAAGATCAACTAACAATACAGCTTAAAAAATAGATTTTTTGGACAAAATGGTGGCAATAGCATGAGTAAAGTACAGTCTTAGGTGAAATTTCTACCAATATTATACCAATATTCATTGTTTGCAATTATTTACAGGAAATAAGCTAAATGTATGCTCTTTTGACCAGTACCTTTCCTGCCTGATAAAAGCCATGGCAAAATGGATTTCTTCTGGCGCATTTCGCACATGTGATTGTCCTCTTCAGTGTCATATACCCACCTATCCGTACTCAATCTCTACAAGTCCTCTGTCCGAGCATTTCCTCAATTACATGTCGCAAAAGACTCAGTTCAAGGGACGGAATTTGACGATGTCTAAGGGCAAGGAACTCGTCTACCTGTATATTTTCTTCTCTCAGCTGAACTACATCGACATCCAAACTACTCCAGCCTACGATTTCCTTACACTGGTTTGCGACATTGGCGGCGCATTGGGACTAATCCTTGGAGGAACATTACTTACCATTGTCGAAGTTTCCCAGTTCTTTGTCGAACTATTAAGCGAACTTATTACTGCTGTAAGATTCGCTAAGATGCAAAGCCGTTAAACGGTTGATTCCTAAAGTACACTAGATGCAAGTTTCATTCATAAAGAACGACGGAGTTCGTCAATTTAGTGTTTATTAAAGAAAAACGAACGTATGCTTACATTGCTTAAGCTATTCTACGTTATTCTTGAACGCACTTTGCACAGCTCAATAAATAATTTGCGAAAACACATTGTATATACGTTCGGCATTAATGCATTAATGTCTCCAAATGAGCTGGGAAAGCATTCTCTTATAATTATAAAATGTAGTTAGATCATAATTATCCAAGGTGTATTTTAGAACACTTGCCCATTTAATAAGCCGTTTGATATTCAACGTCGTGACACTTTAGAAGAATAAGCCTTTATAATGTGCACATAAGCTTTGTTATGGACTATATAGCCTAATATGTAGATTTGTGTAGGCCTATGCTGTTTTAATTAGTAGTAGTCGATACGTCTCAGCACAATTTTTGTTTTCATTTGAACTACATGCCTCGTCATTGTGAGCTCTCTTTATTCTTTGAATTAAAAGGACTTTCTAAATTATGATTGGTTCAATGTCAACTTAACACCGATATTTTGGGACAATTCGTCGTTTCACAATTCAACGCTGCAGTGAATGCTTTTAATGAAAGAATCACTTTTATCTTCACAGGTTCTAATCATTTGAAAATCAGTTGGTTTATCGCCATTTATTCAACTTTAAACCATCTGCTAATGATTCTATTTTCCGTTCTCATTTGTCATAATTAATTAGCATGGGGTGTCTTTCTAAGCAAAACCTGTGAGATGTAGTGTTTGTGGGATCCAGAATATCTCCAAACCTCTGAATAAATCAGTTTGACTAAAACTAACAACAACTGTCATTGACACTACCATTCTTAAACTTAGACATCTATTAGAAAAAAGTGGATTGATCACCCATCTGATCTCCCATCTGACGTAACATAAAATTTATATGTGAAATTAATTTAACAAAATCACGACCTGGCCTTCCATTCAAAACCAAAGTGGACTATCGTACTAAAAGAAAACTCATAAAAACCGATGGATGACTGGAAGACTCTTAAACTCTATAGACTGCAAATGAAAGAAGCACTTTATAGCAAAATTGTTTTAGAAAATCCTATTTTCAGTAAATAAAGCCAGATTTACCACCTTTTGTAATAAATGCAAAATTCTTCGCACTAAAATGGAACAAGGTTAGGCCTACTATATCAATGAATTTGCCAAATATATTGGAACCAAAAATTAGCAATTAATTAAATCTATTGCTTACACTGAAAATGAGAATCTACCATACGCCAATAAAGGAAATAATGTTGACGGCAAAATATTTGAAGCTCGGAACTTATATCGGATGCATTTAACACTCGCTTTGCAAATTTACCAAATATTTTAGCACAAAAGGGCGCCCCCTCCACCAACCACATCATGCCAGCTGCCTTAGCGTACTTATTTGAAGTTATTTCATTTGCTATCCGGCCTACTTTCTTCCAAGAGTTGGTAACTAGCAGCAAAACCATTAAAGACGCCCACAGTACTGGATCCACATAATATACTATCTTCTCTCATGAACTTATTAGCATTTCCACATATTGAGGTAATAATTTGTTCCCTTAGAACTGGAATTGTCCCATCAGACATAAAAGTATCAAAAATAAAACTCATTTATAAATAAGGAAATAAAAACGAGGTTTCAAACTTCAGACCGATATCTGTACTACATTTTTAAAACTTGTTTGAGAGAGTAATGTACGACCACCTGTAGGCTACTCTCTTATTACCAGCACAAAATATTAAATAATAAATTACTAAAATTAATAAAGTATTAAATTTAATAAAATATAAGATAATAAGCTTCAAGATGGCTTTCAAAGATGACACTCGACCTTCATGTTTTTACTTAATGTACAAGATAAAATATGAATCCATGAACAACAATGAATACCCCACGACATTTTTCTTAACCTAGCATTTTTCTTAACCTAACCAAAGCATTTGATACCGTCGCCCATAAAATCCTACTAAGTAAACTTGAAACTTGTGGGGTCAGAGGTTTCGGGCTTGCATGGTTTACAAGTTTGCCTACTTAGGCAACCATCACCAACAAGTCTCATGTAATAGAAAATTATTCAGTTTTCAAACGATTGCTTTTGGGGTTCTTCAAGGCTCAATTCTGGGGCCTCTTCTGTTTTTACATTAACGACCTTCCTAATTCTGCAACTTGCTTACATTACATTCTGTTTGCAGACGATATAATTCATTTTGTCTGGACCTGACTTACGAAAAAACATAACTAGAGCGAAGTGGTCAATGGCCATGAAACCGCAGGAATGTATGCAGATGTTTGGATGTAATTGTTCCCAAATTACGGCCATAATTTTCGTTTATAACTTCATCAAATCATTGGGGAACCCATGTTAGGGTATTTTCTGAGTCTTCAACATGTCCCCTAGCGAAATATCTAAAAAGAACTCTAAATATATCTACATGATATGACGAGGGGATGCGTTTTTGTTGCGTGGTCATATTCGACCGCATTCGGCACCAAAGAGTTTGAAAATAGATGAGATATTGTTTAAACTGTATAGTTCAATATAGAAAAACACGTATACTACGCGCTCTCAGTTTGATATGGAAGCAGGACTGATGAAAATGATCCATAAGCAGAAGTTGTACCGGTATTGATGAAAATAATTATTCTTTGCTTATAAGAAGTTGGATTGATGAACCATGGTTAGATCTATTTGCTTAAATCTTTGCTTAAATCGAAGTCGGATTGATGAAAATAATTATTTTCTTAGACTACCGTATAGGCCTATATGAGTTGGATTGATAAAAAATGATCATGTTCTTAGGTTTTACAGAAATTGGATTGTTGAAAATAATTCATTTCTTAGGATACTTATTACTTAGTAGTTGAATTGATGAAAACATTTTTTCTTAGGCCACATAGAAGTTGGATTGATGAAAATAATTATTTTCTTAGGCCACAAAGAAGTTGGATTGACGAAAATAATCATTTTTCTTAGGCTACAAAGAAGTTGGATTGCTGAAACTAATCATTTTCTTAGGCTACATAGAAGTTGGATTGATGAAAATAATTATTTTATTAGGCCACAAAGAGTTGGACTGATGAAAATAATTATTTTTCTTAGGCTACATAGAAGTTGGATTGATGAAAAAAAATCTTCTTAGGCTACATAGAAGTTAGACTGATAAGGTAATTCTTTTCTTAGGCCTCAAAGAAGTTGGATTGATGAAAATAATTATTTTTCTTAGGTTACATAGAAGTTGTATTGATGAAAACAATTCTTTTTCTTAGGTTACACACAAGATGGATTGAGAAAATAATTCTTTGCGCCGTCAGAAGTTAGACTGATGACATATTATATCATGGACATTAGCATACTATGTGCTACCTATTAATTTTCCAACGTACGGCATTGAAAAGATGCTATTAAATTATAATTATTAACGTAAACGACGGTGTAACCATCCGACCAGATATGTTCTAAGAAAGACCAGTACTAGATGAATCAGGTTAATAATTTACCTCATCTTCCAATCTGGAAACCTTCTCCAGCAGTATGGCCGACGTCCTTTCCAGCTGCAATCGCTCCTGCATCAGCAACTTCAGCTTCATCTCCTCTTCATCTTCTTCATCCTCAACTAATCTTGTAATCCACCAACTCATGTCATTGTCAACTGAGAAACCACGACATGAGGTTAGATGCTCTCTGAATATAAAGAAATAAATTCTGTAAAGTATTTTGTAACTTTTTATTTACAGTCTGATCTAAATTACTCTAAACTCACTTAGTCAGATCGATTATAGATGACCAACGATCCGGAACTCAAGCAGTTCAGAGTCGATACACTAAGTGCCTTCGTACATACAGACATGTGCAATGTGTACATTCATGCATGCATGAGACATACTTATATAACAGACAGACATGCATACATACAAAGACACAGGCATAATATGCATGCATTCATACACATACACGCACCCATCCATCCATCCATACATTCATACATGCACACATACATTTAATTGCATACCATATTATATAGTAATGCATTCATACCTCCGATGTATGCATGTATTTATGCATGTATGCATGCATTTATGTGTGTTTGTATACATGCATGAATGTATGTATGACAGTATGGGCACCCCGTCAAAGGAGCGACCGACAAAAGAGCGACCGACAAAAGAGCGACCGACAGAAGAGTGCCGACACATTTGATCGAACGACAGTTGAATTTCTTACATAAATTTCGTTGAGAAAATATTCTCCTAAAGATTATTCGAAATAATATAAAAGCCTAACTCAAATGATTTCGATAAATCAGCAACGTATGCTATGCACAACTGCACATAGGGTAAAACGGTAGCTTAGGTTGGTTAATTGTTGATGTAGAGTTTAGCCTGGGAATTATTTACAATAGTTGAGATCAAAATTCTATTTAAGCAAAAAATTATTTTCATCAATCCAACTTCTATTTATGTGAAGGTTTATTTCATCATTCCAACTTCTATTTATGTGATGAATTATTT
This sequence comes from Lumbricus terrestris, assembly GCA_949752735.1. Classification (NCBI taxonomy): domain Eukaryota; kingdom Metazoa; phylum Annelida; class Clitellata; order Crassiclitellata; family Lumbricidae; genus Lumbricus; species Lumbricus terrestris. The sequence goes on from OX457040.1 coordinate 29,124,908, forward strand.
CATCAATCCAACTTCTGTTTATGTAAAGAATTATTTCATCAATCAAACATCTATTTATGTAAAGAATTACTTCATCAATCCGACTTCTGCTTATGTAAAAAATTATTTCATCAATCCAACTTCTGTTTATGTAAAGACTTATTTCACTAATCCAACTTCTACTTATGTATAGAATTATTTCATCAATTCAACTTCTGTTTATGTTAAAAGTTATTTTCATCAATCAAAACTTCTACTTATGTATATAATTATTTCACCAATCCAACTTCTGTTTATGTAAAAAAGTATTTTAATCAATCAAACTTCTACTTATGTATAGAATTATTTTCCACTAGGCCTATGCAGCTTCTGTAAGCTTATAAGCGAAGAATTATTTTAATCGTTCCAGCTTTTATTTTGGCAAAAAATTGTTTCGCCTTCATAAAATTCTTAGAGTTCTTGAAGAAGCGCTATATAAATTTTCGGAATCAATCAATCAGTCAATCAATCAATCAATCAATCAATATGACAAGGATATTGATATGGAGCTTTATCAACAACCCTCGGCGAGGTGACAATGTTTTTGAACCACCTAGTCAATAACCGTTTTACCCTCACAATTTACCCAACGATAACAGAACCCTCGCTATTTATTAGCTTTTCACAGTTACCTGCGAGAAAAGAACCTTCATGGGTGTAAGTTATAATCAGTAACTTTCTATGCCGTTTTTTTTATCAATCAACCATCATCATCGTCGTCGTCATTATTGCTCTCTTCGTCATCATCATCGTCGCCGTCATCATCATCATCATCATCGTCGTCGACGTGTCGTCGTCGTCATCATCATCATCATCATCATCATCATCATCATCATCATCATACTAATAATAATAATCATCATCATCATCATCATCATCATCATCATCATCATCATCATCATCATCATCATCATACTAATAATAATAATCATCATCATCATCATCATCATCATCATCATCATCATCATCATCATCATCATCATCATCATCATCATCATCTTCAGCATAAAAAACAGAGCATGGTCTCACCGTCTTCTTAGGAGGTGTAAGTCAATGACTTATTATTTTGACAGGAGTCGGAGTTTGTTGAAGAGACAAACAATTGGATAACCCTCGCTTTACATCTGTTATCAATAATTATTATTATACCTCGAGCCAAATTATTGATCGAACGACTCAATAATAATTGAATAGCTTCCGTGTTTTGCTGTACTTCTTTTCGAATCGTTGTTTCTCGATTGTTGTAACGCTCTTCTTCGTCGGTGTCAACTTGGACCAAACGCAGTATATTGTGTTCAAATAAAGCGCTCGTGAATTCAGCACTTACATGCATTAGGCCTGTCTATTTGCTACTTTGCTACTTGTGCAGTTCAAATTGAGTTGCTCGATGCTTATTGCTGACTGTTATCGCTTATCGTGTATGACAAAGATATTCAGTATTCAAATTATCTTAATGCACATGGCAATCTGAATATTGTCCAATTCGTCTAACCTGATTTGACCATTCTAACAGTAGCTCTTTTACAGCGAGTTAATCTCATCATACAATGTTTGTGCCAGACCCTGATAAAAAAACACACCGAATTCATTTGTCTCACGTCCGGCGCAAAACATTCCAGTCACGTTTCTGACAGGTATGAGTAATAAGCATATCTGATTAATGTGCGCAGGTAGACCAGGATGCTATAATGAACATCGTAGATCGATTGAAAATGTCTACGGGTCTGCGTGCTTCCAGAGCCCGACTGCCTCTTCATGTCGACATCCGTATACGTTTCAATGCATTGTTTCCTTTCATTGTGCTTGTCTGACCGAGTTTGTTTGTTTTTGTTTGTTTGTTTGTATGTGCACATGTTATAGCGCCCAAGCTCTCTACTCAGAGGCGCTCCCGACTGCAGAGCAGACACTGCATCGGCGCTGAGCAATTGCGAGTGAAGGACTTGCCCAAGGTCCCTACGCGGCGACTTGAGGTGGATTCGAACCTCGAACCATCGGGCTTCAAGGCAACGACGTCACCACTACACCACCGCGGCCCACAAAGCGTTGCATTCCATCTACATGTTTCTGGCGCTGTCGTTCAGTGTTTGTATCTTTATTATCCTTAGGTCAGTGCTTATGTTGGGGGGCAATGGATCAGCGTTCACGTCGCGCCCTCCGTCAGTATCCAGCGTGGGCAGTGGCGTAGGCAAGGGGGGGGTTTCGGGGGTTAAAACCCCCCCCATTGGCTCCGGGAAAAAGATTTTTTAAGGTTATTTTTCCATTTAAGTAAGAAAAAATAGCAAAAAACAGGGTTTCCGGCCATAAAACCCCCCCCATGAAAAATTCCTGGCTACGCCACTGAGCGTGGGCATGCTCACGCTGGGGAAGCTAATGATCCAAAACAGCAGGACCGAATCCAAAAGTAGAATGGATCCCGGTCACGCACCAAGCACAGACCCCGACAAGCTGGAGCCCAGTGACTTTCAAGACATAGGGCCGGCATTCCGAGTGTTGCAACTCAATGTCGAGGGTCTGTCAGCAGCAAAGCGAACGCTCATCGGGGCAGCTGTGGGAACATTCAGACTATGGCACACATTGTAAATGACTGTATAACATCTCGCTTTCCGGGCGGAATGCCCGTCCTACACGAGGCCGGTGAGGCTGCTGTTGAGTGGCTCTGCGTGAACTGCAAAAGCTAAATAATAAGTGCTTATGTTGCGCCAATGTCTGACCAGCCGTTGACCAGTGATTAGTATACTACAATTAGATCTATATGTTTCCGTCTGTCTCGCTTTCTCTCTCTGTCTCTCTGCATCTGCCCCTCTTTTCCTCTCTCTCTATCTATATCTGCCTCTATCTCTCTGTCTGTCTCTGTCTGGCTGTCTGTCTCCCCGTCTATCTCTGTCTCCCCGTCTATCTCTGTCTGTCTGTCTGTCTCTCTTCCTTTCTCCCTCTCTCCCTCTGTCACTCATACCGCTTTTGGCGTTTCTTCTATGCTTGATTACGATGGACTACGAGGTTTTGCGTCCGCAATTTCAGTTCTGTGGCCCATCATCTGCACTATTTCCATTCTCTGGTTTAAATTCTACCACACTGACTGGTCGCAGACGGCTGTCCTTGGGACTCCAGGTCTCAGTGAGTTGGAATTAGGCTTGGAGTTGCACTGATTCGTCGCATCGCCCCAGTTTTTACATTCTGATTGCTGCTGACATACAGGCTGTTATTTATAAAACACAGGGCAAATAGTCATCTCTATAATTATGCAGATGATTATATGCAGATGATTATATGCAGATGAACCCCGGGCAGGATTTCGTCAATTGGTTCATTATCTGATAAAATCAACTCTCTTTCTCTTTCTCTTTCTCTTTCTCTTTCTTTCTCTCTCTCTCTCTCTCTCTTTCTCTCTCTCTCTCTCTCTCTCTCTCTCTCTCTCTCTCTCTCTCTCTCTCTCTCTCTCTCATAATTATTCGCTCCCTTGACTCTCTTGTTTCTGATATTCACTATTGGATGTTGTCTAAGCGTCTCTGTCTATCTGTCTACAAGCTATAATTTTACAAAGATTCAGCTGATCTCGCTCGGAAGTATAGACAACAATCTGCCAAACTCGACTTTCCATTGCTGACTGAGAGACTTAGGCCTATACATTTTCCTGTAGTGTCCGTAACGTGGACGTCGCACTTTACGATCATGGAGCATATAATTATTGTATCCAATGTGACCCGCATTTACTCGTGCTCTTTTGTTAACTGAGGCGACTCAGAATCAACAGAAGATCAGGCTCCCCCACTGTCTTTTCCACCATAGATCGCGCGATTGTCTATTCCCGCATAGACTAGTACTGCAACTCACCTCTTATGGACCCAACGAAGCAACGTTTTCCCCCCAGTCGAACGGTCTTAAACGCTTCAGCTATATGCCTGTAACTCGACTTAGCGCATTTCTCTACACAAAATTAAGCTTGAAGTTGTACACTGGCTTCCCATCGCTGGGGTTAGGGTTAGAGTTAGGGCATCGACTGGTCTCCGAAGCGCAACTTGTTAATGCCTAGTGCCTCTAAATACCTCTTAGACTATATGCTGATTGCTGAAGTCATTATCTCTCATCATCATTTCGCTGATTGTCTTTATCGTTTTGTTTCCATAACTAGGCCTGCTGTGAGCCATTATCCAAAGTCTGCTGTGGTTGGTTTCTCCATCTGAATGACCTTGCTCCCTCAATATATAAGCTTAAGGGTTAAACTGCAGACTAGTTTTCCTTATCAATCAATCAGAATTTAGCGACCCTTCAAGGTACCTACTCAGAGGCGCTCCCGGCTGAGGTCAAGTGAAAAAACAGTCTTCAACTGTTTGTGAAATTCAGAATAGCTTGGGAGGTGTCGCATAGTCAAGGAAAGCTCATTCGTGGTTGTTGGACCAACCACAGAGAACACGAACGAGCGCCTCTGCATTGTTGCAGAGCGAGTGAAAGGAACCATTCAGTCACCATGGACAGCAGAACTCAGTGCGCAGCGGCCTATGCAAGTGGGAAGGGGGAGGCAAAGCTCACATAGATGAGAGGTTTCCCAACCTGATAAGCATCGCCACGCCAAAGATGCAATCATAAATGAGATGCGCTGCGGAAAAGGAAGCCAGTGCAAGACCTCACGCATATAATGGGATGCACGGTCGGACTTGGTGAACCCCCAATAAGTCGCGCGGCAGCCCGATGGACCCTCTCCAACCTCTCAATCCGAACCAGCAGAGACCAGCAAAGATGGAGGCGCAGTAGTCGATGCGGCTCAGCACAAATGCATGGACAAGAGAAGCTGCAGCTTTAGAAGTCAGAGAGCGAGCAATGACCCTGAGCTGTCGCTGTTGGTAGTAGCAGCTGTGGCACACTTGATCTATATGAGATAAGCTTACAAAGGCGAGTTCAGAGTCCAGGAGCACTCCAAGGTCATGCACCACCAAAGAAAAAGTCTCAGATGGTAATTGAGAAGAATCATTCGCTAAAGACCTCGGCCATATCTTGTACCCGTTTTTCTGTGCTAATATCGCCTCTTAATGGTAAGTCTGCGAAAGGCGCCGCTACATAAATCCACAGACACCGAACGATATCTGCCTGCAGTGCTTAAAGTGTGGAAAAATAAGTGCCTGGACGCCCTTACCTTTTCAAAAAAAGTGCCTGGACGCCTTACATTTTTACAGGACGGCGTTCATATTTTAAAATAAGTGCATAGACGCCGTCCATGACCGTCACGGCGTCCATGCACACTTTAAGCCCTGTCTGTCTGTGAGAAAAATATTCTATAAGAGAGCGACTCTTCCAGAATGGGAGATATTCAATTCAATTCAATTCAATTTAATTGGTTTATTGATCCACCAAAAAAACAAAGACAAGCAGACAATTTTGCTTACAGGACAGTACACACAGAGATTGATTGCGAGTTAACATTTGCGATGATATGGACAGGTGAGCAACCAATACTGAGTGTGGCAGAACCAATAGGCTACCCGAAGGGAATGATCCCGCTAGTGGGGCCTATTTACCAAAAAATTCATTGTGGTAACAATAGAAAATAAAAAGCAGATGCAATATTAATTAATGGCGGTGCTTTTGAAAGCAAATGAACAGTAGCAGCGGGATACTTTCCCTCAAAATATATACCAGAAACATAATAATAAATAAACATGAACATAGGTTAAATAAAGGAGTTCATTTTACATTTTTTAATGTGTATGCACGGATTTGGATTTTAAACTGAGCGAAGTAATTATCTACCATGCCACTCCATGTGTGCAGAACTGCAGACGGAACCTAGCGAATGAAAATAAAACGGATAAAACGGACTGGAGTATTGTCTACTCAATAACGCAACAACTGCATATAGGATGTTGGAAGCGTTTGCGTCAAAGAGGGCACCACCTTACCGTGTATACGCCTATCTTCAGGCAAATTATTCTGACCAGACGATCTTTGAGGAAAGTAGACATTTTGCTGGGAAATGAATCTATTTTATTCTATTTATATATAGGCCTATTCATAAAGCGACTCTCACAGTCAGTAGTTAGGAAAGTGGTTTGGGTAAGCAGTGGGAACGCTGAAGAAGAATCTTGTTAGAACGCACGTGTTCCAAGGGGTCCCACGTGTTTCCACCAACTTTAAGCCCATCAGCTCACAGTACAACCTAATCAGGGACGCTCTCATTGCGAACTGCGAAGAACCCCTCAAAAAAGAGCATAAATTGTAAGACAATTGACGGACAGAAACAGTAGTACCCCGGATAAAATCTGAGCACGAGTTGTAGTATAGGATGGTCATACCACAGCAAATGGCCAATAGAGGCACGGGCATTATTCTGGGCTGTGGCAGTCCGAGACCGTGGTACAAGAAGGTCTCGACGGTCTAAAGAGTGGAGAGGACATCCATTGGTAGTTGAGATAGGCCTCATCATAAGATAACTGGGGTATAGCGAGGCGTTTGACCCAAAAAATCTTGTAGACAAGAAATAAGCTTTTAAACTGAATCTGATCAGTTCAGGGAAGCCAGTGAAAGTGTTCAGTCATAGAGAGAAGCGAGGAATGCGGGCGATCTAACGAACAGCTGGCAGACGGGGTTTTGTTAGGAGGTGAATAATTAGTTGCAGTAGTCAATGCGGGAACAGGCGAAGGCATGAACCATATAAAAATCAGCGTGGAAAGTACACAATCGAATGGCACACGTAGACGTCGCAGATTATACGAGCTGTATATGGACCGGGAAAGGTTAGTAATATGTGTGCAGAGAAGGGATGAGTAGGCCAACTATCTAGATTAAGTGAAAATGGCCAAAATAAAAGTCAAAGTAACAGGTAAATAATCTGAGTGCCTGTAAAAACTGCAAGTTGCTTCCAAGTATTCTAAACGGTGGGTCTCAAGTACGAATCCAAGTGACCTACAGTTACTGAAGAATTGCACTCAAATTGTACTCAAATGCAAGCTCACATACCAACAAAAACATACCCATATGCAAGTAAAATATGCATGAAACTGAGTAGCCTATGTATGAATATGTGTATGCATGTATGCATGCATGCATGTATGTATTGTATGTAGACCTATGTATGTATGTATGTACAATTGTAGCCTACATGTATGTATGAATGAATATATAGATATTCGTTTAATTCGTGAAAAACGTCCAGGTTGACACACCGCAATCTGGTTACATGGTGACATCAAGAGAGACAAACATCATAAAATGAAATTAAAACGTCTTACTAAAAAGATCATTGTTAATGAGATTGAATGATTTAATGGTTGTAAGCGTTCTTGTAGAGGACTCTGGAAATAAAGTTTATGTTGTCCTTGTGCGGGAGCTGGAAATGAAGGAAATGCATGCATCTAGGTATGTGTTTTTGTATGTATGCATGTATGTATGTTTGCATGCATGTATGTATGTTGGTACCGGTATGTTGGTAGGCTATATGAATGTCGTGCAAATCAATATATCAACACATGCTTCTCCGACCACATAACCCAACTTTCCCGCACTTGTTTCATGCACATACGAGATCTCCGCAGAATCCGACCTATGCTTGACTTTAAAACTGCATCCACAATAGCCACATCCATAGTTCATGCGAAACTTGATTACTGCAACTCTCTCTTCCTAAACATTGATATAACCCAAATTAACCGCCTCCAAGCTATCCAGAATGCCCTCGCCCGTGCAGTGACGAAAACCCCCAAACGTCACCACATCACTCCTGTCCTGAAATCACTTCACTGGCTCAAAATACCTGAACGCATCGAATACAAAGTCCTTTCACTCACTTACAATACACTTCAATCATCCCAGCCGTTCTACCTTCGTCAGTTGTTCACCATCCAGCCACCTCGTTCAACACGCTCCTCATCCTCCATTACACTGCTTCGCCCTCCCATCACTTCATCACTGAAATTCGCAAACCGCTCCATAGCCATTGCCGTTCCACCTCTCTGGAACAAACTTCCGCCAGCACTTCGGCAAACTTCCGACCCATCATACGAACTCACCAAAACTCCACCTCTCGCTATCTCCCCACAGGTCTTTCACTCAAAACTGAAAACATTGCTCTTTCAAAAATCCTATCCTGATTCTTCTTCTCCTTACATCCCCCGCCACTTCAACTCTAAACATCACCCACCTTAGCCGTCCATCTATCTGCCTGCCTGACTCTCCGGACTTGACCCGCTGCCTATCGATTTTGTTTTGATTGAGCGCCTGTGAATAAGCTGGTTCCCGCGACTTGGCTTTTGTGGGCGCTGTAGAAGTTTCGAGATTACGATTACGATTACGATTACATGCAAGTCTATTCTATTATTACTTTTGTCATTTCTTCCATGTATCTATGTAATTATTGGCATAGTGACAACTGTAGGCCTATCTGTTTATCTATCTATGCACCTAATTAAGTGCAGCCCTTACAAAAGGCACTTCACGCATCTACTGAGCTGTAATAGATAAGAACGGATGATAACAAAATGATTTTATCGATCCCAAAGACGACGATGATAGCGAAGACCAAAATGTGATCACATTGAGCCTGATATCTGCATTTAAGCTTTATTAGACAGCTAAAACGTGCCTGATCGAAGCCAATCTCATATTAATGGGCACCGCGTGAAAGGGAACGATAAATCGAAGGTCTAACGGACCATGGCCTTCCTCCGTTCCTCCGTCCCTCCTTCCGCACGCCCGTCCCGGGGATCCCTCTCCACCCCTGCCTTCCCTCCGTTCGTCCCTGCCTTCCCTCTGGTCAGTTGCACCGCTGTTGAAAATCAATCGATGCAGGAACGCGGATCAATTATTCAATTTTTTGCCTCACTCTTGGTCGTTGTGCGTCGCTACACAGAGAAGCATAGAAACACAAACACACATAGAGTCACGCTGTACGTCAGGGCGTGGTCTAATGTGGAGCAGTGGGCGTGGCTTGGAGAAGGACATGCGCCATGAAGCAGAGAGCGAGTCCCAGCAACCGAACGCTACCACGGTCAGTGGAGAAGTCGTCCTTTGGAAGAGAAGGAGGAGGCAAGGGAAACACTCAGTGAAGAAACCCTGTCTCCAGACGACATCCGTCGGGTAAGTGCTGGAATTAATCTGTGCCAGTGATTATGAAACAAAGATAATCAATTATTGCAATGCAATAATAATAATAATAATAATAATAATAATAATAATAATAATACTACTACTACTACTACTACTACTACTACTACTATTACTACTACTACTACTGCTACTGCTACCGTTCAGCGTTACAACTCGGTGGCCTTTCGAGGCACTTTAGCTGACCGGGTTCTAGAGGCGATGTAACAATAGCCACTGACTGCTTCCATAGTTTTTTGTGTAATTCCTGTTATACTAATGTTGTTTTTTTGAAGATATTAAAAGGAATAATAATTATAAAAAAAAAAAAAAAATAATAATAATAATAATAATAATAATAAATGATAATATTATATCAATGATGATGATGATTACTACTAGGCCTACTACTACTACTACTGCTACTGCTACTGCTACTGCTACTGCTGCTGCTGCTGCTGCTACTGCTACTGCTACTGCTGCTGCTGCTACTACTACTACTACTACTACTACTACTACTACTACTACTACTACTACTACTGCTACTGCTACTGCTACTGCTACTACTACTACTACTACTACTACTACTACTACTACTACTACTACTACTACTACTACTACTACTACTACTACAACTACTACTACTACTACTGCTACCACTACTACTACTACCACTGCTACAACAACAGCAACAACAACTACTACTACTAAGCTATACCATTAATAATACTACTACTACTTCTACTATACATATACTTCTGCTACTTCTGCTATTAATAATACTAATAATACTACCACTGCTGCTGCTGCTACCATTGCTTTTACATAAATTATTACTGCTGCTACTACTACTGCTGCTATTACCATTACTGCAACTACTACTGCTGCTACTGCAACTGCTAATACTGCTGCGACTACTACTGCTTCCCTTACTGCTTTTTGCTGTTGCTACTTCTCATATTCCTGCTGCCTCTGCTACTGCCACTGCTGCTAATAATAATGATTAGAATAACAATGACTATAATGAAAATACTTATGGAACAAAGGTCGCTAACCCTCGCTCGGCTGCCTGGAACATAATATAACGCGAATAAAATTGCAATAACCGGGGCAGCGTCCGTAACTGCTATGAATGAAAACACAATTGTTGATTCAACTGCGCAACATTCTTCGGTCTAATGCTTTATCGATGTGACATAAAAGCGTGTATACAATGCAGACAACCAGCGCTAAGTGGAACGGCCACAGCTAGCTTCCATTTGTAGCAGGCCTTTTACCAATTCAACCGCTGCAGTATATGGCACGTGCAAATTGTTTTGATTCTGCTATTCAGACTCTGCCAGGGCGCCTACGTGGCCCGTGGGCTCAATTGTGACCAAAATGTGAGGCGTCGTTGCGTAGGAGTATGCTAGGTGCCTTGGAGCCGAAAGGTTGCGGGTTCGAATCCGCCTCAGGCCGCCGCGTAGGGACCCTGAGCAAGCCCTTTACTCACAATTGTTCATGCGCTTCGGCGTGAAACTCCGAGTCAGTGTCCGCGCTACTGCTGCAGTAGTCGGGATCGCTTCTGTGTAGTAAACTTGAAGGGGCGCAATAACAAAGTGCTCATGGAATCAAATTGAAATATTGGATCCGTACGGGAGTCTTTTGTGAATCCCATGTAACGACCATGGAAATTCCCGAGAGATGGGCAACCGCCTTTAATCTATATAGACTAGATGGACATCAAGGAAATATTTTAGCTCCAACTTCCGATGTGGGTCTACGGCTAATAGCGGCGAAACAACAGGTCAAATGCTCTGGTAACATGTCTTGGCTCTGGTCGTTTTCCTGTCACAAGGCTGCCAGGATTTTTTGCCCGGCTGTGAATTTATTTGAGACACAAATCGTCCAATGTAGGCCTAATACTGGTTATTTATAATCATGACTGTCCTATATATAGTGTATATGCCCTGGTTACACAGAATGCCTGGCGTACTGTATAGTGTATATGCCCTGGTTACACAGAATGCCTGACGTAGTGTATAGTGTATATGCCCTGGTTACACAGAATACCTGACGTACTGTATAGTGTATATGCCCTGGTTACACAGAATGCCTGACGTATAGTATATAGTGTTTTTGCCTTGGTTGGACAGAATGCCTGACGTACTGTATAGTGTATATGCCCTGGTTACACAGAATGCCTGACGTAGTGTATAGTGTATATGCCCTGGTTACACAGAATGCCTGACGTACTGTATACAGTGTATATGCCCTGGTTACACAGAATGCTTGACGTACTGTATAGCGTATATGCTCTGGTTACACAGAATGCCTGACGTACTGTATAGTGTATAATATACACTATACACTACGTCAGGCATTCTGCGTAACCAGGGTATATACGCTGTATATGCCCTGGTTACACAGAATGCCTGACGTACTGTCTAGTGTATATGCCCTGGTTACACAGAATGCCTGACGTATATGAAAAAGGCCAATTTCCTCCGATTGGAAGTGATTTACCATGGAGGATCGGAAAGGAGAGAAGGGGTTGTGCAGTTCTAAAAATTCCTTAAAAACAGCCCTGTAGCAATGCGAGAAGGATGCATCAGGCAGATCTATGCTGACATCGACCTTACAGTGGCATTTTTTCTATTACGAATTATTTCGTTTTGACGCCAATAAATAGCATAAAATATTCCATTTTTATTCAATTATAACAATTTTACATGCTTTTAGCTAATTAAATTTAGCCTTGTGGCCCACTAATGTCCTTCAACTATAGAAGAAAAAGGGGCTCTATACAGTCAGAAATGGTTGGGAACCATTGGTCAAACGGATCAAATGGAATGGAACAGAATGCCATGTAGTGCTACGGAGCATGGAAACGGAGCGTCGAAATGAAATTATGGGACAACAGTAATTGACCTCATTCAACTCAACGATATCATATCGCCGGGAAAATCTATTTGCCGACGATTCATTCGCGTCAATTGTCGCCAAACGAACAACACTAGATGTCGTCGACACAGCGCTCAAGGAAATGCAACACTGTCGGCGTTGGGGTGGGGTGGGGTGGGGGTGGGGGTGGGGCAGTGGCGTAACTACGGGGGGGCATGGGGGGGGCAGCCGCCCCCCTAAATGAAAGGGCTGCCCCCCAGCTGCCCCCCAATCCCTGCGTTTGTTTTACTTTTTACTTTTACGAGTGATAAAGAATTAAAGAATGTTATATAATTTCTGACTTATTTTATTTTTTATACAACTTCCTGTACAACTTCTTATAGGGTGGGTGATGGGAAAGTGGGACAGGCCACTATAGTGCACTGTGGGACAGACAAGCTAGTGAGGGTTGCATGCGTATTATGTCCAATACTGTAATACATCCAAAATCTAAAAATACATAGTCTATGGCAATATACCGATGCCGATGCACGCTTTAATTGCCAACGGTAGCCACCCCATCATTTTAAGCTGCACCCCACTGCCCCCCCCATGAAAAAATAACTGGCTACGCCACTGGGGTGGGGTGGTTATGCCCCCAATCCTCATTCGTTATATCATGGCTTTGATGGCGCGTCAAAATGCCAACTCCACCACTGGTTGCACTCTGCCAGTGCCAATCCCAAGCCTGGATAAATGAGGAGGGCGACAATAATCATCTCTGAAATGGCAGCGTCGTTAAACGGCAACGAGCGTCAAAACGCATTTCTTTGTCGAGCGAAATTTCGTCTGTTTACGGTATACATGTATAGGCTTACTGCGAGAAACGCCAGGCACCCCAGAGGAAGGACGGGTGAACAGGAAGGAGGAGGATAGGGTTTATGGTAGGAGGAGCTCGCATCCGTATCTATTGATCTGCTACAGCGATGTAGGCCTTTGTATACGGACAAGCGGTGGATTATCGATCGATGGCGATCGATCCGCGTCACTGAAATCCCACGTCTGGCTGCAGGATTAGCCATAGACTGGCTGCAGAATTAGCCATAGACTGGCTGCGGAGTTAGCCATAGACTGGCTGCGGAGTTAGCCATAGACTGGCTGCAGAGTTAGCCATATATAGACTGGCTGCAGAGTTAGCCATAGACTGGCTGCAGAGTTAGCCATAGACTGACTGCAGAATTAGCCATAGACTGGCTGCAGAATTAGCCATAGACTGGCTGCGGATTTGGCCATAGATTGGCTACAGAATTAGCCATGGACTGGCTGCAGAATTAGCCATAGACTGGCTGCAGAGTTAGCCATAGAATGGCTGCAGAGTTAGCCATAGACTGTTAGGATCATAGAGGGGAGCCAGCTGCGACGGCTTAGCTACCACAAAGCCGATCGCCGTCATCTGAATCCCATTTCAGCTTCGAGGTCTTAACGTGGCTGCAGAACGGATTTTATTCGCATTGAACGGTGGCTTATTATACAGTGGCTGCTGGACTGTTGCCAATTTGAAACAGCTTACACCTTCAGTTACTTCGCACAACGAATTTGACGATGGTGCTTTGTGAAATGTGCCATTGATTTTTCTAACCTAAACCTGCAAACAGAGGTATCACCCTATGGAGCAAAGAGGGCTTTGTATACATAGGCCTACAACCCAAACCTAGGGTACATTCGCAGCACTGGGTCATGCCGTTTTTGCACCTTTTGTTTTGATCTGGATACTTCGCAGTTTGAAAGTGCTGGACAGAATAATTACATAGTAAAATCTATCTAAATCACAACGAGGTCTGCCTTGCCTGTTTGAAGTTTTAGAACGAGAGCGAGTCTTCCGAAGTTTCAGCTAAATCAAGTCTAGTCATAGGCATAATTCTAAGTTGCCAATAAATTGTAGGATTAATGATGAAAATCATTAGCCTATCAACACTTTAGGCTATGCCTCAGAAATGCAGAATTATCGATGAATTTGATCACGCAACGTCTCACTAATAAACGTTCACGTTGGTGAATTTATTTTAAAATAACGATATCAGGTCCTGTGTCGGCGCTAGGGGGGCTAGAGGGTCTAAGCCCCCCCCCTAAAAGGGGCCATCAATTCTTTCTTCCATGTAAAGATAACATTTTCGCACTATAGAAACCCTCTTTAGCCCCCCCCCAAATAACCGCAACGGTACGCACGAGGTTTGCCAGACAGTTTGGGCGGACACGGAAAAAGGATCATTTCGAGCAAATGAATAAAAAAGGTCGTCAGAAATTTTGGCGACTGAAAATGGGCAATTTTCTTCCGCAAATTCAGCCCCCCAAAAACTGAAATCCTGGCGCCGCCACTGATCAGGTCAACATTGTGGAAGAAGGATTGGGGCCGAATAATTGCTTTTCAGGGTTTTCAGAGTTTAATTAGTATGTAAAACCAATCAACAAAGACTGTTAGACTGGATGATGAAAGATGGCTATCAGAAGGACAAAATGAAAGCGCAGAACAGAGATGATTGGAGACGTCAAACATTCGAACCTGCCTAAGGGCAGAGCACGAAAAGAAAGAAGAAAACCAATCCAAATGTCAATATTATATGTTGAATATTTGCAGAGATCAGCATAATTTATAGCGTCTTTAAAATTTTGTTAGGCTTAGTGGCGGCGCGAAGATTTAAGTTTTGGGGGACTGAATCTGCGGGCGGAAATTTTCCATTTTCAGTCGCCAAAATTTCTGACGACCTTTTTTGGTCATTTGGTCGAAATCTTGGAAATGATCCTTTTTCATCCGCCAAAATTTCTGACAAATCTCGTGCACACGTTTACGTTTTTAGGGGAGGGCTAATCATGCAAATATTTCATTTTTACAAGGGAAAAATGGATGGCCCTTTTAGGGGGAGCTTAGCCCCCTCTAGACCCCTGGCGCAGCTACTGGCTATAGGCTATGGCGCTGTGCAGAAGTTCAACATTGAAAGACTGTTGAATGAAATATGTTCGTATATTAGCCTATATCAAGAAACCGGAAATTTCCAGGGTCCTGACAACACAACACAACGCTGCCGTCATCGATCCTTTGAGGCTTTGACTGTCATTCAGCCACAACATTCGCGCGCTCGATGTTCTTGATATCACCTGAAGCAAAGAAAAAATTTCACGATTTTTTTTCATTCGTTCGAGCAGTGTTGGAGGAGGGGAGACCGAAGGGAGGGGAGGACCGGGAGGGGATATTGCGCTGTGGTCAGGAGTCCGTTTTGCATCCAACTTTAGCTGGACTGTCGTCTCATCTGCGATCACTGCATGGAGTCTGGATGGCATCACATAACTCAATTCTAACCTTGCAACCTCGGACGATTCAACCTCTGAGCAGATATTGGTTTTCTATAAACTCGGTCTGTTTAATATAGAATGCACAATGGCGCGTGGGACAAGGTCAATGTCTCCTCCGGCGAGCTGCGTCTCAATATTTGCGGAAATATCGTATACAAAACTGGGAATATTGCTCGCATGATGTTCGCAGTGGTCATCTGGTTGCTGCGTTCGAAAGGTTCCTCCCTTCCAACCAATCTCGCGTTAATGTGCCGCAGAGTCTGCGCCCAAATAAATATCCTAACGCGCGATTTGTTTGTTTCGCCATTAGCAGAAGTCCGACATCTTGATTGATCGCGGGATTTCCGTTCCTAGAATAGCTAACGATAGAAGCCAGAACCTGCTGCGTCCGTCGAATGTTTATACAAGGAACGAATCCTGTGCAAATTAATGATCAAAATCGAATGTGTTTTCGATTGCTGCGTTACTCGTATTGTAATAAGGGCAAAACAGTGCAGTTTGTTTTGGAACTTTTGTTCACGCTGCATCGTATTCTACAGGGTGGCTCAAAAAAAAACGTACCACCGGGGAAAATGCGATATCTTCGCAGCCGATCGAACTTTTTCTGCGAAAATTTTCCAATTTGTAGGGGAATGAATTTCCAACAATACCTGAAAGTTTCATTTGAAACTTTTCATGTTTGCAAAAGTTACAGCTGTTCAAACTTAAAATTTCGTTTTTTCAATTATCCGCGGAAAATTGACGTCACTTGTAGATTTCCAAGTCAAATGATATCACTTTTCACTACGACCTCAGCATTCGGTTTTGCAGTTTATTGTAAGGTATAATGAGAGTGTCCACTCCCTGCCTTAACACAAGCTCAAATTCTTTTTGTGAAGCTCAGTATGGCCTTGTTGGTCGGGTCCTGCGGCAACTGACCCCACATTAGCAGCAAGACTTGCTTCAGCTGGCCAATGTTCTCCAACTTGGGATTAAATGTCTTGCAGCGTTCCAGCATAGCTCCCCAGACGTGATAAACAAGAGGGTTAAGGTCTGGCGAGTTTGTAAATCATCTTTGCCAATGCATTTACTTCAGTTGATGTCAATAAGGTAGCGCCATCATAATCAACCTTGCCGTGCGAGCAAGCAGGCGCACTGTCCTGCTGCATAATAAAACCAGATGTTAGAGCATACCTGGTCTTCAATGAGTCTGGGTAAGCGAGTTCAATGATGAGTTTGACATCTAACCTACTGAATGGGATTAATTGCAGTCTTTTCTTGCAGCCGCAACACACGCCGGCATATCTGATGCCGAAACCACGATTTGCTTTGCAAACTTGACCTTTCGATTACCAAGCGAATTTCGTGAAAATCGCGCTTTTTCCGTCAGATCAAGCGACCACTTCCTGCCTCTCT
>OX457040.1:29146599-29159099 GCA_949752735.1 Lumbricus terrestris
AGGAGGAAGAGGAGGAGGAAGAGAAGGAGGAAGAGGAGGAAGAGGAGGAGGAAGAGAAGGAGGAAGAGGAGGAAGAGGAAAAAGAGAAGGAAGAGGAGGAAGAGGAGAAAGAAGAGGAAGAGGAAAAAGAGGATGAGTAGAAGGAGGAAGAGGAAAAAGAGGAGGAAGAGGAGGAGGAAGAGGAGGAAGGGGAAAGAGAGGAGGAAGAGGAGATGGAGAAGGATGCTGTCAGCGCTTCAGTAAACT
Organism: Lumbricus terrestris; assembly: GCA_949752735.1. Lineage (NCBI taxonomy): Eukaryota > Metazoa > Annelida > Clitellata > Crassiclitellata > Lumbricidae > Lumbricus > Lumbricus terrestris. The sequence continues at coordinate 29,146,846 of OX457040.1, forward strand.
CGGATGACGAAGCGATTATGCTTGAGCGAACAGCCTTAGGAGGCAAAAGCGTAGCGGTAAGAAGAGAAAGAAAGGGATAAAAAAGACAGACGAACGTAAAAAGAGATTCTGTGTAAGAAAAAAAGGAATGAAAGCGTATACGCACACCACGCACAAACACATGCATACACACATAAATGATCATAACGATATACATACATACATGCATATATGCGTGCATGCATGTATAATTGTATAATATACATTTTCATGGTTATATTCATATATACATACATATTCAATGATTATCCATATATGCATGCATACATACATACATGCATACATACATACATACATACATACATGCATACATACATACATACATACATACATACATACCTACATACTACATACATACATACATACATACATACATACATACATACATACATACATACATACATACATACATACATACATACATACATACATACATACATACATACATACATACATACATACATACTTACATACATGTCACACATACATACATACATACATACATACATACATACATACATACATACATACATACATACATGCATACATACATACATACATACATACATACATACATACATACATACATACATACATACATACATACAATGTCATACATACATGCATGCATACATATTACATACATGCATACATACATACAATGTCATACTTGCACAAATGCTTATAGGACTTGTATATACGCACATGTACAATTGTACATACTAAATCTTGTATGCTATGTACAATGGTGTGATGCCATGTTGATTGTTGAAGTACCATAACACAATGCACCGTTTGCATCGCTGGCAAAATGGACAAAATAACTGGCAACATACACAGAGAGACGGAGAGAGAGAGACACATAGAGCCTGAGAGTGACAGAGACAGAGACAGGCGATGGGTGATACAGCTATATATATATATATATATGTGTGTGTGTGTGCGTGTGTGTGTGTGCGTGTGTGTGTGAATGTGTGAGTGGCTATAGCGTATCATATCGAAGCGTATCAGCAACGGGTGGGATAGTGAGCTCTTGAGCTGCGTGCATATTATAAATAAAGCAAATGGATTGCTAGACATTTTGTTTGTTGTCGTTCGCCTATAATAGATTACCGTCGTCTAGATGCACTGCAGCAGATGACAACAGACATCAAGGCAGCAGACACTATTGTGGAGAGGAACCCAGATATTGCTTTCGTTGGATGCCGTGCGCTGCTGCAGAGGTCAATATTAGACGCTGAAAGTCGATGGGTGTATGTAAAGGCACCTTGTCGATAGTACTCTGCTTCGCCGGATGTGTCTGCGGAGCACTCGGAATCTTCCCCTGGGGAATAACTCGACCTCAATGCATGGAAGGGGGACTTCCCTTTATGATATAATCGATGAACCGATGACGTTTCGATCAGACCGCACGAGGCTATGCAGTCTTGTCTCTCTTTGTCTCTCTCTCTGTCTCTCTCTGTCTCTCTCTCTGTCTCTCTATGTCTCTCTCTGTTTCTCTCTGTCTCTGTCTCTGTCTCTGTCTCTGTCTCTGTCTCTGTCTCTGTCTCTGTCTCTGTCTCTGTCTCTGTCTCTGTCTCTCTCTCTCTCTCTCTCTCTCTCTCTCTCTCTCTCTCTCTCTCTCTCTCTCTCTCTCTCTCTTCTCTCTCTCTCTCTCTGTCTGTCTGTCTCTGTCTGTCTGTCTGTCTGACTGTCTGTCTGACTGTCTGTCTGTCTGTCTCTCTCTCTCTCTCTTGTTCGGTTCTGCTGGAATGTGCAGCGACGCGGCGGACTGTTAGGGAACCAGTGGAGAAAGCTACGTCTAGGCTATTAACTACATGTATGGCAGCAATGCTACAGATGATGATGGTGGTGGAGACACAGGTGCAGGAAAGAGAAATAAAAACGCAAGAGATGGAGAGGAGAGACAGACGTACATGGACTAAAGCAAATGGAAGGAGACGAATTAAGGCATAGATGCTTGTTATAGTCATAGCCAGGGTGAGAATTACCGGGATGTATGGGGTTTCAACCCCCAGTCTTTCTTAGAGCCCATAGTAAAGTCTGTTTTCACACCTTATAATTCCAAGTGGACCATAGTCCAACCCAGCTATTTTCCACAATTTTCACACTGGTCATATAGCAAAGTCATATAATAATTATACATGCTTGTGTATTTCTGCTAGTACACCCTTTAACGTTTAAGTGCTCCTTTTCTTGGGTTCTTTGGGACTGCCCCTAGGTAAAGTAGCCTAGTGCAAGTGAGAACCAGCAAGACCAAAATAATGAAGTTTCACTATCGATAATAATATTCTAACTATCATGGCATCGGACCTTAGCGATAACGTATAAAAACGAAAGTAAGGTCTCTTTATACTGTTATAATTAGAACCAATATTGAAACTGAAATACTGATCGTAGCGAAAACAAAATATAACGAAAACAAAAAGATGGACCTACATCGAAAATTGGCAAAACAATCTTTTTTCAATTTTATTGTTTAACATTGAATGTCACTCCTACACACAGATGTCCGTACTTCTGATGATATCAATAGCTGCACTTTTTAAGTCTTTAACTGCATCTATGACCGACCAATCTGTTTTATTCTGGCAACTCTCTACGGTAACTCGACGCACAGTGTTTAATCTAGTCCCCCTCCTCTGGGGGGGGGGGAATTGGGGTTTCTGGGGGGGGGGAGACATTTGAACTTCCGAAGGACGCTCGTGATGCGCGTAGCACCGAGACTGGGAGGGGAGAGGTATGGGGAGGGGGATGCGTCCCTCCCCTTCAGAAACTTTTTGAATTTCCATGTTGCAATGGCAGCATTTTAAGGTGTCGTCTTAAGAAAATAGCTGTACTTTTTCAGTGACACATTAGAAAATTTTTGGATTTCCACATTGCAATGGCTGCATTTTAAAGGGGTCATCTTAAAAAAATAGCTGTACTGTTTCAGTGACCCATTAGAAACTTTTTGAATTTCCACATTACAATTACAGCATTTTAAGGTGTCGTCTTAACAAAATAGCTGTACTTTTTCAGTGACCCATTAGAAAATTTTTGGATTTCCACATTGCAATGGCACCATTTTAAGAGGTCTTCTTAACAAAATAGCTGTACTGTTTCAGTGACCCATTAGAAACTTTTTGAATTTCCACATTGCAATGGCTGCATTTTAAGGTGTCGTCTTAACAAAATAGCTGTACTTTTTCAGTGACCCATTAGAAAATTTTTGGATTTCCACATTGCAATGGCAGCATTTTAAGGGGTCATCTTATCAAAATAGATGTACTGTTTCAGTGACCCATCAGAAACTTTTTGAATTTCCACATTGCAATGGTAGCATTTTAAGGAGTCATCTAAACAAAATAGCTGTACTTTGTCAGTGACCCATTAGAAAATTTTTGGATTTCCACATTGCAATGGCAGCATTTTAAGGGGTCATCTTAACAAAATAGCTGTACTTTTTCAGTGGCCCATTAGAAACTTTTTGAATTTCCACATTACAATGGCAGCATTTTAAGGTGACGTCTTGACAAAATAGCTGTACTTTTTCAGTGACTCATTAGAAACTTTTTGAATTTCCACATTGCAATGGCTGCATTTTAAGGTGTCATCTTAACATGATAGTATCATATATTATAGTAGTAAAATAATGTCATTATAATCATATAATAATAAATAATATCACGATATATTATAACACTTCATGTAAAACAATGATGAAAGCAGTAACTAAAAACCAATATCATTTCGTCAAATTTTTCTGGGGGGGAAATGTCAATCCTGGGGGGGAACTTCCCCCCCAGAGACGCCTAGATTAAACACTGCTCGACGCATTGTGCACTTTTATTTATTTAGGGCCTATAGAGTATACGGTTAAATAAGATTTTAAATGTAAATGTAAATGTAATCGGATTTTTATATAGCGGCTGTCTAATGGCCTCGACCCTGAGGGTGAGATCCTTCAGGCTTCACCACCGCTCGCCCGTTTGAATGGACGCCACGCCATTTAGGTCCCCGTGGACGGACCGTGCTAGCCCGAGATTTTTAAATCTCTGAAATAGCCACCTTCGGGATTCGAACCGCGGCCCGCACGCTCTCTTTCACAGACGCGCGGCCGCCAGCTCTCTTACCAATGTAGCTAACGTGGACTAACCGTGGCGTTCTATCACAAAATAATTGCTGGAAAAAACTTAAGGTGGTAGAATTAATTGAATGCGATATCGATAAACATGAGAGAGAATGAACTTTCCGACAACGATATGGAAAGGAGAGAGGAGGAGTTGAGGACTCAATAATTGTGGGGCGCGGTGGTGTAGTGGTGGCGTCGCTGCCTTGAAACCGGAAGGTTCGAGGTTCGAATCCACTTCCCCGCGTAAGGACCTTGGGCAAGTCCTTCACTCACAATTGCTCAGCGCTTCGGCGTGAAACTCCGATGCAGTGTCCGCTCTGCATTCGGGAGCGCCTCTGAGTAGAGAGAGCTTGAAGGGGCACTATAACAAGTGCACATACAAACAAATACAACTCAACAAGCCATAAACATCGCTTGCCACGATCACATGTGGACCATAGAATGAAGCAAGACTTTAGTGTTCTTTGTTGCGCTTATAGAGACTTACTTTGTATCGCACAGATAAGACTGGGCAGTCCATGTCTGGACTTGTGGGCTAAGGAAGACATGACATCAAGCGGAAATGGCTGAACAACTATGACTATAACTAAAACTTGTAATGCTATAGCTGAAGGGGAAAGTTTTGTCATCGTTGACTATATCTAAAACTAACAATCACTAGATGCTAAAACGATTTATTTATAAAATGTAGCCTATAGGCCTAATAACTAGAACTAAAGAGATAACCGAAACTTAACTAGGCCGCACAATTCAAATAGTTTCATGTGGCCTACACAGCAGACTATAGTCGTGGTTAATAATAGTCTAATGGAACTGAACCGGCACAGAAGCATCTGCACTTGAACCCGCACAAGTAAAACAGCAGCGCACAGTATACATAGTCTAATGTTTTATTACGAACAGGAAGAAAGTTTGGGAAAATAGATTTTACAGTTGCCGGAGAACCGTTACAAAGTGAACTTCCCTATTTATTTAGCCCATGCATTTCAATACAATGTAAAGATAATAATTGCGATAAACCGATAGCCTATTTACTGTAGGCCTAGGCTAAACTGTCTCATCACGTTTAACAAGGATATAGTTAGACCCAATCAGTTACAACTGACGCCAAATATGGTCGAAATGACGGCGTCGTTATTCGTTAAATAAATGTTAGGCTACTTATAAAGCGCTTCTCGCAGCATTAACCTTTCAGAAAGCGCTCCCAGTGCGTGCAGCCCCGATAGAAAAGGCAAGTTTTGAGACGAGAGAAAATTACGAAAGACTACCAGAGAGGATGGCAGAGCGAACGGATGGATGACTAATGCAGGCAAATGATCTGGATTGAGCCGTGGCGATCCTGACGCGGGGAACAAATAGGTCAAACCGATCAGAGGACCTATAAGAGGACGCAGCTAAGTTGCAGAAATAGGACGAAGTATAATATCACAAAGATACTTTGGAGCAAGACCCAATTGAGACTTGAGAACCAAAATAAGAACTTTAAATTGTATACGAGCAGATAGTGGACGCCAGTGAAGTTGTTCAGTCATAAATGTAGAAATATGGGAGAACCGAGGAAGACAGGCAATGAGAATATAGCAGCAGCATTGAGTACAGACTGTACAATGTAGAGAAGCTAGCCGAACCTTAGGGAGACCAGCAAGGACAGAGTTACAGTAGTCAATCCGAGAATAGACGAAGATGTGAACAATATCTATGGTCAAAGGAGAAACATATTTGCGAATAGTCCTTCACTGGAAATAGGAAACCATTGCAACTGCCCTATCATGTTTTAGCAATGACCAACTGGAAGGCTTGCACAGTATATTGTAGTTACAAGGTATGAGTGGACAGCAGGACATAGATCAAACGTTCCGTAGACTGTATTCATGGAAGTCTCTCTCTCGCTGAGTCGATCTCAACGTTTTAGCCATCAGTTGCTGTTCAAAATTCGTAGTATATGGACGGACGCATCGCTTATTTTCTGTTGCTAGACGATGCGTACAAATGCACTGCGCTATCATTCTATTCAGTTTCTGATGTAGGTCCCTACATACATAAATAAATAAATATATAAATAAATAAATATATAATATGCAGGGAAGAACATTATGACGCATGCAGCGAACAACATTCAGACAGAAGCAACGTCTGCATAGTGCATACGACTGTATATACGGTGCGCGCACTGCGCTGTGGAAAAATTGCTTCTCTCTCTCTCTCTCTCTCTCTCTCTCTCTATATATATATATATATATATATATATATATATCGTTACATATGGGCTATAATATCCAGAGGCCCATAACAACTTTATATCAACGTTTTCAGCAGTTGTTCTAGCGACATCTGCCAGCACAACTGTTATATGCCCCACAATTTACTGTTGCAATTGTTGCTCAACTGACAGTGTTGTATTTGTTGCTTTGTTTAACACCGTCAAAGAATTGGTAAGTTACCCAAACTAATCAATCCACTACAGGTTGCAAGCATTGTAGGCTTGTGAGAGACTTCTGGTATTTGAGGGTCTAATGACGCTTATAGGCTAAGCTTCGTTCTAAGGGCGCCTCAACAGCAGGGTCCCATGGGTAAATTGGGTATGTAGCCATAATTGCACATTCATGTAGCTTTTCTTTAAGAAAGCTGTTCAGATGTGCTGAAAACCGGATAACATAAGACAACGATCAACGGGAGTAGTATTCAGTCACTGACAAAGTAAAGGGAGAAAGGTTATAAGCGGCTGACATGCCGTGTGTTTCAATGGCACACATTGTGTCAGAGTGAAAAGATCCAATTGCGAGCATTCAGATATATCTTTCATCAATCCATATATTATATTGATTCAATAAAGGTTTTCATCAATCTGTCAGTCAATACGCACGCCAGTCTAAAGCCACAGACGAGCGATGTACAGAAAGGAAACAGTGATAGAAAGAGCAAACAAGAGGGAAGAAGACTTAAACAAATAACAGTCAGATTGACAAAATGAGAAAAAAGAAGCGCTGAGTAAATATACATTCACGAGAGAGAGAGAGAGAGAGAGAGAGAGAGAGAGAGAGAGAGAGAGAGAGAGAGAGAGAGAGAGAGAGAGACTGAGAGAGAGAGAGAGAGAGAGAGAGAGAGAGAGAGAGAGAGAGAGAGAGGGAGAGAGAGACAGAGAGAGACAGAGAGAGAGAGAGAGAGAGAGAGAGAGAGAGAGAGAGAGAGAGAGAGAGAGAGAGAGAGAGAGAGAGAGAGACTGAGAGAGAAAGAGAGAGAGAAAGAGAAAGAGGGAGAGAGAGACAGAGAGAGACAGAGAGAGACAGAGAGAGAGAGAGAGAGAGAGAGAGAGAGAGAGAGAGAGAGAGAGAGAGAGAGAGCACAACCGATTCATTGAGAAGTCTTGTTCCATATGACACAGCGGTAAGGAAGGAATTACAGGACAAATAAGCAGCACAGGGAGTTAGTACTAGACAGTGGACACGTATAGTCAGAGGCAAATCGAGGCTGGTTGAAGCAGAAAGACAAACAGACAAAGACACAGACAGACAGACGAAGAGACAGACGGAGAGACAGACAGACAAAGACACAGACGGAAAGACATGGTGGAAAAGCTGGGAAGAGTTATGAAAGTTCAAGCGAAGCGCAAAGCATCGTCGTCGTCATCGTCGTCGTCGTCATCGTCGTCGTCGTCGTCGTCATCATCGTCGTCGTCGTCATCATCATCATCATCGTCGTCGTCGTCGTTGTGTATTGATTGTGTCGACTGAACACATGTGTGAAGAAGTCTTGTGCAAACTTGTCAAGAGGACGCACTGTCTCGATCCGTCGCAAAGCAGATTCTTCGTCGGCGGTGGCGGCGGCGGCGGCGGCGGGTATAGAGCGGAGTCGGCGACGACGGGGCAGAGACGGAAGCGGAAGCAGGAGGTATAGGTAGACATGGGAGGGGGCGACCATAGGACTGGCATGTGTCGCCCCTGGCGGCGACGGCGGGGGAGGGGAGGGCGGAGAAGGCGTCCCTAGCAACGCACGTCCGATAATCTTTAGACGTCGATGGATGATCCAAGATTTTTCTTCGTTGTCCGGCGACTGCAGAAGCAAAAGACAAATATGGAAGGATGGAATTCAGAGCACGAAGAGGAAGTGGAAGAGGAGGGGAGGAGAGGGAGCAGGAGTCCAGACGGAGTCGGTGGATGAAAGTCAGGATGGATGGATGCACAGATGGAGGTTCGCCGTGACTTTAAAAATGGCGCTGCTGGAAAGAAAGAGGAAGTGAGAAAGGAAGAGTGGATGGATGGATGCATGGGTGGATGGATTGATGGATGGATGGATGAACGGACGGATGGATGAATGGATGGATGGATGGGTGGATGGATGGACGACCGGATCGATGGATGAACTTGTTGGTTATATCCCTGGAATTTTAGATCTATGAGTAGATGTGTTGGTGGATATAGATGGTTCAAGAATCTGAAGGGTCAATGGTGAATATACTGCAGGGTGGGCCAAAAATAGTAATCCCGTATACGTTTGTTTTGCCAATATCTTTCCCATAAGCAAGAATTTTTAAATCAAGTTTTACAGGAATTGGCCTAACGGTAATTCATATTTATGCACCACAGCTAAATTTCACCAAAACCTTTCAAACAGAGCAAAAGTTGTATTGCTTTTGGTGAGTCCACCCACTTTTGAGACGATCCAAAAATATAGCGTAACAAAAAAGGTGACAAAACGACATTACTAAGTGACATCTAAAATAATTGTTATCTAATGAACGCAGAAATTGAGTCAAATTATTGAGAGTTAAGAAATATGCCGTTGATAAAAAGAGATCGGCTCAACGTCAATATTGTTTTCCTGTTTTCATTTAGAAGAACCAATTTCCCCAAGGATTAGGCCTACCAAATGCGTAGAGTCATGCTGGAGAAATACCATAATCTGCGGTCAAAACCAAGAGCAATAAGAGAATTATTGGTCGCAATGGAATTTATATGGGATGCATCAGTACCTGCGGAACACATAAAAAAGGCCATCAAGAACTCCACAAAGAGACTCATTACAAGTGTGGGCACTGACGGTGGACACATTGAACACGAGTTATGAAGCAATATCAAGTTTATTGGATAACAATTATTCGAGATGAGACTTAATCAAATTGCTTTTCGTTACTTTTTGTTGCGTTGCGATTTTGGATCATCGAAAAACAGTGAATTTGTTCTGTTTCAAATTGTTTGGTGAAATTTCGCTGTTGAATGTAAAATGTAATCAAGTTTAAGCCTGCAAAACGTAATTTAAAAGGTTCTTAGGACCTATATCTGGCCAATATATTGACAAAAACGCCTTAGGGGATTTTTTTGGCCCATCTTGTATAGCGACAGCAAGGTTCAGTTGGGTTTCATAGTAGGCTTAATGCATAAAACGCCGAAATCGTAATTATGCATTTAGCCTACTCTTATTGTGGATGAATGTAATACAATAGTCAGTTGCGCATAGAAACACAACATTAGGCTAATACAATGATAACCATGGGCGGAGTTTGTCAGTTTCATGAGATTTGAACTTGACGACTAAAAAAGGTCATCAGCTTTGTTTCCGGCCGAAACGAAATTTTTTTGGCGCCGCGCCTTCTGGATCAAGTTTTTAGTCCCCTCCAAAAAACCGGAAACCAAACTCCGCCCATGCTGATAACATAATTATTTTATAGTCTAGGAATCAGGGGCGGATACAGAAATCTTCGATGGGGTGGGGCCAAAATTTCGGTCTTGTGACAGAGGAAAAATTTCGTCTTGGTCACCGAAAAATCTGATGACTTTTTGTCATTTGTCGAATTTCCAAGAAAAAGGTACCATTTTATCCGCCAAAATAGTTGATGCCTTTTTTCAAAGATATCATTTCCCAGAATAACCGTACCATTTTCTCCGCAAAAATAACTGATGACTTTTTTTAGTCGTACAGGGTTCTTAAGCCCTGATGTACGGACCTCGTGGGGCGTGGGGAGTTGCCTACGAAACTACTCATGTGGGGGGGCCACGTCAACTTTCCGAGCCAGAATAGCTGGTCAAAAATAAAGAAATTTCTAAATGTGGGGGCGGGCATGGCCGGATTTGCCCCTGGACACGTTCTTGGTATACCAATATAATAACAAGTCTTTTAGCCGATCAGAGAGTTGAGCGATGTTTGTGGCAATGGTAAGCAGAAGACCTCCTCGTACAATTATCGCAGTAGATCTATATCTTGCAAGCGCAAACTATGTGCGATCTCTTCACAAACATAATACATTGAGATGTAGGGGACAGAGTTATTTTTTATGCAATCAAATAAATTTACCTAAAAGTAAACATCGCAGAAGGACATAAGTTTTTTCAGTAACTAAACTGAGATATATTGGGGCATAATATTATTGTAATTGCAGTGTAGTTCGAGTAAGTGTTGTGCAGACAATAATTCTAAGTGCTCGCGAGACATCATGAAGTGCCGCCGAACATCAAACCGAATGATCGTCCGTGTGCGTGATATTGAATAGATATCCAGGAATACGTCAACATGGATCTCTTTCTCTGTCTCTGTCTCTAGACTCTGTCTCTGTCTCGTTGTCTGTCTGTCTCTCTGTTTGTGTCTGTTAACATTTCTGTGCGTCTGTGAGTATGTGTGTCAATGTGTTTATGTGTCTGTGTGCCTTGTTGTGTGTGTGCGTTTGTGTGTCTATGTGTCTATGTGTCTGTCTGTGTGTCTGTCTGTTTGTCTGTCTGTCTGCCTGTGTGTCTGTCTGCCTGTGTCTGTTAGCATTTCTGTGTGTCTGTGAGTCTGTGTGTCTGTCTGTCTGTCTGTCTTTCTGTCTGTTTGTCTGTCTGTCTGTCTGTCTGTCTGTCTGTCTGTCTGTCTGTCTGTCTCTCTCTCTCTCTCTCTCTCTCTCTCTCTCTCTCTCTCTCTCTCTCTCTCTCTGTGCAAGCGTGTTGCCGATGCTTTTCCAGAAGTCACCTGGAATCCGTGGAATGATGGAACTGCCTGGCGAAAATGAATGCAAATCATGTCTTTGAGATTCCCTCCTACGATTTCTCTTCTCCATCAGCACACTTTGGCATGAATTTATAAGCGATCCCCGTCGACCGAATACGTCACAACACAGGGCGTTGCTATGGCCGACCAGCCCAATACATGACCGGCACATGAATTGCAGCAAACCACTTACATCCGGTATGTGGGGGGGGAGAGGGCCGATATATAGGCATAGGCACTAAACCATGATTATAAAAGTATGGTCGTAGGACATGAATATGCAAGAGATACAGTCACATGAATATGCATGAGATACAGTTGCTGCTGAGCGTTTCTATGCCATGAGTACAGCAGCAGCAGCAGCAGCAGCAGCAGCAGCAGCAGCAGCAGCAGCTATACGATGTAATGTTTGTGCTTATATAAATTCAGTCCACGGGGAGTCGTACTTATTCTGTCGCCTCTCCTTCATTCCGGCCGGTCGCCCCACCGTCCGTCAGCGTATCTACATGGAAGCAATTTTGTAGGGAATTATGCAGGCCCGATCGGGGATTGAGATGGGGAAGCCACGGAGTGAGGCAGGAGGGTAAGGGAGACGGACCAAGGGCCTGTTTGGTCGGCGGTGGCCCGTCCGACCGACCGGGCCGACCGACCGACCGACCGGCCCGACCATAAAAATCCTGCTGGCAGATATCTGTAGCAGATTGATAAGGTCTCGCCGGCGCTTTACATTTAGAGCGTGTCTTCATGTTCTCTCTCTCTCTGTCTCCTGTCTCCATTCCTCATTCGTTCCCTTTCTAGTTATATCCCTGTTCGCCCGGTCCTCTCTCCTCTGCCATACATCCTCCACCACCGCCCTCCCACTCCCCAGACCCAGTCACATGCTGGACGCGGTGGTGTCCATCGTGCACGACTAAAATAAGTGTGGCTTCCGCGATAACAAGCAAATGATGTCTGGCATGCAATCAAACATGCTCACTACAGTGTAGACAGGAGTTTATGTCTGACTGTCAGATGAAGACAGAGTTAAATGTGTGTGAGTGTGGGGCTATGTGTATGCTTCAATGCCATGGAAATGATGCGTTCCTGGTTCGTTTAGTCGCATTAGTGTCCGGTGATTGTTAGCCACTGTTCCTCTGCGGATGTC
>OX457040.1:29161599-29169099 GCA_949752735.1 Lumbricus terrestris
GCATGCCGCACACTGACCATGCATGCCGCACACTGACCATGCATGCCGCACACTGACCATGCATGCCGTACACTGACCATGCATGCCGCACACTGACCATGCATGTCGCGCACTGACCATGCATGCCGCACACTGACCATGCATGCCGCACACTGACCATGCATGCCGCACACTGACCATGCATGCCGCACACTGACCATGCATGCCGCACACTGACCATGCATGCCGTTCCTTCCGCTTTTCCTCCTTCCTTCCCTCGATCCCCTCTTCTGTTTCCATTATGTTTTCTCTGTGTTCCCCTATTTCCTTTACTCCCGCACCCATATATACACATGTTCCTTCCCATGCTCGTCTTTCGCGATAGGAACCCGCGCCTCCAAAGCCATGTTTACCTAACACGCTCGAATTACTGTTCGATCCCCCACAGCGTCGTCGTCGCCATGCCAACCGCCTCCCCTCCAACTCGCTAGATGGCCGTTGAATATATAACAGTACGTAGATGGCGGTTGGCAGATGTCTCTAAACTCCGTCGGTTTTTTTATGAATATTGATAAAGATCTCATGGAACGCGACGACCGGATACAGCGGTCATCTCCGATTGCCCTCGTCCTTGTCGAAATGTCCATGCACTCGAACGACATCCATTGTTATTCCATTCTCAGTCGAATGCCCGTTCCTTCATTGCACGCACGACTCATCGTATTCCCTCGATTGTTCACAATCTGTCATAATTATTTTGTGGACTGCATTCCATCGGAGAGCTTTTTGCTGAAACTGCATGTCTCAATCCTTTTTTTCTGCATTCCGTAGACTCACCCTGTCGAAGAATATTTTATTCTCCCAACAGAATGATAGAGCCCATGAGTAATTTCAAAACTAGCAATTTACGTTGTCACGCCCAAACTATTTCAGATAAATATTTATGCAATTTTCGCATGATCAGAGGCTCAGAGTCACGATTGGGCAAACGCTCAAATTTGGTCGCTGGCTTAGATTCCGGGCGACGATGAGAGCAGGGAATTTATTTATATATGAAGGGCACTTATATAGCGCCACCTCAGGAGATTCAGGACTATTTATTCAGAAGCGCTCCCGACCCAACTTCGGAATAACTAGGCCCTAGGTGGGGCGCTGATCGGATGGCTGGATATAAATGTCATAAGGCTGAATATATTTGAACTGTCAAGCAGTGGTGGACTAGTTTCTCTGGCCAAATAAACAGTTTCCTCGAAACCAAGTTATAAACGAATAGGTCTGTACATAAATGTCACCCATGCATTCACCTCCTGCCACCCATGCATTCTCCTCCTGCCACCCATGCATTCTCCTCCTGCCGCCCATGCATTCTCCTCCTGCCACCCATGCATTCTCCTCCTGCCACCCATGCATTCTCCTCCTGCCGCCCATGCATTCTCCTCCTGCCACCCATGCATTCTCCTCCTGCCGCCCTTGCATTCTCCTCCTGCCACCCATGCATTTATGCTTTGTTACAGACAAACGTCGACGAAAGCGGTTGCAAGCCAACTAGGCTATGAGCCGAATTCGAGAAAATGAAGTTGTAAATGCATCATGACCATGTTTGGCAATCACATAGACATAGTCTATCCGACTTCAGACAATGAAGAGTCAAGGGTAGCAGAAAGAAGAAGTGTTTCAATTTGTCATTGACGAAGGTTTCCGGGCGGATTGACTCGATTGAGCGGTGAAGGAAGGGAAATTATTTAGATTTGCTTCCTGGAAAGCACTGACTAATAAGCAGTAGACCTAATCCATCCAGAATGGAGAGCAGTAATTGAGCCCTCGGGCACTCGTTCAGATTTGTACCAGGGTCATATCGAGTGCTTGCCGCGTTGCCCTTTCGTCCGTTTTATGCCGTCGGCTGATCCTTCGGCCGCCCGCCTCAGCCGAACGTCATTTTATCGGTCAATTATAATAGAAGAGCTTTGTCGGGCAAACGACGCGATCGCTCTATACGGCATTCTACGGTTTACCGTATTTCCGAGAAATTTCGCCCCTCGCGTGCAACGTTTGGCTGGATCTTGATAACGTTATCTGCCATGGTGTGTGTGCCTCGCTGTTACATTGCGTGCAGCGCCGCGTTGGCATAATTATGACACCACGGCGTATAGACGAACAGAGAGGCCTAATGATGATTTAGTGAATGCTGCGATCTATAGCGCGTGTCATCTCGCTATTCTTGCAATTATTTGCGGATCTCTATTCCTGCTTAAGATAAGCTTATTATTTATATAGCGCCATGAGTATAATGCGCAAGACGGTCAAATTGTAATGCGTTTCTTTCATTCATTTATTTATTCATTTATTTCTTTATTTATTAATTCGTTCACTAATCCACACAATCGCCATCCAGTCAGTCAGTCAGTCAGTCAGTCGGTCGGTCGGTCGGTCGGTCGGTCGGTCGGTCGGTCGGTCGGTCGGTCGGTCGGTCGGTCGGTCGGTCGGTCGGTCGGTCGGTCGGTTGGTCGGTCGGTCGGTCGATCAATCATTCAGAAAGTCTTTCGATCGTTTAACCAGTCGGTCAGTGAATAGATCTATCTGTCTGCTTAAATCTATCTGTTTGTCTGTCATGTTCTTTCCTGCTATCGAACTCGATATTGAGTAATAATAACAGCGGGCAACAACAACAACAACACCAACAACAACAATAACAATAATAACAATAATAATAATATTAATAATAACAATAATAATAATAATAATAATAATAATAATAATAATAATAATAATAATAATAATAATAATAATAATAGAAGTAGTAAGTAGTACAGTGGTAGTAATAGTTGCAGCAGCAGTGGTAGTATAGTAATAATAATAATTATTGACATAAAAATGGCCAGTTGGCTGCGGAGAGGTATTTTGCCGTGTGCATAGTTCAAAGCATTCTAATAAGACATGACGCTGTCAATCGCTAGTGGGCGAGAGCATCGGGCCATTCGCCAAAGGTAGTTTCGGTGATAGGCTGTTCAAAGTATCGATGATGCTCTTTCTGGCAACATATACCCATGGGTATTGGCGCCATCCCAGAACAAATATTCTATTCGTTTCCACAACCTGCTACGTAGACTTTTTAGTTGGTTACGCGCCGTTCTAGTCATACTATGTTCGTGTATGTATGTATGTATGTATGTATGTATGTATGTGTGTGTGTGTGTGTGTGTGTGTGTGTGTGTGTGTGTGTGTGTGTGTGTGTGTGGGTGTGGGTGTGGGATGCGGGTGTGTTTGCGTGTGTCCACTTTGTGCTTTACTGCGATTGGAGAGCAGAGCAGAATAAAGGAGAGGAGAAGAGAGGTGCTAGTCATACTAAGTTCTAGTCGCGTAGAGGAGAGGATAGGATAGAGGATTGGTGAGAAGAGGAGCAGTCACGAGAGAAGACGAGAGGAAAGGAGAATTGAAAGGAGAGGGGCGAGGAGGAAAGGAGGGGAGAGGACAGGAGAGGAGAGGAGCGCAGAGCAGAGGAAAGGAGAGAAGAGCATATCAGAGTACAGCAGAGGAGAAGATAACAAAGGATAGGATAGGATATAGGATAGGATAGGATTGGATAGGATAGGATAAGATAGGATAGGATATGATATGATAGGATAGGATAGGATAGGAGAGCAGAGGAGAGCGGAGATGAGATGATAGAAGAGGAGATGATAGAAGAGGAGAGGAGAGAAAAGCAGAGCAGTTGAAGGCAGAACAAGATAAGATGTGAGAAGACCGGACATAAGAAGAGAATATAGGACAATAAAATGGAAAACAGGTCTGAAGAGAATATTCAAACACAAGACATGACAGAACAGGAGAGAGACTAACAGACGAGACAGGGCATGCAGAGAGAAGTAAGCACATAGTTTTTGCATACGAGAGTTGGCTTTCATCACTAAAACGACTTGTCAGGCTAAGCGACAAAAACGCCAAGCTCGTCTAAACTACCCAACCCATTGCTTTTCTATTAATTTAATCGTCACCAGAGGACTAAAACACGACCACCAGAAGTTCAGCAAAACACGCCATTCCCGATGAACGCATACCGTATAAGGGCATGAGAGGCAGAACAGCACAGGATATGGGAGGATGATAGAAATAAGCAGGAAGAGAGATGGAGAGAGAATTTGAGAGAGAGAGAGAGAGAGAGAGAGAGAGAGAGAGAGAGAGAGAGAGAGAGAGAGAGAGAGAGAGAGAGAGAGGAGAGAGAGAGAGAGAGGAGAGACAGACAGAGAGAGAGAGAAACAGAGAGGAGAGAGAGAAACAGAGAGAGAGAGAGAGAGAGAGAGAGAGAGAGAGAGAGAGAGAGAGAGAGAGAGAACAGAGAGGAGAGAGAGAAAGAAAGAGAGAGTGAGGAAAGAGAGAGAGTGAGGAGAGAGAGAGACAGAGAGAGAGAGACAGAGAGAGAGAGAGAGACAGACAGACAGACAGAGAGACAGAGAGACAGAGAGACAGAGAGAGAGAGAGAGAACGACAGGAGAAGATTGTATAAGAATGGAGCAGAGAAGGTGGGACAGGGAGAGAGAAAAGAGGACAGATCAGATAACAATGTTATCTGGTCTCTTTTTCCTCCAGTCTTGCATTATAAGACAGAAAGAAGCAGATAGAAGAAGATAAGGCAGGAGGAGAATGCATGGGTGGCAGGAGAGGAGAATGCATGGTGGCGGGAGGAGAATGCATGGGTGGCAGGAGGAGAATGCATGGGTGGCAGGAGGAGAATGCATGGGTGGCAGAAGGAGAATGCATGGGTGGCAGGAGGAGAATGCATGGGTGGCAGGAGGATAACGCAGGAGATGAATGCATGCATGGTGGTGTCAGGAAGAGAATGCATGGGTGGCAGAAGGAGAATGCATGGGTGGCAGGAGGAGAATGCATGGGTGGCAGAAGGAGAATGCATGGGTGGCAGGAGGAGAATGCATGGGTGGCAGGAGGATAACGCAGGAGATGAATGCATGCATGGTGGTGTCAGGAAGAGAATGCATGGGTGGCAGAAGGAGAATGCATGGGTGGCAGGAGGAGAATGCATGGGTGGCAGGAGGATAACGCAGGAGAAGAATCCATGCATGGTGGTGTCAGGAAGAGAATGCATGGGTGGCAGAAGGAGAGAAAGAGACAGACAGGCAGGCGCGCCGACAGAAATTCCGGGCCCCTGGGCTGAGCAGTCACGGGTCCCTAAACTATCTTCATGCTTTTTGACCCAAAATTTCAATAAAAACAAATATAAATAACAAAAGGGTGGATAGGCTACGAATGAACAATAATGCATAGATCTACATTTATGATTTTAATCAGTTCTTGATACCAAGAATTTAATTTTAGAATATATTGTAATCAAAAAGCAACCCTTCTGGGTTTAGCTGCAGCAAAATCGTTTATAATATTCTGGTATAGTTCTGTATTTTGACTGCGAATCTTTAAATTGCACTTATAAAATGCTCTTTCTTCATCGCCTGGAAAATTGTCCGGATGCCTTGCAAGACCGTTTCTTATAATATTATAGCAGTCTATAATATACGGTCTCAATCGTTTGTGTAGGTAGGGGGCCTGGCGGTAGAGTGCCAAGATCAAAACCTAGCCTTTTTACAGCTCTATATAATTTCAGCATTTTCATAAGTCTTGTTAATAATGTCATCTTTTGGAATAACGATTCTAACACCACAAATTTCAATTTCATCCATTCGGTTATGATCACTAGAATCAACCGATGTAACCTTTAATAGGACTGATCACAGGTTCTGATTTATCTTCTTCTGAGATTTCGATTTGAAATAGCCTGGTGTGCAACTACCAACTTTTGCCTTTTCAAACTGCCTATTCGCTTTTTCAAACTGCCTATTCGCTTTTTCTTTTCGTTTTTGTGCTCCAAATTTGTGTTTATATTCCATCGTTACGAAAGAAAGTTATCATTTATTAATTTGCTTATAGGCCTACGTATACGATTGAAATCTGACAATGCATAATTTAGCAGAAGAGCGTTCTGAGACGGAAGTGGACGTGTTAGTTGGCAAACAAACTGATAACTAAGGTAATTGACAGTTGCTTGAAACTTGAGCAGTTGTTGTAATGTGACAGTAATATAGATCTAAGGCTATATGTAAAACTCAATAAAACTTAAACTTTGCATTGACTAAATAGTCTAAATCCCATTATAACTTACAAGTGATTATAGCCTGGGCCCGCAGTCCGCAATCAGCATATGAAAAATATTAATTCAGTGTAGCCCGGGCCCCCTCCGGGCTCCTAAAAGTCGCCGGACCCCTGGGCATTTGGCCCCCTTGCCCCCTCCCTCTCGGCGGGCCTGCAGACAGGCAGACAGAGACAGACAGACAGTGACAAAAAGAGACAGACAGATAAGCAGATAGACAGAGAGACAGAGAGAATAATTATACGGTCATAACAATTACTTTTGCCATTGTTGCTGTCAATAAATTCCCTATCGAGTTGCAGCAGAAGGATCTGATCTGTGCGTTGTATAAGCTTACGTGTCTGACTCTCGTTTCATCCCGGAAGTAAAATAGTCTTCCTATAATTAATCGGTGCAAGTTGTTTCGAGTTTTGTAATCCTCTTCTCCACTCCGTACCATCAAACCTAAATCCACGTGGTATGATCAGTGGCGTAGACAATGGGGGGTTTCGGGGGTTAAACCCCCCATTGGCTCCGAAAAAAGGTTTTTTAAGGTTATTTTTCCGTTTAAGTAAGAAAAAAGAGCAAAAAAACAGGGTTTCCGGCCATAAACCCCCCCCATGAAAAATTCCTGGCTACGCCACTGGGTAGGATATCTTCTGGAATCGATAACTAGCCACAAGGCCGTAGCTAGAGGGGTGTTTTGGGTGTTTAAACACACCCCGAAATGGAAAATGTGAAAAATATTATAATGCATTTACTAGTACATGTTGTAAAAACCATGAAATAAAACCGTGAAAACACCCCCCGAAATGAAAAATGTAAAAAATAAAATGAATTGGTTACAAAACACCCCCCGAAATCAGATCCTGGCTACGGCCTTGTCTAGCCATACTGTTGATGATATTTCGACCTCGACTGCTACACTGTTCATTTAACCTATTGACTTTTCAGAAATGTCACTCCATGTTTCGCCTTCCTTATCTGACCACTGTCCACTGTCAACTTTAGAGTTTGTTATACTAGGAATTCTCATAGATATATAGTCGGAACGCTGTTAGAGAGGAATCCCAATATAAATACTAAGTAATCAATTATGATATATTCTCTTTTTGTAGACCTGCTTTTATAGACCAGGAATATCT
This sequence comes from Lumbricus terrestris, assembly GCA_949752735.1. Lineage (NCBI taxonomy): Eukaryota > Metazoa > Annelida > Clitellata > Crassiclitellata > Lumbricidae > Lumbricus > Lumbricus terrestris. The sequence continues at coordinate 29,168,857 of OX457040.1, forward strand.
ATAAAGTCATAAAATATCGATTGGATATCACTTATGGTCTTATAGGGAATGAATTGCACTCATGTAAGTAACCTCTGGGTGTTTTTTTTACCCCAATGGCACTCGCAGGGTTAAGACACAGAAATTTAAATTGCGTTAAACGGAAATAGCGATCATATTGGAATTAATTGCTAAAATTATATTATTTGAAGCTGTATAACAGAAGCAAAGATTTCCTCCAGTTCTTTGAATTACTCAACCTGT
>OX457040.1:29174099-29264099 GCA_949752735.1 Lumbricus terrestris
GCAGCGCGGGAACGCCGTTCCCACGCGTTCCCACCCACATTAAGATCACGAAATATATCTGCAGTATGCGCGGCTGCGTCAGGGTATGCATGGAATTCGTAACACTTATATCTGCACTTGATGCTATTGTTTTCAGGAGCACTCGAGGACAAAGAAGAGAAGAAAGGAGAGAATGGCGAAGAGGAAGAGGATCCGGAGATTGTCGAAGCGAGGAGGGAGGCTGAAGAGAAGAGGAACGACAAGTATCGCAAGATAGAAGAGGAGAGAGAGTCGATGAGGCAAGGCATCCGGGACAAGGTAAGCATCGCCAGTCGACCATGTGACGTCACGATTTTAGATAACTGTGACCATCTCAGGTCTATGGGGTCAAGCAAAGGAAACACCCACACACACCCATCATCGTCATCATCGTCGTCGTCAAGAAGAAGAACAACAACATGACCATCACCATCATCATCATCATCATCATCATCATCATCATCATCATCATCATCATCATCATCATCATCATCATCATCATCATCATCATCATCATCACCATCATCATCATCATCATCATCATCGAGGTCGTCATTATCATCATAATCATCACCATCATCATCAACAACACCATATTAGTAAGTGATAAGTAAATCAGTAAGTCTAATAAAAAAAATGGCGAAGAAGTTAGCAAGTCAAGAAGAGAAGGAGCAACTCAATGAAGTCAATCGATGCCTTACATATACATATTATGATATATTTCATATATAACACGCCTTTAGAATCCTACCAAAGCAAAGATTGGCATGCAATGGGTCATACGTTGTACTTAGTGAATCAAAAATTGGCATACGTGCACAAGCCCATCTCTGCAAAAACTTTTTTCACGTCTAGCATGGCTTGATTAGTCTTTGGCCGAAGAGGAGGTGAAATCTCTATGATGGCATCAATCCAACAATGACGTAATGATTGCGATCTACGAACTTCCTATGATGTCTACCCGCGACCTCTAAGTGGTCCGACTCTATTTCGCGTTTTTTTTAAATTCTCGTGATTGCAAATTCAATTTACTTCTGCGTATTTCATTATTCCTCCATAACATAAGGGTTGTACAGTCAACTCCTAATTTACATATCTTTATATTATGATGATGACGACGCCAATGATGATGATGATGATGATGTCAATAATGATAATATCACTATAATAATGATGACGACGATGATGATGTTGATGATGATGATGATGATGATGATGATGATGATGATGATGACGACGACGACGACGACGATGATGGTGATGACGACGACGACGACGACGACGACGATGATGGTGATGAACAATGGGTGACAATGGCCTAGGATCCAGTGCATGAGCAGATGACGCATCGATAGTTCGATACCCATAGCATTAAAGACCTACATTACATTTGCATCTCACTTCAAAAATAAATTTCTAATTAATAATTATTACAGTCAGTGTACCGGGAGTATACGTTGGCACAATTAACTTGCATCTGTCTCATGCATGTATACGCTGGTTTCGTTTAGTACGGAATCCAGAAGAAGGAGGTTCCTAAGGAAGATCCAGGTCTCGAGGGAAGACTCGGTCGGAAGAAGAAGACTCCGGAAGAGCTAGCAGCAGAAGCCAACGGAGAATCATTGGACCCCAACGCACAGAGTAAGCCATGCGCATGCGCAGTTGCTTTAATGAGGTCCTCTCAATGACTCCAATAGCAATAGTGATGGCAACATCACCATGGGGTGCAACATAAAGTTCACATTTTGTCTGTACTTGCAAAATTAGAGAGGTGAGTCCACGCTGCAGTTGCCTATAGGTCATTTCCCCATATACTAAACACAAATATATTGTGAGGTGAGTAGGACTACACGCTATATACCCGCGTGTATACCCTATGCCAAAGCCATCGTGATAGGAGTTGCAAATTTGTCGTCTTATCAGCAAAAAGTTAAAGAGCTGTTGTTATGGTCTGTTTACGAGGTAACGTATAAACAATGTAAGAAAATCTTTAGACCAAATAGTCATTAATTAATGCTAAATGAAAAGGGCTTCGCCTGAAGAAGTCTTAACATCTATGACTACTAAACACATAACAACAGTCGTCTGTAATTGTTACTGCAGCTTCAATGTTTCCCAAAAATCTGGATGATCTGTCGGCAAAAGTGAAGGATCTGCCAGGAAGTGTGATGACATCCGTGTCAGGAGCAACTGAGAAATGTTCTCTCCAGTAGACTGAGAGGGATGGAAGGTAAGTTTTAGGAGATGAACAATTCTTGCTATTGCCAGAAATTCTATAGTTATTATGCATATTCTGTCATATGCCGGTGCTTAAGAATGAACCTTAATGTGCAACAATTATAGCCTAATTAAACCACTCTCGGTATAATATTTCCACAGTGTATGAGCACAACATGAATAGGCTTATGCGATTACGATGATTCATGATTCGTAGAAACATTTAGAACGAGTAGTGGAACAGTGTGTAGGGCCTCATGCACAGTATAGCCTATATCTACGAAATATCAAAATAAGCTTAATGTAACTACATCATAATCAATTTTTAATTGTAAATTATAGGCCTAGCCTATACACTAAAGCCTGATCTTTCTAACCGGGAAATTCCACCGTCACTCACGTAACATTCAGACAGAGATGTTGCAACGATTTTAAGTCTAGCACTCTATGATATGTTGATATCACTGCTTATAGCCAGAACTTTTATGCCAAATTGTTTAACTATGTTATCCGTCTTAACAGTCAAAAAAAACTTGGCAGAAATGTATATAGGCCTAGGTAGTTTTAAAAACAGTTTTTGTGTATCATAACTGACGTAACACATTCTGACATTCAAATAATTGTAGACCTAATTCATGTAGGCCTACACATCACACTCGTCTGAAACATAACTGCAAAAAATTTATCAATGTTTGTAAAATTATTAGTACAGGTTGTGGCATACATAGAAAGTTAAAATTCTTATCTAACAGTCATGTCATAATTTCAGTGGTGCCTAAATGTCACTGACGTAACATTCAAATGTCACTGACGTAACGCTTCTGAAAAGACAAACACTAGGCCTACTTGCAGTAAATTTACTAGTCATGGTTCACAAGTATGCAGGAATGCTTTATAAATTATTCAGTGCTGTTGGATACTGTAATGTGTTCAATGAGAGTGAAGAAGCCCCTTTTGTTTACCGTTACTGGCTTCATATTCACAAATGCCTTTGCATTTCCACAAGTTGGCACTCCGAGATAGCAGCTCGTGAACTGATTGAATCAGCAGCTCATTGCTGTCTGGTTGTGTAGAGGACAACTTCAAATCACTGAAATCAGCCTGACATTTTCGTGATAGCCTACTTGTAGCAATATAAACATATAATTATGATCTTTTACACTCACTGAAACAACATGGTTTAGACACAATGAAGCAAATTTTCATGTTTAAAATCTTTGACTGCAGACTATGCCTCCATTAGTGTCATCATCAATGTTTTCTTTTAAACGCTATCACATGTACCACTCATCATATTTGTATATATTTCAAGGGATATTTGGAATGGCGTGTCGAGACGGCGAATGGCATTCTGAGATTCTATACTGACCACGAAAAAGAAACGGAATATTCAGCCAGCGGACCAGTTGGACGTCAAGGACTGATTTTTTTTACTATTGTAGACTTTTTCGCTTTAACAGTGTAATTATAATTTACCATAGCCTTCTAGGTTGTGCCGCATGCAATTTTAGATATATTCACCGTACACAATAATTATAATGCTCGGCGTTTGTAGGCCTATATAATACGCTGTCAAGTTGCTTAGCATATTGTTTCAATCAATTGGAATTATAATAAACATCAGGCAAGCAAGCACGTTGTTTAAAAGAGAGAATTAATAATAAAATATAGTTAATCGAGGTGTCGCTGGAGACGCCACCAACGCTAAGGTAAACTTCGTTAGTCAGTTAGCACTGTTAGGCTATCGATATCGATGTTGAATTACAAATAAGAAATGCCTTGTATCATGGTTTTAGTTGGATCACGCTTCAATCTACGATTGTTTCCTATAGTCTATAGATGTCGTTTAAAATCACCGTCACTGTTATAGGCCTGCAGCAGGCCTATATAGTATCATAATGTAGGCCTACATAGTGACGCTGAACTCTTGCCGATTTTTGTGAAGTCTTTTCTTGAGAGGAGAGATTAGCCTATGCCTACCTGTAATTTGCAAGAACCACAGTGTTTTTGAGCGTAAGAAATATATATAGGCCTAGGCAGTTACGTCTGATATCATCAAGGCAATGGTTGGCAAGGGCAGATTTTGCTGTTCAGACACCACATGGCAAAGCATTTGCTGTAAACGCAATAGGCCTAAGCGCGCGCGAAATTTTGAGTGGCTAATGAAAAAATAGCAATCGACCAATAGGGGGAGTGGCGGGGTAACTGTAGCCTATAGTATATTTTGATACAAAGTAAAATTTGTGTATAGGCCTATAATGCGTGTGAATTAGAATTTTGCGATCATTATTAGTAGGCCTACTAGCTGCATGCGCTGGAAATTGCAATCTGATCTTACTTTGGAATTGACAACAGCTTAGTTCTCCCCCCTTAGGCCTATCGTTAATTGAAACCAAAGTGTTCACTGTTCAGCCTATCTCTTTTCTCAAGACGTAGCTATAGGGCCCTGTATGGAGGGGGGGGGTGCTTTAATGTTTTAACGCCACACGAAATGAAATGAGGTGAAAATTAAATAATGTATAGTGGTTGAACTGCACAAACTGGCCAACCCCCGGAGATTCTCAATATATGCATGCGCCTGTGCGTAGTAATTGGGCGCAGCAGCGCATAAACTTACAGGCCTGAATAATTATATATAGACTGGTTTCTTCTAAGGCCTAGAATAAAATATTTTGGTTATCGACCTATGTGTCTATTAAAGCCTAGAGAAAGTGGACATTTACACGTAATTATGGCAGATGGTGCATGGCCGAGTTTCATTTCTGATTCCCCTGCTTGTCACTAGGCTCAAGTTGCGCCCTCCCTCCCTCCGTGCTGCATTGTCCACAATGATAATTAGTCCATCGGGCCTTCAATTTACCAGCCATAATCCTATAGCCCTGGCAGCGGTGGGGGCAGACGATCGGTATCCTATCAACAGGGCAAATTTCAAAAGGGCGCAATCAAATGGGCGAAAATCAATTAAGAGAGCGCATTGTTTTTAGATCGCACGAACAATGGGGCGAAAAGACAAAATATTGTAAGAGTGATCAAAAGGGCGCAATCGCATTGTTTTTAGATCGCACGAACAATAGGGCGAAAAGACAAAATATTGTAAGAGTGATCTAAAGGGCGGAATCAAAGGGGCGCAAATGAATACAACGAAAAGGCAGTCAAGGGGCGCAAGTTTTAAAAGACCAAAGGGAACCGTAAAGGGTAGGGGAGAATGTCCAGCATTGGGACATTTTTTTCATTTTATGGCATATAATCTGTTAGTTGCAGTACATGCATATTGTTGATATAGTCCGAAACAGCAACGTTTCATGAGCCGAACATGATTTTATTGCATTTTTATCACAAAAATAAACTCCCCAAAATTAGAATTTTCCGTTGTGAAAAAATGTGTCCCAATTCAGGCCATAGTGTCCTGCATTGGGACAACGCATGTGGAGCATTGGGACAAACAATAGATCTGGTTCCAATCATAACTAATAGCTAGAGTATAATATATCATATTCCGGTTGACAATATCTAAATGAGTGACTAGATTAGATTAAACAATATTATCAAAAATTTAATCAATATGAACAAGCTTTCGTTGACCCAGGCAATCATAATACAAATTGGACTTACTGGTCAATTTCAAGTAAGTTAATTCAGTGTATCATATCTTTACCAATCCTGATAGCATTCTGGTTAACACAATATACAGTAAAACCGTTTAAGTTTAATTTCTTATTATGAATTTCCTGCGTTGAGATTGTCCCAATGCTAGCCATGGGCGCATGTCCCAATGCAGGCCATCAATGGCCAGGAAACTTTTTTGAGATAATAAAGAATTAACTCAGTCTGTGTAAATTCTTTATTAGGCCTATCTCAAAAATAGTGCCCTGGCCATTGATGTAACTCAGTGCATTACTCCCAAATTTCACCATATGCTTTGCAATACACTACTCTAACTAATTTTCTGGTATTTTAAGCTAAATAAGCACTAGACATTGAATGCAGTAGTTGATACTGCCTGAGTAAAAAAATATTTTTTAGGCCGAAAATTTAAATTTGCAATATCTCTGTAGAACGTCTTCTTTAATGCAGGATAAGACGTATGATCAATCGCCACATGAAATACGTTCCCTAGGTGGCGCCACACACGATAACATATAGAGACGACTTCTGTACCACCACTGTCCCAATGCAGGACCTGTCCCAAACCTGGACATTCTCCCCTAAATAAAGAGTGTGTTAATAAGGTGACGAGCAATTGAAGCCCACTGGATTGAAACGAAATGATGAAAAAAAGAATTTTAACAGGTCTGTAAGAAAAGGACGATAATGAAATGAAAGCTGGATGAAGGGTCTTTTACATGTGAAATAAAAGCTGGATTGACGAAAATAATGTTTAAGAAATGGAAGCAAGATGATGGTTCTTTTATTGATGAAATAGGAGTTGGATTGATGAAAATAAGGCTTAAGAAATAGAAGTTGGATTGACGAAAATAATGCTTAAGAAATGGAAGCTGGATGATGGTTCTTTTATTGATGAAATAGGAGTTGAATTGCTAAAAATAAGGCTTAAGAAATAGAAGCTGGATTGGAAGCTCTTTCAGCGGTGGATACATGCACCCTTTTGATTGCATGAGGCCTTTTACACATGCGCCCTTTTGATTTCGCCCTTTCGACCGTGCGCTCTAAAAACAATGCGCTCTATTCATTTTCGCCCTTTTGATTGCGTCCTTTTGAAATTCGCCCTGTTGATATTATAGTGAACCCAGACGATCGCGTCCACTAGTTAAACATATTGGAAGATAAGACATGATCGAGTCCACACGAATTCCATGTTAACCTAACTGCTGGTATGCATGGTGACCAAGGGCGGATACAGAAATTTTCGAGGGGGGGCCAAAATTGTGGGTCTTGTTGTTGCCGCCGAAAAAACTGATGACCTTTTTTTAGTCATCGACCAATTTTTCGGGATAAAGATATACCATCTCAACCGCCGCTAAATCGACGGGGGGGCCACGCCCCATACAATTTTTTAATGGAGGGGGCCTGATGTCCTGTTTTTCTCTCCCACTACATTTATTTAATGGCTTGTTGAAACCAAATGGGGGGCCACGTCCCATGCAATTTTTAAATGGGGGGGCCATGGCCTGATTGGTCCCCCTGGATCCGCCCCTGATGGTGACAGACATGGGCGGAGTTTGGTTTCCGTTCTTGGAGGGCTAACTTATGAGTATGCGCCTTCTGGGAGGGGCTAAACCCGGGAAAAGATACCGTTTACACGGCAAAAAAACTGATTCTGGGTCTTCTTGGGGGAGGGGACTTAGCTCCCCTTAGTCCCTGATAAACTCCGCCCATTGTGACATAGTCGGGACCATAGGCCTATTAGATCTATGGCATAAAACGTGCAGTCTACATTAATAAGGTTTAATTGGGTCTAATAGTATTAGGACAATTCTTTCATTCGATCCTTTCATTTCCAAACGGCGGGTGTAGGGCTGTAGCATATAATATTATATATATAATGCGATAAGCATAATTTAAATATAGCCTATTTATATATAGGCTATATTTAAATTATGCTTATCGCATTCTTCCAAACGATGGCAACAATAATTATTAGCCGCAACCTATAGGTGGTTATAGGCCTAAGACTCCCTAAGTGAAACCTGAATGAAGAGTTTAAAATTGCGCCTAAAACATTATCAAATTAGCACAATGTCAAGGCGTCGCTCTCTGATCGACCAGTCTTGACGAGTGACCGCTCATTCGCACCCATGAATGTCGCCCGAATCATGAAGCTTTATTGCTTTCCTAACCAGAGGCCGTACGTAGGCCTACTGGTAAATTTTGAGGTGAGTATTAAATATGCCTACACGCTACCGAGAAAATCGACGCCCTTTTTTACTCACCGAAATTATACCCGCGTGTAGGCCTAATATCTCGTTTTCGGAAATAGGCCTAAATAGACACACCCAAACGAGGATGGCAGCGGGCTCCTACGGACACTGGTCTCTTAGTTCTTGATGATGATGATGATGACGACGACGACGACGACGACGACGATGATGAGGATGATGATGATGATGATGATGATGATGATGATGATGATGATGATGATGATGATGATGATGATGATGATGACGAGGCCTACACATGCGCGCTGTGCAATGTCATTTTCTCCGGAGGTCAGGACGTAGGCCTACGTAGCCTACTGTACTGGTAAATTTTGAGGTGAGTACGCTGACCGGGAGAAAAACCAACTTTTTGGGCCAAAAATCTCTGACGGCTGTCGAAAATCTGACGACGTTTTTTAGTCATTCGCTCCCGATTTTGTGAAAAATACACCTAACTATCCTTTGCCTTTTTCGTGCGTATACCCACACGCTCTTTGTGAGTTGAGTAGGCCTATAGGTTACGCTGTATACCCGCGTATACTCGGGTTTGCCGCGGCTGGTTTTCCGCGGTGAGTATCGGCTATACAATGCCGTTTTCCCGAAGGTAAGAGTAGCCTATATACGCCGTACTATACCCGCGTATACCCTTCATTGCAACCCTGCCGGAGGTGAGTAGGCCTACACGCTGCATACCCGCGTATGCCCTCGTGTAGGCCTACAGCCCTGATTTAACTCATTTAATGACAAAGTGTGAGAGCTGAGACAATTATTATGCTAGTTAGCCTACATAGGCCTAATTATGGGTTCTATGCTACTTTTTGTTTTGTTGCAATTTAAGTAGAGACCTGTCTGACCTCATTTTTTACCTACCAAACCCTACAACAAACACATATTAGGCCTATCAATGATTGAGTCATTAAACGAAGATTATAATAATATTGATTCAAACCCAATATTTATTTATGTTGCTTATAAGCTTAGCCTATATAAAATGAACTTATGCTTAAAACCTTTCTAAAATTAGTTATAGGCCTATGTAACATGCTGCGTTCTGCCAGCCTGGAGTGCTGACTGAACGAAAAATTGAATTGAATTGAATTGCACGCAAATGAACGAAATTGATTGGTTAGCGCGAGAAATCGATGGTGATGATGATGTTGATGAAAGGTATAGCGCTATAAAACAATCATGGCTGCCCGACGCTTAGGCCTACTGTCGAAAGTGGGAAATCCCGAAGCATCAAGTAACATTACAAATTTAATTCATCGATTTCTTTTGTCTTTAACAGTGCATACTGCTTAATGACTAATAATACTTTGAAACTTTGCAGTAAGTGACAGATTTGCACTATAGTTAAAATTGATAACGTAAGAGTTTGTATTGTATTTGCATGCGCTAATTTAAAAACTGGCCTGCGAGTCCTGTCTCGAGGGTTGGATTGACACCTCCTGTGGGTTTTCCGTCTGTTGCGATCCAGATTATGATTTTACGGGGACGCATCCATAACTGGAGACTTACGAAAGCCGGTGGATGGATGAAAATAGGTGGATAATAAGTGAAGTGAAGAGATCTAATGTTGTGCACATCTTAAGGGATGCAACGATAAGATTGGCATATTTGCAGTTGATGAGTTCAACCTATTATGTCATGTTATGCTGAGCGTGTATAATCCCGATGTTTTCATTTGCGTTCACATGAAGTCATGTCATGCGCAGATAACTGAAAGCGGCGGATAATTGCAGTCGGTACGAGAGACGTTTATGGTGTCTCAAAATAGCGACGTCAGAGACACAATTAATTCTGTAGGTTCCTATTTCTGGAATGCCTGCTTACAATTAGGTTCCACATTGATCATCACTGATGGCCCTGATAGACCATTGTTTTGCCTCCATGCACATGGCTGAGAATGGATTTCAGAAAATGGAAACCCTTTCCAGCTCCTGTTTTCCTCAGTCACATATACCCGCTATAAACATTCTCATACCTTTACCAGAGATCAGCTTGTTTATTTTCACTCTGGACTTTATGCTTAAACATTAAATATTGCTAAGACAGTTCTGTGTTGAGAAGATTGTATGTGTTTACTTATTTTGAAAACTGAGTTTGTAGAAAGAGTGTTGGTATGTTTTAAAAAAGTTATTTCTTTTATTTATAAATATAACTATTTCCTATGTAAATCTATTTCCTAATATTGTAATAAATAGTGTTTATTATAATTTGGACTTCTGACTCATCAAGGTATTGTATTCAGAATTTAATGTGTATGTATAGTGCAGTCAGTAACCGAAGGTTTATAAGTATGTTACATGAGGGGAATTTTAATGGCAGTCCGACAGAAACCATGTAGCAAGTTGCAACTATTAAAGATGTGTTATGGCAGGTATGAAGGTTATTCATAGCAAATACGTCTAGAATAAAAGTTCATAATGATTTATACTGTCTGAAGCATACGATTATTCAGTTATGACTTAAAGAATGTTTGCATAAAAAATTCATGTTAGGATGAAAAAATTATTCATACATCAGGCAATGTTCAGATATGTGTTTGGTTCATGTTTGGTGTAATGTTTTAAAAGTTTTGATTGCCGTGCGTTTCTTATTAACTCCTGGCCAATCAACTAATTAAAACTATCCTTGGTGGCAGCGGTGTGGTTTCCAGTCTCCTCCAGTCTCTTCGATATCGGTGGCGTGGTTCTTTGAACGACAGTAGATGAGTAGAATAAAACACAGTTGATTTTCCTTTCTTATTATAGACGTAGCTTGATCTCTTACAGTGTTTTATTTACAGGTATTATTATCGGTTTTCATAACGCGTTGTTGAGTCTTCGTACAGTCGTTTCCTACACTTCGCTCCTACACTTCGTTCCTACACTTCGTTCCTACACTCTCCGTTGATCACCTAACGTACTGCCTTTTCTAGCAGTCTCATTGGCGCAATCTCTTCCTTGAGAGCTGGTTCCTCTGTTGATCGTTCTCGCCCTAAAGCCTTCTGAGAGTAAAATCCCTTTCTAGAGTGGACTCCTCTACCGACCTTTTCGCCCTGACGATTTCCAAGAGTGAACCTGAGTGAACCCCTTTTCGAGTAGATTCCTCCTTCCGTTCGTTTCCTCCGGCCGCATTCTCGGAGTGAACCCCTTTTCGAGTAGATTCCTCCTTCCGTTCGTTTCCTCCGGCCGCATTCTCGGAGTGAACCCCTTTTCGAGTGGATTCCTCCTCCCGTTCGTTTCCTCCAGCCGCTTTCGTGGAGTGAACCCCTTTTCGAGTGGATTCCTCCTTCCGTTCGTTTCCTCCGGCCGCATTCTCGGAGTGAACCCCTTTTCGAGTGGATTCCTCCTTCCGTTCGTTTCCTCCAGCCGCTTTCGTGGAGTGAACCCCTTTTCGAGTGGATTCCTCCTTCCGTTCGTTTCCTCCGGCCGCATTCTCGGAGTGAACCCCTTTTCGAGTGGATTCCTCCTTCCGTTCGTTTCCTCCGGCCGCATTCTCGGAGTGAACCCCTTTTCGAGTGGATTCCTCCTTCCGTTCGTTTCCTCCGGCCGCATTCTCGGAGTGAACCCCGACTCAATATTTCGTCCCCTATTTATCCATTCCTTCCATTGCCTGCCTCAGCCCCTTTCTATCCATCCATTTTTCTCTCCTTATATGGTCATCTTCACTCCTTTTATGGTCATAATTCATACCTCCGTTTCTTCTACCCTAGGCTATCTCTGCACAGTCCCCTTACTATTGCCTTTCCGCCTGCAGTGTACTACTGTCTGCCTGCTCTGAGTCAGTCTGCGTCTTCCAGTCTGCGTCTCTATGTATATATATCTATATAATATTTATATCAACCTCGAGTCCTTTACGTTTCTAGTTGTCGGTATTCTATATTTAATGTTCAGTTTCATACCTACAGTGTTCAATCTAATCCACATAGGCCTAATCGTCTTTACGTATTCTAACTATACTGTTCAGTTTCATACTATATTATTAAACTTCTCTACGCAGTGTTCGGTTGCCTATACATTATTCGCATCTGTCCCTCATAACCCAGCCCCCTCTTCCATTACATCATCCAACTTCAAATGCTTCTGGCTCCAGGTCGAGCATCAGATGGAATGAACTGTATGGCCGAGGCTCGTTGGACTGCGGTTATGTTACATGAGCACAAGTGATCAATCGTTCGTCACCAGGCCTTCGTAGCAACCGTTGCGTAGACTCCTCACATAAAAATACACACAAACAGAATCGGCTAATATGCAGCATAAAATCTATCTACTTAACAAGTTACATTGTTACTCTAACATTAGTCTATATAAAGACTATTAGTCTTCAACACGATTAGTTATCCGAGTGTGCCCGAGATAAGCCATCTGCTTAACCATTTGCTTCCAAGACACATAAAACACTTAGCCTATTGTTTCGGTCAATTTTCGACAAAATTTCTTGCTTGAGTTAAAGTTATATTAAATTTCCATTTCCCATAACGAGTCTCTCTAGATCTATGTCTGAGAAAGTGTTCATTTTAAACTTCTCGCGTCACTCGATAACAAGCTTATAACTTCACATTAGAATCCATCTACACATGGGTAGACCTATTTATAGGCTATGACCGCAAATTCATTATTCATCTAGCCTTATAACTACAGCTAAGCACGACTACAGTTTTCCTCTGTATCGAGAACACTTTTCTTGTCTCAATGATCATATGCTTGTACTAGCAGAGTTATTATATTACAGCTCATTGGTGTCAATCTGTGACACTCACACATTTACATACTTAGGCCTATATTTATACCTCACACATTTCAAGCGACTCACTCTATCCATATGTTCTCCATACGCTCTCCATGCATCCGCCATCCTTCCCATTTGTGCTCACTACTCATGCTTCCTATTTTGTACGCATTTTAATCCATCCCTGCATGCACTGCTATTCAGACAACCTCTTCCTCCTCCATGGCAAATCATCCCTCCTGTTCTCATTGCCATATGCATTGTCATTTCGTGCCATATTCATTCTCCAATTATAGTCACTTTTAGCTGGACTCCGCCAGTCCAAAGACTCTCCTCTATACTTCATTCTATTGCACGTCCAATTGGTCACACAGAGTCTGCTACCAATTTGTCTCCTAAATCTCTGATCCATTCGATCTCCATTTTCATGCATTGAGGCCTTAGTGTATTGAGGAGTCCATGCCTCATACCGTTTATAATTAGCCCTAACATTTCGCCTCCCGAGGTAATTTGTATTCCTCCTGCAATCAAACCTATTCGCCTGCTCATTCGAACGATCTGCTCCATATAAATTCACTGAATCTCGTGGCTGTCTACCCATCCAGTTTGAAGCACGTGACTTGTCATACTCTTTCTCTTTCTTAGTCACTTCATCTTCTGCTCTCTTTTCCTCCTTCGGCTTGACCTTTGAACCGTTCGCAGCATGTGCAATCCGATCCCTTTTCACATCTCTCTTTTCCTCCTTCTGCTTGCCCTTTGAATCGTTCGCATCATGTGCAATCCGATCCCTCTTCACATCTCTCTTTTCCTCCTTCTGCTTGCCCTTTGAACCGTTCGCATCATGTGCAATCCGATCCCTATTTCTCTATCTTCTGTAACCCCTTCCCCATCATCAGCATCCGTCTCGACATCTCCTTTCTCTCTTCCTCTCCTTCTCTCATACTCTTTCAGTCGCCTAATCATTTCTTTCCTCTCTAGACCAAATGGTTCAATCTTTCTAGCGAGACATTCATCCTCCAAATCCTTTTTTTTATCGTTTCAAAATCTGTCAGTATCGCTCCATAGTCACAAGTAGCCATTTCTTATGAATATGACAGTTACAATAGAGTTACATTCAGTTTTACAAACCTACTCTATTTAACGTTCAATCTTACAGGTTAACAAACTCTGATTCAGATTATCATAAACACAACACTCGAAATCCAACAACAGAATCTTCTCACCGGATTATTACACCGTGTGTAGAATCTTTTTCAGCGTCCGTCTCAGTACGGGCGTGTCGTTGATTTCGTCTCGCACCGCGTGCAGTTTGCTCCTTCGTTTCTTCAGTCACTGGCTGTTGCCGTCGAGTATGCGGTTCCTTTGACCTCTCGCCCGTGCTCCAGTCTGCAGTCGACTCCTCCCTCCGTTGCTATCGCCCTCTTTCGGTCGATTCCGTTGGCTCGGTAATCTCCGTCAGCGTTTTCTTTAATCCTCCCGTATGTTGATTAGCCTTCTTTTCTGGTCTAATCCGGTTGATTTAGCGACCTCAACGTTCTCGCGTACAACGTTCAGAACTTTAGACAGTTTTCTCTTCCTTTCCAAAGCTCTGTACGCTACTCCAGTTTTATCGTCTTTTATTATTGTTTTAAGATTTATTCCTCCTCTTGTCGTCTCTTTGCGCAAGCCCCATGTAATGTTTTAAAGTTTTGATTGCCGTGCGTTTCTTATTAACTCCTGGCCAATCAACTAATTAAAACTATCCTTGGTGGCAGCGGTGTGGTTTCCAGTCTCCTCCAGTCTCTTCGATATCGGTGGCGTGGTTCTTTGAACGACAGTAGATGAGTAGAATAAAACACAGTTGATTTTCCTTTCTTATTATAGACGTAGCTTGATCTCTTACAGTGTTTTATTTACAGGTATTATTATCGGTTTTCATAACGCGTTGTTGAGTCTTCGTACAGTCGTTTCCTACACTTCGCTCCTACACTTCGTTCCTACACTTCGTTCCTACACTTCGTTCCTACACTCTCCGTTGATCACCTAACGTACTGCCTTTTCTAGCAGTCTCATTGGCGCAATCTCTTCCTTGAGAGCTGGTTCCTCTGTTGATCGTTCTCGCCCTAAAGCCTTCTGAGAGTAAAATCCCTTTCTAGAGTGGACTCCTCTACCGACCTTTTCGCCCTGACGATTTCCAAGAGTGAACCTGAGTGAACCCCTTTTCGAGTGGATTCCTCCTTCCGTTCGTTTCCTCCGGCCGCATTCTCGGAGTGAACCCCTTTTCGAGTGGATTCCTCCTTCCGTTCGTTTCCTCCGGCCGCATTCTCAGAGTGTCAAAATACTTCGGGTAATCATGGAAGTTATGTCACATTAGGCTGGCATTCATGCCTTCAAATTATAAACCGTATTTCTTATTGTAAGGGCTGCTCGTACCATAGCCTGCTTTCTTGTCTGCTCTCACCTAGTTTACAAGTGTCAACTCGGTTTCTTTAGGTAGTTGTGCTCTAGAAATTTCTATATTCCTAAAAAGCCAGCTTTTCACAAATGCTTAGTCAGAACAAAAATAGGCAGGCAGGGTCAAAATTGGTTCAAGATCTACAGAGAGAATGAATTTGCAATTGTCTAGTTTGCTACTGATTACAAATGTAGTGATAATAGAATAAATGCACATTTCTGTTTTGTACTGCTGCAACTCCTGGGTAGGCTCTGAATGGGTGCTACATAAATAGTCATAATGAATTAATGAGCATGGGTCAAAGCTACTAATCTGTGGGCTGCTGTTAGATCAAAGTCTTACGATAGGGTTTCTACTGCATCATAAGTTTATTGTTCAGGAATTTATGTGCAGTCAATTTCATAAGTTTAGAATATAAACTCAGCTGTCAGTTTTTTCATTCCTTTAAGATTCTTGCATTTATTTGGATGACATCAGTGTTTTCAATTGATGGCTCTAAGTAGTTTCACATTAAGGACTTACACAAGATCCTACTAAAGCAAGTTGATTGCACACACTCTTTCTTAACCCTTCAGCGATAAGCATGCACTGAAGTGTATGGAAAAGCAATGCAGCTTGGCATTAAAGTGTTAAATATTGAGAAATCCAGCCAATCAGTTAACAGAACTTTGTATACTGATATGTAACATGGTTTACTGAATATTGTTGAAAGGAAATAAAGTATTTATAAACAATTAAGGCCTAAACAATGTAACTGAATGAACAATACTGGCTGCATTGTTCAAGTTGGTGGTTATTGACTTTTCTGATTTAGGTTGATTACTTGACAGATTACGATAAAGGATGGTTGATTTTTGTGAAAAGCCCCGCAGTGCTGTCCTTCATTAAATCATGTCAAAGGGAGATTCAGATGACATCTGCACAGATGGTGACTGTCCTAAGGAAGTTCACACGACTCAATTTTCCAGTCTGACTAATAGGGAAACATTGCTTATTGAAGATCCACAGACAGACCTTCCCAGCTGTGTGACAGAAAAGACTGTACAGACCATTACAGTTGGAAGGATGCCGTCGACGGTAACCATTTCGAAAGAGGGATATGAAATCCTTTGCGCTGAACTGAAATCAAAGGACCAAAGGCTGAAGGCAATGAACAACATTCATTTACTAATCAAGGAAAAAGATGAAGAAGTTTTGTCACTGAAAGAGAGGAACCGGGCGTATGCAGATGCGCTTATGCTGTCTGAAGTGAGACATTGCCAGCTGCTGCGGATCGCAACACGATTCGCCAAAGACAATGCCGACCAATGTTCTTCAGATGCTGACCGGAAAGCGAAGACCAGTTCAGCAAATGATTCTGAAACGGAAATATGCGACCGGGACTTGAAGAAAAGTGCTGAGACTGTATCCCGTCGGGATCCAGCATTGGATAATCCGAAAGATTATGCGAAGAATACTTTGGAAGAAGATTCAGAGATGCTGAATAACAAAACTCATGCCTCAGAGGATTCTGCGCATGAGAACAGCAGTCTAGAAGCTGATGCAGCATTGGTTCAGCATTATCTGCCTCTGGATGGTTTTTCTCGCACATTTTTGGAGCCAGACTTAAAAGAGACAGACCGTGCACTGAGCAAGAATGTCTCTGATGACGCTGTGCAAAGGACAACTAAAGAGGAAAACCAGGAAGAAAGTGCACAACAACAGCAAGAGCTAAATCCAAGGGGTTTACCTATGCCTACATATGCACTGCCGAGGAAATTCCCAGGGGTCTCCCAAGATCTAATCAACAAGCTGATCAAGCAGAATGCGCGCTTAAAGCTGATCCTGCGGCAGGTTATGAGCAGTCAAGGAATTGGTGTAGAAGATTACCTGGTAGGTAAATATTACTTAAATTTAAGCTATTATGCAAAGCAACATAGTTGTTGTACTGGTAATTCGTAGATGCCTTTTTAATTTGATCCTTGCACATGAATCCAAGTTATGGTATCATTGGCTGAAGCACTAGTTAGCATGGGACAACAGTTGTTCTAAGACACATTATTATAGTAAATGGCTCGAAAAATATTAATTAATTGTACATGTTGTACTATGTTTTAAAATCACTTTGCACAGGTTCTTCAGTAAAATATCATCGAACATTTAGTAGATTAAAGTACTTGTAAGTCACATTACAGATTTATAATGCTAACAGTTATCTATGAAATTCTGCATGTAGCACAACTGTAGTAATGCTTTAGGCATCATTTAATTTTTGCTCACGAATGAATACATGTAATCAAATTTGTTGCGCAAGCCAATAGGATGCATTCATTAAAGGCCACTAAGGAAATCCATGGGGAAACAGAAACAATCTACCTGGTAGATGAGTGAAAAGTGTCCTGGAAGAAGTTATAGTCAACGAAAGATTTAGTCACGATCCAGATATATTGGCTCAGTCTTGACAGAGTGAACAGCTGCTGGAGGAAAGTTTCAGAGTTTTGGGCCAGCAACAGTAGAGGCATGCCCATCAGGGCCTAGTCTGGTATTGTTTTTGAACAATGTTATCTGTTAGGGGAGTTTGTATGGTTGATGCTTTGTGGCAGGTGAGATATAAGGCAGAAAATGAGTATGCATCTTTTCCAGTCTTTACCTTACATTGCCTTACTTTCAAATAACCATGTTACAGGATCGACAGGAGTATGCAAGTGTGGTTGAACAGCTGAGACAAGAGCTGAAACTAGCTAAGAATCGAGTAAAAGATCTGGAGGAGCTTCTGGCTTCGGTTGAAAATCAGGACACTGATGGACTGAGAGCACGTAACTTGCAGCTTCAGGAAATGGTAAGAATGACTGATCATGCAAAGTCCTTAATGAAATTATAGCAAATTGTGCAAATAAATTATAGGAAATATGTCCAGTGGAACAGTGTTATTTCTTTTGGGTTTATCCATTGATTCCAATGAACTACCGCAACAAATGAACATGAACTTTTATTTGGTGATCAACAAAGTTTACAAAATGAATTGATTTTATTATTAGTGTCAGCTATTCAACAGTGACTTAGATTCTGTTGTGTCATTTCAATTTTGGTAAACATTGCCTTACTTTGCAACTTGAATGAAGAGATTGTAATTATCAGGTATTCTTAAACTGTTTCTTCACCTGAAGACATGAGAAAGTATATATTCAAAGCACTAATGATTTAATTGTTATCATTTCACCTGGAATTTTTTAAACACGCTTCTAAGGCAGACTTATTATCTGCTATTGATTGGACACAAGCATAAGAGATGCTATGCTACTTGTAATTTCTCTGGTGCATCAGTTGCCTTGATTACTGTAACTGACTTTTTACAGGTGTGACAAAGTCAAATTTGCAGAAGTTGCAGCAAGTTCAGAATTCTGTTACTAACTAGAGTCATAAATAATACATCAAATTTTGGGCATTTAAAACATCTACCTCTATCATTGCATTGGCTTTATGTTTCAGCAAAGAATTTGTTTGAAATGGGGGAATACTTAAACTTTGAACTGTAGCCAACCACAGTATTTAAAAATCAAGTTCTTTTCTCAATGCTGTCGCTATTCAACAAGGTTTTCTGTTGGCCTGTCTCTGATTTTATCTGAATTTGAAATTGTTCTTTGTGAACAAGCATTTCGGTTGCTGATCCTTGCCTTTGGAATATCCTGCATCTGTTTCAATTGCTTTTCTATCACAGGGCCATCTCCTCTTGGCAAGTGATCTTTTGTTCTTGCTGTTTATTTATGACTTGATTTGTGATGTCCTGTACTTTGGACAATGGCACCATTAGAATTTTGACAATTAATTAAAAGGTCATCAAGTCATATGAGAAACATGCTCGAAGTCGTTCTGTGCCGAAGTCTGAGAACCACTGATCTAGAAGCATTGCTTGTTTTGTGCAACTGATGGATGGAGGAGGAGAGGAGGAAAGAACTGAAATATAGAGGTTCCACTGAGGACGGTACTTTCCCTGAATAATGCACTATTCAGGGAAAGTACCACGGTGGAGTGGAATAAAACTGGAGAGAATATAGGAGAGATATTTTGGATATAAAATAAATACGGGAGAGAAATTCAGAAATTTGATTCGGTGAAATGAAATGGAAGATAAGTGGTTAGAGGTAAAATTATTTAAAGAATGATATTGAAGAATTGGAATGGCAGAAATGTGTAAAAGGAATGTGAGAGATCTGTATTAATGGAACATGGGCAAGAGGAATAGTGGGGATGGGGGAGGAAAGTGAACCATTAACATGTTCTGTATGTTTCATGTGTCTCTAGCTACAGAGGCAGAATAAGATGCTTGCCGTGAAGCAGGCAATGGTCGATGCCTTTAGCCGAAGATGTGAGGAGATGGAGCATCAACTGAAGCAGGTGAAGCTTCAGAGTTTAACGGAAGACGAATCCAGTTTCTCCAGAAACACACAAGAGATTGAAGTTAGTAGCGTTTTTCATTAGGAATAATGTTTTCATTTGCATTGCAAATTTTCTTGCGCTTGCCTTCTCTTTTATGTGTTTTAACACTTTAAGTTTAATGGAATTTTATTGAGCACCAAATAATTTAAGAAATAATTACATGCAATGGTTTTGTTACTATATTTAATCAAGATTTGATCAAGTGGGATAAAACCAAAGATGCAGATTATGTGAATTCAAAAGTCTTTAAAATTTAAGTACCTAATGTAGTTTTCTGTAATCATGTGTAATGCCTGACAACTAAGACCTAAGCAAGAACTAATAACGTATGCAAATGTCTTGTGCTTAGATTTTAAACATGCTAGGGATGTTGGGGTCTGTCTGAGTGCCAGTAATGGCAGATACTAGACTACCACCTGTCAGCTTCAGAGATTCAAAACTTTTTCCTTCTTAACATTGTTTTTTTTCTTGCTGTGTTACAGTTTGAGATCATGAAATTGTGTTTCTGCTTTGCTTACTCAAAATTATTGTGCTCATTTATTGTCTAGGCATCGGACAAAATGGCTGCAACGACATTTGCCACAAGCACTGTCTGGCAGAAACCTCAATTAGCATCCTCATCGTCTAAAGGACTCCATGTGGCTGGTGCCATAGATGAAAGACAAGAGCAGGTCGTAGAGAAGAATGATGCATTGAGACATGCACCATTAATAGAATCCATTGCAGTGGTCAGTGCTTTAGGCACCGGTTCATCACTGGTCTGTAAACGCTGTGACAGAGAATTTGATGAGTCGGATGTTGAAAAATACAGGGAACACTGCACCAAGTGCATAGACGACTAGGGTTTTGTAAAGCAGTTTTCTTATTTTCAAATCAGAACTTTTCAGTTTCTCTTAAAGCCATTATCAGGGTTAGTTGTTCTTTAATGTCATACATGAGGACCATTGCAAGTCATGCTTGATGTTTTCAGATGTTTATATTATTGTATTGTATTAATCATTTATAAAGTGCCTCTAGTAGAGTGAACCGTTCAGAGGCGCTCCCAGTGCGCAAGGCCACTCGAGAAGCAGGTTTTGAGAAGAGATGAGACAGAAGACAGACAGATGTGTAGAGTAAGTAGAAGGAGAAAGCTCATTCCAAACTCCAAAGATAAGGACCAATTGATGCAAATGATCAGGATTATTGTGACACTCGGTTATGAAGCACTGCATGTTTTTCTTTCAGAACTTCTCAAAAGTGTAGCTCATTTGTTTATCTAAATGGTGCAAATTGAGCCAGGCAGAAAATACATCTTGAGCATCAATGTGGAGACCAGTGGGCCCAGGGATGTATGGTAGAAGAGTATTGCCCAAATGGTCATGTGCATGGATGAACGGCATTGAACGTAGGCGCCAGAAAATCATGTGGGCAGTAGAGCAATGGAAATAGTTAACATGGTTATTTGGACGTAATAGAAATACAAGTATATCGCCTTTGTTCATGCATTTATTGGTCTACATTATGTTCACCGCATGATGGTATATCTTTCAACTTTTTTCATCATTTTGATGTTTCCTCGTTCAGTTTAATTGTAATAAATCTCTATTCAGGTTGGCTAGCACTCCAGTGAAGACAATGGCTATCATTCTGTTGGTCAATTACAATTAATTCCTCTGTACTGTTACCTGGACAGATGCTACTGCAATGACTCCAATTAGTCATGAAATCACAAGGTGCAAGATGATGATTCTAACCTTGGCCTCAGTTGTAGTTGATATCACACATTTCTAACAGAGATGTGCTGCTACAATAGTTGATCTGATTAATTGATGACAAACTGAAAAGGACACGGTCTCACCATAGGTGCAATCACGTCCTAAAAGTTGGGGGACCAAATGAATCACGTCCTAAAAGTTGGGGGGGACCATAATGATAAAGTCAATGGGACCACTCAAAAGTTGGGGGACGCGTCCCGTGGGTCCCATAGGGTGGTTGCGCCTATGGGTCTCACAAACTGTGATATGCAGTTTCATTTATAACTTTATCCCTGATCTTTTATGTTTTACTTATCCATTTTAATAGTTTCATAGTTTGTGACAATTAAAGTTAGTTGTATGTTTTCTTTTCATATTTAATTCTTAATTTTGACACCATTCGTTTCTCTTCCACATTTATTCACTGTTTTTTTTTTAAATTTCTGGTGCTGAATTTAAAACTGAAGTTGTGTTGCATGATATTACAAGCCAGTGTCTTGGTTACCTTTATTTCAAACGTCTGATTTTTTGCTATATCTTTTGTTTGAATGTACTCATGTATTAACGACAAAGACTTTATATACCATTGAATTTTATTACTGCAAAACACCATTAGATGCAGATTCTGTAACAGTTATTTGGATTAAGGTTCCTTGTAAGCTTCAGCTTGTCAAGAGAAAAAGTTGAAACCATTAGTTTCAAAGCAATCCATTGTAAGTTAAAGCAGCTTGATGTATTAATGGGTTTCTACCATGCAAGACATGCTAATTTGGCAATTCATTGCTGAGCATTGTAATCCAATGCTGACAGACTCTTTTGTGGTTTAGCCAGTTCTTCAACATCAAGATCATATATCCTCAAAGCATTTATTTGGATCTTTTATTATGCAATGCATCAAATGTGTATTTAAATGACATTTAACCAATTCCTGCGTGCTTTAAACATTCATTAAGCCATTTATTTTCACACAGAAAACTTTGCAGAGTGAGATTTCCTTCTGACTGATTTGTTTATATTCAACTTTTATTTGGACATGCAACAAAACTTCATTATACAATATGCATGTATTGATGTTTCCTCAGTCATATTCCCTGAATTGATGTATGTATGTATGTATGTATAATGTATGTACAATATTATGGACATTTATATAGCACTTTACAGTATTCTCGCAAAGGCGCTTGATGTAGGTACCTGACAGTTCTAAACAAGTGTGATTTAAATGACTTTGAGAATGTTTCATGAGATACATGCAGTGCAGTATCACAAATAGTTAATGGAGGACTGTCACTGTACAATGAAGGTCCAATACATGAGAATGCATGGTGGGACTGCATTGATGTATGGGAGTGCCGGACTATCAAGTTCCCACGAGTCGCAGGGTACAGAGTACAGGGATCAACGACCTTGTTGGTTGGAGACGGGAACATTAAATCCAAGGTTTTATATAAGCCAGTGGCGTAACCAGGAATACATGATGGGGGATTTTGTGGTTTTTTGGCCTGGCCGGATGCCCTTTCTGACACCAACCCAACAGTATTAAGTAAATAAAAAGGCAATAAAGTAACAAAGGGAATAAAGTAAGAAAAACAATTGTTACTACAAGCAGTTGTTTTGTTTTTTCTTATTTAAGTGGATAAATAACCTTTAAAAAAACTTTTTCCCTAGGCCAATGGGGGTTTTAAATCCCGAAACCCCTTGTCTGCGCCACTGATATAAGTGGCATACTAAGATCAAACTCAATCAGACAGCTCCTTAACCACCAAAGACTTCACTTAACTCATTGTGCATGTACTGCAAATACCTTTTTTGTTGATAATAATAACGACAATTTCTATGACACCATAGCACAGCACATGCCATTACAAGGGCGCCTCTACCAACAAGAACGCAATCAGTCAGAGGTACGCCTTAGAAAAGAGATATGTCTTGAGTTGAGACTTGAATGAACAATGGCAGGCAGACTGTTCGAGCAGTTAAAAAGTGTGCTACCTGAAGCATGCCCTCGTCCTCCGCACATTCAGATCTCCTTTAACAGTGGATCTCAGCTAAGTCCAGCACCTGATGCCGCTGTCTGCACACAGTAGGATTTGAGGTAGTCTGTGCTAAGCCATGTAGTGAGTCTAGTGACTTGTAGACCAGAAATGAGAATTTGATATAATAACGATCTACATGGCATATAATTTTGTGCTGACCTGTATTTTAAAAAAATAAAAGATTATATAGTGTAGTTGACAAATTTATGTATGAATTTACTTATCACTACAACAAACTACCATTCCTATGACTAAAACTCAAGCCAATAGAACTTTGTTAGCTAACATGTAGCATAGAGTTTGTAATGTCATTAGGTCAAGTGCTAAGCGTATCTCATTTCCATTATTTTAATCACAGACACATGCATGTACATAAAATGCTAATCCTTAATACTTTGTAAGGTGGCCATAACCTCTAGATATCTACTGCACCAAAAAAGTTAAGCAGTAGGAGCCATCTTATTCACTGGTGCCCATTCAAAACACTGACGGCTAATACTGGATCAGCAATTACCGGTATTATACAGAACAAGGAATGTGTCTTGTCAGAGCTTGAAGGGGCGCTATAACAAGTGCACATACAAACAAAATTCACAGATTCCTGCTTTCACAATGCCATTAGTCTACAAATATTTCCCTGCGACTCGTATACAAAGTGCACGATTCTTGGTCACATGTCTGGAGCCCGTTTGGAAACGAAGCCAGTCATTTAAATGCAGCCAAAAGCATCGATTCACAGACCTTTACCTTATTATATTCTTGCTAGTCAGTTGTTCAATGACCAAAATTTAAATTCCTGGTGTAAATTAGGTGTAACTTTGTAACTTGCAAGTTCAATTTTAAAGCAGTTGATATTTTGTGTTAACATTGGCTGGAGTAAATAATATATATGATCCATCAGGCTCTTAAAAACAATGTCTGCAGACAACAAAAGGAATACATGTCTAGAATGGTTTATAACTTGTCAAATTCTGGTTGAGGTAAATATTAGTATTATTATTCTTATAAAATCAATAATTTTATATAAAACTGTTCAACATACCTCTGCCTGTTCGCTCATCCGCCTATCGCTCCTATCTCCCCTCCAAATTCAACCTCCCCTCCACTTGCACTCTCCTCTGCTGCTTTCCATTCACGACTG
Source organism: Lumbricus terrestris (assembly GCA_949752735.1). Taxonomy (NCBI): domain Eukaryota; kingdom Metazoa; phylum Annelida; class Clitellata; order Crassiclitellata; family Lumbricidae; genus Lumbricus; species Lumbricus terrestris. The sequence goes on from OX457040.1 coordinate 29,198,684, forward strand.
AAAACCGAACTCTTCAAGCTATCCTATCCAGATTTCAATCAGGTTCCATCACCCAACTACCACCATCACCGACAACCACCGTAGCACCACGCCGTCTCCTCGGCTTGACCTCCCCGGATTTTGACCTGGCACCGGAACGAAAACGGCAGCTCTGGCTATTGCGGACTTGATTTGATATAGCGCCGGTGAATAAGCTGGTCTCCCTGACATGGCTTTTGTGGGCGCTGAGAAATTCTCGAAGATTTACATTTACATTCAGTTGGTTTGATTGAACAACCAAACCGAGCGAATTAACACTTAAGCGATGAGCTGCATTAGTTTCTCAGTCACTTTTAGTACGCTCTTGATGTTACAGTGTTAAAGCAGGCAGGCGGCTGCATAGTTCTGTTCTGGCTGAGATTTAACCATAGCAAGAACAAGCGATTGTCATAGTCTTAGCTGTTTTTGTCTTAGAAACGCCTGAACACTTCTCGGACAGATAGTGTCTACTAGGATGGAAGAAGGACCGACATTGGAGATGAACGAATGTCATAACCCATTGCGCTGAGGTCCTTCAGTAGAATGTTGAACGTTAAAGTCATCGTACCTTGCGTTCGAACCCTCGTGACTAAACGGAAAATACAAATAATTATTATCATTTATTTTTATAAAAGATGGACAAACCATGTGCAAGTGGTGCATGAGATGATTAGGACAGAATGATTATGGGAAACCTAAAATGTTTTATTTTGGTGAGGATGATAAGGGAAAAAACTTAGAAAAGATTAGAAAACTGAATCCTAAAGTATGTCATGAGTGCTATACCGTAATAAAGCTACAATTGGATAGACACTTCAATGGGACTGACAGAAATATTAGTTTGACTCTGCCTTAAAAATAAAAAAATAAAAAGGAGTTTGATGATCTGTGCGACTGTCTTACCCTGTCTTCCTTCATTTTCGCTCAAAACTCGAGGATCGACGAACTCTGGGTTTGTGCCCTTCATCCAGTCAAGAAATCTCTTCATCCGAGATGGCTGCTCTGGCACAAACAGTCCCATCTTCAACGTATGCCTAAACAAAAGGACTATCTGTGAAATGCAATGCTTATTTTATTGTCTGATGCTGCTAGTGCAAAAGTTAAGATATCTATGATGACGATGATGATGACTACAATGCATTGCCAGTCCTAGGTACAAGCAAAGCAGGCAATGCCTGGTGCGCCAAAGTCGAGAGGCAACAGCACGTTTTTAACAGTTTTGTGTTTTTCGTTTTTTAGCCATTTTCAATTACAATGATTTTTCATAGGAATTCAAAACCTTTTGCCCAGGTGTGCAGTTATATTACTTGTAATATTCACTGCCTGCATGATAGAGCAGAAGAAACATTCCACTGTCCGGCCCCATGGTTTTTCTCCATTGCTGTCCGTTCTTTACCCTCTTTATAAGTTCTGCCATTTAGAGTTCAGTCCATGTTCTGACATCGCCCATCCAATTCGCCTATGGTCCACCTCGTGCAAGTGACTCTGGTGCAGTGCATTGAATTATCTTCTCTGAACAACTCCATTCCAAACATTCCGCTGCTTAGTTCGCATTTTACTCCACATCACTTTGCCATATGTGTTACACACCAAATTATGCTTCTAACCCTCAAATCACATCCTTAAATTGCATGATGAAGTGTGCTTTTTGTGATGCTACTCTCAATGACATAATGGCAAATTCCTAAATTGTGCCAAATGTCCAGTAGCATCTGCTCAGGTAGCAGCTGAATGAAAAGTTTTAAAGATGCTGAATTAAAATTGCGTCATTGGTGTCTGAAATCCAATCAAACCGGCCATGATCTTGTTAATGATTGCCTTGCCTTTGACTGCAAGATTATAATTGGAAAGAAAATAAAACTACTACAAACAACATATTTTCATTGTTGCTTAATGAAGCCATCTAACATTTCAATGCAATCACAGTGCAAAAAAAACAGCAAAACGACCCAGAATCATCTCCATAATTCAACATCTGATGGATCATGTTTACTTTGCATCAAAAATAATAACATTTTAATAACGATAACCATGTAAAACAATCATCAGTCTAGAAAATAGCATTTGCTTATTCACCACTGTCTCCCTTCTTATCACCCTGATTTCACTGTCATGAAAACTAAAACTTTTTGCAAACTATGAAATGACCATTAACTAAAACTTAATTGATATGCCAGAATAGGTAATAGCCAGTAGAATTAATGAAAGTGCATCATAGATAATTATTTATGATACCCTATCAGTCTAAAGATTAAGTTAGAACAAAGGTAGTTGTTGTATTTTGGTGCTAAAGCAATGACACAAAAAGTCGCTACACACAGTTTGTACACACCTTCCCGGTTCGACTGGAACATGAATTATTCCGTAGCCACGAACAATGTCCGAACCACTTGTGTCGTAACCATAGACATGAACTATGAGCTTTGGCCCTATGACAAAAACAGACACTTTATAATACAAGTCAAAAATATATGCAAACAATAAAGAAGGAAAACTCAACTTGCAAGATCCTTCAAAAATTGGAATGTGTCCAGGTCCTAACAAGTCAGTTTTCAGTGAAGCAGAAAATGGTCTTGCATTAAACTGGTATAACAAAGGTAATAAAGTGACAATTTCTTAAATCCATTTAGACAACTTATCAAGCATATGGCTCGCCAAGGTTAACTCAGTCATCTCTGGTGAAGTTTATTAGCTTTGGTCTGATTACAAAAGCCTCAGTTCTGGACGAAATGTTACAATTACTAAGCAACAAAATAATTATGTGCTTAAAATTATTTAGGAAAGAGTAGAGCTGTTTGTTTGGGAAAGACAATGATCATGATCTCACTCTTGAGGTTAGTGGAAAAGAGGAGATTTAACCCCCATTTAACTAACAACCATTGTATTCCTGCCCAAAGGCAAGAAACATTTGAAAATCATTGGGCATCTCTTTATCATACAGTGATAACGTTGTATAGAATACAAAGCTTATAAACCTCAAAGTAATAATAATAATGACAATACATATGGCGCTGTTATGCGGCCATACTGCTACAAGAACGCCTCACAAACAGCTAAGTATGGATAAGATTTAGCAACTAAATAAGACTTAAGCTTTTATTTAAAAGAAACTCCTGAGTCGGCCAAGCTGATGTCGGGTGATAGACCTCAAACACTGTAACTGTTAAAAAAAATTTGCATTTCATCAGTATCTAAAAAACTATGCCATGACATCAAGCATATTCAGCTGAATCAACTGTCATGCTTGGAGACGACTAACAGGATGTTTGGTTTGTAAATTTAAACATTAGTATGATATCATATCAGCTCTACATTGGGTATCCAAGGACGTCGTCAGCTACGCTCTGCTGATAGGGGAGTCCTCTTAGTTCCTTTTGCTCGTACTACTACCATGAAGGATCGAGCCTTTTCTGTGGTTGGACCAGTGGTCTGGAATGGCCTTCCTTTTGAGCTACGCCTACACCCTGGGACTCTACCAGGATCCTTCCTTACTAAACTTAAAACTGTTCTTTTTGTGCGCGCTGGAGTTGGGAGCGCTTCTGAGTAGTTTTTCTTGAAGGAGCGCTATATAAATGTCCGAATGAATGAATGAATGAATGTGGATATTCTTCAAAAAGATTGGGTTACACTGGATTAAATTACATCAATTAAGATAAGAATGGTCAGATTTTGGTAATCCTGGAAACGGCGGTCGTAAATTCCGAAACATGTATTTTCGTCCGAGGATAGCCAACTACAGTCAAGGCTGCATTTATTCACTTATTTTCTTCATTCTTTACTTATTCACTTACTTACGAGCTTCACGGGCTTTTTACGTCATTGTTTACGTTGTTTTGACGTCATTCCGTTGGGAAATAAATCAACCTGGCGTGTCCTAATAGCGCGGTGTATAGGATGGGCGCATAGAAACCATGCTTGAGAAATAGAAGCTAGATGAAGACCTTTTACAGGTGAAATGGAGGCTGGATTGATGAAAAAACGCAAGTGAAATAGGAGCTGGATGAAGACCTTTTACAGGTGAAATGGAGGGTGGATTGATGAAAAAACGCAAGAGAATTGGAATCTGGATGAAGGTTCTTCTGCATGTGAAATAGAAGCTGGATTGAGGAAAATAATGCATGAGAAATAGAAGCTGGATGAAGGTATTTCTAGATCTGAAATAGAAGCTGGATTGATGAAGAAATGCTTAAGAAATGGAGGCTGGATGAAAAACCCACAATTTTTGCCCATCCAATACTCCGCACTATCGATTTATGGAATTTTATAATTTACGACCACCGTTCCCAGGATTACCCAGATTTTAATGGATTGAAAACAAACAGCTACAGATGAATCATAAACTTACAATCCATTGGACTTGTGCTTTTGAAGCCAACATCGATTGGATGGTTAATGACAATCCTGTCCTGGTGGAAGCCCTTTTTCATGGTGCTGGTCAATCCTTCTTCCAAACCCTGGAATCAAATCCCATTTACTGTGCTACTTCTTCATCTAAATCAAATGTAAGTTCACATTATGTGATTCAGAAAGTTCAGATACACATAAGCAAATTTCACAACATAGGTACCTTCAAAATAAAGAAACAATTTCCTCTTGGTTGTAGAAGTATGCACCCATCACAACAAAACTCTGAGTAACTTACTGAAGCAATGTCCCAGTCAGGTCCAAAGACATACTGGTATCTGCAGAAGATGTTGTCGAATTCCGGCAGCTAAACATAACAAAAACAACGGTTATCATCTTCAAAATTATCAAGTGCTCTGCAAGAGTGCCTTTCACCAGTGGTGACTTTAAGTTATCTCAGCATGTTTGCTAAAATTATGAATATTCCATTCTTAATCACATTTACATTCAAGGCTAGCAAAAAGAGAATAGGCTTACCTCTGATTTGCTTCCTGTGGTCGCACTACATAAATGTCCTTAATAAGCTCTGTACCTATGACCGTCTGTCATAGGTGCAGTGCTTTTGTGCAATATAGAGTATCCCTGCCACAACTGTACAATAAAAAGGTGCATTTTGAACGCTGAAGCGATGGATTGTACTGTACTGTATTTGACCATTCATAAAGTGCTTCTCTCAGCAAGAGCCTTTCAAAAGCTGCATTGGAGAACTATATGGGCTGACATTTCCTACTTTTTCAAAGAAAGCATAAGATAGATAGTACTTGCACATATACTAAAAGGCACTCAATAACAGCTAGACAACAGGGTGATGGTATATAGTTCGAACAGTTTAAACAGAGAAGACAGAAATGCGTTAACAATCTTCTGGATATGTGTGCAAATTCAAATCATTGCAACACTAAATTTCCAAAATAATCAACGTAATCAATCACAATTATTACAAATAGAAATACTTGCCTCGATGTATTCAATCTTTCCATTTGCCATCAGCAGAAAAACGCCAGCACCTGTGTCCGCCATTGTTACACAAAATATCCGTTGCCAAGCGCTAAATTAGTAACCTTCCAAATTCCATAACGTGAGTCTTTGATTCTCCAAAAATAGGTAACTGCAATATAATTAATAATTATAATAATATAATATAATAATTTGATTGCTTTCATTCAAGAAAATTAAGATGACATACCGCAACATATTACGAGGAACGAAATTTAAAAAATGGACTCAATTACCTGTTTCTGCAAAATTTTGTACAAAAAGAGAACGGGTTTTACTGGTGGGGTTCCTGGAGCTATACCACAAAAAGAGTCCGAAAGACTACTAGAGACAAAGATCTTGATCGAAGTCTTCGACTTTGATGGAAACTTTCAATTATTCGTCTTTCAAAGTCATGCATGCGGAGCGGAGATCATCATACGGCCTACGAACAATAAGTGGAAACAGTCCTCCCTTCAAATAAAATTTTCCTTTTAACGGCCTGGCGTAGCCTACGTATAGGCCTAAGGTTCCACAAAATGTAGACCCTAACAGACGCAACAGGGAGGAGGGTCGAGAATACGATTTTTTGAGTGCTTGATGCTTATACGTAACATGTTTGTTTGTAATTGCACTTGTTATAGCGCCCCTTCAAGCTCACTACTCAGAGGCGCTCCCGATTAATTACAGCGAGGACACTGCATCGGAGTTTCACGCCGAAGGGCTGAGCATTTGCGAGTGAAGGATCGACTTAACCAGGTGGATTCGAACCTGCAACCCTCCGGCTGCAAGGCAACGAACATTCCCACTACACCACCGCATTCCACAATGTAGGCCTATATAACCTTACCTTAAGCCACAGGTGAGCACGGAAACTTTCTTCCGACAAACACTGATGCACGCGCAAGCCGTGGAGATGACGACGATCGATTAGCCTACGCAGCGACGACTGCAACCACGATGAAGTTTATGAAGATGATCATAATTACAAATTTATAATTGTAAGGATCCTGGGGGTGGCCCATGTTCCGAGGGACGCTGCGGCGATTTAGGTGCCCCGGAGAGATGCCGCTCCAGGCCACGCCCCCTAGCCCGTGCTCTCTAGGCCATGTTCTGCCGCTCTAGCCCGTGTTCCATAGGCCACGCCTCCTAGGCCATGTTCTGCCGCTCTAGCCCGTGTTCCATAGGCCACGCCTCCTAGGCCATGTTCTGCCGCTCTAGCCCGTGTTCCATAGGCCACGCCTCCTAGGCCATGTTCTGCCGCTCTAGCCCGTGTTCCATAGGCCACGCCTCCTAGGCCATGTTCTGGTAAGCCACGCCTCCTAGGCCATGTTCTGCTAGGCCACGCCTCCTAGGCTATGTTCCATAGCCCATGTTCTGGTAAGCCACGCCTCCTAGGCCATGTTCTGCTAAGCCACGCCTCCTAGGCCATGTTCCGTAGCCCATGTTCTCCCTAGCCCATGTTCCGTAGCCCATGTTCTGGTAGGCCACGCCCCCTTAGCCCTTGTTCTCTAGGCCATGTTCCTGGGCGGTTATAAATAGCTCAGCCTGCCTAGAGAGAGTAGCTAATAGATGTAGTTGAGGAGGAGTAACAGACGTCCGTTGGTAGCCAGTAGTCAAGTAGTGAACTAGTAGATGTAGTTAAGAGCCGGTGCATGTCGCCTGTGTCGTTTGGCGGTCTTTTGTACAGTGATTGCGACGAATTAATAAACTCTGCTGAAGAAGAAGAATTCGTGTCGTTTGTCAAGTTCTATTGTCGTCGGGGAAACTCAACGTTTAAGCCCTTCGATAGACCACGAAGGCCGAACTGTCACGTGTCCTGGTCACCGGTGCATCCTGGTCCTTTGCTTTGGTGAGACGCGCACAGGGTTCGAGTTCGACGTTTAAGCCGGCGAAGAGGCTTCTTTTCGCCACACTGGACGCAGAAGTGGGGTCTACAGCTTTCCTGCAGAACGACGACAACTAGAATCAACCGAGAATGTTGACCGGAGACGACGAAATCACGATCCAGTATTCGGCGACTGGGGACGCCAACACGCCTCCCGACCGCGAAACACCAGCAGCCCGGAGAGCAACGATGGAAAGATCGCCGCTGCGGAACGTGGAATTCGGATCGGAAGACGACGAGACACAGGTGAGACAAAGCTACCGAGAGAGGACGGACCGACCGGTACGGACGACGGATCTGCTGGAGACCGTCGACGGCTTGCTGCGAAGGCGATCGGCGCCAATGAAACCCGGTCGTTTTGATGGAACAGGTTCCTGGGAGTCTTTCTACGCACAGTTTGAAGTGTGCGCCCGCTATAACCGATGGACTCCGGCGGACAAGGTCGACCATTTGCGCTGCGCGTTGGAAAAAGCGGCGACACAACTCCTTTGGGACTTCGGCGCGCAAGCAGACGTGAGTTATGAGGAACTGGTGGAACGCCTCCGACAGAGATACGGGTCGGAAGGTCAAGCAGAAACCTTCCGGGCCCAGTTATATTACAGACGGCAACGAGCGGAAGAAAGTCTCAGCGACTTGTTGCACGAGATTCGGCGTCTCGTAGTCCTGGCGTATCCCGTCCCATCCAATGAGACGACCCAGATCATCGCGAAAGACTCATTCCTGGAAGCCCTACGAGACCGTGAACTCTCACTGAAAGTACGAGAACGAGAGCCACAGACTCTCGACGAAGCATACCGCACAGCCCTGCGTCTGGAGGCCTATCAACGAGCATCCGAGAGCGACGACCGAAGGAGACCGACGAATCGGGTTCGTGGGACTCAGGAGATCGACCCGAGTGCCCAGCTCCAAGCGACGCTGGACCGGTTCCTGACGGCGCAACGGGACGACCAGCGCCAGTGGCAGCGCAAGATAGAGGATCGGATTGACCGACAACTGCGGGAGCTGCGGAGCCAAGCTCCGAACGATAACGATCGGGGACGAAACGATCGTCCCGGAAATCGCAACGACGGTGACCGACAGCAAGAGACTACGAGACGGGCGGTCACGTGTTTCAACTGTGACCGAACCGGTCACGTGGCTCGTGACTGCCGCCAAGCACGCCGTTTCCGGAACCGCGGGAACGACGCCGGAACGACTGGAACCGAGGAACCGATGCAGCCGGAACCAGTAGCCATGAACCACACTACGCGATCGACGTTGCCGGACAGAGCCAGCAACAACGCCATCTACATCAGAGGGACGATCAATGGACAACAGCAGCTGTGCCTGATCGACACTGGATCGGAGGTCAGCTTGGTGCCATCCTCCGTCATCGAAGGGTTAGAACTTCGTTCATGTAATCGTACTTTGATGGCTGCTAATGGGTCAGAAATTAGGGTTCTTGGGGAGGTCCTAGTGTCCATTAAGATTGGGAGAGGTTTTGAAATCCCGACCACGTTTCTGGTGTCTGACCAAATAGTAGAACCTATGTTGGGCATGGATTGGCTCAGAGAGCACCGTTGTAGACTGGGATTTGGTGCAGGGGCATTATTTGTGGGAAAGAGACGCATTTCTCTTGTGCGGGGCAATGGCTCTAATTGGTGCCGGCGCGTTATCGTTGCCGAGGAGGTCGTAGTATTGCCTAAGTGCCGAAGGGATGTCCCGGTTAAAACTCTCTACGGGAACCTGACCACGGTTGCTCCCGCTTGGATGACCGAGGCTCAAGAAATCAGCCCCGGTGTGCATCTTGCCCGAGTGGTGATAAATGATGAGATCGATGCACATGTACAAGTTGTAAACTTAAATGAAGACCCGGTGAGATTCAATAAGAATCAGTGCCTGGGAGGTTTACACCCGGTGCAGATAGAGTCGAAGGCGACAGGTACTGCAGGATTTGAACCGGTTGAAGAAAGTCCGCCTTTGGAGGCGTTAATAGCAGAATTACCAGAGGAGGTCCCCCCTGAGAATCGAGGACGACAGAGGAATTTATTGGCTGAGCATAGTGATGTCTGTTCTGTTACTGACCGAAACGTCAGAAGGATGTCGATGTGTAAGCGCAGGAATGAGACTGAAGAAAAGCTAATTGGGGAATCACCCAGAAGGCGAACATCGCTGCAGCAGAGAAATTCTGTGCATAAAGACTTTGCTTGCGTGGTTGTATTAGGAGCTTTGCTTATGGCTTTTCTCAGCGTTAATTGCAGTAGCGCTAAATGCGTAGAAGCCGCTCCTATGGCTAATCGCGGGGCTACCTTGGTTGCCAGAATCCCCGTGGAAAATGTTATTGTTGGCCATGGGGTCCCCCCTCAAATTTGGACAGACCAAGGGAGGGTTATGAACAGCCATCGGAGTGATTGGGACGAGGTTCTGCCGCATGTCCTCGCCGCCTATCGGGCTTCGTTGCACGACGCAACGGGGTTTACTCCGAACTTCTTGATGTTCGGACGGGAGACCAGGGCGCCCATTGACCTTGTCTACGGCCGACCCCCCGATGAAGGTCAATCCTTGACGTCCTACAGCGTCTACGCCCAGGAATTCGCCGAGCGTATGGAGGACGCATATCGCTTGGTGCGTGAACACTTAAAGGTCTCCGCCGAGCAGTAAGCGAATATTTAGTTTTGTTTGAATATGCGGAAAAAGGACTTTCTGAATGAACAGTTAATTTGGACTTTTCAAACGAACATTTGAAATGGTAATTGTTACGTTAGGCCCGTTGGCCGATGAAGCCCGTTGGCCACTTTTATGTAGAGTTTTGGACTGTTGTGTAACGGCTTACGTTACGCCCGTTGGCCATAATTATGTGTAATGGCACGTTGGCCGCTTTTACGAGGTAAAGGCTGTGCGAACTTTGCGTAGATTGGTCCGACCCGTTGGTCGTGTTATTTGAAGCGTACGGTCAAGTCGACCTGAGACTTTGATAGGCGATAGACTCGGCTCGTTGGCCACCGTTGTTTTAAAGCCAAGTTTGGCTTTTTGCTTATTGTTGAGCCATGTGGCTCTGCTTTATCAGTTCAGAGGGTAGGGACACCCTCTAGCGTAGCGGGGGGAGCATTGTAAGGATCCTGGGGGTGGCCCATGTTCCGAGGGACGCTGCGGCGATTTAGGTGCCCCGGAGAGATGCCGCTCCAGGCCACGCCCCCTAGCCCGTGCTCTCTAGGCCATGTTCTGCCGCTCTAGCCCGTGTTCCATAGGCCACGCCTCCTAGGCCATGTTCTGCCGCTCTAGCCCGTGTTCCATAGGCCACGCCTCCTAGGCCATGTTCTGCCGCTCTAGCCCGTGTTCCATAGGCCACGCCTCCTAGGCCATGTTCTGCCGCTCTAGCCCGTGTTCCATAGGCCACGCCTCCTAGGCCATGTTCTGGTAAGCCACGCCTCCTAGGCCATGTTCTGCTAGGCCACGCCTCCTAGGCCTTGTTCTGCTAAGCCACGCCTCCTAGGCTATGTTCCATAGCCCATGTTCTGGTAAGCCACGCCTCCTAGGCCATGTTCTGCTAAGCCACGCCTCCTAGGCCATGTTCCGTAGCCCATGTTCTCCCTAGCCCATGTTCCGTAGCCCATGTTCTGGTAGGCCACGCCCCCTTAGCCCTTGTTCTCTAGGCCATGTTCCTGGGCGGTTATAAATAGCTCAGCCTGCCTAGAGAGAGTAGCTAATAGATGTAGTTGAGGAGGAGTAACAGACGTCCGTTGGTAGCCAGTAGTCAAGTAGTGAACTAGTAGATGTAGTTAAGAGCCGGTGCATGTCGCCTGTGTCGTTTGGCGGTCTTTTGTACAGTGATTGCGACGAATTAATAAACTCTGCTGAAGAAGAAGAATTCATGTCGTTTGTCAAGTTCTATTGTCGTCGGGGAAACTCAACGTTTAAGCCCTTCGATAGACCACGAAGGCCGAACTGTCACGTGTCCTGGTCACCGGTGCATCCTGGTCCTTTGCTTTGGTGAGACGCGCACAGGGTTCGAGTTCGACGTTTAAGCCGGCGAAGAGGCTTCTTTTCGCCACATAATCAGTGTCTTCGTCGTTAATATCAGCAAGGCCGTATTTATTTGGTGTGGGATGTTGGGTGCTTGAACACCACCCGAAATGAAATAATGTAAGAATGAAATAATGCATTTAGTAACACACGAAAGGCCTATGATTAAAGGGAGGGATTATATAATTTCTAAGTTTCCATATGATACAAATTTACAAGCCCTTAACTACGATTCTGTTGCTTGTTGGCTTGATCCAGCAAGCGCAATACTGACATAATTATGTGAACATTATGGTTACTTGTTCCAACGGGTTTATGTATTCCGTGTTGGGATTCTGCAATCTTGTGACCATAGATGTGCCAATTTGTTCTGCTGAACACAAAACATCTACAAATAGTCTGTACATTCCTCGACACATAGCTTCATTGATTTTGTCACTTAATGGTTCAATAGCAAATGTCCAGATGCATGGAAACAATTATATTTACAGCAAATGTGTCCAGTGGTGCATTATGTAGCTGGGGAGGCAGTTCAAAGCAACGTGCAGTGCCTTTTGACCAATTGCTTCGGAACTGGAAAGCTTATAATTTCTGAACGGTTCCCCTACTAGAGGCACTATACAAATGTTCAAATACATTACAATATAATAACATGACTTTATTTACATATGTACCACGGTTACGAAATGGCTACAAAATTTTATTCAATTGCAAATGTGTTCCAAAAGAGGGCTTAGTACTGACACTGAGGCTCCAGGTGTATTGCATCCCAACAAAATGCAAAAAATTACAGAAACCAGTTTGTTTCAATGTCCTCCTTGATCTACAGAGAATATCTAGTCATCATGAAACTGAAACTGTTGAAGATCAGAGAACATTTCATCGTTTTTCTGAAGAAACACTCAAGGAGGTGACACAGTCAATTGAAAAGATGTCTTTTACTAAGGAATTCTTCATTATGAATCTTCTTTCGTTTCTTTCCTGAAAAAAAGTACACAATACTTAATCACTAATGTTTGGCTTAATGGTCCTGTTTTATAATTCTGAATAATAAGAGACTGGTTGAAGAGAGGTCATGAATGTAAACACAGCTGGCTCAAACTTCTATCCAGTCACCTATTAGGAAGACCTATCTTAGCAGCTTACAAACTTTTAATTTAGCAAAATATGTTGCACACAAAATTTGCTAGATCAGAAAAATTTAGATTTTCATCAAAAATTAGTTGCTATTCTAAAAATCTCTCATTGCAGACCACATGTGATGCTCATTCATATTTCTAATCATTCGTAGCAACAGTTTTACTTGGACTTGCAGTTGCCTGCAGTATTAAAAGTACACCACGGATAGCAATGGTTCAAACTTTCACTCAGTTGATCACTCTGTAAGGACCCTTATCCTCATCTTCATCCTCACCTTTATCCTCTGTAAGGACCCTCACATCCTTCACTCACAACATCGGGCATTCGCTGTGGTTGGTCCCTCCATTTGGAATGATCTTCCACCCGCGCACAGCGGATTAAACTAATCACTAGTTTTCCTTATCAGTCTCTCGCTCTTTAAAAACATTTCTTTTCCTCCAGAGTTTTTCGTGCTGAGAGTGCCTCTGAATGGTCATTCTGCGAGAGGCGGTATATTTTTTTTTTTCCTCAACCAAAACAACAAACAAACATAATACAATTATGGCATTGAATAATACATTAACATAATTTGGTGAAGAAGGGGAGACCCAGAAGGGATGTAAAATCCCGCTAATAGGGCCACCCATAATTCATGTAAAATATAAAAGAAAAAAACATGACAGAACATTCAATTGTAGGAATAAAAAAAATGATGAGGAAGAGAGAAAAACAAATTAAGCAATCGACATTTCTGTATATAACGAGAAAAACAACTCTTAACTAATGACTTAACTAAAGACTTAACTAAGGGCTTGGCGAAACCACTGAGCAGAAACCTTAACCATTACATATCAGGAAGTGTTTTAAGTAGATAAAGGCGAAGTTTATGCTTAAATAATCTTGTGTTAGGTAGGGAATGAAGATGTGTAGGGAGAGAGTTCCAACATTGGGAGCCAGTATATTGTATAGAGAATCGACGAGTATTAATGTATACATGTAGATAAAATACAATACAGTTACTCAGCAGCATGAATGTTCTCTATTATTATGGTCACGTCCGCACTTCAGAAAGGAAGGCAATACTAATAAAGTTACTTTCACAGGTCAGCTTTAACAATGAGCTGCACTGGTTCCCAATAATTTTAAGTAGACTCGCTATTAGAGAGCTAAGGGATCACATCTCTTATCTGCCTACTAACTCTGCAGAGATATTCTAACGAAAACTTACCCGCATGTTAGGCATTTGTAGAAAATTGTCTGCCCTTCATCAGCGGAACGCAGCTGTTTCGTGAAATATCTGGCTTCTGTCACTCCACAGTTTGCACAAGTAATAGTCATCTAACAATAAAACAAGCACTGAGCAAGTCAGAAACAAATTTAAATAGCCAGAAGGCATTTCTAAATAAAAATCTAGATTGGTTAGAAATCACTTGGCCAACTGAAATGCTGGTCAAGAAACAGCACTTGATACAGAGGGCATGTTGACAGTGTCTAAGGTTGCCCCTTTAACAATTTCAACATGCTGTTGAGATGTTGGAGTTTACTTAAAACTGTAATAACTAATGACAACTATAAAAAAAATTTGATCACATCAAGCAAAAAAAGATCAGTTCAACTGAAACACAGTCAATATGAAGAATATAGTTTATAAATGAACAAACGAACAACAGGAAAGAAAACCTTAAAAGGATGACAGTCCAGCTTAGAGTGATATGCAGCAGTTGGTTCGTTTCAATTACACCTGGGTTCAATATAACTTAAGTAGTCAATTAATTTAATTAACTAATACATACACATCAGTGTACTAATTAACTGTGCTATCCAGTAGTCGCACAAACCATCAGTTATTTAAATAGACAAAATATTAGACGAACATTTCAAAGGGGATTTATTCCTGGCATTAAAATCAGCATATATAATCAATAACCTACAAGTTTTAGTATGGTAATAAATGGGCCTATATAGTTATTAGAGCATGTTGTAAGGTTTGCTTGAACAATATTATTATCAATCAAGCAATCAATCAACAGTTGCACTCACATCATTATTATTATTCAGTCAATCAATCAGTCGATCTTAATTTATTTAGCACCCTCAATATCACTACTCAGAGTCGCTCCCAGCCCAGTCCAAGCATTATTATCATTATCATTATTTTTATTATCATTATTACCATTATGATCATTTATTTTTTAACTTGCGAACTGACGAGATGAATTTTAGGCAAGATACTTTTAATCCAGAAATTTTTAAATCATGAGGAATCATTTATATCACACAAAAAACTATTATTATTACTGGCCTACAAAATTAAACCTGCCCATATCATAAATAAAACACAGACTTTTTGTTGAATTCAACTTAAACGGAGTTAATTTTAAAAAAAACACCAATTGCAGTCGCACCATATAAAAAGAATATGATGCAGATAAATTGGTATTTCAAAAACATAGAACATTAGACTTGTACATTTATATCCCATGTAATCTGACGAGAAACTGTCAAGAACACACTAAGCACTGGCATATAAAATCGCAACAGAGACGTCAGTTACAAACACTGAATCTGTTTTAACACGCATTTTAGTTGACATGTATGCTGCTGTTGACCAGGGGCATGTATCACTCCTTGCTTTATTTGACGTGAGTGCGGCCTTTGACACCGTCGACCATGGCATTCTTTTAGAGCGCCTTGAAACGTCGTTTGGTGTCATTGGCCACCCACTGCTGTGGTTGCAGGCTTTTCTTTCTGAGCGCAGCCAGTCTGTGGTTTTTGGTTCCACCCGGTCTGACTGGTCCAGAGTTTATTTTGGTCTTCCTCAGGGTTCCATTTTAGGGCCTTTGCTTTACATTTTATATACAGCTGACCTAAATAAGATTCTGTCTTCTGTGGGGGTTGCTGCACATCAATATGCTGATGACACACAGGCATATGTCCAGGGTCCAGCTTTAGAGGCTATCTCACTTGTGGAAAAAATACTTATGACGTCGGAAACGATTGGTGCCTGGATGTCATCCAATCGCCTCAGGTTAAATCCTGGTAAAACACAATTTATTTGGGTTGGAAGTCGTGTGCAAGTTTCTAAAATTGATATGCAAAATCTGCAACATTGCTTTCCTGGCATGACTTTTTCTACCACTGTGCGTGATTTGGGTGTGACCTTGGACCAAGAATTGACCCTTTCTGATCACGTGAGGAATGTTTGTCGCACTTGCTTCTACCATCTTCGTCAAATTCGCTCGGTACGTCGCTCACTTACAACCAAAGCTGCCACTACTCTGATGCATGCATTTATATGCACGAGAGTTGACTATGGTAGTGCCATCTATGCGGGCTTAACACTTTCACGCATTAATAAGTTGCAATCTGTCCTTAATGCTGCGGCCCGCCTGATTGGCGGCATACCAAAGTTTGGGCATATATCAAGTTTTATACGGGAAGAACTGCACTGGTTGCCAATGCAAAAACGTATTGAGTTTAAGATTTTAATGTTCATGCGCAATTGCCTAGCAGGCCAAGCTCCGATCTATCTTATGGAACTCTGTGTACCTGTGCTGTCCATCCCAGGCCGTAGATTCCTTCGCTCTGCTACGCATGGTGACCTGGTTGTCCCTAGGGCTCGATCTTCCACAGTGCTACATAGAAGCTTTGCTATGGTTGGTCCGTCTTTCTGGAATAAGTTACCTATTAGTCTTCGCAATGAACTTCTTTGTATTTCTTTGCCCCTTTTCCGCAAGCGTTTGAAAACCATTCTCTTTGATTGTGGTTAGGTGTCAGGTCGGGAGCGCCTCTGAGGAGTTCTCTTGTAGTGGCGCTATATAAATGTACGATTACAATTACAAAACACAGTTTGTATTCTGCTACTTTCAACATCAGAAACCTCATTAGAGACAGAATATCTAGATCTAAGGACGCAGAAGTCATAGTACCGTTGGGCCTTGCGTCTCGTCAACTTCCTGAAATTTCTTTCGTTTTGGTAACTTGATCTTTTTATGCAAGATAACTGTTCCATTGAGTTCTGAAAACATAAATACAGACACCAATAATGAATGCAGAGTCGGTACACTACTTCCAAAAAACCTGATCCAATATTCCTCCTCTTTCATGCTCCATATTTCCAAACACCACTTGCCATAATCATCTGTTTGTCTAACTATTTTACTTTTGGGTCTAGACCTCAGACTGAACTTGGCCATAGCTGCCTCAAAGATTTTGTTTTGGATGAATGCAGGCCCGGCCACAGGGTGTGCGAAACCCAACACAGCAAGCAATGAGGGGACCCAATAAAAAAATTTGTGGAGCTAGCATCCCGCCAATACGGATTGGCAATGGCCCACCATATGTAGGCCTATCAAAATAATGCAAAACCGAAATAAAATTGGTTTAAATCAACTTTTTAGCGTAAGGATGCAATGCAGAAGAAATCAACCAGAGGTGCACTAGAAACCAAGCTATAATCATGTCAATATTTAGTCAAAAGATCACATCTGAGACATGATACCCTAAATTATAACATGGCAGCCGTAGGTCCATATCCTTGGACCCATACTTTTATTTATTAATTATAAGAACCAGTTAACCAATTAGGACCTTTTGCAGGAAATTTGTAAGTGCAGTCTACATCGCAGCATTTGACAAATTCATCAAAAGGTCCTGGTCGTGTTAGGATTGATCCACACAATGGACAGAAGCTGGAACATTTTGCTTGCGACATTATCTGTGACATGAAAACAAAATCAAGATAACTTGTACACTTAAAAAGAACAAGCAACCCAAATAAACAAGATTATCAACCAAAATTTAAAAAACAAATGTATCATAAGATTTCGAGGTGAAATGGTAGGGAAAATAACAAGAGGACGACCGAGACAGATGATGCTAGACTGGGTTATGGATACCAAATACCAAAAAGTCCAGGAGAAGGCTCAACGGAGGATGGAGTGGCAACATTTTGCATTCGAACCTGCCTTGTGGCAGAAAACCTGAAGAAGATCATAAGATTTAACAAAATTAATATCCAAGAATTTTACGCATGCATTCTCTCGAAGGGCACTATATAAATCAGCAATAAAAAAATTAAGATCGCAGTAATTCAACAGCCGGTGTTATCATAACGCATGGTTACCGAATAATTAAATCACATTCTGTCTTAGAGCTAAATCAAAGCAAAAACCACGAGATGAGAGATTAGTACTGACTAGAATATGGTTGTTACAAGAAACGACTTCGAAAATAATGTTGACCTGAAAATATCAATATATAGGCCTACACACTACACAGCCTTGGCCCTTGAGACACACGTGCTCTTGGGCTGTCAATTTTCTGCGCTCGACTAATGCACGATCGCCGATATCATAAATTACCGCATGGCATTCAAGTTTATGTTTATTACCTCTTTCAATTGTTATAAAATCACTTTTAGTTACCAATATGATAAAGTTTCCAAACTTTAAATATTTGCAGCATACTTTGTTATGAAGATAAACATTGAATATTTATTAGACTCACTGTGACTTCCTGCAAGCTAGTAAGTATGTCGAGAACGAGGAAAGTTTAAGTTGGCATTTCGTTTGTTTATCTTTTAACTTTCTGACAAACAACATTTAAACATGCATTTTTAAAGATGAAAGATAAATTATAATGTATTTCATTGTTCACGTATTTGGGTCTATTTCTCATTTATGGCAATAGATGCAGCACATAACTGCTACATTGTTTTTGCATTGTGAAACAATAATAATTATTCATACAGCAGCAATTTACTTAAATTTCTGCGCAATAGAAATCAATACAGCCCGCTAGGATTCTTTGCATTTATAACTTTGGCTTTGCAGTTCTATATCCCTTCATCTCTATAATTGATATCTGCAATTGTCCTGCTCAGTTGCTCCAGTCATTTCGTTCTCTCCTTGTGTGGACTGTTTCAAACTTTGTATCTAGCATAGACTGTTTGTTTGTCTGAACAAACTGACATTCTGGATGTTGACATGAATGAGCTTGATCTTGGTGCACCCTCGTTGACATCTATGCGTTGGACAATGGTGCGATAGGTATTAATGATTAAATCAGAGCCGTATATTTGGAAATATACGGCTCTGGATTAAATTAATAATATTTATAGTGAATGAACTTGAACTGAATGACCTTCAACACTTGGACATTCTCTGCAAATTCTACTGCAGATGGAGTCAATTGTCAACTGAGTATAACATGAACAGTGGAATTTTAGATCTTAAAAATTCTTCTGAGGCATACCTTACCTATTCCCATCTCCTGCTGCATTACCCACCATGGGCTGTCTGTATCACAGTCTCAGTGAACTGAATTATGCCTGGGTATTGAGTCACTATTGACCTCATTTCAATACAATAAAACAAAAGTGAAATTTCAAATTCCTTGTTACGAAGTAGACATTCTCAGGTTGGTTGAACTATGCCACTGCTGCCTTGAACCCTAGGTAACAGCATTCTTACAACTTACTAATTATTTCAGACAGGTTTACTGTTTGTTGGAAACACAGAAGGTTATTGTATTGTATTTAAACAAAGCACCTATAGTAGAGTGAACCGTTCAGAGGTGCTCCTAAGTGCGCAAGCTCCCGCGAGATGAAGCAAGTTTTGAGAAGAGACAAAGCAGAAGAGAGACTGCCAAACAGAACTGTAGACAGAGCGAGCAGAAGGAGAAAAACGCATTCCAAAGAGAATGACCAATTGAGGCAAATGATCGAGCATATTTTTAACATATTTTTATGGAAGGACTGGCCACACACACTCCTCTGCCATTGAAGGCTATAAAACTGAAATCTCTAAAAGTCAGTGTCATGGCAACAAGTTAGAGGTAGTTACTATATAGTTAGGGATTTTTCTTATTCAACACTAATTGGTAGCAAAATCCAGCTTACATAAAATTAATCATGACAAGCTCATAACGGAGGCTTAATGTTCTTGCAGTTCAAATCAACGATATCTTCAGCAAACAAATGTTAGTAGTACGAAACTGGAATTTTAGATTTTAAAAATCTTCTGTTCTTGGAACTCATCCAAAACCTGACCAACTAAAAACCCGCTATGGTCTTTTTAAGAGTGGTGCCACAATACTATAAGGCAGCCATAGTTCACGACCCTTATATGTCACAACACAACTTCTGCTACCTTCGATTTTCTTAACGCTGGCATAATAAGTTGAATTGCAAGATCCAGCATCAGTGGCCAACGCGCCCTCTCGGTGTGGGTTTGTGAGGAAAGAGGTAGAATGGTGAACTTTGGATGACTCTGTAGCATTACTGGATGCAAGCTTCACATCTGTGCTTGGTACACTAATCACTGAAGCCAGTCCGTGATGTCGTACAACCGTACCACTGGCTGGTGCCGCTGTATCATTAGTGACATTTGGAGACTGCTTGCGTTGGACACTGGCAGTTTCATCCTCTCCCAAATCACCGATAAACATCACGGAACATATCAAACGTTCGAACCCGGCATGGCGGTAATCTATGTGCTTGATGATGGCCGCCAGACTGTTCAGATGCGCCTCACAGTACATGCAGATGTACAGAAGACGACTTGCGTGCTCGTACAAGTAGTGGGTGGCAAACATCTTTTGCGAAGACGTCACCACATCACAATGTGCACAAGCAAACTGCGATGTAATTCTGATGTCGGAAGGGTCGTCATGGCAAGCACCAAAAGACACCCTGTTGCACATCACGTGACTGATCCCAAACATGTTACCGTCGCCAGCATGCGATCGATACGAGTGCTGTGCCACGGCAGAAATGTTCACGCTTGCAAAAGCGCACTCGTCAAATTTCGCACACCTGAAGTGCGGAGTCCGTTTAGACTCGAGAGCCACAGCCGCGGATGTTTCGATCGGATCGTCATTGTTCGGCATCAGCGGTTCATCCAGGATGTCGTGTATGTTCTGCAAGTGCCAGAGAAGCGACGCGTGATGATGCGTGACGTAATCGCACAGTCGGCAGTGCATGAGCAGCGTGTGAGTCTTGAGATGGATGCTGTTCGTGTCGTCGAGCTCGAGATCGGCGTTGTCGTGCTCCTGGACGAGATGGTTGGCGACGTCGAAGATGCTCTGCGAATTGTAGACGCAGTACGGACACTGGTACTGAAGGTTGGCGTCGATCTCCTTGATGATCACCTTGACGTTTTCGTTGATGCCGTACTGTTGCCCGATGAAAAGCGTCTCGATCTCGGCGTACGCGCTGCGATTCAGGTTCTTGCTCGTGTCAACGATCGGCATGGTCTTTGGCTGGAGCGGTTCAACGTGAATCATCTTGTTTTTCAAGAGGAGCGACTTGTTGAGCATTTGAGCCTTCAACTTTGATCCACACTTGGATTTAGCCATGTTAGACTGGTCGCTATGCACCGTTTTCTGAAGCTGCGGCTGCAAGTTGTTATTCACGTTCACCAGTAACTTGACTTTTTGTGCGTTGCTCGATGTAGACTTTGTTGCCATCTGGTTGAAGACGTGCGAGGGAACAGTAACTTTCTGTAACTCAGAGTTTATTTCACTGCCTTTTGTCTCGCTTGCATTCCGAAGTGCCTGTGCATCCTCTGCAAAGCCTGTCTTAGATGGAAGAACTGAACTCATATGAAACGCTGGGATTGACGACTGTGCAACTGACTTTTTCAGTTGAACCCGAGAAGGAAGTTTTTGCCATTGACACTTAGCCAGGCTAGAAGGATCATCATCTCTGATGACGGTCCATTTACTTGAGGAGATATTTGATTTGACAGGTGCCTGAACTGCTAGAAACAGCCCCATCTGCCCAATTGTAAGAATATTGTGGTAATTCACTGATTTTGTAGACGAGTCAATTTCAGGACTCATGAAACTATCCACGTATTTCTGAGCCAAAACATCTGACGAAACTGAATGACAATTTAGTGCGTCTATGGTAACCTGCTCAACCAAGGGCTTCGAGAAACAGTCTTCAATGTTCTCATGTCTGCCTATTTGAGTGGCTGGATCGCTGCAAAAGGCAAGCACGTTTACTGTCACGCTGGAACATTGTTTTTGCGACAGGTGCAACATCGCATCCAGAAAATTGTCAAACACGGTACAGCACTTGTGGCACGAGACGCGCCATCGAAGCGGAACAGCGGCCATGTGCCAGTCCATGTGCTCGGTCAAATGTCCAACGTTTGACGTCCGAAATTCACATCCGCTTGATTGAAATGAACATTGAATCTGTGGAATCACGTCGTCGTCGTCACCAACTTCCTCACTTTCATTCAACTCTATTTCAATTGGCAATTCAGCAGCAGTTGCTACGTTTTCGAACTTTGGCTTAAAGCACGACTTGACGGAAGACAGCACCATCTGATATCTGCTCGCGATTTCTCTTCGATTTGGCTTTTTAAGCCGGCCCGGTCGAACCCGCAGCTGAAAAACGATTGGAATACTGTCGAGATGCATTGGGTGCAATTGCCGATAGTGCTGTTCAAGTCGGACAAGGTCATTTTCGCCGTCGCCTTCAACATCTCCAAAGCCGTTGTTCATTCTCGAGCACAGCGAGCACACGAGTCTACAGCTGAGAACGTGAAAATGGCACATCATGTGCTTTGCAAACTCCAGCGGACTGCTGAACCGGACTGAATTCGAATCGTTCGGTCCAACTTTCGTCGGGTCAAGAAGCACGTCGTAGAGCTGTTCCTGTGGGTTTGGCTCGCACGTGGAGTCAACGTTGTGGCTCGTGTACAGATGATCGCTGAGCGTCGACAGTCGGAGATTTCGCCAGCTGCACCAACCCTGGAACTCCAACTTCTGCATCGTAGGCAGGTGCTTGTCCAATGGACACAGGTGACACGCAACGTCCACAAACTGGAGCCACGGTTTGTGAACACTCATGTGGTCGAAGAGCTCGTCCGTGCTCCCACACATCGAGATGCAGTACGAGTTGCAGATGGGACATGCGCCAGACCATGACAGAGAACCCTGGGTACCAAGCTTTTGCTGGTTGCCACTGGTTTCATCTTCGTCAATGCTGATTATTTCGTCCGCTAAATATTTCGTGTAGGCGTTGAAGTTCGCGTGAAACGGACAGTGAATAGCGTAATACTGGCGAAACGTTGGAATGCCCCGGAGTTCATCTTTGTTGGAATTTCTCAGTAAGCTCGTCGTGGCATTGTCCATGATTGTCGTAATATCTGAGAGATCCACGATCGACTCTGATAATCTCCGTGGATCCTGGCAGGTGGCGCTGCCCTTGCTTGTGATTGGAACAGCAGTTGCAAAAGTTGAGATTGCATTTTGAGGTGACTGGGAAAATGACAAATCGCTTCTTGACGAGACCCTCAAAGGAAATGGAAACGACGTTGGTGAACTGTAACTGACCTGAATCTGAGGAGGCCTGCTTATTAGCTGACCGAGACTGAACGAAATCGGTCTCAACAAGTTATTACTGCTACTGGTAATTCCATCAACCGGCTTACCACGTAGTATGAGGATCCCCTTCCTGACTGGCTTTGCACGTTCAGGGTCTGTGCTTTGACCAATGCATATCTGTCTGGGTATAGTCAGTACTTCTTTTGACACAATCTTGCTTACTGCAGTCTCTTTCCCTGCCTTGATCAACTGGCTATTCCTGTGTATGAACGTTATTTTGGGCAGAGCTGGACCTGTTGACTTGGCTACAACTGTAACCGGGTTGCGATTCTGTGGCATAGGTGACGCTTTTGGCATAGTGCAGATCAGAGGCTTTGAACCCTTGTTGTAAACAATGATGTTTTTCCCTCTGGTCTCAGTTACGTGACCTGCAGAAAAAGAGGAGCCAGGCGTCAAACAAGTTTCGCTGGGTTTCTGCACTTTTTCCGGGTTTCCAGATGAACACTCGAGCTTCCTCTTAATGCCGTGAAGACCAATCGCAGGGCTACTTTTTATAATGATCACTTTTTGAGGGGCCTTGCTTTGAAGTGGCTTTTCTGACATGCTCGCAGCAGGCTGCAGATTTGTGCATCGCTTTTCAGCCATCTTCTGAAAAAAATAAAAGTTTCACTATATTATCACATCCCCGAACACCTCCCACTCTTTTCCACAATAGACTCATCTTCGCTAATATTCTGTTACACATTCTAAACTGTTTAAAACTTTAGTTTGATTTCTTGTTTGCGAGAATGGCAGACTGGCAAGAGTTTCTGCAACAGATCATCAAATCTGGCTCTGCTATCACTTAAAAAGATGACCATCTACTGATGTCTTGAGCATTATGGTAACGGCTCCATAGAAGTCATGAGATTCGATAAGTTATATAAATAAACAATCAATGGCTGGCAAGGTGTTACAGCACTCATGCGTGTGCATTTCTGATTACTGTTTTTGTAAGGCACCCTCGTAATGGCATGGCTGTGTTACGAGCGCCATATAAATTGTCGTAATTATTATTACTGCACCTGATAGATGTTATAATTCGGTTAGAATACTAAATAATATATTAACCTAAAAGAAGTTTGCACACTGCATTATATAATAAAATATTAATACCTAACAGGTATCATTACTATTCAGCATTAGCACTTAATCTTAATATCGATGGCCAAGAGCACAGACGTCGTATGTGCAAAAAACAACACTTTTCAGGAAGTAGAAAAAAAAATTCAAGATACATGTTCCTTTCTCACAAAAAGTGAGATAGCCAAAATGTTTATTTTAATTCAGCAAGTGACATTGTCAGTGTCTTTTATGCAGTAGCATAATGAAAGGCTTTTACAATGTAATTAAAGGTCAGATCTATACGACATCTGTGCACTAGATTATGTCGTATGTGTGGCAGAAATTACTGCACAAATGTCGTATGTGTGGCAGATACGACGTTTGTGACCTTAACTTGCAGATACGACATTCAGATTCTGAACGATATCTTACTGCATATACGTCGTATGTACATACAAGCTTTATTAGGCTGTGAAGAATAATTTTACGCATCGAATAGCGTCAAAAAGTGATTTTCTGAAAAAATTGCAGATACGACGTCTGTGCTCTTGGCCATCGATATATACTATTATTATTGCAGGCTATTTGTTGTTAGTAGTTAAGATTGATGTATTCTGTAATCTGAGTTCTTATAAATTGTTTCAACTGAATAATTGTACACTGTAACCGGCTGCATTGTGTGAATTTGTGTCAACCGGATTGTTGAATAAACGAAAATTGTTATTATTATTTATTACTACATAATTTTATGAGATGCTTGTACTAAACCAGCAATGCATTAATCAATTATAAAAATTAATCAATAATTATTAGGCCTAATGCATCACAGTGCTCAGCTATAAACACTTAGGCCTAATATTAATACATTTAACTAATGTTTATAGCCGAGGTACAGCAGATGAGGAAAAACTTACTCATGAATGAATACATTTCTAGTGTAACAGCAGGAAGTGTACTGGCAAATTACATTACAAAACACTCTGTGGCCTTAAAGTAAAAAGAACAGAACCTCTGCGCTGCACAATATGACACCTGCAGAGCATTTATATAATTGAAATCCAAGAAATATGTCAGTAACATCCAATGGTTTCTGAAATCACTCAAAACCCAGTACATTAAATCCTTCTGCAATAACCAATCCGATTTTTTTCTACAAAATTGTATGGTTCATACTTGTCTGTTAAACTAGTAAATCATTCTAAATCATATTAACACCTGCTGTTGTCAGATGTTACATTTGGCCATGTCCAGGATGCATTTTGTGGTTGGGATAGCATACATTTGGGCATAAGCAAATCATAAGCAAATATATCTACACACTCACCATATGGTTGCCAGATATTCTGTAAAACATTTGATAACGGTAAAATGCCCAAGAAAAAACTAATATACATTATGTGAAGCATTGATTCTAGTCTTCCTCTTGGACAGGCTAGTTAAAGAAAGTTCTGACAGTGACTTATTTGGTAATAATTTCGAGCCAAACTCCTGAAACCCCCTTTCAAGGCCTTTCTTTTAGGCTCATATTCAATTAGTAGAACAGCACTACAAAACTCTAAAACTTATGGATTATTATCACAATCATTAACCACTTACTGCATTACTTACATGAATGCAACCACAATGGCCGCGGACTCTAGCATGTAAACATCGCGCACTGCCGTCGTTGAAAGCTAAACGTCAGCTATCACTAGCTAACAACTCCTAGAGCGATGTTGGTATGGCCATTGTATTTGAAAACCATAGCTAAAAAGAGTTCGATCAACTACCGTAAGATGTGCGCTGTAGCTTTCAGGATAAATCCCTTTTCATTCCTCTTTCGAGTCTTCATGAACAGAGCAAAATTTCTGCTCAAGAACGAAGCGAACCAAACGATCACGTGAACAGGGGATCAGTTATAATTTCATTGAGGAATCTTGCATCTCATCATAGTAATAGTAATAGTAATAGTAATAGTAATTGAACATTTATATAGCGCCGCTCCCAGATTCAGTGGCGCTCCCGACCCAAGCTATTGTATAGCTTGTATATCACCATTGTATAGAGTCCTTGCATTGTAGGCTAGGCCTAATTTGTAGGTGCAATGTCACAATGTAGCATATTATAATTCACAATTTCGCAAGCGCTACATGAAAGCCATTCGAATTTTAAAAAAGACTGGTTTATTCACTAGCTGCAAGGCAGTTCTTACGTTCATTGTCTCAGATGAGTCTCGTCGAAGGAGAATGCAGCGCAAGAAAATTAGCGCAATAGGCCTATTGGCCCTATAATCACACCATAGCGTAGGCCTATTGGCCCTATAATCACACCATAGCGTAAAATCCCTATACTTCGCCACTGTGTGTACTCTGACAAACAGTGCTAGTCCCAAGCCTGCATGGATGAAGGACTCAGAAGGAGGAGGGCGTCACTATAATCATCTTTGCAATTGTAGTGTCGTTAAACAGCTGCAAGCAGCAAGGCCTATATAATAGTGGCCTAATTATTATTTTAGCAGTAGGTCCTAGCCTACTGTAAGGCATGCACTTTATAAAAAAGAAACAGCTCCAGAGAAAATAAAAACATTTCCTCTGGTGCCGTCATAGGAAAACTATGGCCAGTAAGGACCTATGGGTAGGCTTATGGGGTCATTGCATACTATAGCCTTAGGCCTACGTAGCCTACGTAACGCCCAAATTACCGTTCTTGGCCAAGCCGCCGTGTAACGCTTCGCAACATTTTACTTATTAGCCTACCTATATACCCACACATCCCAGCGTTATGTAGGCCTATATTTATTGCTATGAAAACCCATTTCAGATTTAGACTGCATAAGCCTAGGCCTGCCACTTGACTGGCCTAATTAGACTGACCTAATTCTTATTTTGTATTGAATTTAATATGGCATGTGAATTAGAACTTGACAGCTAGTAGGCCTAAAATGTTGGCTAAAGAATGTAGGCCTATTTTTTTTATAAATTACAGTCGTGTTTGAATTAAAATGCACAGCTAGGAGAGCAGCTAATTATGTAGGCCTACGTACGCTACTGGACAGTATCGCTTGTGTCAGCCTACGGATGTTCGGATAATAAGCCTATTAGGCTACGGTGTGGTTTAAAAGTTTTAAATCAATGGCACGAAGTTCAAACTTTGATCGTGTCTAATTTCTAAAGTGTCATTCGATGTTAAAATTTAAAATTCTTGTATAACTTAACTATAGGTAGGCCTATAGGGCGTCACTTGACCTGGGAGTCGACCCCAAAGTCTGCTTTTCGCACCCCAATTCCAAGTGGATCATAGTCCACCCCAGTCAATTGTTTTTCCAAAATTCTCACACTGATTTAATAAACGCAGTGGCGTAGACAAGAGGGGTTTCGGGGGTTTGGCTTTGGGGAAAAAGTTTTTTAAAGGTTATTTATCCACTTAAATAAGAAAAAACAAAACAATTGCTTGTAGTAGCAATTGCTTTTCTTACTTTATTCCACTTGTTACTTTATTCTCTTTTTATTTACTGAAATACTGTTGGGTTGGTGTCAGAAAGGGCATCCGCCCAGGCCATAAGACCCCCAAAACAACCCCCATCATAAATCCCTGGCTACGCCACTGAATAAACGATACCAGAAAAGCCATCCGCTAGAGGGATAGGAGCATCAATTTCCACATTACGACCACCATCATCACCGTAGTACTATGCACGCTGATCCCTCAGCACTTTGGTCGACTCTTGCACAGCACCCCTGGTGGATCGGTGCACAGCACCTTGGTGGATCGGTGCGCAGCACCCTGGTGGATCGGTGCACAGCACCTTGGTGGATCGGTGCGCAGCACCTTGGTGGATCGGTGCACAGCACCTTGGTGGATCGGTGCACAGCACCTTGGTGGATCTGTGCACAGCACCTTGGTGGATCGGTGCGCAGCACCTTGGTGGATCGGTGCACAGCACCGTGGTGGATCGGTGCACAGCACCTTGGTGGATCGGTGCACAGCACCGTGGTGGATCGGTGCACAGCACCTTGGTGGATCGGTGCACAGCACCTTGGTGGTCCACCAAGGTGCTGTGCACCGATCCACCAAGTTGGTGGATCGGTGAACAGCACCTCGGTGGATGGGTGCGCAGCACATTGGTGGATCGGTGCACAGCACCTTGGTGGATCGGTGCACAGCACCTTAAGGTGGATCGGTGCACAGCATCTTTGGTGTATCGGTGCACAGCACCATGGTGGATCGGTGCACAGCACCTTGGTGGACTCGTGCACAGCACTTGGGAGGATCGGTGCACAGCACCTTGGTGGATCGGTGCACAGCACCTTGGTGGATCCGTGCACAGCACCTTGGTGGATCGGTGCGCAGCACCTTGATGGATCGGTGCACAGCACCTTGTTGGATCGGTGCACAGCACCTTGGTGGATTGGTGCTCAGCACCTTGGTAGATCTGTGCACAGCACCTTGGTGGATCAGTGCACAGCACCTTGTTGGATCGGTGCGCAGCACTTTGGTGGATCGGTGCGCAGCACCTTGGTGGATCGGTGCGCAGCACCTTGGTGGATCGATGCACAGCACCTTGTGGAGGGGTGTTCAGCATCTTCGTCAGGTGCACAGTGGCTTTCTGTTCAAGATCATCGTGTCGGTCAATCGTTTCCATCTTTAAGTTGAACAATTCTTTCGTCTTATTTCGACTGTTTCCGAACATGCTACGTTTTTTTTCTCGTAGAGCAATAATTTGTTTTTGTGAAGTCGCGATGAATTAGAATTAGCCTACGTCAGCGCGAACAGTTCCTATACGTCAAACTTTGATTTGATAACTCATCATTTTGTGATACATGTTTAGATCTTCTGTTTGAACTTTGAAATGATGATTTCAATCATATTAGGCCTACAGACTAGGCTTGTGAGTTGTGACCTAAAAGGCATAATATCGTTCCATTTCCGTCTTCTATTCTAACGCTAAATTCCACTTTTCTGAACAAAATCTTCAACGATTTCACCTTAAAATGACAATTTGGCATCCACGTAACGTCGACCATTAAATTTAGTCTTACCGGTCGATTTCTGTCTTCAAACGAATGAATTTCCTTTTCTTCTCATCGATGTAACGATGTTTGCGATGGATTTCTGATGTTCTTGCCGATTTTGACACGGTTTGTCTTCGAAAGGACCATGCAGTTCTTTTCATCGAATTTTATGCACACGTGTTTCTTCTGATCGACGAATTTCGACAAGTTTCTTTTCGACAAGTTTCTTTTCGAAATGTCTCACCATTAGCCTACATGGAGCAATGCGTCTTGGCTCTTCAGAGTCAATTTTCGAAGTGAGCCTCAAATTGACGGTTTCTATGTTAACAATCGTGACGTCATTGTAGCAACAATCACAATTACGTCATCCATATTATTGTCGTTGATTCGCAGGTATTAAGTTATTTATTCATCTATCGATTTGATCATGATCTGAAACCGTATTTGACCATCTCTATATAACATAATCAACGTTTTTTTTACCGTGTGCATAAGAAGAAGCCGGCTCAAGCAATTTTAATATTATCGGCGCAATAAACAATATTTAATCTAAATCCTTGCTTTTGTCCTAATAGCGTTTAGAAACTCTCTGAACTTTAGAGGAATTCCAGTAACAACAAATTATCTACATTTAACCGTCCGGAATTCTCCGTGCCTCTCTATATTCAAGCGTGAGCTCCACTGCTATATTTGCTGACAACCGGGGTGAGAATTGCCGCGGGGGTTAAAGGGTTCAACCCCCAGTCTTTCTTAGGGCTGCACAGTAAAGTCCTCTTTTCACACCCAACTCCACTTGGACCATAGGCTGACCCTCAAGTTATTTTTCTACTATTCTCATACTGACAACAGTGTATGGGCGCGGTGGTGTAGTGACGTCGGTACCCTGGAGCCGGAATGTTCAAAGTTCAAACCGCCGCGTAAGGACCTTGAGAAAGGCCTTCACTCGCAATTGCTCGGTCGCTTAGGCGTGAAACTCCGATTTGCAGTGTCCGCGCTGTAGTCGGGAGCGCCTCTGAGAGGGATGGTTATCAGTGCTGCATTGTCAATTGAGATATCGGGGTTCAAATCCCCATGGGCGGAATTTGGCTTCAGTTCTTGGGGGCTAAAAATAACTTGGGTTTCGGGGCGGAGACTTGGCCCAAATCCAAAACCCAAGACGACCAAATTTCCGATGACTTTTTTAGTCCTTCGGATCGAAATATCATGAAAATAGAAAATATACCATTTTCCCTGCAAATTATTTTTTTGACCTTCTTGGGGCTTAGCCCCTTAGCCCCTGATAAATTCCGCCCTTGGAAATCCGCATGGGCAGAAATTCAGCTCCATCTGCGGCACTAGGCAAGTAGTCAACTCTGCTGAAACAAGTAGGGGTTTACAGTTTTAGGTCAGATTGATTTTACAGCTTTAGATCAGACTGATTTACAGTTTTCGGTCAAACTGGTTTTCAGTTTTAGGTCAAACTGTTTTCAGTTCTAGGTCAGACTGGTTTTCAGTTTTAGGTCAGACTGGTTTACAGTTTGGTTTTGTTTTTGACCGTGGTTTAGAAGTGCTGCGATGTGGCTAATATGACTGGGCGTATTCGGTGGGGTGCATTTGATGGGGCGCTTTTGATCGGCGCGCAGACGGAGCGGATTCGAAGTGGGTAGCGACGCGTGCGAACGGTGCCACCACTGCTTTTAAAATTCTCTGAATGCGTTCCCACTGCTTACCTTGTGTGGGGCGCGGTGGTGTAGTGGTGGCGTCGTTGCCTTGAAGCCGGAAGGTTCGAGGTTCGAATCCACCTCAAGTCGCCGCTTAGGGACCTTGGGCAAGTCTTTCACTCGCAATTGCTCAGCGCTTCGGCTTGAAACTCCAATGCAGTGTCCGCGCTGTAGTCGGGAGCGCCTCTGAGTAGCGGTTGAGGGCTGGAAGACGCGCTATAACAAGTGCGTATACAAACAAATAAACAAACATTCTTTACAATAAAACTCGTCTTCGGCGTTCTGACTTCTCACCCATTTGGCGTTCCCACTGCTCGCTCAAATCATTCTAACCACTGTGAATTTGTATCGCTGCTGTAATCTGCACGTGAAATTAAAAACATTACTTCGTTCATGTCCTCCTGTAACTCGGTGCGAGTCCTTTACCGGTTTGTCTGATCATATGCCTGTCTCTCATTGTATTCAAAAACCCCATACCCGTATTTCCCTGCATGCCTGCGTTCATTATCCCAGCGTTAATTATTATATTCAGTCAGACGAGATCATAGACTTATCGAGCAGCAATGTGCTATAAACGGAATTTTTACCATGCAGAACTTTCAGGTGTTTCAATCATTCATTTATTTCAGGGCTTATATAGCGCACCTTCAAGAAATACACTCAGAGGCGCTCCCAATTTCAAGACGATGATACGGACAAGTTTGAAGTAACCTGTAAAACACTGACTAGTCAACCCAGGCGTATCTCCAATGGGAGACTTTTCCCAGACAGATGGATCTACAGAGAAAGCACGACGCTGACAGGATGAGGTTCGAACACTGGGGACCTACAACTCCTCGCTAGAGACAGAACGAAGGGCTCTGCAAAATAGGACAACAGAAGCAACGAGACAGGTAGCAGGCGGGGTAGGCAACAGAGAACAGGGCTTAGTACGACTTTGGCATAGATTTATGACAGTCACATTGCGAGCAGTCAGTTTTTAACACAAACGCATGAAGGAGAGAGACCGCCGGAAAGATACAGAAGACGAATCAATGTACGTAACAGATAATAATAATAATAATAATAATAATAATAATAATAATAATAATAATAACAAGTACAACCATCTTACTGCCACCTATCTCTTTGTTCCGCTGGCTTTCGAGACCATGGGTCCCATAAACATCGAGGGAATGAAGCTACTTAAGGATCTGGGCCGCCTGCTGATACGAATTACCGGAGACCCAAAAGAGACAAGTTACCTATTCCAACGGTTTTCAGTCTGCATCAGTGCCGGCGCCAGGATTTCAGTTTTGGAGGGGCTGAAGCCCGCGGCCAAATTTTCCATTTTCGCCGCCAAAATTTCTGACGACTTTTTTTTTTTTTTTTTTTTAGTCATCGATCAAAATCGTGGATATTTCAATGTAAAATAATTCAGATGGTCATTTTTTTAGGGGGGCTGAGCCTCTTGTAGGGGGCTTAGCCCCCCAGCCCCCCCTAGCGCCGCCACTGGTCTGCATCCAGCGATTCAACGCTGTTGTCTGCAGGGGCACATTCGAAAAGCAACCACTGCTATCTGATTGACTGATCATTCCTGATTCTATAGTTTTTTTTATCTGCATGCGTTATCTTAATTGCCTTTGTGATTCGAACTAGGCCTACTTCGGAAAATAATAATAATAATAATAATAATAATAATAATAATAATAATATTTGACAAATTGCAAAGAAACGGGCCCCGAACTGATCTCAGCTATCACAGCCCTTGTTAATTTGCTACTGGCTGGAATTTGCCCCAACGAAGTCCGTTCGACTCTTTTTGGTGGCACACTGTTTGCTCTACGGAAAAAATCCGGTGGACTACGACCTATTGTTATACATGTAGCCTATTGCTGGCGTAGATTGAGTTCTAAGTGCGCGAACACGTTCGCGCTCCCAATAGTTTCAACCTATTTCTCTCATAAACAAGTGGGAGTGGGTGTTCCTGGAGGCTGTGAAGCAGCTGTCCATACAGTTAGGCGCTTTATAAGCAAGATGGAAGAAGGCTCAATAGTCGTAAAACTTGATTTCTCTAACGCATTCAATAGTTTATACAGAGACCGAATGCTATCCTCAGTTCTTGACACTCTACATGAACTTCTACCATACTGTAATCTGGCTTATGCAGAAACCTCTGACCTCAAGTTTGGTTGCTTCTCTCTACGGTCCGAAGTGGGTCCGCAGCAAGGCGACCCCCTCGGCCCACTGCTGTTTTGTCTCCCTTTGCAGACGATACTATTGAACCTGCGCTCCCCTTGGTTCTATGTTATCTTGATGATCTTACGTTGGGAGGGGCGGCAGCGGGGGTGGCTGCCGACGTGGAGACCATCGAACGTGAGTGCATGGAACTGGGGTTGTCACTAAACCATTCGAAATGCGAGTTAACAACGCATTCCATCGACGCGCCCTCCTCTGAACCGCTCAGTCGCTTCACAGTCAATTTGCGTCAGATCGGTGGCCTACCCTCGAAAGGTATTCTTTAATTTTCGTAGATTCTGACGAAAATTAAAGAATACCTTTCGAGGGTAGGCCAACCACAATATGCCTTCATGCCGTGCTTTGTCGTTATAATTATCTTCTTTCAATCTAAAAATGCTTCGTGATGGTTTGAAATTCTCCTCTGCAATCATTATGCAGGTTTTTTGTTGGAATCTAGATAAGCAGAACTGTGTGGTGATGTATCTTTAACATTTGTGTTCCTCGTAATATCTTGAATCGTCTGCTCTGTGCGTGTGCAAAAGGTCGTATTTTGTGACCTGCATGCTGACAACTGCTGATGCTGATGATATTGTCACGGTTTCTCCGATCACTGTGATCCATTTTCCTCGCCCATGAGCTTTTGATATCACATCTGTCAAGCACTTTCATGATCACTGCAACCTACTATGGGATAGGTATTGACCGTATTGCTGCCCAAATAATAATTATTTAGCCTACAGAAATTTAGCATTGTGTTTTTTTTATCTAGCCTATCACCTGCGCCAGATCTGCCCAGTGCACCGCTCGCTGTCACCAAGGCTGCTTCTACCATGATGTACAAATGTGCACTATCGTAATGCCATCTTTTCTCTCTCGCATTACTCGCCTTAGTTCGTCATAAACTCTGCACCTATATTACAGTTTGCGAGATTCTTAAGTAGCATATGCGTGTGCCTGAATGTTGTCCTACAATCTATCTAGATGAGTGGCATTGGCTGCAAGAGTTTTGAAATCCATAGCATAGAGAGTAGTTGCCTGGTTAGTTGTGCTCTGTCTTACCTTCTTACATTGTACCTTCGAGTGTACCATGATCTCGTCGTAAATCTCTTCGTTCTGCAACAAAGAGTAGCAGCATGAAAACATGACAAAGGGTTTTAAATGGTTTAGAATCTAATAATTATTATTGTCGCCCGTCGCGCACTTCCACAATACAACAAGGAAACTCAGCAGTGGTCGGCCTCTGAGCAGACGTAAACGTCAATCAATGAGACGCGGGAACCGACGCCTAAGTAAATAAAACTATTTTGAGGAAATTCAGCATAAAGACATGCCGATGACGCTCAACTGTACTTAACATGCCACCCGTCTGATGCACTGGCCTGTGTGTCAAAAATGCAGGAAATTGTTAAAGAAGTACAGACCTGGATGTCCTCCAACCGGCTGAGGCTGAACCCGGACAAAACGGAATTCATATGGCTTGGCACAGGTCAGGCACGCTCAAGGATTGATGCTCAGGCGATTGAGGCGGCGTTCCCAAACTGGAAGACCAAGCGTGTTGTTCGGGACTTGGGAGTACTGCTGGATGAAGACCTATCCATGGATCAGCATGTCGGATCGCTCTGCAGGTCTTGCTTCTACCAACTGCGCCAGATCAGAGTCATTCGGCGCAATCTATCACACGAAGCCGCTGCCACTCTTGTCCACTCGTTTGTGCTGAACCGACTGGATTTCTGCAATGCCGTCCTCGCTGGTCTCCCAAACTGCCGGATACGCCAGCATCAGTCTGTCCTCAACTGCGCCGCCCGAGTCGTCGCTGATTTGCCCAAATTCTCGCATATATCAGCATATATGCGTGACACGCTGCACTGGCTTCCGATCGTGGACAGAACGATATTCAAGATCATCGTTATGGGACGAGCGTCAGTGGTTGGCCTGGCGCCAGAATACATTAGGGAACTTTGTATTCCCGTCTCCAGCCAACCAGGTCGTCGGTCTCTGCGCTCTGCGACTCGTGGGGACGGGCGCCGTAACAAATGCGCGCACGCAAAAGCGCGCAGACAAATGCGCGCAGACAAATGCGCGCAGACAATTGCGCGCAAAGCGCGCAACAGGGACCTTCCCAGTCAAAAGAGCGCAGACAAAAGCGCGCAAAAAAGCGCGCAAAAAAGCGCGCAAAAAAGGAAATGATGAGAACAATTAAAAAGAACAATGTTTACCTCATAGGCTCTCCATATGTCCGACTTGTTATGCTGATTTTCGGCGTATATTCCTTAAAGGTTCGCCTTATTTTCGCAGTCTATTCTTTCGTATGTTTTCTCATCGGAGTCTTTGATAGTGGTCAGCGGCGGCTATTTGACTCTATTCGATTTACTTCGTTTCGTCTTTACTACATTGCGTTTAAGAACAACGTTTCGTCTATATTTCATTGCGTTTAGGATTAAATGTTACGTTGAAGAACAATGACGATAGGATATGTTGAGCCTAGAATTTGAACTCTATATCTTCTTCACATTTCTAGCGAGGCACTATTTGACTCTATTCGATTTACTTCGTTTCGTCTTTACTACATTGCGTTTAAGAACAACGTTTCGTCTATATTTCATTGCGTTTAGGATTAAATGTTACGTTGAAGAACAATGACGATAGGATATGTTGAGCCTAGAATTTGAACTCTATAATCTTCTTCACATTTCTAGCGAGGCACTATTTGACTCTATTCGATTTACTTCGTTTCGTCTTTACTACATTGCGTTTAAGAACAACGTTTCGTCTATATTTCATTGCGTTTAGGATTAAATGTTACGTTGAAGAACAATGACGATAGGATATGTTGAGCCTAGAATTTGAACTTCAATGAGCATAACTTTATATGCTCCGTTTCTATATTTCTAACAATCTCTTTCATTATGTTTAGATGCTGATTCAATAAAATAAAAGTAAAATTTATTGGGTCTATGTGTTCTTATTTGCGCGCATTTGTCTGCGCGCATTTGTCGTGCGCGATTTTGTTCTGCGCGCATTTGTCTGCGCGCATTTGTCTGCGCGCTTTTGCGTGCGCGCTTTTGACTGGACACCGTGGGGACTTGATAGTCCCACGCTCCCGTACAGTGATGCGGACACCCCGCGCCTTCTCGTGTATTGGACCTTCATTCTGGAACAGTCTTCCATTGGCAATTCGTGATGCTGCGTTACGTGTTTCTCATGAAACATTCTCAAAGTTAATTAAGTCGCACTTGTTCAGAACTGCCCGGTAGCTGCGTTAAGCGCCTTCGTGAGGTTATTGTAAGGCGCTATATAATTGTTCATATACATACAATGTTCATATACAAAGATATTGCGGTGGCCAATAAAGATTGACTGGTTAATTGATGGATTGAATCGCAGAGAAAATATTATTTACAAGTCTAGATTTTGAATGGCTCAATCTATCACAGTTAGAGAAGTGCAAACCCAATACACGTCACCTAAGGCTGTATCATCTCAGTCGTATGCTGAATTTTCCAAGGTTGAAAAGAGATATTGAATTTCCACAATCGTAATCGTAATCGGAATCTCCAAATTTCTAAAGCGTCACTCGAAAGCCAAGCGCGGGCACCAGCTTATTCACGAGCGCTGCGTTGAGTCAAAAGGGTTGTCCCTAAGAGTAGTCCATGGTGGTCCGGGTCGAGTTGCCATATAGTGTTAAGCTACCGAACCTGTTGTAACCGACCTGCGTGTCGTGCGAAGCTGGCCGTATTTCGTATAACTTGTACCTGTAATCGTTCTGCGGTCTGTCAGATTGAATGTCAATAAACGAATATTATTATTAATTAACAGCAAATGATTTTTAAAAGACGCAATGCATGTATGATGACTCTGAATAAGCGCTAGATGGCTGCACTTATTAGTGTCAATTCTTTTCAGTTAACGACGGTCGAAGAAATGTCTTTTGAAAGCTGTTAATTATCAATTAGATAGATGTTACCGGCGTCAATATTCAATTCTAGCGCTGTTTGTCCATTTATGATTTCGCTTAATGAGTTTCGAAATAACCGGTCATGTTACTTTTGCTCAGTACGTATTTCCCAATCTCGGCCCACATGCCGGTCGCCTTCAACAATATTTTCGGATCCTTGAGTTCTTTTGGAGTCGGCCTTGTCCAGTGCATAACGTAGGTGTCATTCTTCCAGTCAAACGGAATTTTTGAGCTGAGGTGGTGAACCTTAGGGTCACGATAGCCAGGCCACCAAGTCGGATGACACTGAAGCGCAAAGCACGTAACCTGCAGATGAGGATCGACATGAATTAAATCAGGATGCCTCTCGAGAAGCTGATAGAACCGTCTACATCCGTTGTATGTAAAATCACTCGTGACGTATTGTCTCATCGACTCCTGAAATACATGCCAGATCTTCGCATCTTTCTTTCCTATCATAACTCCGTTACTTATGACGTCTGGAAATGGGACAAACAATGAAGGCATTCCATCTAGGGATATGACCACATCGTAGGCAAAAAGCTCACGGTCGAACTTTTTCACAACAATTGCATCCATGTCCATGTATATTCCACCGTATCTCTTCATAATTTCCACTCGCAAAATATCGCTCACGTGCACTATTTTGTCGACAGGTTTCCCGTATATCATTTTGATTAGACCATGCGGTCTAAGCTGAACTTTGTTGTTCTTCTGCAGTAGAGGCCAGTATTTACCTGTCGGAGCTTCACCATATATAAAAACCTTCTCGACCTCGGCAACATATACTAAACTAAGTATACTTAGGTAGAAAAGAAAGTCCATTTCTCCTCCGCCAACCCATATAACATGTGCAATATTAGGAGCCATTTGACTATACGAAGGTACTGGACTTCGTCTTTCGTCCTCACCATAGAAGAGGTTCCTGACAGATCGACCGAAAGAAGTTTCTAATTTCCAGATATCTTTTGGGTATAAATATTTATCCAGTGCTATGCATAATGGCAAAGTCGTTTCATTACCAATGCGAGAAGCCGAAGAACAATTTGCGAAGAACTTTGTTCCGTTCACAATTAGATCTGAGATGTTGGTCTTCGTTGGCTGAGAAGTAAGCAGAGCGTGTTCTTCCCATTGAATCCCATCAAAGCCTTGAAAGTAAGCACGGAGAAAGTCCTGTTTCAATTTGTCGTTGGTACTGCAAACAGTATCTGGTACTTTGACGGTCTCGAGAAATGGATATTTCTCAAGAATCTCGGCTAACCAGGCATTGTAAAGCATTGGATCAACGACAGGGTAATCTTTGTAAAATAAAACTATTTTATCAGGTTCCATGTGTTTGATCACGCTTGTGACACTCAAGTAGTTCGTGAATTCGAAACTCTTATTCGTACACCACATGTAGTACACCGGATAAGATGGTTTAGAAATTGCTTCTTGCAACTGTTGAATGTCATTATCCCCCATATTCACAGTGGACGACATAGAGCTGCCGATATTGAGTCGAATACTTTGATATCGACTTACAATCATCACTGTTAGAAATATCGGTGCCAAAAAGAGTAGTTTCCAGAGTTGTCCAGTATGCTTCATTCTGGTTTATTTGGCTAGCAACAGAACAAAGCAGATGAATTATTAGTTGATGCTTCAATAACATGTCATCGGCTATTAATTATATGCATAATTGTGACTACATTATAAACGCGACGACATAGTCAAAACGCAGGTATCTGGCATCATACGAGAACCAAGCATAGGGCCTACTTGAAACTTTTCAAATTACAATCGATACTCGAAATGCGTGCCACTATTAACCATTTCGCGGATGACACAAGGGGCATATGTGCCCTGCCCTGCACTTGACGCAATTCAGGCTGCCCAATGCCCATGGATACGTTACAACGGGATTGACTATCGCGCCTCCATCTTCGCTGGTCTCCCGCTGGTTCGGATCGATATGGGATGGATCGGCTCCGTCGGGGTGACCAGGATGCGGCGTGACTCATTGACTGATTCGCTAAAACCGAACTCGTATCTCTGCATCTGCTATGTGCTATGTATTGCCCCTACTTCCTTTCCATAGCGCATTGTCTAAATCAAGATCGCATCCTTGGTGTAGCGGTGCTCATTAAGCTGCAGTATGGGCTCGCTCCAATAGATCTACTTGCCCCCTGGAAAGTTGAAATCTATTTCTCTCACAACCCTTTTATGTTGCGCTTCCGCGAGTTCTGATCGAGGGGGGAAGGATCGGCTCCATCGAGGTGACCGGCATGCGGCGCGACTCACTGACTGATTCGCTAAAACCGAACTCATACATCTGCATCTACTATGTGCTATGTATTGCTACTGCTCCCTTTCCCATAGCGCATCATTTAATTCAAGATTGCAGCCTTGGTTTGGCGGTGCTCATCAAGCTGTATGGGCTCCCTCCAATATAACTACGTTAGCTTTGACGTCCTCTTTCCTTTTTCACACACCGCAGTGCAATGCTCTCCACTGTCCACGGTAACATGGTGGCTCCATTTGCCCGCAATTCCTTCTCTGTAGTTGGTCCACCAACCAGGAACGGGTTTCCTTTAGCTAAGCTTATACGACACCGTCCAAAGTGTTCTCAGTTTCACCAACTGTTGAACGGCTGAAGACTGCTTTCCCGCTTTGGTTGGGATCGGGTGTGCCTCTGAGAAAGGATCTTGGGGGCGCTATATTAATTTGATTGATTGATCGATTGATTGATTGATTGATTGATTGATTGATTAACCTCAATTTTTATGAGGGCGACTATTAGATCATGAAAGGCATACGAATGTTCCTATATCGCTTTCATTATCATTGTCAGCTCCAGCCTGTCCTTTCCAAGAGTTTTGAGCGGTTTACCTATCTACGGCTTCTCCATTATCTTGAACGGTCACTGTTCTACCCCCACCACCACAATCAATCTGGCTTCAGGGATCATCATTCCACTGATCCTTTCCTCCACTCCATTTTCTCTATATTGAGCTGTGGATATATCTCAACTTATGCTGCTGGCCCTCTTCGATATGTTTCAGCATCCTTTGCCATTTTACTCCAACCCTTGCGACCCAACGTGGTACAGAGGTTGCCCTCTTATCTGGCTCAGGTCTTACCTCACTGATCGTACTAAAGTGGTATTTTGTGGAGACTCAAAAACCACCTGTGTCTTTGACAAATTTGACGTTCCTTATGGTTCCGTCCTGGGTTGAAGTGGGTTCTCTCCTTTATCTCTTTATCTCTTTTGTACATGATCGCTTCTTTTCGGTCCTCTACGGTCCAACTAGAGAGCTCTCTGGGTCTCTGCCCATTTTGGTTTACTCCAGGGATCTGTTCTTGGCCCTCCCCCTCCTCTATATCATTTACATTTGTGCTGATGATGTCTAAATACACCTGTCATATCTGGCATCTGATGCTGCTCCCACAGTCCGGGTAAAGAGCCAAGCGTTGGATATCCTTGGGTCTTCGATGTCGTCGAACCGCTTGCGGCTCAACCCATCCAATATTCAATTCATCTGGCTGGACGCGCATAAACAGCTAGCTAAGATTGATATCTAGCCGCCTCTGGCTCTGAGTTCACGCAGTTTACTTTTTCTACCTCTGTTCGCAATCTTGGCGTTATCCTAGATCAGCAGGAGCTTACATTGCACAGTATACATTCACCAGCTCTGCCGTAACTGCAACTATCAGTTGCGCAAGCTCAGAGTTGTCTCTCGCTCTCTTACCCCTAATGCTACCACTACTCTTATCTATTCCTTTGTTGTCCCCCGCCTTGACTGCTGCTGCTCTCTCTACGCTGCATGGTCTATACCGTCTGTGATGTTGGGGTGCTTGGAGCGCACGGCCGCACGCCTTATTGGCCGTACACCAAAATTTGATCATGTCACCGATCATATGCGGGATGTCCTGCATTGGCTCCCTGTCCAGCAGCGAATTATGTACCGGGTTTCTGCTTTGCCTCTGCAGTGCCTCTTAAGTGCTGCTCCTGTATGTTTGCAAGAGCTATGTCGTTCTACTTCGGTTGTTCAGGGCGTCGTGCTCTGCGGTCCTCCACTCGGGGTGAACTTCTCGTTCTCTGAGCACGAACTGCTCTTAGAAAGCACTGTGATTTCTCTGCTATTGGCTCCATGATATGGAATGGACCCCCACTGCCTATACGCCTCGTTTATGCTCGAATGCGTTTTATCGCAACCTTAAAAATTAAAATAGTGCTTTGCAGATTAGGCTGGGTCGGGAGCGCTCCTGAGTAGTTATCTCAAAGGTGCGCTATATAAATTTATACAAGGAATGAATAATGGATGAATCCTACTGACATTCCAGTCATATTCTATAAACACCTGGCAACTGGTTACTCTCGCCCACTAAACTGACGATGTTCATGCACTATCTTTTCCTCTTTCTTTACCGCTGTCTCCTCCTCTGACTTTACCTCTGTCTGCTCCTCTGTCTTTACCGATGTCTCTTCCTCTGTATTTGCCTCAATTGCACATGCCTTCATCTGCTCCAGAATCGATATGTGATTATGTGAGGACTTTTATCAGTTATGGGAATGGTTTAGACTGTCTACTGTTTTCATACTCGAGCGAATTAGGAACCTGGTCTACTACGTCACTGAAAAGAAAATAGTCTTCTGATGCAGTACTAAGGTGGTTCGCAGCTAGTTCGTCACTCAGTCAGTCATCTTCTCTTATGCATACTCGAGTCGACTAAATCAATGTGACGAGGATGAGAAACTTAAGGCGCTTATTGGCCCTATCAGTGTCGCAATGGCGTAGCCAGGAATTTATGATAGGGGTTTGGAGGGGTGGTTATGGCCTAGCCGTATGCCCTTTCTGACACCAACCCAACAGTATTACAGTATAAATAAAAAGGGAATAAAGTAACAGAGGGAATAAAGTCAGAAAAGCAATTGTTTTGTTTTTCTTTTTTAAGTGGATAAATAACCTATAAAAAAACTTTTTCCTAGGCCAATGAGGGAGTTGAAGCTGACAGCAATCACTCTGGTCAGCTAGGTGCACCTCCACCCTCCCCCCATCGTCTATTAAATCTATTCTCTCCTAGCTCCCTTAACTGCTTAGGTGGCATTTTAATCGAATGCTTCATGCCAATCACTCTACATGTTTACCTACGCATTGCAACGTTATACACATACCACCTCAGCAGGCGTACAGGTTGCTAACCCATAGATGACTACATAGGCGGAGTTTATCAGGGGCTAGGGGCTAAGCCCCCCAAGAAGACCCAAATTCGGTTTTTACCGTGTAACTCAGAGGTCCTTAACGAGTGGCGGCGCCAGGATTTCAGCTTCGGAAGGCTGAAGCCTCACGGCGGAAATTTTCCGTTTTCATCTTTTCAGCCGCCGAAATTTCTGACGACCTTTTTTCTTTTTTTTGTCGTCGGCTGAAAATCGTGAATATTTCAATGTAAAAAAATCGGATGGTCCTTTTTTAGAGGGGGGGCTGAGTCTCTTATAGGGGGGGGCTTCGCACCCTCTATCTTCCCCCTAGCGCCGCCACTGTCCCTAACCGGTGTGTCTCAACGCACTCAGGCATATAGTTTGTCGCGTAAACATGGGGTGTCGTTGACGTGTCGCGAAGAATTGATGTAGGCCTATATCGCAAGTTCGCGCAGCATATGTAATTATATAGGCCTATAGGCCAACATCCATCGTCCTTGCATTAGGCTTACACAAGTGACTTGTTTACTGTATAGCAGTTTAGTGGGAATAGGCTGTGAGAATTCGCAGCGCTCTATTTATATAATTTTTATTCTCTTTCATAGATTTATATAATTTTTATTCCCTTTCATCACAATCTGAAGCGACCAAAATGGTTTCTTTCTGTTTGGGCCCATAATCATGACATAGGCTACAGCCAGTGATGGGGAAAATACTATTAAAAAGTATTTCAAGCAGCCTAAAAGTATAAATACTTTATCACAAAAGTATTTAAAATACAAGTACAAATTACTTAGATTCTATTTAAAATACTATTTTAAATAGGCCTACTAGTATTTTAAATACATCCCATCACTGGCTACAGCATAACACACTACAGTACCGAACGCGCGGACATTAACCCAATGCTGCAACATTCGAAAAACAATTGGGACAAAATTTAGCATAATTGTCACAAATAACCGGAAATGTTGCGCTTCTAGCATACAACTGATGACGAGGAGCCATCGGATATGCCCTCTCAGCCTGTTTGCGCAATCACAGCGTGGCATTCATTACGAGTGGACATAGTTCAGGGCCCGTGGTCCCAATGTCCCCAAGCTTCCTGTTAGACCTGGGAGTGACTTTGGTCAGCTAATCTGACCCCACTTGACCCTAAAGTGACTTGAAGTCGACTTCTCGGCGTCAAAACGACTTGACCCGACTTTGCAGAAAAACAACCGACTTCCGACTTGAAGTCGACTTTTGACATTGTACTAGCCATTAGCCTATGTCTACGTACGGCTACTAATGCAAGAAGTCAAGCCAATTTTCCTGCAAGCAATAATTTCATT
The DNA here is from genome assembly GCA_949752735.1 of Lumbricus terrestris. Lineage (NCBI taxonomy): Eukaryota > Metazoa > Annelida > Clitellata > Crassiclitellata > Lumbricidae > Lumbricus > Lumbricus terrestris. Next base: position 29,241,917 of record OX457040.1, read on the forward strand.
TAGGCCTACAAATAAGTAATGAAGCCTCAACATTGATGCATGAATTTGTTAAAGTGTTATTAGGCCTTTTCAAGCTGTGTGTGTTTCAGTCTGAATAGTTTTGTGATGCTTTGGGCCATCTAGTAACCTAGACAATGCGACGGCAAATTATTGGGCCTATGAATTTTAGCTTGTCCATTGTATGTGATTATTCAGATTACACTCGTTATTTTTTTTGCCCCCAGGTATTTAGGATTCCTCGGGGACTTATCTCCTAACTATACTGCTATAAAACCAGTCCGGAATGGCCCTCATTATTGGCACTCATTATTGTTATGTTTTAATATTAATATTAACTAAATTCGTAAAAAGAGCATGGTCTAAGATTAAAATAGCGGACCGCGGACTGCATGGTTGCACTGAATGGCGTGTTATGATAAGCCTAATTTGTAATTCTGTTATCATAATTATTTGGCCACTAACATCATTTCGCAACTTAGCACATAGCATTGCAAGCGCATTATCCTACAGTAGCTACTACAGCTACTAGGCCTACTCACTGACAGTAAAGGGGCCGTCCATAAAGTACGTCACGCTCCAGGGGGCGGAGGGGTGTAAGAAAGTGTGACAGTTTGTGACAGGGGAGGGGTCAGGCCATGTGTGACGTCACACATTTATTTTTTAAATTCTTTTTTTTAGTACCTAAAATCCGACCCGGCCCGGCCAGGGTTGTCTAAAACCCGGCCTGGCGGGATAAAAGTTGATTTCCCGTCACTATCAAAGCGTTTAGGGACACACGTCACTATCAGAGGGATTAGGGATAGTATCCTAGGGTTTAGAGGGTTAGGTAAATGGTTATGTTTTTAAATTTTTTGTTCGAAAGTGTGACGTACTTTAGGGGGGGTCCGAGATTTGTGACAGTTTGTGACAGGGGTGAGGGGGGTCAAAAATGGTCAAAAATAGCGTGACGTACTTTATGGACGGCCCCAAAGTCTTTCATTGTCCAATTGGCCCTACAATAGTTTTTCCATCTGCAGACAACTCCAGATGCAGCGATCCAAAGTAGCGTCAAACTATCGATTTATTATAGACCTTGTCTACAGGGCCTAGATCCAGCTTTCTTTGCGCCGAATTCACTGACCACTAGAAGTTCACTGATTGCTTGATAAGCACACGTGCTAATATTTTGGTAACATTTTGTTTCACCCTTTTAATTAAGCGCATGCCTAAGCGTGACGTTTAAGCATAAAATTATACAAATTATATGAATAGATGGCAGACGGCAGTCTGCACGATAGCCTATATACCGGCAAAAATAATCAGTAGCCTAGTCTAGGTCTCTGTTTAGCAAAGGCCTCATTCATTCTTGTAAACACAGACTAGGCAACAAAAGCTGCTTAAATGTTGTCACAATCATTGGTTTGAAGTGACAAATTTAACTATGTTTGTTTCTCAAGTCGGTTTAAGTCGACTTGAGGTAAAAACAACTTCAAGTGACTTCTATCTACAAAATTCGACTTGGGGTCAGTTACGGTGAGCAGAAACGACCCGACCCGACTTGGGATGACCAAGTCGACTGCCATGGGGTCGACTTTTTGGGGTCGACTCCCAGGTCTACTTCCTGTAGGTCTACCGTTTCCTCCAGTTTTCCAATAGTTGGACGCTTTGAAGGGCAGCGTTTTAGTTTCGGCAGTGTTTTTCCCATGTTTTCTTGCTTTGCCTAGGACTATTAGTGCAGCTTGGACTATCAAATCAAATCAAATATCATTTATTGTTCTCACAATAAAACATAACATAGTCTACAGAGTAATATACTATAACATAACATACTATGAGTAATGATTGATGATAACTGCCATGCTCTATTGTTTTACCTATAACAATAACTTATACACAGATATTCTATTTTTCATTCGTTAGTCTCGTTAGGTCCAATGGGTGAGACCTCAAGCTTAGAATGTTCAGCGACCTCTGGTTAGATTGCTAAGCAACTCTGCGTATTGCACTCACAAAACCTGTGGTGATGAGGATCTTACCATGATCCAAAGAAAGTTCAAAGGGCAAATTCCCATCGACTTTTAGGCCAAACAATTTACACATAGTCATAAAGCAACACAGTATCGTAGCCCTGGTGTTCGTGTGCTGTGCGTCGTATACATATTCGTGTTCAATATTCTCTGTAAGTGGGATTGAGAATTTTACAATAAGCAGAAACTAGAAAGCAATCAGTGTCAGCATTTTCATATATTAAACTTTTTAACAATTTAAAATAAGTAAGCATAGGCTAGTCTAACTTTAGTATAATTAATAGGCCTAACACGATTGCAAATTTGATTGTATGTTTAGGTGTGTCGTGCGCGGAAAGAGGTTAGGAGTATGGAATGTAGAAAAATATGCTATTTCTTGGTTTAAAGCAGCCAGACAACAAAGCCACTGGATTAAATTTTTGACAACTAAGCATTAGTAGGTTATTCACGTAGGCCCATACATTAGTCCGCAGAGTCCGTCATTTAATAGCAATAATTGACCGACTTGATTGATGAGTGAAGGACTGACTAAAGCGACTGCCGTTAGCTTACCAACTGTCTAAGCTGCTTAGGATAATCGACTAACTTACCGACTTGCTCTCGACTTTTTGAGTGATAATTTGGTAGCCTATGTCTATACAGTATAGCCACCTAAGTTTTAATATTCTTTGTAAGATTTGCTGGTTCGTGCTCAAAATCGAAGGCTCGTGTGCGAAACTTCGCAGTTGCAAATCTGTAAATGCAAAATGTGGGACAGGAGACTACATGTACGTGTTGTCGGCGGTGAGTGTGTGTGTGCGTGTGTGTGTGTGTGTGTGTGTGTGTGTGCGTGTTGGTGATAGGCCATGGTGTTCGTGTGCTGTGCGTCGTATTCGTGTAATACAAACATGGGCGGAGTTTATCAGGATCTAGGCCCCAAGTGCAATGTCCTGCGTAGTTTGTTTACCCCTGTAATAAAACGTCGCTGCGGTCTGCGCCCGAGATCTCATAACTTTGAACTGCCAACTAAAGATGATAAGAACTTCATACCTAGAGTACTTTACAATAGCTTAAAACAAATGATAAAAATAAACGAATAGTTTAAAATTAAGAAATAAAAGCAACTCTTGAACAATGTACAAACTTTTTTATAACTATTTGTCTGTTCATCTTGTAACCGTGTTGCGGCTTGTCAGCCTGATTTTTGATTAAGCGAATATATATATACAAGTCCCTCCTCATAAACTAACACAGCGTCTCCCAAAGTGGGTTCCGCGGAACCCAAGGGTTCCGCGGGGGCGAGCGCAGGATTTCCGCGAGAAGTTGTAAATAATCCTTTTCTTTAAATGCACTGAAAATTTGAAACTACAGTCAATCGTCTTTTGTGTTTTTTCCTCGCCCATTCAGTGGCTATCCGAGCTTTCATTGCCCTTTAGAAATCCAGTTACAATATTATTATATACATCGATCCGAGACGTACGTAGGTCAGAGCTGCAAATCTGAACAGGAACTCAACCATCTTTGTTATCGTTATCCCGACCGAAGCTAATCTGAGCATGATTAGGCCTAAACGCGACAGCTTAATTAAAAAGTACCGCCAATTCAAAATTATCGCAGCCTACTGCGCAGTTGTCACAAACAATAATTTTATTAGTTGGTGTAAATATTTACCACAATTCATTGACTGCATCGTAAGCTTGTGTTCTATATTATAGGCCGCTCTTCTCGATTTAAATGATTAGGCCTACATCTGAAATAGGAATCCAGGTTTCAAGTGCCAATTAAGCCAATAATAGAAAAATGCAGAAGAAGAAGAAAAAGGACTGTTCGTATTCTAGACATCATGTGGGCTACACTCAGGATTGTGAATTACGGGTCGTGATTTTCAAAACAGTTCAACCTAATCTTTCAGATAAGAGAAGTAAACTTTCTACAATAGTGTTTTGGTAGGCCTATGTATAGCCCATATTAGTATGCATCCTAGGCGCTGTGCATGCTTTTGTTCGTTTAGTACTGTTGATATTAGGGTTCCGCAGGAAAATATTAGGACACGAAGGGTTCCGTGGCCCAAAATGTTTGGGAAACGCTGTCCCAGACACCTCTCATAGGAAGGGATTTGTCATGAAATCAACTCTGTTATGGAATTTATTTGCTTGTGGCCCATGCCGCTGTGGGGCGCGGTGGTGTAGTGGTGGCGTCGTTGCCTTGAAGCCGGAGGGTTCGAGGTTCGAATCCACCTCAAGTCGGGGTGTAGGGACCTTGGGCAGGTCCTTCACTCGCAATTGCTCAGCGCTTCGGCGTGAAACTCCGATGCAGTGCCCGCTCTGCAGTCGGGAGCGCCTCTGAGTAGGGAGCTTGAAGGGGCGCCGCTTATTTTCATTTGAGGCGTCGCAGAGTCGTTCGTCGTTCTGTCTCATCCTCCATCTTCACCACTTCACCAATTCTTGCCTAATCAGGCGTTGCATTCTTCGTTCGTCATTATTCTGTGGTCAAAAATTTAGTGCAAAGCGTTCGTAGCTCCCTACGTTTTGTGGCGTAGAATGTCGCACGAAAATGTTAACAAAAGATAGTGAGCTTGCATTTAGCCTATCTCTGGAACATGCATGCGTGTATGTGTGTTATTCACGTATATGCAAACTCTGATTCAATCGTCATGCTGCGCGTGTGCGACAGTGCGACGTAGGTAAAGTAGATTTATGGCGCAATCCGGTCGTTTTTAAAAACACTCAACGCAGCGCTCGTGAATAAGCTGGGCCCCGCGCTTGGCTTTCGAGTAGCGCTTTAGAGTTTGGAGATGACGATTACGATCTCTGTCTCTCGCAGGCCACGACGCCTACTTAAACACATAAACCTACTATCTCCCCCACTCCATAAAAAACGATCGAAAGGAGCAGCAGTAGATATGATGGAAGAATGTAAAGTTCGGTCTGGGCCAAAGGAGATAGGCCTATTTAGGCCTTGATTATTATTCAGTTTACTGTGCTAGCCAACGTTGAACGTTAATAGGCTACCCTAAAAAACGCACGTAGACTTTAATGCCGCCAAAAATTCGCAAGAGAACAGGGGTTTTTATAGGAAATTGATTTTCATAAGATCTGATCACTTTGCTTAGGCCTACTAAGCAAAATTGATCTGTACGATTTTTCTCCTTCCACATTAATATTATCGTTTAAAAGTAAACGGCAGACCTATTTAAAAATTTTATTGGCTGGTGTAGGCATAGTGCTTCCTCACTTTGGGTGATGACTGTTCAAGCAGTTTCAATTTCTGAAATTTCTCAAATTTCTCCTCCAGTGCGGAACGAGATTAATTTTGCGGTGGTGAACGAGTGAAAGCGTCTACACTACCTGTCTTACGTAGATGTAGATCTAATGCGTAGACCTGTCACCCGGAAAAATGTCCGCTCTTTATCTACAGTTCTACACCGTTCATTCGTTTCTGGTTAATTGGAGTTGCAGGAACTGACAGAACGACTACACCAAGCAGGAGAAAAGAGAGGTCTGAGGATAAACATGAATAAAACTAAAGTGATGACACAAAAAAGGAAGAACGTGTAATATTGAAATCTAAGGACAAAAACTGGAACAGGTAGACACCTTTCATTACCTAGGATCGTTGATAACTGAAGATGCAGACAGCAGCACAGATATAAGAGAGAAATTAGCAAGAGGACCCAACACAGGGACAGCGTTGAAAACGCTATGGAAAAGTCATAATATAAAAATGGTTACCAAAATCGGACTCACGAAGGCTTTGGTATGGCCAGTGGCGACATATGGGTGTGAAAGTTGGACGATCAGAAAGAGAGAAGAAGACAGAACAAATGCTTTTGAAATGAAATGCATAAGAAAGATTTTGAGAGTGCAATGGACAGAGAAAAGAACAAACGAATGGGTATTGGAGAAAACGGGAACAGAAAGAACCTTATTGAGCACGATAAACAGAAGACAACTCATTTACTTCGGTCATTTGATGAGGAAACAGGGGGCTGGATGGAAAAGGAAATAATAGGCTACATAGTACAATTTCGGGAGCAAGGGCAAGGGGAAGATAATATAAAATAAGAATATTCTTTAATATACCAATTGCTATCCGCATTTTGGTGTACATACAAAGTATAATAAACAAACGTACATCATTTCTATATCCAATCAATGTCAAAGTGTTTTAGAATAGCATAAAAATCCTAAGTCTAAATCCAATATAAATTTTAAATTTAAAAAAGTTCTTTTATTGGCCAACAAGTTATTCTGCACTTTGGTTTATACGGTATTACATTTAAATATTATAATTTATAAAGCATCCTCGTCACAAAAGATTTCCTCGTTATAGGTTGTCCGCCCTAGGAATGATTCGGTCATGCAGTCTTGGCCTCATGGAATAAGGCTGGGGCCTCAATGGTGGGAGGAGTGCGTTTAATACATGTCCTGGATTATGTAGGAGGGCAGCGAAGAGCCTCCCATCCGCCGTGCTACACAGAGCCTCGAATGTAGGATTGTGCTCAGGAAGGTAGTGCAGTCGGATCAAACGGTCCAATATGGCCTGCAGTCTGCCGCGTTCCTGCTGCCCTGCAAATCCCACCATGCCGGGGCCGCATATAACATGCGGGCCACTGTGGTCATTCTAACAACGTCATGCAGGCTTGGTCCCTTGAGGCCGTGTGCAGTCATGATTCGCAAGGCATAAAGCGACTGTCTTGCCTGGATGCATATTCGCCTGATATGGGCTTCAAACCTTAGGTTTTCAGTCATGACAACCCCTAAAATCGTCATACTTTGGACCCGAATAAGACCCGGAATCTCTGCTGGAGCGAACTGTGGCATTCCTCGTCCCGGACGGTGAACAACAACCATCTCCTAAGTTTTTCTTTGATCGAGAGTCAAGTTGCAGCGTTTGGCCCACTCCGTTATTAAGACCAAGGATGGGATGGATCGCGAACATCATCACGAGGACAGGAAAAAGTGGCGAAGGCGTGTCCATGAAGCGACCAACTCTCGAATCGAGGAAGGTTAAAGACAAGACAAGACAAGACAAAGTTCATTTGTTTCTGGTTTACGGCATATCAATTAAAGGATTTCCGAACAGTGCCGTAATTGCATATCTGAAAGTTTCTATCATGAAATTCGACTTGCTGGGAAATATGCAACATCAGATGTAGGCTAAACTGCTTACCATAGATTAGGAAGTGTGCTTTTTTTGCTATTAGTCAGCATATAGTAATTTTCCTCGCAAACCGACTGCGCTTTTTGGGCATCAATCGTAATTTTCCTACGAAATAACTGTGTTTTTGGCCATCAGTCATCTGATAAAGTCAAAGACCAAGGTCAGGGTCATCCAAAAGGGCACCGCATCCCTTGACCACAGCCCACTGGAAGCGCCCTTCCGCCCCTTCGGTCACCGGAAGCGACCCAAGCAAATTATTTAACCCCATCCAATGGAAACGCGATGATTTTTTGGTGATGAGCGGCGACCCCATGCAGCAGTGTTAAATTTGGGGGAAAAGTCAACATATGCAATCAAGGCCGTAGTCAGGATTTTATTTCGGGGGGTGTTTCACCAATTTTCCTTCCCAAAAACTACATTTTTCCATTTCGGGGGGTGTTTTCATGGTTCTATTTCATGGTTTTTACGTCATATGTTCGTAAATACATTATATTATTTTTCACATCTTCCATTTCGGGGGGTGTTCAAACACCCAAAACACCCCCCTAGCTACGGCCTTGTATGCAATATCCATTAGACTTATATTAAAAGATAACGCAGATATATCTTGAATGAACGTTTTTAATCGAGTGCTTGCATACGCTACACGTTCTTAAGAAAGATGTGTCTATTAGATTTTAAATGCGAAATCGATATTGGTGCCAACGGAAAGTCGACTGCCACTTCTGTGAAATTGATGATTCTTCCATGAAGAATGAAAAATCCATGGAATATCATCTGAGCATCTCACGCAGCTGAAAACAAATAATGAAAAATTTATAAAGACTATGATAAGCTATGGGTGGTTTACCAAAAAATAAAGAGGCACGAACTTTGTTGCTTCCATGCGCGCTTGTAGTTTGCAGCGAACCATGTGCTGCTGCAGCTAAAAAAACTGTCCCTTATGCAAAGAGCGTATACGCGGTACCGTTAGAATATTCATGGCATAAAAGCTTATTACAAGCTAACAAACTACTTCTCAATTATGGATCTGATATGGCAACACCTGTTCTCGGCAATAGTTAGGCCTATATCGTACCCTCAGAATGCGGAACCCCACTTCACTTTGCGTTTTATAGATTATTTGCAGCACCTGGTCATGCCTGCTATAGAAAATAATAATCTGGTGCTACGGAATAGACCTACATGTATATCAAGAAGTATTCGACAAATATTCACAAAAATTCAATTTCACGTAGGATTGCCAGATTTTAATATTTTCCATGGCAAGCAGACGGACACAGTTAGCCAGACGGTCACTCAAGTCCTTTATTTCAATCATTTAATTTATTAAAGTTTCACCAAATAATGATTTTCCAGATAGGAGTCTTTATGTATCGGTTCACCCATGATCTTCTTCCCCTTAACTTTGCAGGGTATTTCCAAAAAGGATCTGAAATTCACTGCTATTCCACCAGGAACTCCTCTCATTATCGAGCCATATCCGCTCGTTTAAACTCAAGAAGATTCCATATTAAATATACTGGACCAGGTATATGGAACTCGTTTCCTAGTCATGTTCAACAAGCTTCCAGTTTACAAAGAGCAAAAACATTACTGCGCAACTACTTGGTTAATGACTGCAAAGATATTTAACCTTGTAGGCACTGATTTTATTTTATTATTATTTGTTGTGTTTGTTTTGCGTTCTTTAGTTAAGTTTACTACATTAATTGTCATCTCATGCTGTTCTTTTAGCCTATTGTTCAATTCATTATGTCAACCGTCTAGCCATCTGTTAAAATTGCATATGTAATTAGGTGTCCCTGTTAGCGGGATATTCATCCCTTAGGGCCTTCCTTGTTACCATCCGATAATGTGAAGCATGTTATACTATGTCTATTGTGTATGTTGATGGTTGGTTACAATAAATGAATTGAATTGAATTGAGTCGGAAGGACAGGGAGTCAGACTGACGCTGGCTCAGAATTTCCAGCATAGACTATTATTGAAACGTGACTGAATTGGGGTATTTGAACAATAATACGCATTGCAGAGCGTAGAATATTGCTCTACTATTTCAGTGTTGATAAGAGTGGTCCAAGACTTCATAGACTATACTTACAATAATTATTAGTTTCTTTTGTCACCTTGCATAGTCACAGCGCAATGATAGCATTTTAATATGTCATCTTAACAAAGTTACTTTATTATTTCAGTGTTGATAAAAAGAGTGCTTTATGATATTTATAAAAATGATTATTGCTATAATATGCATTTCTTTATTTATCAAGTTCAGCAACACAGTTTTGCCCTTGCTGAACTATCATAACGAATTATAATATCGCAGGCTGGGAGTCTATTTATATACGTGATTGCACTGGAATAAGCTTTTCCCATTGCCGAAGACGGCCCTGAATTGCTGACCATGACAAAATTAGCAGAGACCGTTTCAAATGGTACACAAACCAAGCAAGTAATTCGTAATACTGCACTGCATGCATCTCATGAGATATTCTCAAAGTCTCTTAAGTCGCACTCGATCAGAACTGTCGGGCGGCTACATTAAGCGCCTTCGTGAATTTATAGTATAAGGCGTTATAAAACATTTCATATACATAGATACATTGCATACATACACACATAAATACATACATACATGCGTTACATACATTACCCTACATACATACATGCATACATACATACATACATACATACATACATACATACATACATACATACATACATACATACATACATACATACATACATACATACATACATACATACATACATACATGCATAGGCCTACATACTGTAACATACATACATGCACACATACATGCATGCATGCATACATACATACATACATACATACATACATACATACATACATACATACATACATACATACATACATACATACATACATACATACATACATACATACATACATGCACACATACATACATGCGCATATACATACATACATACATACATACATACATACAAGAACCCCAAAAGCACCAAACTACCAAAATTGGGAAGCCATGTAGTATATCTACTGATGTTTACTAAGTGTTCAAAGAATAAAACGCAGGTGGAAATTTGAAAGATATGGCATTGGAGAGAATTCATTTAGTTGGATAAAATCGCATTTGTACGAATATTATCAATAAATTATATTTTAAAACAGACTCGAGAATAATCATAAGACATACAAATCTTGATGTTGATACTTACTGTGCTTAATGTATTCAACCACGTTCGGTTGGCTAGCCATTACATTAGGATCCAGTTCAGCTGAATTTTTCTGATGCCAGCAGAAGGTTTGTCCTGGAGTTGTGTTAATTTGATACGAGACGCAACCAGTGTCATCTTTGCAATAAGACTCACACTTGGCTTGATCGGTCACTCCTGCCAGCGGATTGGCACGAATTGAGGCTAAACCAGGATAACTATTGCTGAAAGCCACACCGTCAAGACCTATAAAATACATCACACATTCACCAACAATTACACAGCTGAACGAAAATTATCATCTCATTAAAACGAACAGTCCTCTGGCAGTATTAAATTCGACACAATGGAAACCAGCATAATTTAAAGGAAGAACATTTTATTAGCCAAAAATTCAAAAGTTACTTATCATCTTTTGCCGTTGATGAAGGTGTACATTTCATAACGCTACTTCACGGTTAATGCTGGTGATCACACCTCTAACATCTATCTAATATATATATATATATATATATATATATATATATATATATATATATATATATATATATATATATATATATATATATATATATATATATATATATATATATATATTGCTGCAGCTTTTTAGTCACCTTGAAGCAAACTCCCTTCTGCCCAAGCAACAGTCAGGCTTCGGAAATTTCATTCCACTGAATCTATTTTAACATGCATTTTAGGGAGAAGGGGTTGGGAAGTTGACGTGCTCATCCCCATTTTTGAATTTTTATATTGCCACACTGCGTCGCGATGATAGCATCTTAGACTGTCATTTCAACGAAATTGCTTATCATAGTCGTGGTTTAGGCCTAAGACTTGAAAAGAATCCATGCTATTGTTTAAAAACAAACAATTTTCACACTGCAATAATGACATTTTAAGCTGCTATCTCATCAACATGTCCTATTATTTCGTTGCTTAAAGACATGATTTAAGACTTCAATAAATGTTCTTCCCAATTGTTTAAAAAATTTGATCGCTCTTTGTATGCATGTACGTATTTAAAGTATGTACATGATTGTACATACGCTTGTACAATTGTACATGTACATTCTTTAAATACGTACATGCATACATGATACATGTAGGCTATCAATACTCCAAGTGCATAGGTCTACATATACAAATGCGCATAGGCCTACATATGTATGACGGCGTAGCATGCCTACATGCGTGAATGCATGCATGCAATGCCATGCATACCAACTTAATGCACTGTTATCAAGAATCATAATTGCAATTTGCAAAAGAATACCTTCAGCGAGACATATGGCGCCTGAAACAGCCAGAAGCATTGTTAGAAACAAGTGGTTCATGATGAAGAGTTGTCTGTGTGAAAAGAGCAACGAACAGAGAGACTTCGTCTACGGCGTTTTTTCTTGTAGAAAAGTCGATTTCGTCAGGTCGTCATCAGCACCGGAACTTCGTGGAAACGTCTTAGCTGAAAGTTGACAGGATGCTAAGTTAATCTGGTTTCAGCCCTCACCATATATATAGCCTTCACAGCATTATGGTGACTGATGTCAACCGCCTACAGCCCTTTGTTGACTTCTTTACTTTTGGATGTCTCAAAAATGCTTCCTTCTGATCTGACTTTGCATCACTGCGTAGCCGTGGATATCAAACGGCAGCCAATCAACGCAGGTCTCACTCCGAAGTTAGCAATTTAGTGCAACGCATCTGTAGGTCTTCGTGTTCATGTGGTGTGCGGTGCCGAACGAAAATATTGGTGACGGTGACACGAAACGGAGTATCCCCCTGAAAGCTATCCGGGGGGATGAATTAATCTATCCCCCGGATGGAATTAACCGGTCTATACTATCCGGTGGGATAAACCAAGGCCGTAGCTAGGGGGGTGTTTTGGATGTTTGAACACCCCACGAAATGGAAAATGTGAAAAATAATATAATGCATTTACGAACATATGACGTAAAAACCATGAAATAAAACTACGAAAACACCCCCGAAATGGAAAAATGTAGTTTTTGGGAAGGGAAATTGGCGAAACACCCCCCGAAACAAAATCCTGGCTACGGCCTTGGGATAAACCATTCTATCCCCTTTTTTGAAAAATGCGCATAATAAAAAAATTATGCAGTAGACTAATCAAAATTTAAAGCGACTCTAATTGTTTTAAGTGTCCTAAGCGATGCTCAGATAAAGGCAACTCGAATTTATTTAGTGACTCTGAGTGTTCTTAAGTGTTTTAAATGTTTTAAGTGCTCTAAAACCAAAGCAAAAAATTATCTATTAGGACCTTTTGTTTCTAGTTAGTGTCATTGTTAAAAATAAAGCAGATGAAAATTAATTTGCCCAAAAAATACACGCGGAAGTGGTTTTTTCGACTTTTCTAATTTGGGGGGATACAATTAATACGGGGGATGCTCTATTTCGTGACAACTCGCCAAAACGCGCAGGAGTCGGACAAATGCGCGCAGAAAAATAGCGCGCAGCAGCAGCAAACTTGGCAGCTACAGAAGAAACATTTATCTATAGGCCTACTTAGATTTGTACAAACTTTAGAGTCTAGGCACAGGAAAACGCACAAAACTTAGGCCTATAGAACATAAAATTATGTCAACTAAAAATTGTCGTGAATTTTCCGAAAGTTTATTAGTAGGCCTAATATCAGCCAAACTTTAGGCAGGCGCAGGAAGCCAAAACACTTACTAGAATATATTTAACCTAGTGATAAATTAGAATATAAATGTAGGCTCTGCAATTAGAAGTTAATTGAACCTTATTATTTTTGCAGTTCATTTCGATGGTCTTGGTGTATATCGTATCAACCTAAAGTCCTATACAATAATTAATTTAGGCATAGGCGGTCGGCGACGCGTTATTGATCATTATTAGTCAACATTAGATACTTTTCCGGGTATAGTGGAGCGCTTTTGTATGCGCGCTTTTGTCTGCGCCCTTTTGTCTGCGCGCTTTTAAACTAGAAACTAGAATCAACTGATCATCTTCATCAAATCTTCATCAAATTCTATAGTTGAAATGCGTTGTCATAGTAGTTGAAGTCTAAAAATATAATAAACTAGAAACTAGAATCAGCTAGTGATTGTTTGCTTATAGGCCATCGCCCGTCGTTAGAAGGTCAGTTCGAACAGCTGATTCTAGTTTCTGATATTGAGTACCATAGAAACATGATTGCCTTCATATGCCTGAAATGAAATAATGCAAGCTTCTTTCTTTATATTAATTCACTCCAGTGGTTTCTGTCATAATGGACTGCAGTTATGGAACTATTTTGAATTAGTTGCATGTGAACTGCCTTCGTCATGATTTGTATGGACAGTAGACTTCATTTCACACTGTATGACTGCCGTAACCATGTTACATTTTGTTGCCGTGACCTATTGGTAACTATTGGAACGATAAAGCATTTGCCACTCGAGTCTCGAGTGAAATTTCCTAGGATATAGCATGCAGACTAAGTACTGGTATACAGCATGCAGTAAATAATTATTCCTGTTCACTGTTTGTTTGCACAAATATTGCTGACTTCATGTATGTGAGTCTGAATTATTTCAAAAATGAACTGTTGACCTTTGCTGCTGTCGATTCAATCTTGTAATTAAAAGTCTAATAATACTACTAATAATAATGATATCAAGGATAATACTTTTGTAAACACGGCTGGATTTAAAAGGATCTCATGTCACAAATATCAAAGTGGCAATTTTATGTTTGATTACACTTATTACAGCCCATTGATATTTCAATATGATTTTATATGAACGTTTGTACAAGACTTGTACCGATTACAGTTGATTATTATTTTCGTTATTCATTCACGTCTTTGTTAGTGGCTGTGGTAAATCAACGAGAGGCAAATAAAAGAATATATTATCACCAGTTAGTACTAATTTTTTGCAAGTTTGCTTTTCTTTTGGCATTGTGAGTCAACAAGAAAGTACTGATAGCAGCTGCAGATCACCGCTCTAAGATAAAATGTTGCTGGGCATTGCATAAACATTTCTGGTTCTTATGACGTTCTAAATTACATGGGGTGCTGTGGTTCGTTGTCTTGCAGCCAGAGGGTTGCAGGTTCGAATCCACCTCAAGCTGCTGTTTAGGGACCTCAACCATGCCATTCACTCGCAATTGCTCGTGTCTATCTTCCACTTTCAATTTTGGGAGGGAACGTGAAGCAATTCTCTCCTACAGATCGTTATGACTCAGAGGCAATGGCGTGCTCACACAACCTTTTGTAATCATTATTACTAGCAATATAGCATTGAAGAAACCTCCGTAATTTAATCTGGCAAAGTTGGCTCAGACTTTAGGGAAGGGTTAGAAAGCATAGAAATAGGAAGAATCTGGATAAAATTTGTGAAAGAGCTGTAGTTAAACATAAATTGATTTAGTGATCCGTGAGTAGAAATATCTTGGAGCGCACCAGCAAGTGAGATGAAAGGGGGTAGAGTGAGAATGAAGAAGAAACGGAGTGAGATAGTTCTGACCAGTGATCACAGTTTATAAATTTGTATCTTTGAAAGGGCTATAAGACAACTGGTTCACCGAAAACTGGCTCAACGACAACTGGATGAAAATATTCTTGATCAAACTGGAGCTGGATTGACGAAAATATTTTTGCTTAAGTTGGAGCTGGATTGGTGAAAATGCTCTTGCTTAAAGTGGAGCTGTATTGATGAAAATGTTCTTGCTTAAATTGGAACTGGATTGATGAAAAAACGCTTGGAATGGAAACTGGATAATGGTATTTTTATATCTGAAATAGAAGCTGAGTTAATGAATAGAATGCTTGATAATTTAGAGCTGGATTGATGATTTTGATTCATGCATTTCAACATGCATCCAGCTTCCATTTCTCAAGCGCTTTATAATTATTAATCCGGCTTCCATTCCTCAAGCATTAGTTTTGTCAATCCAGCTCATAGTTCACCTATAAGGAACCAAGGCTTCACCCAGCTTCCATTCACCATTTGCCGGTGAGCCAATTATATTGTCGTGTACCAATTGTCGTCAACCAGTGTTGTAGACCATTATTGGGCTAGGTTCTCCTTCGATCCGACTTCCATTTAGGCAAGACTTTGTTTCATAAAAAAGTTAGTCTCATCAATCCAGATTCCGTTTGACCAACAATTAGACCTATTTCTTCATCAAGCCCGTTTTTAATCAATTAATTATAGTGTGTGATTGCATAGGCATAATAGAAGTTTCATTGATGAAAATTTCTTTCAGTCTATCGTAAATAGAAGTTGGGTTGCTTAGAGAATGTTTGCTCATCAAATCGCTGGACACAAATGAATAGGCCTATTATAGCGCCTACTCTGCCATGCATCCTGATTCAAGAATGTGTCTAATTAAATAATTAGCCTAAATAAGCGGAAGGGCTTATGACGCTGCAATTTATTCGAAATGAGTTAATGCCTTAAAATACGATATAATAATATTTCGATAGGAATAATTTTGAGGTAGGCCTAGTAGATATTGTTATTGTCAAAGCTTCATATGCGATTAGTTACGACGATTCTCATTGGCTGTGGGTTATAGCGCCTGAAACATGTATTCTGGCTTGTGATTGGCTAAAAAACCTGCGGTTGCAGCTGCCATGTACATTTTGGAAATAAGCAAACGGGTATCGTAGTCTTTGTACTGCGCCGTATTGTCGGCGCCGTTTTGTTACGGCGTCGATATTCCTCCCTATTGCACTTCCGATGACCTTTTGTTTCTACACTCAACGTAATAGCTCTGTCAGGTGCACGACGTATAATAAGGGTTGCAAGACAATAGATAATTGGCAGAATTTATACATCGACATAACAGCCTCTATCCATTGTAGACCAGCAATGCACTTTAATGAGCTTAGTCGCTGATTCATAAATCACAATTATAGACAGAGAAAGTTAATCTCAACTGCGATCAGCCTATGGTAGATTATTAGTCTTAAATTTTAATAGGGAGCGTTTCGACTGATCACTATGTTTACGCCTTTACGGAGCTCAACTGCATAATTAATTATTAATTTTATTATCTCTTTCCACATCAATCTTATCGTTTTAAATAGCTGGAGTTAGTCGTATGACAGGATCTGTTCGAATTTTTAAACAGAGATTAATATCAGGGTCCATCTCCATATTATGTAGGCTTAGACCTAGGAGTCATCAAAGTAAAACTATACAGCATCCTCTCCCTTAATGCATTCAGAATTAGAATTATAATCACATGCAGTTTTAAAAATGCAAGCTGCTTGCGATGCAATTGAATGGAAATAAATCGAATATTTACACATTTAATATTCGAAGGCGTACATGAATTTTCTGTAGGCCTACATAACGTTCCACGTGAATAATAGGCTAGCACTGGATAGCAGTTTCTAGTTTTTTTAGATGGCACGCAAGAAATTGAAAAAATCAACAATTCCATTCCCTTTTCTTTGATCAGCCATTCTATACGCCCACAATGCGCTTCTTTTTCTTTGAGGGAATTTCAACGACGATCACTTCCTATTTATGAATGCTGCAGCATTCTTGCTAGGAAATGATATTACATCCGAAAATGCAAGCCCTCAAAAGTGCGGGCCCGGATGCTGCAGCAGTGCAGCATCCTTAGCACCTATATACCTTAATGCGTGTCTGAAAAGAACACTAATTTCGTCGTTTTATTGGTGTAATGGCCATCTTCGACTATTTTCTACTCGTAGGCCTAATGTGAGATTCTCATATCCATCTGTCGTCAAATCCAGCATCATTGTCGTAGTCTTCCTCTTATTCGCTTCTCCTGCACTTTTCCTTCGATGACCGTTCTTAGAACTTAGAAGGGAGTCGGTTCACGGCCTTTGTCCTACTCAGTTCCTCTCTTTTACTGGGTGTAGACTGTAGTAGGCCCACTCTTCCAGCCTCCAGGCCTCTTTCTTCTCCGATCATTCCCAGCACTTCTTCATTTGTTAAATTGTTATAATCATGTTCCTTTCATCTGATTTTCTTCACAGTTATCCGTGTCCACATTTCGAAGCCATCCAGTGTTTTTCATTTATTCTTTTTTCTCATGGTCCATATATCTCTGATCCATTCAGTGCCACATTCCATATCAATGTTTTATCATCCGTAGGTTTACCATTCCTAACATTCTGATACCCAACTGGTGATGTCAATGCGCGTGTTAAATTTAGGCAAAGGAGAATTCTATAAAAGTAACGCTTCGATCATTTTAAATATTATAGATTTGAGTGATTAATCATTTATATATTGCTTGTCATCGTCTCTGTTGTCACTGTACTTACAATTGATTTCTTCTTAAAAACAAATAGGGCCTACATCACAGGAAATTATCGTTATGAAGCGCATGTTTAATAAGAAAACATAAAATAGACCATGTGCCTGATGGACCGGTGGCCGACATAAGGGACCCGAGGTTCATCACAGCACCATGGTCCGCACTAGACTTAATGCGGTCCTGACCAGATTAAACTGTTGGCCTACGCACTAAGGCCAAACTTCTACACATCCTTGAGTTCGGATGCGATATCGATAGTAGGTTACCGTAACCCTTTGATGTGAAAGATTTCCTTCTAGTCTACAGCTTCAGTTACCACAACGATTCGCAAAGTGCGACTACACTGACAAACTTTTGGTATAGGCCTTTTAGCAAAGGATAACTTAAATTCCTATTGGCGATGAATAAAATTACATTTGTGGAACAACTACGCAATGAGACTTAATGAATTTCTTCGTCGATTTACTTCAGAATGCGTCTAATTTTGGTTAATTTTTTCCGTCCAAATGGGTGAAGCAGCTTCACTTAACTATAAGTTCGCCTGCTTCCATACATGTACAACTACATTCTTGTATCTGAATTCGGTTTGAACGCTGCTATCGCCTCCGTAATCCAGTTTACTTACAGTGACTAATCTTGATCTTCCAGCAATCTTTGGGTTAGGGTTCCATTTGACCAATGCGGGTTTAATTTCTTCTAAAATGTAGAAAACTTGCCGATTGGCTGCTTTTTGTCTTACTTTCTCCTGTTATTTGTATAAGACTTTTTTCAACATGTCCCTGTGTCGACAAAATAATTATAATGATTCTGTTGAGCTTGGGCTACTGATGCTAGCTAATGGGCCTATAACAATAAGTGTATCTTCTTTGTACATGATTAATTATGATGTAACCTAATTTTATGCTAGAAAAGAAACACCCAGTCTGCTTCTGCAATTTTATTATTGCTTGATTAATTTGTTTAACAACAAAACATGCTATGTCTACTCTCCAAAGCAACGCAACAAAGACATGATTTGATTATATATGGAACACCATAGAGAACTCTATCCTATGTTCCTTCTACACTGGTATTCATTACTCGAGAGTTAACGTAGCCTGTTCTGATTAAATCCGAAACAATTCGAACACAAATAAGCGCTGAAAATATTCCGTATATATAGAAACCATTTTAAACTTCAGTTTGAGTATATATATACGAGAACAAGACTGCACGCTTACATGAGAACGAAATTTGAACACTCTAGATTTCTTTTCAGAAATCTCAAAAGTATTGTTGCCATAGGTGACGGCAAAAGCGTATTATATTTGTTCGTGATTATCATAAAGAACACGATTCTTTAAATAATATGGCTATTACACACTCGGTAATTCTGCAGTCTATTCGGTCTACTGAACAAGGTCAATTTCGGACCTAATTCACACACACAACTGTTTTCTAAGGACTTTTTATATTTCTTAAACGATAGCAACGATTCCACATGTGTTGTTTCTCAGATCGACGGACAAGTTCTTTCTGTAAAACCAAAATAATCGAATATTTAAGCAAATTACGATAAAACCTCATAAACAAAAGAGAAGCCTGTGACGGAGCTAGAAAAAACGCTGTGGAGTCGCGTCTGCGCACTTTTCGTTGTGTTAATAGTAGCGTTTAGAATGCTTACTCTTAACTTAGAGATTTGAATACAACTCCTAGTCTTTATTACATTATGCAATTGCAAACTTTGCCTTGAGCTTTAGAGCTGCACTATAATAAATTATTGAAAGATCGCTTCCTTTAGAAATGTTGGGCATTGAAAAGAGTAAAGCGATGTATATTTCAACGACCAAGTGCACAATAATGATGATGACGGCGACGGTGATGGTGATGATGATGACGACGATGCTGATGACTTATGATTGAAATATGTGTAGGCGATAGACAGTGCTTTAAGTGGCAAAAGTGAAATAAATATAGGTAGGCTGACTATAGAGTGAACAACAGATTATTAGAAGAAAGAGAAGCAGTGAAGAAAAGAAGGATTGTTTTTATATAGCTGGTTCATATGCCTATGACATCGACACTGCGACCATTAAGCTACCAGTGGCAGTAGGCCTACTATATATATATATATATATATATATATATATATATATTATATATATATATAGTCAAACTTTCTATGACGAAGCGATTTACATTGAGTGTGATAAACCGTAACAGACTTTTACCTTTTATTCTGATGATGATTTTGTGCTTCTCTCCGTCAATGTGACTTTGATACCGGGCTGAAATAGATATATACAGATCAGCATCTTTCTGTAGCATTCCCCAAGTTTCCTAATTCCTTTAAACATGATGATGATCTAATCATGATGATGATCTAATCATGATGATGATCTAATCATGATGATGATCTAATCATGGCGATAATCTAATCATGGCGATGATCCAATCATGACGATGATCTAATCATGACGATGATCTAATCATGAAGATGATGATCTAATCATGAAGTTCTGAATAATTATTTCAGCTGACGAAACATTAAAACATCCCACCCTCCCAAACAAAATCCTGGCTACGGCCTTTGTTAAGTAGTGACTTCTATTGCGCCAGGGTCTAATGCAAAAAGTGTTAACCGATGACTGCATACACACATACATACATGTACATGTATGTATGTATGTATGTATGTATTTATGTATGTATGTATGTATGTATGTATGTATGTATGTATGTATGTATGTATGTATGTATGTATGTATGTATGTATGTATGTATGTATGTATGTATGTATGTATGTATGTATGTATGTATGTATGTATGCTCTTTAAACAGATTTGAACTTCTGGTACCTCCTACTAGAACGGCTATGGCTCAGTCCCGTTCCTTTACATCAATTGGCCCCTCTCTTTGGAATACGCTCTCTCCTTCTACTCGATCTCAACTTCTGACAGGTAATCCCTCCTCCTCATTTTCTTTTCTTAAAACCTATTTTTTCTCTCGTGGCCTTGCGCACTGGGAGCGCCTCTGAACGGTTCACCCTAGTAGAGGCGCTTTATAAATGTTTTTATACAATACAATACAATACAATATGTATGTATGTATGTATGTATGTATGTATGTATGTATGTATGTATGTATGTATGTATGTATGTATGTATGTATGTATGTATGTATGTATGTATGTATGTATGTATGTATGTATGTATGTATGTATGTATGTATGTATGTATGTATGTATGTATGTATGTATGTATGTATGTATGTATGTATGTATGTATGTATGTATGTATGTATGTATGTATGTATGTATGTATGTATGTATGTATGTATGTTTGTATGTATGTATGTATGTATGTATGTATGTATGTATGTATGTATGTATGTATGTATGTATGTATGTATGTATGTATGTATGTATGTATGTATGTATGCGTTCAATATATCGGACTTCAATCCATGTGGAGAGAGAACCTCTTTAGGGGCGCTATAGAAATATATTGGAGAGTGATGATGCGGTGCTTACTCCACCGGCGGTGGTTCTGGTTACGGATGCGGAACTGCGGTTCTTTGCTCGAAGCTTCGACAGGGAATTCTCCACCTGGTCAGCTCTCTCCTCGGCCTCTTCCAAGTCGTGCTGCGTCTTGCGGTATTTGGCCAGGTTGATGGCAGCAATCTCTTCCTGTTCACAAGATAAAGATGTAGAAATGTAGGTTAAGCTGGTAGCCTAATAATAGACGACAGGGCGATGTTATGCAATGCTCTTGGAGTCTATGTGAGCCGAGGTCTCTAGATGGGTCAATCAGGAATCAGGATCACCAAGGACGAGGACTTGTGCATAAAAGGCATGTATATATATACATGTATAGTAGCCTTGGCTGGAACAGTGGACGGTGTAACCACGATAGAAACTCCCAAAACCAAGAAAAACTCCATACCTGTATTGACTGCAAAAGCTGTGAACTCAAGATGCAAATCCGCCCATAACGAGTATAGTATTAGATCCATCACCAGATATAAATAGACGATACCTTACACAAAGACAACCCGAGGGCCAACATGTGCTTTTTACAATCCATATTTTATATGCAACCATTGAATATATTATCTGACCAAAAGCATCGACGCTTGTCCATGTATTGTGTCTTAATTGAAGGTCCAATTGAACTGTTCGATCATCCAAATTTGCTCCATTTAAAGACTTGAGACCACATCCACTTTCAACACTTTGTCTTTAACTGCATGGGCTGACTTAATTCAATAATTATTATTAGCCTCCGCTATTAATTACATTAATTAATTAATCAATTATTATTTATTAGCCTCCTCTATTAATTGCAATAATTAATTATTATTTATTAGCCTCCACTATTAATTGCAATAATTTAATTACTATTTATTAGCCTCCACTATAATTAATTAAACGACGTACCGCTTCCTCGACTTGTCGCTTGTACGTCTTGATCTTCTGCTGGAGTTTATCGACTGTGTCGTTCAGTCGATCCTGCGACTTGCGATCTTCATCCGCCTGCATCGCCAGCTCCTTCATCCTCCTCTC
Organism: Lumbricus terrestris; assembly: GCA_949752735.1. Lineage (NCBI taxonomy): Eukaryota > Metazoa > Annelida > Clitellata > Crassiclitellata > Lumbricidae > Lumbricus > Lumbricus terrestris. Next base: position 29,264,093 of record OX457040.1, read on the forward strand.
CTGCTTC
>OX457040.1:29269099-29321599 GCA_949752735.1 Lumbricus terrestris
GTCAATTTAAGATGCTAGAATTAAATTAAAAGCATTTCAACACATTTATCATTTTACACAGTTTATCCGTGCAGGAGATTCTCCGATATTATGAGTATGAATTTAAATTCGCAATGGTGTTATCATCAGCATAGGCATTTAGTATAATGTATTGTAATGTATTGTAATATATTGTAATGTATTGTAATGTATTGTAATGTATTGTAATGTATTGTAATGTATTGTAATGTATTGTAATGTATTGTAATGTATTGTAATGTATTGTAATGTATTGTAATGTATTGTCGATGTGTACAGTTGTGTACTGAACAATGCCTCACCCTCGATTTGCTCGTGTGGTCAACCTGTCCACGAAGATCATCCAGTTCGCTCTTCATCTGACTCTTCTCCTTCTCAGCCCTGAAAAGCAAAACGACGAACTCCATTCAAGCTAAGTGTTTGACCTATCAGCGTAATTTATCCGTTGCTCTTAACAGGCTATAGTACTGCTGAAGGGACTTCGTGTGATAACACTGGCGAATTTATCAGGGCATTTTTTTAGCGTGCCGTTGCACACAAAATGTGCAGTTCTAAATGGACTTGTGCAGTTGTAGGAGCAGTTCTGTGCAGTCAAATATATTTGAAAACAGTTCATTGGCCTCCGATTGGAAGTAATTTACCATGGAGGATGGGAAAGAAAAGAAGCGGTTGTGCAGTTCTAAAAATTCCTTAAAACAGCCCTGAAATTTATTGGCGCTATACAAACCTCCATCTATTCAATGATTGATTGAATGTTGCACAGAGAATCGTCTGTTCACAGAGCGTAGATGAAATGCATGAGATCTTAAATTGTTAAGATCTGAAGATCAGAAGATCTGAAGTGACTGTTTACTTTTGTCTGGCCTTCTGGAGTTGGTCGAGTTGTTCGGCGAGTTCGTTGACCGCATCCTGCTGCTTCTTGCGCAGAGCACCGACCTGAGCCTCACTCTGGATGTGTGATTCTTCGAGGTCCCGTCTCAGCTTCTGAAGCTCAGCCTCTCGCTTCTTGTTGACGTCGATCTGCGCCTGCGTGGCTCCACCCGCTTCGTCCAGTCGCTGCGAAAGCTCGTCCAACTCGCGCTGAAGCTCTGCCCTCTGCTTCTCGACCTACACGAAAAGGAGAAGTTGAAGCAACAAATCCTTACTAAGCAGGCTATACATGATATCATCATCTGCCTGTATGCTTGTGTGTGTACTTCTTATCATGCCTCTTCAGGCTCACTACTCAGAGGCGCTCTCGACTGCAGCGCGGACACTGCATCAGAGGTTCACGGCGAAGCGATGAGCAATTGCGAGTGAAGGACTTGTCAAAGGTCCATACTTGGCGACTATAGCTGTAGCCTGATCTGTTAATCGGATACAGTGTGGAAGGCTGTATTTTTGGGTGCAGAGTGACATTGATTGGTCAACTGATTTTAGACAAGCCCGAACGTGTCTGCTGTGTAAGACGATGCATAGACTAAACGCAATTCAAAATTATATTTAACAATTTTAAGAGTCACTCGAATCTTGTGATCTATCGTTATTTTAATTATGCTTTCATTTTCTTGAAGGTTAGCAAGCACGTCATTGTTAGAATTAAGTTAAACTTTGAATCAGCTCTAAGTATTTTTCTCTCACCTTAGATCTTGCAGCTCGTTCTGCCTCCAGTTCCTCTTCAAGTTCGGCAATGCGAGCCTTTAAAAAACATTAAATACAAGAAATATTTACCAACTTTGAGAGATGTACTCTAGCGCTACACAGAGAAATTTGCATACACTCAAAACACGATAATATTTTTGAAGTTATTTGAAATTAAACGAGAAGGCAACCTTAAACTCGATACAATGAAACAGTTAAAAATGCAACTATTTGCTGATAACATTGCAACGAGATCACGCCTTTTATAGGCTATGCTAGACGTACTGAGCAACCAATATGCTCAGTAACTTCATAAGTAACAGTTTTTATGCTCGTGCCTTCTTAATTTAGCTGCGCTGTTTTCCAACGAAATTATAATAGTTACTTGTTCACAGCTTCAAACGAAATATCTTGCAACTTCATTCCTTCTGTTCTTTTGATTTCTATAAATTTCTGTGATCAATAGTCAAGATTTAATATGACGTCTTCACAGGTTACAAAACAGTGTCAGGATTCATAAGTCTACCAAATAGACCTATGCGTAATGTACCTGAGTTTGCATGTGCACTTGTTATAGCGCCCCTTCTAGCTCTCTCTACTCAGAGGCGCTCCCGACTGCAGAGCAGACACTGCATCGGAGTTTCACGCCGAAGCGCTGAGCAATTGCGAGTGAAGGACTTGCCCAAGGTCCCTACGCGGCGAGGTGGCTTCGAACCTCGAACCTTCCGACTTCAAGGCAACGAGGCCACCACTACACCACCGCGCCCCACAAGTTATAGTATAATAGTATAGGCCTACTTCATGCCCCCAACTCACCTGTAATTCTTTGATCTTCTTCTGAAGTTGAGCTACGAGACTCTGTTCGCTTTCCAGTTTGCTGTTGAGACTGCTGAGCTCAGCATCCTTCCTGAAAAAAAAACGATTCAGTCAGTTGATGAGCAGCTGGACGTTTTCAGCCAATGCAAGGCTCTGAGAAATATGTGCAGGACTACGCTAGGAATATCGAACAAATCTGTATAATGTCTGCACGCGCACCTGTTATGGCGCCCCTTCATGCACTACTCAGAGGCGCTCCCGACTACAGCGCGGACACTGCATCGGAGTTTCAAGCCGAAGCGCTGGGCAATTGTGAGTGAAGGACTTTCCCAAGGTACCTGCGCGGCGACTCGAGCCTGCAACATTGAGCTGCAAGGCGACTAAGATATTCACTACACCACCGCGCCCCACAATAATAATATGCTATCTTTGAACCGCTGTCAAGCAAATTGTTAAAGTGATACACCATAGAATAATTAATTTTATTATTCACGTCAACAATCACATTCACATTTAAAATTTTGTATATGCCTATAATAATTATATCTAGTTCTCTGCACGCCTATGTAGACTTAGCTCTGTAGACTCAGATAGGTTTGTATATTTTACTGATCGATCGTCAAAACAGATTAAATAGAAGGTGGATGACAATTATTAGAACCACTAGAGCAGCGGTTCCCAACCCGTGGCCCGCGGGCCAAAAGTGACCCGCCTGGCCTACAAAAATGGCCCGCAGCATCTCAATGAATTAAGAAAAATATATGCAAAAATTGACAATTTGGACATGATAGAATATATAATTCTTTTCTATTAAAAATTATTTTATTTGGACGTTAATAAATCGCATCAAACATTATATTTTGATTCAATTATAACAATTTTAAAAGCCTTTAGTTAATTAAATTTTAGCCTTGTGGCCCCTTAATGTCCTTCAACTAAGAAAAAGTGGCCCTCGTGTTCTCCAACTTATAAAAACTGGCCCGACAGTCAAAAAAGGTTGGGAACCACTGCACTAGAGTCATGTAGTATATATAGTGCCAACCAACATACTTGCGACCACTGTCTTCGAGGTCTCGTTTGACGCGTTCCAATTCCTCGACGGTTTCCTGAGTGAGTTTCAGGTCAGACTCGACCTTCCTCTTCGCCTTCTCCACATCGGCTCTCACCTTCTTCTCCCTCTCCAGATTCTCCTCCAGCTGCATGAAGTCACAATAAAGTCTTTGTCACATATTGACTTCACGATGTTTATTTATTTACAAGATCAAAATCATACGAAATAACACAGATCTATAGGCATATATCCAGTTAGAAAATGAAGAATAATAATCACGAACTACTATATTTAACAAATCAATTTTTTGGGCATTGTTAGTTAATTGAGGCAGTTTTTAAAATTAAACATCATCTGAATAGCCTTACATTGTCTCGACTTTATATAAAGTTGTTTTCATGCCGCGTACAGTATGTATACACGCTATGATTAAATGAGTCAATCTATTGTTACTCTAAACAACAGAACGACTACGAAGATTGACGAATATTAGGCTACATTCAGTGAATAAATCGTGGTTGAGATATTATAAATTTTAATGGTAGAATAAAGTGGTGGTCCGTGTATCGTAGCCTATATAGGACGTTTGTTAGAGCTGTAGCATACATACCTCGTCGATATTCGTCTCCAGTTTCTGCTTGAGCTTGTTGAGATGGTTGCATTTGTCCTCTTCGGCGGCCAGAGCTGCCTGCGTGTTCTTCACCGTCTCGTCGAGTCCCTTCTTGTCCTTCTGGAGTTTGGCGATGTTCTCGTCCTGTCTGGCCATCTCCTCGTTCAGCGTCTTGATCTGGTTGTCCTTCGTTTGCTTCTCCTGTTCCGCCTTCTGCAGATTCAGTTCCAGACCTTCAACGTCCTTCTTCATTCCAGCCACCTGTTCCTCCAGCTTCTCCTTGGCCGCCTCCAGCTCCTCGGACGTGTTCTCCTGACTGCTCAACCGCTCCTCCAGCTCCTTGACCTGCTCCTCGAAGTCGCCCTTCGAGTTGACCAGCTGGGCGATCCTCTCTTCCAGATCGGAGATGTTGTCCTGTTCGGCCTGCAGCTGAAGGAAGAGGTCGTTCTTGGTCTGGAGCAGGGTAACGTTCTGCTCCTCCAGCTCCTTCTTCAGCTTCTGACATTTGGCCAGCTCCTCCTTCGTCTTCTCCCATTCCTCTTCCTTCTTTTTCATCTCGTCCTCCTGACGGGCGACGCTCAGGAGTGGCTTGACGCGGGTGTAGAGCTTCCACCATTGCCAGTTCCTCATCTGCATCCAGCGACGGATGTTGCGCTGGATGACGCTCAGCGCCACTCTGCAATTTCATCGTAGCATAACATGACATGTCAAAGTAATACAGCAGGACATAATTATAATTATTATATAGCAAAGTATTACGCTTACGGTTGGTGTAATGTACATGAAGTAAATCCAGTTAATCGAATGTGGCACGATGAAGTCAGTCTGCTTGGGATAATTATCCAGTTTAACGAGACTGGAGTTTCGTCTTGCAAACTCTTGCTGAGCAAGCGTTATGCATTTGATGGATTCATACGTAGCCTGTCTTATACAACATAGGCCTGCATACGTTATACACACATACAGACAGTCATGCATACATACATATGCACACACATTGATGCTACTCTTTGCATAATACCGTAATCAAAGGTACTCCAGCGCTGAACAAGTGTTCCGTGATGTCAAATCGAGAGTGTGCAAAGAGCTGGCTGGCATTGCACTTAGGCCTAAAACTCACAGGTACCATAAAATTTAACTCCTTTAGCGGCCGACCGGCTTATAATCGTATAGGCTACAAAATTGACGATTATAATCGGGCAGCCGCTAAAGGGATAAATGCTAAGCTGTGAAATTCTACATTTACCAGCAACACATGGCTGTGTGAGAAGGAGGAGGAGGAGGAGGAGGAGGAGGAGGAGGAGGTGGAGGAGGAGGAGGAGGAGGAGGAGGAGGAGGAGGAGGAGGAAGAAGAGGAGGAGGAGGAGGAGGAGGAGGAGGAGGAAGAGGAGGAGGAGGAGGAGGAAGAGGAGGAGGAGGAGGAGGAGGAGAAGGAGAAGGAGGAGGAGGAGGGTTTACCTCTGGTCCTGGAGCTTCTTGTAGTTCTTGCGTATGATATAACCTCTGATGCGGGCCTGGAAGTTGGAGACGATCTTCGACAGCCTCTCATCACGCATGTCTTCCAGCGTACCGAGCACTCCGGCCTTGAAGAAGACCTTCGTGTGACCCAGACGGTAGTCGTTGGCGTCCAGCTGGAGCGCAGAAAGGACCTTCTCGCTCACGACCTTACCGTCGACGAAACCCGGAGGTATAACGTTGGGTGCCAGGATGGAGTAACTGTAAAAAATGTAAATTGCTCTTTGCTAACACGAGCTCCTAATATTTTCGTCACATATAGAAAACGCGTTCAATGCATACGATGTAGCGAATAATGATGATGATGATCGTGGTGGTGGTGGTGGTGGTGGTGGTGGTGGTGGTGGTGGTGGTGGTGGTGGTGGTGGTGTGATGATGATGATGACGATGACGATGACGATGATGATGATGATGATGATGATGATGATGATGATGATGATGATGATGATGATGATGATGATGATGATGATGATGATGATGATGATGATGATGATGATGATGATGATGATGATGATGATGATGATGATGATGATGATGATGATGATGATGGTGATGATGATGATGATGATGATGATGATGATGATGATGATGATGATGATGATGATGATGATGATGATGATGATGATGATGATGATGATGATGATGATGATGATGATGATGATGATGATGATGATGATGATGATGATGATGATGATGATGATGATGATGATGATGGTGATGATGATTGTGATGATGATGATGATGATGATGATGATGATGATGATGATGATGATGATGATGATGATGATCATGATGATGATGGTGTGGAAGCTGCTGAAGTTCTGAAAAGTCTCTTCATATGATGCCTACGCTATTCCAAATCCCTTGATTCGGTTGTTAGTCATAGTCAGCCTGCAGAGAATTGAGTAAACAACTCAGAAACAGAATCCTGGCTACAGCATTGCTTCGACCGCAACTCAAACTGTGAAATCCACCGATTGATGTCTTGCGAATAATTATGATCTCGGCGCTATATAAGTCATGAGACTGGATTAGATTAGACATGATTAGAACAGAAAGGTGATATAGCATGTGGATGATTACCGTTGTTTGAATTCAGAATAGATCAGTCTGTTGGGGAATCCCTTTCGGCAGATACGAATTCCCTCCAATACACCGTTACATTGGAGCTGATGAAGAACCAACTCTGCCTCGATCAAGCCTACACATGTGGCGCATTCCAACGATAATACAATATTAGCCTATTACCCTATTACAATACAAATCCTGGCATTTCAGGTAGCATCCGGAATTACCTATATGTAGCCTATGGTAGATAGGCTAGGCCTACATGTAGATCTAGCCTACATTCTGTTGTAGATAAACGGCTCAGTTATCAAAGTCGAATTCCTCTCGAAAATCAATTAACTTAACTTGTTAACTTTATTATAATGATTCTAATCGTCGATTGACTGCCAGATTTTTCTTAAATTTAATCGATTTGAAATTTGTCCAATCTTGCCCATCTTTCATCTGCAAGTCTATCATTTTCAAAGCTAACCATGCTGATCTATGCAAATCAGGAAGCTGAAAGTCTCATACGCATAGGCCTACTATGATTGTTCTAAAGGTTAGAAAAGGTTAAACGATTGTTGACGGTAGACTCCGTTGGCGTCAGAGTTGAGAGTCTCGGTCTTGAGAAGAGGATGCAACAACAAAATTAAGAAATGAATGCAGCCAGGCATTTGAATTTAAATAGGCCTAAAAAGTGTCACAGGTACTTCATAAATAATTGTTGAATATTCACCACAACCTAATTCACTGCATGCAATATATTCGTGTGTTTGATAAAACGCTTACAATGTAGATTGTTGCTATCATTATATAATTAGGCTAAAGCCTTGCCTATAGGCTATAGCTAGTTCACTCATAATAGAAAGGCTATAGATGCAATAAAACAGTGCATATAATCGGATCTTATGCAAAAAATTCTATTATTCTATCATGCTATTTCTAATTATATCTAATAATTAATCTATGTGCACGAGGGTATAAAATAAATTTCTACAGGTAGATGATTGCACATGATCTTATTACGCTTACCTGCTGAAACGCCTCGTGTTCTGTAGGGGAAGACAAGTAACAAACACCACACACGATATTAGGGTGAGTCTTCCCGCCGTCAGGTGTCGCAGGGTTTTTCGGTGAGTGAAGGAGGAAGGTAAAATGATGTCAAAACTGTTAAACTTTAACATAAGGTAGATAGGATAAACATCACACACGGTATCACACAGCATTTCGGTAAACATAAAGTGTTGAATGTATTTCTACACGAAACAAAGATTATAGTAAAACAAGAGAAATTCAGACATTTCTGCGTAAGCCTACACTATGTTATCCAAATGTTCTTCATAAAAAGAATTGGTTAGCTTAGGCAAAATTAAGGCCCTGCTATATAATTATATATATATATAGTAAGATATGAATAATGTCTCTTGTCGAGCAAAATACTTTAATTTCATGTTCAATTGTTCATTGTGTCACTTAAACTGGACTTCTCTTGTTTTACCTTCCATATTCTTTCTTGAAAATCAAAAACGATTCCAAATTAAAAGAGGAGTGCAAAATTTGCACAAACAAGGAGTGTATGGGAAGGAAACAGGGCAGAAATAGGGTAAACTTCGCTTTAGAAACTAAAACACGTAAATCACAATGACAAAGGTATCAGAAAAATTAAAGACTCAGCTTACATTTTGAACACTTCAATGCCTTTACTGATAAAATTAACTTCGTAGCCACACAGTATTTGCACCCCAGTCTTACGGAATTAACCTAATGGAAGAAATCGCACGAGTAAAGCAAATAACCAACTGCAACTTTCTTCATAATAATTTTTATGCTTTTGGGGTTATTCGATACCAAAGCGTCGTCCAAAATTTACAAATGTATTCTTAAATCTGCAGCTTTGATTGGAAAATTATGCTTGGCAAAACCGTATGTGCAATAAATATCATACGGCTATACTTAGGCCTATCAAATGAACTCCATTTTGCATAGAGCTGCGTTGATGCAATTTGAAAATGAGTCCTCAAGTAGCCTATGCATAGGTGTACGGCCTGATCAGCGTAGCTACTAAGGATATTGCAACTTCAATTACACTTGCAATCGTTATTCGTAGAGCGAGTCAAGCAGGCATTTATCAGAAATACACGTAATACCACTAGAGAGTCCAGACGGAAGTCTCCGTTTCACGTTCGCTTATTCCGTATGCAACTAACTTAGCCTATGCAGTAGGTCTACTGCAGTCAACACGTGATCAAAGTGACAAAGGAGTCACTGTAACGGATGAAACTTGAATGTGAATACGATAAAGAGGTTTCACTCGGTTTGCACTCGGTGTCACACGGCATGCAGGTATGGAACTGGGAGAGGATGAGGAGGAGGACGGGTGAATAAACAAGGGTTTCGTTTAGAGATAATAAGTATAAGGAGGCACCAATGATAGGATATACTGACACGTGAGGGTACGTAAGTTAGATTGACGATCGGGGCAGATGAAGTTCTCATACCTGGTTTCTTCTGCTCGTTGGGGATGATGCAACGCACGAACGAGGGATGAGTCGTTCTCAAGTTGGCCATCAGTTTGTTCAGCTGCTCCTGTTGGGCAAAAATAATCAAATTATATTAGCACACGTAATGTAGGAATGCTAACGGTCGCTTCCAGTCGCATTTTCACGACAAACGCGTAGACCCATTCTTATTGTAGGGCCTAAGACTTACGAAGCATTGAAAACACTGCAGAGCGCATTAAGTGAAATCTATTTATAACAGTGCGATCATTAAACATTTCATGGCGTCGACAACCGTCGTTGCAGAAAATGTGAACTTCGCTGTCAACAGAATTATAAACTAATAATTTACCGATGGGTCATGAACGGGTATGCAACCCATACGTGTTTTTGCAACGATATATTTTCATATAAACCCAGCTACACGTCTAAAGCAAACATAACAGCTAAAGAGAAGTATATACATTGGTCCATACTCAATTGTCGAAGTGATCATGAAATGTACGAGTAGCCTATGTAGAATGCTATTTATGTAGGCTATCTATGTAGATTGATTATAGTAAATGCTAATTTCAATGATGTTGGATAATATGTTTATTTTTCTATTACCCTGTGTGTTGCCGAGATGGTCTGGTATGCCGAACCCTTCTTCTTCTTCTTGGAGTCACCTACAACAAACAAACACCGGCATATTCACAATTATCAACTTCTTTTGTCCTCTATCATCATCATCATCATCATCATCATCATCATCATCATCATCATCATCATCATCATCATCATCATCATCATCATCATCATCCTCTTGATTTCCATCATCGTCGTACTCATTTCTACCAATGTTTTTGTACCTGAGGCTTAATTTTTACACTAATTTTAACAATTGTCTCTGTTTTGAAACAGTTATATAAAATTCATCGGAATAGTTACATAGCCCAGCCTATCATGCATATAGGCTACACACTTAGGCCTACACAGTCTATTCAGTTACTACATGTACGGTAGCTGATTAATGCGTTGTACCCTCTTCGGGGTCCTTGAAGAAGGTGCAGAAGAGTGGATCTTTGGATGCCTGCATCAGTTGCACGACGCATTCCTGGATGGGATCCTTGTTCTTGTCGAGCCATCCCTGGATGTTGTAAGCGACCTGCAGTGCAAGGAAAACATGACTCCGTAAGGAACCTGGCATTTTAATGGCAACAATATCCACATAATGTAGATCACGATCATAAAAATGCTAGGGGTTTCGCAAGAGAACATTGTTAAAAATATTACGAATGGTTGAAGTCGACGACTGAGATTTATGTATTCTGTGATCTGTGTTCTGTGAATTGTTTCAACTGCATAATTGTGCATTGTAACCGGTCGCGGTCAGTTAACCGGATTGTTGATTAAAGGAATCTATTATTTATAAGTATTATCATTGCATGACACCGCTTATGGCGCTACAATGGCGATGGCCATGGCATATGAAACACCCATTATTTCTATTATTGACATTCGTTGAACCTTACATTTCCAGCGTAATGGGATACTTCAAAGTGAGGTTCGAACTTGACTTTGTTCTTCGTCGGCTTTGGCTTTCCAAAGTTTGGTGACTTGCCCATGTGGTTTTCGTACAGCTTGGCAAGGAAGGTCTTGTCGGACGCTTTCGGGAACATGCACTCTTCCTCAAGGATCGACAGGATGCCCATGGGCTGAAACACATCAACACAATAACATATTTTATTCTTTGCCTCAACGGCACACAGACTCTATACTGCTAATTTAAACGTTCACAGTTTCAAAAAGTGTGAGCGGGGAGAGAAAAATAAAGATATTTTACACACTGTTTATAACCTCTGTGACTGTTTATATCCTCTGTGAGGACCAAGATATACGTCAAAATCCCATACATTTACTACGGCCATGTAGGCCTAGCGGTAGGCCTATATATAACTAATAATATATTGTAAAAATTGACGGTGCAGACTTAAGGCTGAAATAAAAGAGCTGCTTGCAACGTAGATTCTAAACTGACTGTGAACATCATACGGGCCACGAATGTTTGTGAAAAAGATACAATACAATACAATACAATACGATACGATACGATACAATACAATACAATGCAATACAATACAATACAATACAGAGAAGTCTGTCCGACCTTCTCAATGAGATCGATGCACTGCTGGAGATCCATTCCGAAGTCAATGAACTCCCACTGGATTCCCTCTTTCTTGTATTCCTCCTGTTCCAGGACGAACATGTGATGGTTGAAGAACTGCTGGAGACGCTCGTTCGTGAAGTTGATGCACAGCTGCTCGAAGGTGTTGTACTGTAAGCAGCAGAAAGAACATTGCAAGTCCGGTCGATTGATTTAAATCAGCTGTCTTAGCTTAGCGTAACGAAATGTTAATTAGCGCATTGAAGTAACGAACATATTGCTACTAGTATCGCATAAATTGTAACGACGTAAAAGTACGGAAATATGGGTAAAATTTTACTTCATTGAAAGTAAAAGTATTTCGGTTTTCTCATACTTCGTTACATGTGAAAGTATTCAAACTTTTACTTATGTAGCCTACAGTAACGCGTAACTTTTACTTCGTTACTGTACAATACTGTATACCATTCATTCACTTCAGACATTTATATAGCGCCTAGTAGTAATACCATTCATTCTTTCATGCATTCATTTCAGACATTTATATAGCGCCTGATAGTATAATTATGAGCGCCATGATTAATGTCACCTGGAAGATCTCGAATCCGGCGATATCGAGGACACCGATGAAGTACTGTCGCTTGTTCTTCGTGTCCAACGTCTTGTTACAACGGGCGACCAACCACAAGAACATCTTGGCGTAGATGGCCTTAGCCAACGCAGCCACAGCATATACAACCTACAACAACAACCACCATTCCATTCATGCATGTCTCCTCATTTGACAATATTATGGGCATATTACAATGCACGTCGTATAGCGAACCTCTTAGTTCTTAATCTTTGGCAATTTAGTGATCAAACTCCAATCAGGCAGCGCCGCCCTTTCTCCGTGGCAGACCCTCCGACCTGGAATAGACTCCATATTATTCTTCGGCAGAACTGATGTCCTTCTGTCTCATTTCTCACTGTTTTTAAGACCGTCGATCCTATTCGACCTGGATTGGACTGGTAGCGCTCCTGTGTAGTCACGTCTGAAGGGCGCTATTTCAAATTGCTAATAAATGATTGTAATTGTTGACCTTGAGTGATTACTTAACTCCATCTATTAATATTAGATTGTATTGCTACTTCTCTTTGATTTAAAGACTAAAATAATGGTGTTATGAACACAGTTTTAGTTTGTTATTGCTGCTATCATTCGGCCTCTCCGTCTTTCTCACCATCACATTCTCATTTTGTGTCACGTTTGCATTCTCTTCGTTTACTCACTCTGTAGCTCATTGCCATCTCATTCTATTGGGGTTCGCTGTTGAGAGAAAGATGAGAGACTGGATATTTGCTCTATATATATATATATATATATATATATATATACAACATACCTGGTCCTTGGTCTGACCCTTGGTGACGTATTCGCTTCCTACTTTGACCTTGGGAGTCAGAAGAGACTTCAAAAGGTCACCGCAGTTGACTCCCAACAAGAAGGCAACCTTTTCAGCATCTGGAATATTACAAACCAATCGCTACATGTAAGTATTTTTCTACGAATACGAATGTTAACTTTGTTCTCAAATTTTAGCAAAGTGTTTTAATGTTGATATGGAACAGTCGCCTATTAAAGTGCGCTAAGCTGATCAGCTGTCCACTGGAACTTACTCCGTGTGAGATATTTGAACCCTGAGTGCATCACGGTGTGGATGCACTTCTCCACGTCCTCACAGGTTAATGCTAGTCAAGATAAATATATACCTGCACTGTTCAGATACAGGCTGGGCCAAACAAAAGTAATCCCCTACGATTTTTTGCCAATATCTTGACCAGAAGTAAGAATTTCGAAATGAAATTTTAAATGCTTATAGACAATTCATATTTACACATGATGGCCAGATTTTATCAAAATATTTCAAACAGAACAAAAGTTATACCACTTTTAGTAAGGCCACCCACCGTTTTTTGACGATTCAAAGACGAAACGCAGCAAAAAGTAACAAGAACGCGATTTTATTAAGTCTCATCTCAAATAAATGTTGTAAAATGAACTTGGTAGTGCTTCACAACTTGTGTTCAATGTGCCCACCACCAGTGCCAACACTTCTTTTGAGTCTCTTTGCAAAGTTCTTGATGGGCCTATTGACTAATCTGACAGATTCCTTATTTACCAATTTGATTGTCATCTTGCTAAGTGACTTCTCAGTGACGCAGAGCGACGCTGGTACCCTGTTTCTCTTTTAAATAGTAATAACAATGATCATCTGGCATTATCAAGGCTATTTGATAACAATTATTTGAGATGAGACTTAATAAAATCGTGTTTTTGCTACTTTTTGCTGCGTTACGTCTTTGAATCGTCAAAAAACGGTGTGTGGCCTCACTAAAAGGGGTATAACTTTTATTCTGTTTGAAATATTTTGATGAAATCTGGCCATCGTGTGCAGATATGAATTGTCTTTAAGCCTGTAAAATATCATTTCGATATTCTTACGTGTGGCCAAGATATTGGCCAGAATAATAGAATCGGTTTTATGTTGCTTTTTGTTGTGTGACGTTTTTGAATCGTCAAAAAACGGTGGGTGGCCTCACTAGAAGTGAGGCAACTTTTGTTCTGTTTCACGTATGGCGATGAAATTTGACTACTGTACGTAGATGTGAATTACCTTCAAGCCCGTATAACTGGATTTGAAAAATTCCTATTTTTGGCCGAGATATTGACAAAAAACCGTAGGGGTTTATTTTTTTGGCCCACCCTGTAGATCCGAGCAGGAACGATGCAATGGTGCTCGCGAAGGTTTATCACTTTTTTGCAGCTCTCTTCCGTATTGCAATATTATTACGGCCTCTGAGGTAATAATATTATATTAATCTCCTCATGTCACATATTGTGTAACATGAGGAGAAGAACAACAGAGGCATTTGTTGCAACACATCAATCTTACAGCGTTTTTCCAGCAGCAGAACTTAGAAGATGCGGTAGTATAGTTAGCGTCTATAATTATAGGTCACGTGGTCGAGTGTTTTGGCAGACCTACTCTAGATTTAGGCTTACAATATGAGTGGGGGGTTACCTGCAGTTCCATCGGCCTCGCCCTGCTCCTCTCTTGGTCTCTGCTTGAACTTCATCTCACCAAAGTGCAGAACGGCACAGGTCGTCTTGTAGAGACTCATCTTCTCCTCTTCAGGGAAACCCAGGACACTGAAACCTTTCTGTAACGCATCAACGGCAATAATATTCAATTAGCAGCAGTAACAACTTTCATCGCACTCAGCAAACAGTTTCAATGACAGTTTCAATCACAATTTTAATCACAGTTTCAATCACAGTTTTAATCACAGTTTCGATTAGACAATTTCAATGGCGTTAGATTGATTGATGGCGCATAGTGACCCTAAATGAATAGACCCGAGGAGACAGCTAATTTTACGTATTAACCCCTTTTGTGTGCGGAACGTAATATTACGTTTGCGCCAAACCGGCTGTCATTGTGCGGAACGTAATATTACGTTTTCATTAGCCTTTGACTTCGACGCACTGTGATGGCCGTAATATTACGTTCTAACATCGTTTTTGCGTTTTGATTCGGTAGATGACAGCAGTGATTAGTAAAATTTCGAAAAACAACAGCAGCTTTTGGTGTATTTACTCTTCAACATTGTCGGACACACTTCCGAATTTTGTTGTGGACTTCGGGCGAATATCTATTCATATTACTGTTTTATTATACAACAATCTGACTTTTTTTAGTGACAGTTATGTCTAATACGGAGACTTTGAATAAAAAAAGAAAGCTCAGCGCCGCTGAACTAGCTGCTGCTTTGCAACATATTACAAATTCTGACGAGGAAGATCTTATAGATTCTGATGATGACGAAAGTTCCGAAGATGAGTTAGAAGGTGACGATGAAGACAGTGACAACACTGTTGATTACGATGTGGGTGTGGATGATGACTGACAAGATCACGACTGAATAACTGGACGGACACTAATTCGGGTGAGATAAAGGTGCTTCTGGCACTAATTCTCTATCAAGGTATAGTCCAGAAACCGGAAAGTGCAATGCATTGGAGTACCAAACCTGGGAGAAATAATTCCACAAGGACGGCGGGTTTAGAAAAATTTAATTCCACACGAAAGGGGTTAATCAGAAGATGAAAAGACAAGACTTTACAGATAGCAAACAAATTGAAACAATTATAACCATGTCTAATTTAAGAGCCGCAGTAAGCGTCATGTGATTATTCCTGTTTGGTAGCATGAAAGTGTTCAGAAGTTAGCAGAAAATTAAGCGTTTATTTTACAAAAGCCATGACGCTCAAGCGACAGTGTTTTTTGGTTCATTGAATTTCATTTTATGGTTGCAAATATGACTGTATGTGAAACTCACATCGACAAGGTCCATTTCCTCTTTGTCGTCCATGTTCTCCACTTGCAGGCAACCTTGGTTTATGAAGAAGTAGAGACCAGGATCTTCTTGCACCAACAGTTTATCTGCATGAATTATTAAAGACCATTAAAGATGCTTCATCTAATGGGTGCTATATGGTCTTCAAGCAAGTCCATGGAGAATTGAATAGAAACAGTGAAGTCAGTTTGAACTGCGCAAATGAAACGGATGACAGCAATTAACAAAGCTGAAAAAGTTATGCTAATGAGCTTGAAATATTCATAAGGGTTTATGGAACAAGACAAGTTCAGAAATTAAAAGAAGAAAATGATGAGCAAGGAAAGCTGAAGGGCGAGGTAGGCATAAGAGATGCAAGTCTGTCTTCCTTTTCGCGTGCAATCTGCTTTAACCCCAACGTTACGATAAGCTGAGGGCTTTCTTACCCACAATGGAAGACATTTGGCCTGAAAGCAGCCAGTAGAAGATGTGGTAGTTTCTCTCCAAACCGGGCTGTTGATAGGTTACACGCGACTTTTCTAGCAGATCTGAAATATAATTTATGATCAATCACGTGACACTGTATCTCAGTGCTGCCTCCTATAACACAACAAGGTCGTGCATATAAAAATACTACGAAAGGCTACTTTCTTACATGTTTTGCTACAAACCGAAGAGAGGAACAGTTTAACTAGCTGCTACTAGCAGATCAATTTAATCTATATCTTCTATATGTTACCGTATGCATGTATATAAACCTATAGAAGATTTAGATTAAATTAATCTGCCAGTCAAGCTGTTCCTCTCTTTGGCTTGTTTGATGTCTTTGACTAAGTTTATTAGCCTGTGTGCAGCTACACTCTCTTTCTTTTGCTGTCAGCCTGCGTCAGTGAATATTCTCTGCCAATGTAGGCCTATATATATACACTGTTCAAAGGAACTGTTATGTTACACCGACACTTTCTGATTGTCCTTCATAAAAACCGACACTTTCTTATTGCTGCAGTGTGGATGAAAGATCTGGAACGAATGTAACTAATTAACTATGTTAATTCAATGCGATCTTACATGTTTCGATATCAGCTCCAGCAATTTTGCCGTTGGTTCCAAAATGGATACGAATGAATTTTCCCTGTGAAAAGAAAATTTAGACAGTTGTATTATATATTTTAATGTAATAATGTTATGCCCATGGGCCTATATCATTTAGACACTACTGAACTACTGATATCACATTATACAATATAAAAATGCAAAATCAGAGGTGAGTATCAATTTTTAGTCAATCTCCTGCTTATTGATTATTTTGCACATTAACTGTACTGAATGACTTATTCACATGCAACGATACGAAAATATAGATTTTAATCCAAAACCAAAAGAAATAGTGACGAGACAGTGATTAAAAAACGCATGCAAATGAAAGACAAGTAGCCTATAGGTTAATAAAACAATAGTTGAGGAGACCTAGATAAGCCTTCAGTATGTCGGGAGCTTGGGTCGAGAGCGCCACTGAATTTGTGAGCGGCGCTATATAAATGTTCAATTACTATTACTATTACTATTACTATTACTATGTCCATTAACCTAATTGTCAGCATAGGGATGCCATAGGCTACTTACGAAACGGGAAGAGTTGTTGTTACGGATGGTCTTGGCGTTACCGTAGGCTTCAAGTACGGGGTTGGTCTGCACAATCTGATCTTCAAGGGTCGTTTTCTGGAAAAACCAATAGAAAACCAATAGAATTCATATCGTATAATGATATATGACATGGTACGGATATAATAAACTGCAATAGGTAAGCCTAACAAATTACTATGACCTCCTATAGTGAAAGATTGACTACACTCTTATTGCATGAAGTACAATTTAATTCCACTTCTGTCTCGTCTAGGCCTATAACGAATCTTTGTGAGCAGAGTTACTTTCCCCATGTCAGATCTTTTCCTCATTTCAGATCTTTTCCCCCATTTCAGACCTTTCCCCATTTCAGATCTTTTCCCCATTTCAGATCTTTTCCCCATTTCAGATTTTTTCACCATTTCAGATCTTTTCACCATTTCAGATTTTTTAATGAGGATGGAAGAAGGCAGAATTAGAAGATAGACTGAAATGTGTTAGCGTTACGGTCATTACGAATTCATAACACGTCATTGAGTCGTCTAAATGCTCAAAACAAATAAATGCCATTCAGTTTAAATCGCCTAAGGTCTCACTTTGGTTAGTCATTTTACATGAACAATGAACATTAACTTTAATGATAATTAAACATCGTCTATATTGTTCACGCCAGTATTTTCAAATTTGCCATTTTTAGCAGGTTCACTGGATCTAATGGACTTGGAGAGACATAGTCCCGATGGTCTGCAGCTGTGTGGTTCATAAATATTACCTGTACTTACACCTATAATTAATTATAATGCGCATTCTGTGATGCGTTTGCTTACATTTGCAGCCTCTTCGACTTCTTCTTTCTTGACACTTGCGGACGCAACCTGTGCGAAGTACGAGATGACTTTCTTCGTGTTCTCCGTCTTTCCAGCTCCAGATTCTCCGCTACACAAACGCATAACAAGCAGGCGCATATATATATATAATATTATATTATATATTATATATTATGTATTATGTATTATATATTCTATATTCTCTTTTACATATTAGGCCTATATATTATATATTGTATATTATATATTGTCTATTATATATTATATATTATATATTATATTATATCTTATATATTATATATTATATATTATATATTATATAATTATATATTATATATTATATATTATATATTATATATTATATATCATATGTACTGAAAATTACATATATTATATATAATATTTTACACTTTGCCTATAATTGCATTATATGATGTAGGCCAGCACAGACACGATAAAATATAGGCCATTATAATTATATCTACATATTTATAAAAGAAAAGCAATCAATCCATAATCTATAGATCTAACAATTCCTAACATCCGTAATGTAAGATCACGTGTTCATAAAAACCTAGGCTATTTCATTCATTCATTCCATGGATTTATATAACACTCCATCGTGAAAACTACTCAGTGGCGCTCCCAACGGCGAAAGAAAAAAGACTTGCGGGTTTTATGAAACAAAGTTTGACTGGTAAGAAGTAGTATATGCAGCTTTAACCTGAAGGTTAAGTCGGGTAAATATGCCGGTATTATATATACCTATAATCATCTAAGTATTTCCATTATTAAAAAAAATGGCTGAGGGCAACATATATCTAACGAAGTACTTGGTTGATATCGGGGATACACCCATTCTGCATGGCTTGGCCAAGTGCTAGTATTAAGAATAAGAATAGATTGGCTCAAACCGCACATTTTCTAAACCTATTTTCAAATTCAAATGACAAAATGTCAAGAAAAAGTGCTCACGTGATCAACATGGACTGGTTCTCGCGATCTAAATGCACAAACAATAACAACAAAAATTTAATTTTTGTAGTTAAATCTTAAAAACAAGCTGATATTTATTATGAAGAGACCTTTTCCTATGAGAGCCATGAAAGCGGTTAAATCCAAAGAGAGAAGAGGTTCATGTGAAAGGCTGATCCTAAAGAGATTAAGGTTTCGTGCTTAGCTATAATACCCAGTCTAACTTGATCTAGGCCACCTAGTCTAGCTTATTTTCAACCTGAAAGTTAGGCCTATCGCAATTTTGGAAACGCTCAACGCTAGGCCTATTGGCGTTTATTATAAGCACAAAATTAATTTATAAATGACCAGTTTATTACTTGCAAAATGTTCTGTCTACACCAGGGGTTCTCAAACTTTATTTTGATTGTACCCCCAAGTAAAAATATCGAATGATGGCGTACCCCCAACAAAGCGAGATCAGAAACAAAATGCCATTTTGATGTCCTCTGGCAGTGACAACTAAAAGTCCATTTAATCATTGGTAACATCGTTTATTAGAGTTTAAGTCCCCATAAAGAGAGCAAAATCTAGTTTTGAATCATATAATCTAATCAACATGTTTGAAACTAAAAATTGTTCTATAACCCGTTAGAAAGAGGAAAGAGCCAACCTATATAGTGCTGTTCACAGGCTTGTTCAGACTATAGGCCTATAGCACAGATTTACAATATCTGTTTTCATATTAATTTTGTCAATTCCAAACGCAAATTTACTCCATGTTTGTTTTTGATAGCAAGAATAGTTAACAGTTTCACACAGATATGACGTACTGAGAGGAATCCAAAATTTTTAAGCTAGACCAAAAATTAATCATTTGGCCAATTCAGCTCTATGCTATTTGAGCTCTAGGCCCTATATTATATAGTCTGAGATATTCTGGCTTTGGTACTTTAAACCATTTATACACTAGACCTATTTGTTTCAAAATGTATAGTAATAGGCCTAAACATAAATATGTTGCATGCACTGCATTGTATGTGAGTCTGATTAATTATATACTGTGAAAGAAAGAAATGACGGTGCTGTTATATGTTGCGAAGTTAAAATCATTGCTAATCAAAGAAAATTGGACACAAAGTCCATAAACTCAAAGAAAATTTATATTTCTGGAATTTTTCGCGTACCCCTTACCGGCGCCTGGCGTACCCCTGGGGGTACGCGACTACGCGTACCACAGTTTGAGAACCCCTGGTCTACACCGTACACGTGACTTGAAGATCAGCGCCTCCAGAACTACTTTCTACTTTCGCTCAGATGAATCAAGACCGTTTCAAGTCTGACAAACAACGATCAATGCAACATGGTGTGACAATGCAACATGGTGTGACAATGCAACATGGTGTGACAATGTGACATAGTCCCGATTTATAAACTTGGTCTAAAGGGTGTATAGCAAAGGCCTATACAGTGTGTATTGGAACATAACAGAAGGTTGACCTTGCAACATGTTCCTGTACGAGTTATCGGCAATGGAGAATAAATGTGGCGGCATTTCGTTCCTCCTCTTGCCCTGGTACTTCGTGATGACGTTCTGACTGTAGATCGGCAGACGGCGGTAAGGGTTGATCGTCACACAGAACAGACCCGAGTACGTCTATAGCATACGAAGACACACACTTGCGCTGCGTAGGCTACTTCAATTGTAATGTATACGTTAAATGTTGCAATCCAATGTAAAGCAATCGCCCAGTTATACTATACGCCACTTTCAACAGAAATTTGTAGATAAGACATTAGAAGTCCCTCCATTCAATTAAATTCCAGTCTAGACCTTCACACATGTGCTTGGATGACCTGCGGGTTGAAACGAGGACCAACAGTAGCACTCAATCTAGATTCTAAAGAGCCGTAGCTCGGGTTGACGGTTATCAACCCGGGCTAAGGTTGAATAGTCTATTCATTAACTTGTTGATTTCACATAATATATAGGCCCAGCGTTCCGAGAGTTGAAAGTCAAACTCATCATAGCAGTATACCATCGTGCGATAAATTTATAGCGTCTTAAACGACCTAATATTCAACTAAACGCCAAGAAATCTGAAGATGACAAAATCGAAAATGAACAGACGAGTTGCATGTTAGCAAAGCTAATGAATTATGACTTAATGCTTCTTTAAGTCGACTGCAATTCTTCTCTATTTCCTGCTCAACAGTAAGTCTAAATGTAGCCTACTCCTGTAATTGAAAACTTTTATACGCCGTGTTTCACAAGAAGCGAATTAGCCTAAGCGTTTTAAACCATTCCAAGTTCTTTCCAACAATTTCAAGTTTGGACCTCCTTCCATCAGAGAATGTCATTGTCCGCTATACGTTCGGTTCCATGATCTGAACCTATAGATCTATCCATTCGTAGATTTTGACTCACTTTCCTGAACACGACTGTCCTTAAAACTCTATAAACTCTGCTGTAGCCTACGATCTTTATGTGACAACAGTCTGACATGAAACTCGAAGCTCCGGCTGCTTATCTAATCTTATACGATGGAAGAGCATAGAGATAGGCTAGGAGATTAATAGTTGAGTAGGCTATACTTACGTAGATCATTCCGGCACTGTATCTCGTACGGAGGTTATGAAGGACGGAAGCTTCGTTGAGGTAGGTCAGGTTGGCCATGTCCTCCATCTTCTCGAACTTCGGGGGATTCATCTGCTGAATCGTATCCTTCTTAACCGTCTTCTCCTGTAAACAGCAGCGTGTCAGCATTCTCAGACAATTGCATAGGTTAACCAAAGGGTTTTTACACATATATGATTGTCCTCCTATCCTTCAAATTTTTTCCAAAATAGCAGACCTATTCTAACTTATATAAATTTTAATTAGGCTACTAAGGGTTATGAGGGCGTTTACTTAAAACTAGTTACACCCGCAACATCAGGCACGCTTTTACATCAGGCACGCTTTTTAATCTTCATAATTATAACTCTAAAATTGCTTAATTTTTCAAGGTTGTAATATCTCAATAATAATTGACCATAACGTAAGCGAAAAAGTCAAGCACTATGCTGCAGAATGTTCAAGGTCCAATTTTTTATTTATTTATATATTGCATTTGCCATAGCCCCTCCTTCAGGCTCTAAGCTCAGAGACTCTCCCGATTACAGCGCGGAAACTGCATCGGAGCTTCACGCCCATGAGCACGAGCAATTACAGGTGAAGGGCTTATTCAAGGTTCCTACGCTGCGGTTTGAGGTTTGTTTGTTTGTATGTGCACTTGTTATAGCGCCCCTTCAATCTCTCTACTCAGAGTCGCTCCCGAATGCAGAGCGGACACTGCATCGGAGTTTCACGCCGAAGCGCTGAGCAATTGCGAGTGAAGGACTTGCCCAAGGTCCCTACGCGGCGAGGTGGATTCGAACCTGGAACCATCCAGTACCAAGGCACCGAACCCACCACTACACCACCGCGTCCAAGTTGAAATTAATGGAAACCCAGTCATTACTAAACTTTGCGAAATCAGCATTCATATCCAGAAACATTTCTAGGCCTATTTAAAGTAATTAGCCGATTAATCCAATCAATTGACAAAATAATTAATTAACTGCGTTCATTCTATTTTAAATGGTTATAAAGAATTTTAGGGTGCACCGTAGCATTGTCGCCTGAGCAAGATGACTATTTATTTATTTATTTATTTATTCGACTATAAACTAAATAATCAGCTTAAACTGTTTAATCAACAGAAATCTGCATCCGTTTATATATATTTTTAAACTATAAATATAATGCAAATTGATAGATTCAGGCCTACTACATTGCAGTTAGTTTTCTACTTTAACAATTATTCATTAATTTGTATTCATATATATTTCTATTTATAGTTCTGACCTCATTCTTCTCCGTAAGGACGGTGACGTCATCGCCCTTGGTGCTTATGATCTCCGCCTTGAGGTAGCCCTCCTTGTGGTCAACAATCCAGCAGCTCTTCTTACCATCGAAAGGCTGCGTCTGCTCCTCCAGGAGCTTCTTCCTGTCCACGGCCAGGTACTGGAAGTCAGGATCATCGGGCGAGAAACTAGCCATCTTCGAAGCAGCGAGGTCGACCGAATCGACGAAAGAGCAGAAGTGTCGCCCAACTGGAGGAGGTCACTCCGTTGCAGAAACGAGCTACGTCGATCCAACTGCAGCAGATTCACAGAAAGATTTCATTAGCTTAACTGAACAACTGCTAAGTAGGCCCTTAGCGTTATTGAAAATTAAATGCTCTTATGCGAATACATAGAAATCAAATATAAAACAGGGCTGTTTTTAAGGAAGTTTTAGAACTACACAACTCCTTCTTTCCTTTCCCATCCTCCATGGTAAATTACTTCCAATCGGAGGACAATGACCTTTTTGCTAGCTTTAACTGCACAGAACTTGTGACAGAAGTGCTTCTATACAGCTGCACAAATCCATTTAGAACTGCACATTTTGTGTACAACTGCACGTTAAAAAAGCCCTGATATAAATACACTTCATCCCATGAGAGCTCTCTATATATAATTGCCTATAAATTATATAATTGTCTTCTCAGCAAACCCCCGTGTTACTCGTAGAGCTTATCCCCTTTTGCAACTGAGTTACGGCCTTGTCAACCTGCTTTTTCATATAGCGAATATAGTCCACATAGGCTATAGACTATAAGAAATAAATTGAGGATTCTACAAAAGCAATTTCTAAAGAAGATTCGTTCGTTGCGAGTTTCGCAATCCCTGTGCAAAGTGTTGGAAAGTCGAAGTGGAATATAGACCTAATTATTCAACTGTGAAAGAACGTCCTGAAGCAAAAGGACATCCTGAAGCAAAGAAGCACAACAGCTACTTACCGATCGGCAAACTGTCTGCGAGCGCTGCGGAGAAGGGTCAGGCCCTTTTTATAGGAACCTTCTTCTGTCTCAGCTGCCCAGCTGCCGAAAATAGACCAGCATTCTCGAAGAAGCACCAGCAGTGGCAGCAGCAGCAGCAGCGGTGCCACTTGAGGCGCCGCTCTGCGAGTCCTACCCCTACGCTGCATGGTTCGGTTCGGCTTAGAGGCAACGGTGCCAAAAGTGGCTCCGCAGGTAAGGCTGGCTCTCAAAGACCAACTGCGTCAGGAACCGACGGCTGCATGTACGCGCCGTAGCGTCGGCTTTTAGACGGCGTTACTCGATATGATATATACTTCTATGGGCCGGTGTTGCATTGGAGTCTACACCATAGCCAAGCATTAACGGGCTTATCCGTAAGGCTCTCCGTATGCGACCTCTATAGTTGCAGCAATTGCGAAGTCAAGGGCAATCATCAGGACTCAGCAGACTGAGGTTATCTGGTAGGTCAAGTCGAATGCGATGTGCTGCAGCCTTCTTGATCTCGGCATTCATCGCCCTACACTCCTCGTCTTACGCTTACTAGACACTAAACTATAAAATCCAAATTTTAAATTACCAACCTGAACACATAATTATAGAGAGGTAGTCCTGTCTCTGCCGCTATTGCATGGTTGAAGAAACGAAAATACAAAATAATAGCCTACAACACACCAATGATCATCAAATGTCTTCAGAGGTTGGACCTGCGAAAGTCAATAAGCGTGTGGACATCGTAAGCAATGAATGAAGAATCCAACTTGATTTTGGATTCGTTGCTCAGAAGAGAATCTGTGAACTCACTCAGGTGCCCTTTAGCACTTATATATAATAGCAATGACTTGTTGTACTATTTATCCCGTTGGCATTGTCTCATTGATATTGTATCAATATACCTTTTCATCTTTTCAATTTCATTACTCGCTTCTCAGATGCATTGCAGTCCGTTGAAGCAATAGCCCCGAGTTAAGACGTTTTCTTCTACAGGTAAGTTAGATAACCGTGAAAGCTGTACGCTTCTGTGATGTTCCTGAAAGGTTCCGTATATATCCGCAGAGATATATGTATATACAGATATGTATATATATACATATTATATATATTGATTATTGAATCATGCTATATATATAATTGATGGCTGATTGCGACACTAAAAAATTGATAGATGCAATATATATGCCTACTCTATAATTATATTACATGCAAACTGACTGAAATAAGTGAAGAATGATACCCTGCATATAACTCATATGCATGCACTAGGCCTATAATTGTAGGATATACACCTAACATCTAACGTGCATGACTGAACAGAAACAACTTAGGTAAGACTTCTCGATTGACGATAAAACAGATTCTGAAGGTTATTGTCAACATACATTGTACATCAAGTAATTTTCTTGGCTTACATGTACAATACTTGCTTGGCTTGAGAGCCACGCTTGGGTGTACCGGGTACCCTTAAAGTGGTGTTATTGTAATTTGAGAGATCCCATGCAATACTCCAGAATTCTGGTCTTAGGTTTTAAAACCTATTGGGAAAAAGCCAAAAACTAGGCTACTGTCAATTTTTGAACAATTTCATAGCCGCGCTCAGAAAACTTTGAGGCCTGCTCTGTGAGACTGTATGAGATGTGACTGCTGACGCTGACGATAAGTACGTAAGTAAGTAAGTAAGCAAGCAAGTAAGTAAGTATGTATGTAAATAAGTAAGTAAGCAAGCAAGTACAGCCTTTTGCAAGTATAACCTTTATTACTCCATTTGCACATGCACAATGGGACATCAACAAATAATGCAATATAAATAAATAGATTCATAGAAGTAGCAACAAAATTTAGTAATTTGCATGAAAGGTATTGTAAAACAAATGTTAATAAGTGTTTGTGAGACTGTCAGAACGTAGAATTTCAAGTTTGGCGAGTTAGTCTTTTTTCTCGGGGTTGAACGCATTGGGTGCGGTTATGAAAGGCTCTTGCTGCGAGAAGGGCTTTATAAATGGTCAGAAACAATACAGTACAGTAGTCGGTATGGTTGCTGCAATTGAAGAGTTGCCAGTGTACAGTGCTGTCATCTGTAACTCCGGACAATTCAATTCCAAAACGTCAACTTATTGCTGGGTGAAATACTATAGTTGCATTTGACGCTGAATCACATTGAATTAAGTTGAATTGAAATTCATATCAACTTCAGAATGCAATGTAGGCATTCTCGAAGATCGTCACACAGAGGATACGCAATTCCCATTGCAGATGCCCACTGGCAAATTATCTCTATAAGGATTCTCTGGCTAATACGACAGCCATTCGTGATCGATCATTATTAATGTGAAATTTGCCAGTAGGAACCAGCATGATATATTTTGTTTCTGTTCTTTTGATAGTTCGATTGTTTGGTGCATAGCCTACTCATATGTGCCTGTGTCCCTAAGTGCGGATGCTCATGTCGCAATCGTAATCTCGAGATTTCTGTAGCGCCCCAACAAGTGAGGTCGCGGGAACCGTCTTATTCGCAGGTGCCGGTATAGTTTAATAATATAATATTATTGTTTAGTTGTACGTTTGGCATTGTGCTACGGAATTGAACTAGGGCTACTTGACGCCAGGCTAAGGGTCGTCTCAATTGGTTGACCTGCAGGGGCTGTTCTATAGTCCAAAAAGAATGCATTATTCTCATCTAAAGAGGTCACTTTCCAGATCGATTTGATTTATGAAAATAGACTTCTCGTGCAGTCCGGCTGTGTGCTTGAATGTATTTATCTACGTCACGCCTACCTCTGGATCTTCTTGTGTGTACCTCTCTGTCTGTCTATCTGTTTGTATGTCTGTCTGTCTGTCTGTCTGTCTCTCTCCCCCTAGATCGCAGTTTCTCCCTCTCGCCGTCTGTTTCGCCCTCTCTTAATTCTTCTCTCTGCTCATCCGCTGCCTGTTTACTTTCTACTTCCCTTGTTTCTCAAACTTTGTGTGTATGTATACATGTGCATCTTTCTATATGGCTATGCCTCTCTCGTTTTGTTTGTGTTGTTTCGCTCTAAGGCAGGAATAGCATCTCTCTGTTTTGCAGCAAGCGAACGTTCACCGTCGATTGACGTCAGAGTCAGATAAGACAACATGCTTCAATAAAACATCTGCAAGTCAAGAGGGTGCGCACCCTCCCATCCCCTGCCCACCCTTCCCACTCCTGGCTCCCTCCCTACCTCCTGCCTTCCTCTTCCCTCTCGGCCTTGCTATGGGTCATCGGCTGCACGAGAGATCATTTCTGCGATTCCATTCTGCCAATCTCACCGTCGCCGATGATCAAGCACCGCAAGCAGCAGCTCGCAGATACAATACCAGACTCTCTGCATCAACTGGAAGGAAGGAGGGGGTTTGCACGAACATCGGCGGCATCCATCCCCAGCTTCTGCTGCAGCAACCGAGGCACCATCATTCGCAGACACTGCGTTTAATTTTAGCCTGTGGTGCTCGCAGTTCCAGCAGCTGCTGTGGAACCGTTTAACATATTACTGGAACGATGCACATGCATCGGCCCCAGCAGCACAGTCGATCGGCAGCCGCAGCCGCCTCTTCTTTCAACAGATCGACTTCTCTACAGCGCTGCCAGTATTGCAACCTTCTACCACGCGGCTCTCCCGCGAGCGATCCACGGTTGTGATGTTAAGTTGGGCTGAGAAAAACGCACGAGCCGGGATTTGTGGCTGCGCAATAAATTATAAGCAGGCAACAGACTGACGTTTCTCGCACCTCTCCCCTTCTTCTGCTCTCGGGACTGTATGAACGGCTTTGAACAACACAATTTTCTTCAAAGTCAAGGAAAACCTTTTGATTTAGATACCACTTGACCTTGAACTCAAAGGCAGAAAATAACTGCATGGTATATTTGTTGCTTAGACCATCCTCGTTCTATCTACGATTGGTGATGAGGGATTGTCTTATGGAAAGAGTTGCAGACGATCAACTCAGATGTAGCGAGTCAAATTCTATACTAGGGCAGGAGAACGCTTCTGCGAGGTCTCTAGATCTGCCCTAAATACATGTATGCCGTCGAGAGAATTGTTTTATCCATTGAACCACTGCGTCTCTCCGCAGAGATTTTGAAGGGCCTTGTAACTTTCAATTGCTAAAAGATCTAAGAGCATTATAGCAGTTTCGCTCATTTGTTTTAAACAAGCTTACATCGTTTGTTCACTGCGTTGCTTGTAACATAAAACATTTGATCCATTCACATTTAGATGTCTTGGAAATATTTTCTGTTTTCATGCAAGAACGCTCTAAGGTTAGTCGTCTCGGTCATACATGTTTATAGAAACATTTTGACATTGCATACTAGCAATGATTATATGATCAGCAGTCTCCTTCATTTGTTTTAAATACATTGTTCACTGCGTTACTTGTAACATTAGACATTTGAGCCGCTGTAGAACTGAGTTGTCGTTGGCGTCTTTGACAGGACTAGTCTATTTCCGTGGAGCTATTTTCACGGACTGTTTCAACGGGGATCTGTTGACGGGGTTGTTTTGTCGGAGGGTGATTTTAACGGGTGGTGGGTGATTTTGACGGGGCTATTTTTACGGAGTTATTATTAGGGGTCACCGGTCTTACAAGACTGAACTTTTGACGGATGACAATATCACATCATACAGTAGTATAATTTATTGTATTAAAAAGTAGAATTCTGCTGCATTTTAACTGTTTTAAACTTTCAAAAATAAACACAGAATCTGAATTGCACTTTTTTGGAGATTGAACCTTATAGTCGAATTAATTTAATCACCTGGAAGTGAATTTTTCATTAATTGTATTTTTGTAGATAGGTGTAGCCTACTGTTCATTGCAAACAGGATTGCTCGCATCAAGATTCCTTACCAGCTGGACCAATTTTATCCACTTCAACCCCTAATGACGTGTTTCAGTTTCTATGCCTCTCCTCTCCTGCATACATTGACTTTGGGAGCATATCATCATGCATATGGCTACAGTTTATTTGGAGCCGTTTTCATCAGCAAATCCTTATTCTATTTCGACATAACTAGATTGTCATTCTGTGATTGAATTAGACGTTTTAATCACCTGAGCCTAAAAACGTTTCTGTCTATTAACTATAGATCTATCCAATATGGAGAGCGCAATCTTTGTTGTGTATAAATAGGCCTAAAGGTGGCTGATGTATTTGGAGAAAACTTTTCTGAAGCGACCAATCTTCGAAGACACGACAGGACAAGAGGTATATTTCTCAGGTATAATTTTGCCTGTGTTTGGCGCCTCAGCCCTTGCTATTCATTAGCCGATCAATACCCTCTTGGTTTCATTAACATATTTAAACCTCAAAGTGAGTTTCACTTTGGTATATTATAACGGCATAACCAGGCAATAATTTTCGTTCATGGATTTTCTGGCAATACAGGTTATTCTATTTGATGACATCATCCAATGACGCTATATATTGAAAAATCCAGCCGTGCAATTCCCGTGAAGCTTATACTAATGTTGCTTTCTGGTCAAATGTAAGGACCAGGCTGCCTTCAATTACCCAGATGTGAGGCCTCCATGATGTAGCCTACACGTAACATCGCATTCTTCTTTTTCTTCATGATCCGTGGGTTGAAAGCCCGTAGGTGTCCACTGCGCATTTGACTACTTTCTTCCACGATTCCCTGCCTTGTGCCCGGTGTGTCAGTTCCTGCGTATTCATCCCGCACCACTCTTCTATGTCCTGCAACCATTCTCTGCATGGTCCTCCCCTTCTCCCCGATCCCTCCATGATTCCCGTCACTATGCCTATATATACTCTTTATCTTTCTATCGTCGCTCATTCTTTGAATGTGTCCGAATAGTTTCAGCTTCCTTTCCATTATAGTTCCTACAATATCTGATGTAGCATTATATTTGTAATTTGATAGTAGTGGAACCTTGAATTGATATACCGCTGATACAAAGAAAAGAAGGCACATCGAGAAAGACAGCAATTGACTTTTTAATGGCATATAATATATATAAGAATATAGCTAATTAGGAAATTTAGGTCATTCGTCTTAATTAACATCTCTGTTCAAGTGAATAGTCTTCAGCTTTTGAAGTTGGTGGATCGTAGTCTTTAGCTTTCTGTAAAGAAGTCGGTCTGAATGGTCGTCCTTCCCTTTCTTTTGCGCCTTCTCCTCTGTGCTGCGGCTGCTGGTCGTTCAACGATCTCAAATGGACGTAAGGCGAACACCTGAAATTAGGTTCAATTACTCATTACGATCATAATCTAATCTAATTAACTGCCATGGAAAAACATTCCGCAATAGATTTTCATCGTGTAACTACGACAGTGAGCCAGTTGTAGAACGAACAAGGTTGACAGCGCAATGAATGAATTTTATTAGGTTTATTCCTCAGTGCTATATGTTGTATGTAGGCTACATAATTATATACACGGTAGCAAAAGGTACCTTTAAGAAACAAGGAGAAAGCCGTCACCGGCCCAAGTGCCGCTCTTCAGTGGTACGATTTAAGAGGTTTAAGAATATGGCCTTATAGGGTTAATCTATACCCATTGATTTGGTAAGTAAATCAATCCAGAATTTCTCATTTTAAAGGACTCCTCCCTTACCTCTAGACTTGACTAAGCTACTTTTAACTAATTTAAATAAATTTAAAAACTATGAATACATTAAAATTGAATTGAAATGATATTCTATGGGATGATTAATTATTAGTCCTGATGGTATGATGATTAGTCCTGATGGGATGATGATTAGTCCTGATGGGATGATTATTAGTCCTGATGGGATGATTATTAGTCCTGACCTTGTCTGTGGGAAGTAGAATGAAGTCGTCCGGTGGATTTGTGATGACGTATCTTTTGGCGCATGGATTCTGGAGCGAAGCATTCGGTTCAGTGTCACGGAACCGATACAGTCCAATGCACAGGATTCCGAATGTCCTTAAGGCATACGTGAAGAGCTGACCATAAGACAACCGAGCGTTCTAGGTAAATCAAACGAACTATATCAAACGAACCATAAGGTAATAATGCATTCGGTGAAAAAAGTAAAAGTTAGAGGAGAATAAAGACATAATTATGGTGTGTGAACGTAGTTTTTACAGCAGGGACATTTAACTGAGACAAGCCTCTTTGCTGAGTGGATTTACTGCTTGATTGACATAATTGTGAATATTTAGTATATATAATATATATTATATTGAGAATTGTAGGGCGTAAAAAGCTATGTCGTGGGAACCTGTTTATTCAAAGGCGCCTAGTGGAAGCAAATTCGATAAGCTTAGACTGGGAGGGGTAAACTCGGTTTTAAATTACGAATTACACACACACATAACCTATGCATGGAGTAAGAGCTGAAAAGATCATTAAAGATGGTAATAAATATGATCGTGAAGCAATGCTAAGAGTCTGGTTTGAAAATCCTATAGGTTGCAGACGGGAGAATAATATGCAATGAACGTGTGAGTGGATGAAGTAAATAATGGGCAAGGATGGGGAGAGCAACCAACCCCGAACTGAGCAAATGGTCCATCGGCGACAGCTATCTGAGCGACTCTGCATCGGCTGCGTTGGACAAGCGCCTCTGGAGTGCTGTATCCGCCTCTCATGCCGACTCCCTCGGCCAGGATCTGCTCCAGCTCAGGCGTGGCACCTCCAGTGATCAGGGTCCGTATCAGCGTCAGTGCGTTGTCGTTGAAATAAGTCTGCAACAATGGTATGTGACAACAGCAGCAATGTCGATAAGGAAACGAATCCTTCTGAATAGAAGATGAAGATTTAGCCAAACCTTATTGCATTTAATGATTGAAGCAAATGTCTCAGTTGATGAACACTCAGGATAAAATTTTCTGTCGACTGTCGACGGAAACTCACTGGTGACTCATCTCTAGTGTACTGACAGTACTGTGCATTTGTTTTACTGTGTTATGTAGAAGTCCATAGTTGCAAATGACATTTGACATCATACTGGCCAGCGCAGGAAATGCTCTTAGTGAGATACTTTAAATGAGCAATATTAAATGTCATTATTATACACACATGTACATGTATATGTACATGTAGCCTATGTATAGGCCTACAATCCCCTACATGCATATGTTGGCACACACACGCCCACGCACACACGCATACGCATGTATACGCTACCATCTGCATGTAAATAGTCGCAGTACGCCTTATAGTTACCGTTATCTTCAAACCGAGCAATTCAAAATACTTAAAGCTTCAACGTTTCAAGGATTATATCTCGGGAGATTAATTGACTTATTAGTTATCATCAATGTGAAGTGGATGAAACAATTTTCCTTTCCAGATCCATTCCGTGTCAAATCAAAATGCCTTTGCTCCTAAATGACCTTCTCCAATATTTATTAGCACGAAATTTCATTTTTAGCACTTTTTCCTCCGCCTCAGTTTAAATGTCAGATTCAAAATGGCCGCTTTACATTGTCTATTGATCGTAAAACTGTTCACGATTTAGTACTCCAATAAAAAGACAGAAAGTAGCCTATAACTACAATATATTCATGGAATAATAAAAGAATAATCTACTTTTATTTTGGAAAATAAAATTTTTATGCCCATCATTATTGGAAGCTGTAGTGTCTGTTGTCACCGAAAGTCACAGAGAAGCAAAGGGAATAGATGGACGAACGTACCGTACTCATGAGCGAGTCGAGTACGCTGACGGCAAAGGCTGTGCCACAGGCGAACGGTTGAGTCATGTAGAGCTCAGTGTCTGGGTCATCTTCGTCATCTTGGTCAAGGAACTGGACATTGGCATCGTTACCTGAGAAGTAGGAATAGTCATTACTCTTCATTGTATGACGAGGTAAGGCTACACCGCACTTTCATCTTATCATGGTCGAGCCGAGTGGTAAGACCGTAAGAATGATTATCCGAGTGGTAAGAATGATTAGCTGAGTGGTAAGAATGATTAGCTGAGTGGTAAGAATGATTAGCTGAGTGGTAAGAATGATTAGCCGAGTGGTAAGAATGATTAGCCGAGTGGTAAGAATGATTAGCCGAGTGGTAAGAATGGTTAGCCGAGTGGTAAGAATGATTAGCCGAGTGGTAAGAATGATTAGCCGAGTGGTAAGAATGGTTAGCCGAGTGGTAAGAATGATTAGCCGAGTGGCAAGAATGATTAGCCGAGCGGTAAGAATGATTAGCTGAGTGGTAAGAATGATTAGCCGAGCGGTAAGAATGATTAGCCGAGCGGTAAGAATGATTAGCTGAGTGGTAAGAATGATTAACCGAGTGGTAAGAATGATTAGTCGAGTGGTAAGAATGATTAGCCGAGTGGTAAGAATGATTAACCGAGTGGTAAGAATGATTAACCGAGTGGTAAGAATGATTAGTCGAGTGGTAAGAATGATTAGCCGAGTGGTAAGAATGATCAGTCGAGTGGTAAGAATGATTAGCTTAGCAGATTGCAACGGAGCAGAGATCAGAAAGCCGTGAGTTCGTATCAGACTGAAGGGTTGCAATTTGCAACGTGTGTAATAAAAGATAGCCTACAGTATATGAAATTGGGGTCAAATAAAAAAAATCAGAAAGTCTGTAAATAAAATACAGGCTATGCTAATAATTTAGTTGCATGATTTTATTGTCTGGAGAATTTTGTTATTGCCCATGAACCTATGGCAGCGCTGTCTCATGACGACACAACTGGCACACGATAGACACTGTCTTGTGTGACGCATCTATTGAAAGTCATGGTCAAAGAAGATATTTTTATGCCACGTAGAAGTAGAAAACAGAAAGTCCTCAGTACACAGGGATGATGACATAATATGCATGTATGCTCTCAGGTGCAAATAAAGGCTACTTAGCTACTCACTTACTTAATCAATTGCTCACTTCCTTACTCAATTGCTCACTTACTTATTTACTTACTTACTTGCTTGCTTACTCACTTACTTACTTACTTACTTATTTATTTACTTACTTACTTACTTACTTACTTACTTACTTACTTAACACAGCAGTTAACAGAAAGTTCTGATGGCAATAAAGTATTATCACTATGGTCAATAGGTGGAGACGGTTTGCAATATGATCGTCATACTGCTATGATATCAGTCCAAGAATTGTTCAAGACCATGCATATATTATAGACCAACGTCTATGAACCGCGCACTCTTCTGTTTTGTGTCCTCACCGAGTTCCGTAATCATTGGAATGTCGCTTCCTGAGACCACTCCTCTTCTCATTGGCTTCATATTCTGTGGAAGAGAGCTCTGGATGGAACTAGGCGGAAGGAATCCTAAAAAAATAACAGTGCTAGCTGCAGAGGTAATTCATTATAATATGTATTTCTATATACCTTACGCATGTAAGTCAATATACCATCACCGATGGTAGACTTATATACCTACGCATGTCCATAGCAAGCAACTAATAACCAATTTCCAATTCAAATTTTTAGTCTAGGTAAGCATGTACGCATGCTTTTTGCATATATATATGCATATTTTTTTTCAATTCTTAAAACATTTTATTTTCAATTGTTCTTTTAACCATTTAACATTTTAAATTGGATATTGGTTTAACGACACTGTGTCATTATAAAGATGATCAATGTCGCCCTCCTCCTTTTGTCCAGACTTGGGACTGGCACTGCTAAAGCACGAACAGTGGCGGAGTTGGATATTGGTTTATTCCATTCGTATACCGACGTATGTATTTTAAGTATACAAAAAACACTGTGCAGGTTGCTTTTAAAGTATAACTCTCAAAACCACAGATTCTTATTGCTCTTTGTATGTGCATACTTACCATAGCGCCCCTTCCATCTCTCGCTACTCAGAGACTCTCCCGACTACAGCGCGGACACTGCATCTGAGTTTCACGCCGAAGCGCTGGGCAATTGCGAGTGAAGGACTTGCCCAAGGCCCCTTACGTGGCGACTTGAGGATGATTTGAACCTACAACTCTCTGGTTGCAAGGCAGCGATATTATTATTATTATTATTATTATTATTATTATTATTATTATTATTATTGTTATTATTGTTATTATTGTTATTATAGTAGATAATGAATCCATTATTGAACCTGAGTTTCCTGAGCAATGTAGAATGCCGACAGTGTCGTCGAATGTCATGGCTTTGATGTTCAGTGAGCAGAGAATGGCTTCCTTGTCCACCAGATTGCTGTCGTCAACGCTGGAGTTTCGCGCCGAAAGAATGACGCACATGTCGCACAGGTTGATGTTGACGGCCCGAAGGTTGGCGCGGTTCAGTGGAGAGCCCTGGTCTCCCCAGAGGGAGAAAAACCAAAATGGAAATAAATGAAGTAGGATGGAACAGAACCGACTGCGACTAAGATGCAAGAAGTTCAATAACTGACATGTTAAGACGAGAGATGGTGGATGGAAAATTCTCCCAAAATGTGAGCCAGGACTTCCCGTGAACTGCAAGTTAGCATACAATGGCATAATTGTTGCTATAATTATACGCACAGCTGAGCATTTACGAGTACAGCCTACTATTGGATGTTTATATTTTAAAATTATTGCTTATAATGCTATGCCAGATAGCCAAAATCATAACCATAAACATAACCACAGATTGTATTGCTTCATGTAGCAAATTATCACGTACTTAAATACATAATATGCACATATATTCAAATATATACATATGCATAATTTCATATATAGCCTATATATTCGTTTCCCACAACAACAGTATCCTCCTGGGTTAATAAGGCCATTTAGGACCATCATAAAATGAGAGTCGGCAGTTGAGAAATGACAGAAAAGGAAGAGCAAACGCATGACTTGTGTGTATGACTGTATGTACAGGGTGGCTCAAAAAAAAACGTACCACCGGGGAAAATGCGATATCTTCGCAGCCGATTGGGGTTTTTCTGCGAAAATTTCACAATTTGAAGGGGAATGAATATACAACAATCCCTGAAAGTTTCATTTGAAACTTTTCATGTTTGCAAAAGTTACAGCTGTTCAAACTTAAAATTTCGTTTTTTCAATTATCCGGAGAATCATGCTCCAATACAAGTGATTTCATTAGGATGTTTGGCAAATTACAACACACACACATTGATGATGATGTCATACGACCTCACTATGAGCTGTAAAGAAGCTGTTTATGAAGCAATCTGCTGGTATTTGGTGATATTTTATAGATTAAGGTCTCAATTGGTGAACCCAAACAATGAACGTCATGGGCAAAGTTTCTGCAAAAGATAAAATGGGAACTCGGACTTTGCATGAACAGAGACTGAGACATCGCGTGATCATAGCAAAATACCCAGTGAAAAGTGGAGCCTGAGCACATTGAAGACTATCTGCAAACATGTTTATGTAACGAAGATCAGATGTCGGAAGAGAGGCAGGAAGTGGTCGCTTGATCTGACGGAAAAAGCGCGATTTTCACGAAATTCGCTTGGTAATCGAAAGGTCAAGTTTGCAAAGCAAATCGTGGTTTCGGCATCAGATATGCCGGCGTGTGTTGCGGCTGCAAGAAAAGACTGCAATTAATCCCATTCAGTAGGTTAGATGTCAAACTCATCATTGAACTCGCTTACCCAGACTCATTGAAGACCAGGTATGCTCTAACATCTGGTTTTATTATGCAGCAGGACAGTGCGCCTGCTTGCTCGCACGGCAAGGTTGATTATGATGGCGCTACCTTATTGACATCAACTGAAGTAAATGCATTGGCAAAGATGATTTACAAACTCGCCAGACCTTAACCCTCTTGTTTATCACGTCTGGGGAGCTATGCTGGAACGCTGCAAGACATTTAATCCCAAGTTGGAGAACATTGGCCAGCTGAAGCAAGTCTTGCTGCTAATGTGGGGTCAGTTGCCGCAGGACCCGACCAACAAGGCCATACTGAGCTTCACAAAAAGAATTTGAGCTTGTGTTAAGGCAGAGAGTGGACACTCTCATTATACCTTACAATAAACTGCAAAACCGAATGCTGAGGTCGTAGGGAAAAGTGATATCATATGACATGGAAATCTACAAGTGACGTAAATTTTCCGCGGATATTTGAAAAAACGAAATTTTAAGTTTGAACAGCTGTAACTTTTGCAAACATGAAAAGTTTCAAATGAAACTTTCAGGGATTGTTGGAAATTCATTCTCCTACAAATTGGGATATTTTCGCAGAAAAAGTTCAATCGGCGGCGAAGATATCGCATTTTCCCCGGTGGTACGTTTTTTTTTGAGCCACCCTGTAGATGTACATGTATGTGTGTATTTATGCATGCATGTGTGTACGTATGTATATATGTGCGTACATATATGTATGTATAATATATATGTATGTAAGTATGTATGTATGTATGCATGTATGTATGTATGTATGTATGCGTGTATTTAGGTTTCTATTCTTACGTTGAGTATGCTGATCTTTGGAAAGTTGCAGAGGCTCTTCCACTCCTTTCGGATGTAATCCTTGTCGCCAACGATGACGACGTGCTTCAGTTCGTCCTCTTCGAAGTTGCTGGCGCGCAGTGGCATGATGAGGTTGCGAAGACCGATCAGAGCCGAATGAGCATCGGCGAACAGGCAGACGAGCACGTGATTGCTCAACACTGTCATGGCGGCCTGCTCCCTGTTCTGACAGTTCACAGCCCGGACAGAATCGTGATTATAATAACAGTCATCGTTTAATACGACGAGTTCGTCAGATTCCAGGACAGAACTGATAGCTTGCGATGGCTGGAACTAAACATTAGTCAGTGTGGTTCCATGAATTAGTCAAATAATTATTATTATTATCACTATCATTGTTATTATTTTAAAACTATTATTACATGCTATTGTCATCATCATCATCGTCGTCGTCGTCATCATCATCATCATCATCATCATAATTTTTATTATTTTTATAATAATAATAATTATTATTATTATTATTATTGTCATCATCATCATCATCATTGTCAGCTTTATTTGTGAATCGTGATACAAATGAGTCCTTATAATTAAAAAGTATGGATTCACATTTTTAAATGGCTGGTCTTGATGTCGTGCTCGATGGCATTAACGCTGTATATAACGATATATATACATGTATATATATTGCGCAGTGTAGCGATAAATGGTAAAGATGAACGTTTGCAGAGAAATGCAGTAATCTTCTGTTTCCTTCGCTTATCTATTCTATACAAGACGAGAGTTTTGCTGAGATATAAACAACGGAAGTGCATGCAACTCAATATTATTGAGGAACCATTTTGTATGACGAGCAGAGCTAATTGAGAAATATTAATTCATTAATATGAATCGTGGTACCAACAAACTAATTTAACGATAGCATTATAGAAGTAGGTGTGCACTTACGATTAGACAGGCGGACATCGGTTGTGGCGGACACCAATGGAACATTCCGGTGGAGTCGAATTGACGTGGGTCGACGGATGTGTCCGTGTGAAGGTCGGTCTTCCACTGTCCACTGTCCCTCGTAACCTCGAACGATTGCTGGTGTAGACTGACAACGGACGGAGATGTCAAGGAATTGTCTCTACAGAGATAAAAGTCCATCATAGCATTCTTCATCATTCATTACGGATATTTATTATAGCGCCATTTCAAGGTTGATATACTCAGTCGCTCCCAATCTAAGCTCGACTGAAATGACGGTTTTAAGGTTGAAATAATTTAATGTATTGAGTATTAATCAATTTGTGCAACACTTGAGCTATACATGTAGGTCCTGTGCCCCCATAGTTACTAAGTGCCAGCAAGGATTAGCGTCAAAGTACCACTGTGACCTGATTATGTGAAAGTCCCTCTCCGCGTCTGCACCATCTTCTCGTCCTCTTACTTTCGCTTTTCCGTCACTTTGGAATGACCTGTATCAAGGCCGTAGCTAGGGGGTGTTTTGGGTGTTTGAACACCCCCGAAATGAAAATTGTAAAACTAATATAATGCATTTACTAGCACATAATGTAGGAACTACAGTGTGCAATGTCTTTACCGCCCAGAACTCGCAGAAGATCGCGATTTTAGACGAAAAAAGCATAAAATTTAGATCGTTTTATGCCGAGGTAAACGGTTTTCGGGCGAAAAATCCTACGCAAAAAGCAGGTGATGACTAAAAAGTCATCAGAAATTACGACGACTAAAGAAAAGAAGGCCGTCAGAAAATTTGGCCGAGAAAAGTTGGTAAACACCCCCCCCACAAATCAAATCCTGGCTACGGCCTTTATAGGTCTATATGTGCCAACCTTGATTAGTGGCGACCCACAGCGAATCAAATGGAATTCCACTACAGCAACAACCGAGTTAACAGCCATAACAGTTATTACTGTTACTAGCTGGGGTACCCGGCGTTGCCCGGGAAATTTAGGATTCGACCCGCTCCGGCCACAACCCCACCACACCACACCCACCACACTACGAACTCCACCGGTGCGCCACCCGAGAAATTTGGGTTTTCGGGAAAATTTCCTCGTCGTGTTGGATGAAGTAGGCTATAGCGGTCTCATAATGGGTTTGTCAGTTGTATCTATAGATTGCATATTCATAGATTTATATAGTTCTTCTCGCCGAATGACTATTCAGAAGTAGGTAAATGCGCAAATAACAGCCATGTGAACTGCACGCAATACCGTGCTAGAGTCGGGAGCGCTTCTGAGTAGTCTCTTAAAGAAGCGCTATAGAAATTTTTAAATAAGTAAATGATTATGGACTCTGACGGTGAAGAACTATGGACAAATAGCATGTCGTTGGCCAATAATTTGAGACACGCATATTTGTATCAAACTGCTTATTGGCTGGACAGGTTTCAGAGTGTAATATATTGCGGCTATTAACAATAACATATAAAGCCCCTCTCGCCGTTCGCACCAATCAGAGGCGTTCAAATATTGTTGCGTCATCGACTACCTGTGACGTCATACGAAACAATTGTTATTTAAGGAAGCACGGACGACGCTGTGGCTGCAGCGTGAGACAATACAATTATCTTAGACTGCAGAGGAGGAAGACGACAACAATTCAGGAATCTTGCATTGTTATAATGTACACAACGCTACAAGGTAAGTGGCAA
Source organism: Lumbricus terrestris (assembly GCA_949752735.1). Classification (NCBI taxonomy): domain Eukaryota; kingdom Metazoa; phylum Annelida; class Clitellata; order Crassiclitellata; family Lumbricidae; genus Lumbricus; species Lumbricus terrestris. The sequence goes on from OX457040.1 coordinate 29,309,110, forward strand.
AATAATTTAAGTTTTTTTTCTTGTCTCTACAAGTACTGTAATTCTTGGTTCAATAATTATTTTGTTATTTGTCCGAGCGTTTCACTGTCGGGTGTCGAGCAGGGACGAGGCAAGCATTCCACAGGGCGACGGTGTGGCCGCTGGTGTCCACTTGAGTCCTGGTGATCACCATTGGGTCTGTATGGTTGCGTGAAAAGCTAGTCAGAGATGATACTGACTCGACGGTTGGAGCTGCCCCTCTGTGAGGATCCTCTATTATTGAGGAGCACCCGGAACAGTGAATAGCAGGACCTACAAGTTACTTACTCGTCCCAGACCCAAGCGAGCGTCTTTAGGTGTTTTTCTCTGTCTGTCCATCCACGATCAATAGAACAGTAAATGAATATCAGTGTGTGATCTAGATCCCTCCTCTGGAGAAGTGGGACGAGGGACGGGGAACAAGCGAGCGTCCGGCGGGCAATGGCCGAGGGGCTTGGAGAGGAAGATGTCAAGGCCGAAGCTATAGGGGGTGTTTTGGGTGTTTGAACACCCCCGAACTGTAAAAAGAAAAAAATAATAGGATGTATTTACTAGCACATGATGTAAAAACCATGAGATGAAACCATGAAAACACCCCCCACCACCGCCAAATGAAAAATGTGTAAAAACATGATGAACTGATTTCGGTCGGATGACTAAAAAGGTCATCAGTTTTTTTGGACAGCAAACTGAAGAAGCACCCCTCGAAATCAAATCCTGGCTACGGCCTTGACCTACATAATACCATATTCAATTCGTAACAGGATTCTGGAAAATTTCATCTGCGCATCTGCGTTGCTTGAGGACCTTTCCTGTCACGCCGAAAGCACGTGAGACGCCCTTACAACATAATATGCTCAGTTTAGATTAGACTAGGTCTACTTAGACAATGAATAATTCAAATATTGTTAGGGGAAATGAAGTCTCACCCTGTGCAGCAGCAGCAGAGCAAAGAAATCTACGGCTATACGAATGGATAAGGCCAGCGAATAAGACCTTAAAAAACTCAAAACGTGTATTTAAATGAATGGAGAGCCAGCGCAATTCTTTCGTGTGATATTGGATAAAGACTCAAAACCTAAGAGTACGGTACTTCCATAATTATCAGATATTTAATTAAGATGACAGTTTTGTATCTATATTTAGGATAATAATTATAAAACAGATGATGTCGTACTTTCGGATGGAATTCGATTTGAATCGATCGGATGACGAGTTGCAGTTGAGTCCTTTGAGGCTGCAGCTGCAGTGCACAAACAAAACACACACACAACCCATTCTGACGGCTGCGTACATTGAAAGTAGTGAGAAGACCACGGGTTCTACACCAGTCACGTGGTCTACGCTGGTTCCCTACTTTCAAAATGACTCTGAGAGCGTACATGTGAACTTGCGGCAGTCTTTGTCTGTCTACATGCCTGTCTGTCTCTAACTGCAGGCTATGTTTAGGAGTGCACTTCAGCGTAAGGCTCTTTGCTTGTCTGTCTGTATGTCGACCTGTCTGCCTTTCCCACTGCCTCTTAACGTCTATAATGAGTTGTTGTCTCTCTGCTCATCTTAACCTATTTGTCCTTCTTTCTTTATATCTATATAATCATGCAAAGTTTTTCGTTCATCATCCGACCTAAGCATTAACCGGAAATATTGAGCTCAACAGACCTGGATGGTGACGATCCGATTCGTTCCGTCTTTCTCGGCGACTGAGATTTCTTCTTGTCGAGACGAAGAAATGAAGCATCGTTTGCTAAAGAACAGAATCAGTTAAGCACGACTTAGCGCTATAAAAAGGACCAACCATGTACAAATCTAAACAAAGTTTCTGACAACCATGCGTTGACCAACTCTGGACATCTAAACAAGACGCTGTACCGAGCGCAGCTTTATGTAATCATCAGAAGTTTCCGCAATCGTAATTGAATCGTGAATCCAATAGAGTCTAAGACTCTAAGTGTATGCAAAATGATTCAATGAAGGATACAAGTGCTGTTAAATATCGATGCCTAGAATTATAATGTTTGCATTCAAATAGCAGACAGAGGTATAATGTACAGGGTGGGCCAGCATAAATGTCCCGACTTTGCAGGCGTATAACTTCGCCAATTATTAACATTTATTTATACTTGATGCATCAAATTAAAGGTATTTCACTCTAGTATTAACTCTAAAAAAGTCGAACTGATACTAGTTTAGGTTTTAATTATATACTTGGATCAGCGCTAGCTACCGTTTTTTGTCATTACTGACGCATTATGACGCCGTTTCCCGGGAAAATTCTATCGTTTTTTGCTAAAACGCGCGTAGACACAATCATTTTGAGTGTTTGTAGGGTCCCTACCATGAATATATTCTAATCGCAAACCCGCGTCCTTTCAATTTTGCCAACAGCCGTGCACTGCCATGCGCTACTTCAGACGCTTGCACGCTGCCAGTCGTTTCTTTGCGTAAGAGCTGGAGAGCTCGCTGGACTTCTCGTCGACAAATTGCTTTAACTTTAGGTCTATAATCTTTTCCAATACGCTATTCAGTGCTTCTAAGACGGCCTGTTTTGCGCTGAATTTGCATGCAGGGCCTGCCCTGGTCATTGTCTTGACTGCAAATGTACGCGGACACACGAGCAATGTTAGCGGATGTGAGCGCCGTGCGCTCCGATTCCCATGGTTTGCGAGTAGAAAGTCCTGTTTTATCAATTTTCCGTAGCAGATAATACAAGGTATTGTTTATTCCATCCTCTGTTAGAATATTCGTCAATCATTTCAAACGAATTAAATCCCTTATCAGTTCGTAAAATTAAGATCGAAACGCGACCATCGTCTGTTAACGGCGCCAGGCTGCGTCACAAATGACAGCAAAATATGGTAGCTAGCGCTTTTCCATGCACATAATTAAAACCTAAACTAGTATCAGTTCGACTTTTTCAGAGTTAATACTAGAGTGAAATACCTTTAATTTGATACATTAAGTATAAATAAATGTTAAAAATTGGCGAAGTTATACGCGTGCAAAGTCGGGACATTTATGCTGGCCCACCCTGTATATATGAAAACCGATAGATACATTTACAAAACACATTTCGAAAATCTATAATTAGCAATCGAACTTTTTTGTAAGATAACAAAGAAAGAGAGACAGAGCCAGACAGACAGACAGACAGAGATAGATACAGAGACAGAGCCAGACAGACAGCGACAGAGACAGATACAGAGGCAGACATAAAATACACAGCGACACAGAGAGAGGGAGAGAGACAGACAGAGAGAGAGAAATAAAGAGAGAGAGAGAGAGAGAGGGAGGGAGGGAGGGAGGGAGAGGAAGAGATGTAGGGAGGGATTTATCATCTCCATTTCTTGACTCACTTGATTTGCATCGGCATTTCTTGATCAACTTGATGTCGTTAGCGTCTCCATGACACGATTTGCAAAAGTTGAAAGCTCTGTAATCAGTAATCACACATTGATACTTGAACACACTTATTGTGTTGCGTTACGAAATCATCAATTCTGGGTCTAACCATCAACGATACAAACGATCTCGATTCTTTTCGTATAACATCACAGACCTACGCTTGACTAGTGTACTCCGAAAGACAAACTGTGTCGCTACAACCATGCAGAGCCTAACAATGCTCAAAGATATAACTACGATATATATAATTAATAATTAGGGCCTATACATGCATATCAACCTATTTTGTAAGTAAATTAACGGCAAAGGCTGTTAATTCACATGGAAATAGGCCTATATCATGTTATCCCCAAAAGATCCACTTCTATAGATATGCGTGTCGTATAAGGAGTGTTTAAAGGTGCTCCATTTCAGATGTCTATGTTTTTCATCAATCACTGTTGGCAATAATTATGTAGATAAATTTATTTACATTATTTTCTAATATTTATCTGTTAGAACCATTTTACAGTGCATGCCCTGCAAGATTATCTGCTCAGAAGCGCTCCCAGCCCAACCTCGGTCAAATAGGACAGTCTTAAGATCAGAATAGAACAAGGAGCAGAGTGTGATCTCTGCATATACTGGGTGACGCGCCACAGGAAACCCATTCCAGGTTGCAGGGCATAGCGACCTGTTGGAGGCACACGAGCGACAGACAAGACGAAAATATACATAGACCTATAAATAACTTGAATTGATAGTCGTAAAATATACATAGACCTATAAATAACTTGAATTGATAGTCGTTGCACAAACATACATTGGCATTTTATTTGGTTTGTCAGATAGGCTACCATTAACTTTTTCTAATAGCCTACAGCTGTCTTTTTTATCGCCGTCTTCGTCGTCGTCGTCGTCGTCATCGTCGTCGTCGTCATCGTCGTCATACAAATAATCTTGTATAAAAAATGTCATCAGCAATTCCGTTCATTTATATAGCGTCCTTTTCAGCGGACGACGATGTCGTTAACTCTCCTTAATTAATTCCCTGCTTGATTCTCTGACACAGACAGACAGAAAGACAGACAGACAGCGAGAGAGACAGACAGAGACAGAGAGAGATACAGAGATCGAAAGGCAGACCTCTTGACGTCATCGGCCGACTCAGCGATGAAGAACCCTTGCGTGTTTGACTCGATGACGACACTCGATGGCCCAGGGTTGATGGCAATGTTGCTGTCCGTTCCCTTGCCACCTCTCGCCTCGATCGCTATCAGCAACAGCTTCAGCTTTACAAAGCACGTCCTGCGACACGACAGGCAGACAGGCGTGCTGCTTAGGGCTTAAGGGTTTATGCTCTCGACGACGATTAATGATACGGGCTGTAGATGGCGCTTTTAACATAAGTTTTGCTGTGTGCTACTGAATTTATGTAAAATGCTGACCAGCGACCATTATTATGTTTTCATGCCTTGAGAAACACAAAATGCCTCAGTGAATAATTATGATTATTATTGCTATAGACTCTAATTGTTATAATTACCATTTTGATTAAATTATTATTATTATTATTATTAGCACTAGTATAGTGGTAGTAGTGCTGGTTGTGGTGGTGGTGGTGGTAGTGTGTATTAGCGTAGTAGTAACAGAAGCAGCAGCAGCAGCAGTGGTAGTAGTAGTAGTAGTAGCAGCAGCAGCAGCAGCAGCAGCAGCAGTAGTAGTAGTAGTAGTAGTAGTAGTAGTAGTAGTAGTAGTAGTAGTAGTAGTAGTAGTAGCAGTAGCAGTAGCAGTAGCAGTAGCAGTAGCAGTAGAAGTAGAAGTAGTAGCAGTAGCAGTAGCAGTAGCAGTAGCAGTAGCAGTCTAGCAGTAGCAGTAGCAGTAGCAGTAGTAGTAGCAGTAGTAGTAGTCAGGTCTTTTTTAACGTGCAGTTGTACACAAAACGTGCAGTTCTAAATGGGTTTGTGCAGCTGTAGAAGCACTTCTGTCACAAGTTCTGTGCAGTTAAAACTAGCAAAAAAGTCATTGTTATCCGATTGGAAGTTATTTACCATGGAGGATAGGAAGGGAAAGAATGGGTTATGCAGCTCTAAACATTCCTTAAAAACAGCCCTGGTAGTAGTAGTAGCAGCAGCAGCAGCAGCAGCAGTAGCAGTAGCAGTAGCGCTAGCAGTAGCAGGAGCATAAATTGATCTTTCGTTTGACGGTGAAATTAATTCACCGTTTGATGTTTTACAAAGAAACTGAACTTTTGTAAAAAAATCTACTGCTCACAATGTCATACTGAATTTCTATATTACACGAGCCGCATGCGAACCAGCATGTTAATTGCTTCCCCTCCCCCATGAAACCATGAAACAAAGCCTCTTTTCCGGAACACTCTCTCCCATGTTTTTTTTACTCACATTCAGACTGTCTGTCTAGCCGTGTTGGAGTCGGGAGCACTTCTGAGTAGTTTTCAGTAGATGCGCTATATAAACGTTCAATTTCAATGAATGAAGGAAGGCTATTGAATGGAGAAGCGGTTGAGAGATGAGTCCAGAGAATTAACTACTGCTAAGCAATATGCAGATAGCTAATAACACGCATAGCTATGTATGTATTCAGAAAGACGTGTTCTCTTACTCTGCAGCTTCTGGAAAAGTCATTCCAGAGAAGGCAGTGGATAGAAACTCCGTGTACATCTCCATTCCAGTGCCTCGCATGTAATCGTTTTGCCATTGAGGCATATCAGACGACTACAAAAAGCAGGCAGTATATATACTTAATGATATATATATATATATATATATACATGTAGATCATTAAGACATTCAGTCAGTCAACACGTGCACCGTTGTCAAGAGGTTCATAGCTCTAATCTCTATTCATTCGTTCGTTCATTCAGTCATCTATTCATTCATCCATCCTTTCATTCATTCATTCATTCATTCATTGCGAAGGTTTATATAGCGCCTCTTCGAGATTAATTGCATAGAACAGCGCTACAGAAGTGATCCTGAATGCTATAAATCCTTTGACTCAAGGATCAAAGTCTAAAGGATCGTTTCACAGAGTCACAGTCTTAGTTCTAAAAGAAGAAAGTTTTGTCTTCGTCAATTGTATCGTGTTCTGAATAGTTGCAGTCATACATTTTGACTCCTTTCAAGACTAGTTACCTACATTTGTATAATCGCAAAAGACTGAAAAGATTGTATAGGCTGTTTCTAATTCGCCTCTGTGTCATAGAGCGTGCTCGGATCGCGGTTCGCGTCTCGAAGGTGGCTTATAATTTCAGAAAGTTAAATGTCGGGCTAGAACCGTTCTTGCACGGGGGCCTGCGACCATTGAAATGGCAATGCACCCGATCACCTCATCGCAAACTGGAAAGAGTCGAGGCAATATAAGACATTGTATACGGACGTCAGAGAAAACGCGAACATTTACACGTAGGCCTGTACTATCCCCCCCCCCTATAGTTAGATTGGGTTTAGAAAGCGCATGTTATTAAAGTCTGTTTTTCTAACACAGACTGTTTTCCTTCTGTAGGTGCCGATTTGGCTCCGAAGTCAGCATCACTGGAAACAAATCGAATCTAAGTCGCTTCATATCGGAACGACGTCACCGTGATTCCTTTCCTATCGATCGAAAAACTAAACCCCGACTACTTTCGCCCTGAGGGCCACAGTTGTTAGGGCCACAGCTGTTCGTTGCTGATCGGTAGGTGGCAGGAAAAGCGTGCATCGATGTTGATTAGTGTGCCAGCTGATGTCGTTAGACCACTGTCATGAATTGAATTAGCCTACTCATTAAGCAAGATCAAGAGGAAGACCTAGGAAGAGGTGGTGGGACAACATGTGTGAATGGACGGGATTAACAACAGAGCAATTGTTGAGAGTAACCGAAGACAGGAGAGGATGGAGAAGAACTGTCCAAAATGCGACCAACCCTCGTGTCGAGGAAGGTTGAAGGAAGGAAGAAGACTCATTAAGGGCTGGACAGGGCACTGAACTATTTGACCTTCGACGCAGCACGCCTTCAACGACATAGACAATAATTAATTATTGGCTTAGTGAATTGCGAACGTTTTAAGATTCAAAGTCTAGAAGAAATAGTTGGTGAAAAAAATTATACTCTAAACCCACATTAGTTCGAATAGTGTGGTAGGCCAAAGTGTAATATTTTCCATAACGACAGTGTAGTTCCGTGCGTTTTAATAATCGGTTACATATAAATCCAATTCATTTTTAGCAGCACTCTCTTTGCTCTCTTTAATTGCGGATCCATGCAAATAAGACTTTGAGAGAGAACCTCGTGCCTCTTTGCAAGTAGCCTACGTAGTTCTTAAAAACCCTAAATAACATGCATAGCTTAGCACTTAGTTCGCGCATGCATAATTTGATTCTTTCCATAACATGTCATAGTCTGCCTCAAATAAAGTATGCATCACATAATAATTTTATTAAGCATAGTTTAATTGGTTGAGCACGGTCGTATTGCAACGAAGCATGCTTTAAATTCACGCAGAGCTCTTTAAAAAAGTCGTCAAACGAGTAGCTAGCCACACGACAAGTAAACCTATTGGCAAGCCTATGCATGCGTTTATAGAATGTACATGTACACTGTACAGTGCTCTTTTAATGTTTACAGTCCAGACCGTACAGGATAAATAATACGAGATCCATGCATAAGCCGATTTCACCGGTTGCGTCTACAACAGCGATGTGTAAAAAATAGATAAGCAACCATGCTCGACTATGTTTTGGAGCTCGGGGTCTCCTGTGATGGTCATAAATAAATTATCGACTTAGATGCTAAACTGTGACCGTGTGTGCTGTCTGCACAATGAAGCATCAGAGCGGATACGTGCCACACTTGAGTCCTTGTATGAAAAGCACGAGCAAATAACACAAAAAGTCTTCAGATTATATCAGCAGCGTCGGATCATAATTATTATTTTTTTACTTGCGTTTTAGAATGTTGTTTACAGAGCACATTATCTAACGCAGATGACGTTTATTAGCGTTGCCCTCCTCCCTCATCCACGTTTGGTACTGGCACTACATCGGCGGAGGCATTGAATGCATTTCTCTCGGCTGGCAGTCCAGCACACCTATATACAATTCTATATAATTATAATTATTATTATATAGACCTACAACAATTCTTAATTCAACCGATAACAACCACAGAACGTCTTTTTAACAAAACCACGATCACACACACACACACACGTCACACGCACACGCACACGCACACGCACACGCACACGCACACGCCACATGCACACCGACATGCCACACGTACACACACACACACACACACACACACACACATACACACACACACACAAACGCACACACAAGCACGCACAAACTCGCTCACATACAGATTGGGCAGTCGTTGTCATCCATGCACGGCTCTTCCACCTATACCACTTCTTCCACTTACCACTTCTTCCACTTACCACTTCTTCCACCTATACCACTTCTTCCACTTACCACTTCTTCCACTTACCACTTCTTCCACTTACCACTTCTTCCACTTACCACTCTGTATGATCGCATTGTGAACAGGTTGGCCATGAGGGTTGAAAAGCCAGGCGCCAGGCAACTTTGCGCGATGAAGCCGAGCTTCAGCTCAGCGAGACAGACAGCATCGTCGCCTCGCTTCCAATCCCAGCTTGGAATGTTGAGTAAGTAGGCCTACATGTACATGACAAGTCAACATCACATCAAGGCTTTTATATAGCGTATTTCAAGGCTTTTATATAGCGCATTTCAAGGCTTTTATATAGCGCATTTCAAGGCTTTTATATAGCGCATTTCAAGGCTTTTATATAGCGCATTTCAAGGCTTTTACATAGCGCATTTCAAGGCTTTTATATAGCGCATTTCAAGGCTTTTATATAGCGCATTTCAAGGCTTTTATATAGCGCATTTCAAGGCTTTTATATAGCGCATTTCAAGGCTTTTATATAGCGCATTTCAAGGCTTTTATATAGCGCATTTCAAGGCTTTTACATAGCGCATTTCAAGGCTTTTATATAGCGCATTTCAAGGCTTTTATATAGCGCATTTCAAGGCTTTTATATAGCGCATTTCAAGGCTTTTATATAGCGCATTTCAAGGCTTTTATATAGCGCATTTCAAGGCTTTTATATAGCGCATTTCAAGGCTTTTACATAGCGCATTTCAAGGCTTTTATATAGCGCATTTCAAGGCTTTTATATAGCGCATTTCAAGGCTTTTATATAGCGCATTTCAAGGCTTTTACATAGCGCATTTCATGGCTTTTATATAGCGCATTTCAAGGCTTTTATATAGCGCATTTCAAGGCTTTTATATAGCGCATTTCAAGGCTTTTATATAGCGCATTTCAAGGCTTTTATATAGCGCATTTCAAAGCTTTTATATAGCGCATTTCAAGGCTTTTACATAGTGCATTTCATGGCTTTTATATAGCGCATTTCAAGGCTTTTATATAGCGCATTTCAAGGCTTTTATATAGCGCATTTCAAGGCTTTTATATAGCGCATTTCAAGGCTTTTACATAGCGCATTTCAAGGCTTTTATATAGCGCATTTCACGCCGCAGAGTATTAAGTCACAGAAGCTGAAAGAGACATCCTTTTAAAGAGAGGGAATGGTCAGGGAGGGACGTACGATTAGCCTGGAAGGCGGCCAATTTTAAAATTTCCGGGCATCACCGCGGTTACCCCAGCTACTTTAGAAATGATTACTTAAGTTCAGGATGAGTCATAGGTAATATAGGGGTAATTTGTGGGGTGCGGTGGTGTAGTGGTGGCGTCTTTGCCTTGAAGCCGGAAGGTTCGAGGTTCGAATCCACCTCAAGTCGCCGCGTATAGGGACCTTTGGTAAGTCCTTCACTCGCAATTGCTCAGCGTTTCGGCGTGAAACACCGATGCAGTGTCCGCTCTGCAGTCGGGAGCGCCTCTGAGTAGAGTGCTTGAAGCGGCGCTATTATAAGTGCGCATACAAACAAAATAATTGCCATAATAAGCTTTACATTTGAATAATCCGTCTAAGAAGTAAGGCCAGTGGCGTAGTAGGCTACAGAGCATAAATTAATGTCCATGAGGGCGATCGAATGTCTAAACGCCACCCTTGGCAGCATAATTCTGGATATGCCTTTCCCTAAGATCGATGGCTGTCCTGCAAATCGCAATAACGTTTCATATGACGATCGTCGACCTAATAACATACTATGCAATATTATTTTATGCAGTTTAATATAGCCTTTCAGATTTATCACTTTCCACTGTGTTTTGCAATTATCCGACTTAGCTGCACATGCTCAACTCACTGGGATCTGTATTATTGGGTAATAAACATTTTATTACTTGAGTTGCGACGGTCGCTGACATCATGTACAGTGCAGAACATGGGTCTACATACATGTACCGTGTACAACACTGTACATACATAGTTTTTTTACATACCCAAATTCAGCCACATCTCCATCTATATATGCATGACGTTCTCCACTGGCTTCCACTCAGCCAGCGAATCGAGTATAGGATATCTAGTCTGGCGCTGCATGCTAGGCATTGCTCCTGCCTACCGTTGTTAGCTCTGTAGCCCTACTTCTAGTACTCGTCATTTCCGCTCCCTTCGTTCAACTGAACAAAGTCTGCTCTAAGTCCACTTTGCTCGCATTTCAACTATGCAGAACCGTGCTTTCTCGGTGGTAGGACCCTCAACCTGGAATGGCCTTCCTCTGAATCTTCGCTCTTTTTGTAAAAATCCTTTTCAGGTTTTCTTCTTCTCATCTTAATGCAGTTTTATTTGGCCGTGCTGAGGTTGGGAGGGCCTCTGAGTAGCCTTCTTGAAGAGGCGCAATAAAAATGCATTTAATGAATGAATGAATGAATAAATGAATGAATGAATGAATGAATGAATGAATGAATAAACGCCTACAAAATCATTCCTGGCATTATCAAAACTGACTTTCTCTGACAACGGAAGCCAAGCAATGTAGATTTGACCTTAGCGACGATTTCCTTCCTTTCTTCTTTTTTCCAACTGTCTCTGCTAATTTCTCCCACACTCATTCCTCTTTTAAAATTTCCCTCAGCCATTTTTTCCCAGCCCAACACAAACGCACGCTTTCCCCCTCCCCTCCCCTTCGATGCGCCACTTAGGACGGCTCATCAACCAAAATGCGACAGAAAATATATTGCAATCTTACACGATTCATAGAAAGCCCCTCCCTGTAAAGTGCTTTCGCTTCCATAATATATTATATATTATAAGTCTTATAGGCTATTATATTAGCTATGTATGGGACGTAGTAGTGCTTGGAAGGAAGGAATACGATATTGACACAATGAGAAGGGATATTTTGCGAGCAACAAAGTTATCTAATCGACTGCGTTAGACTGCTTCACAATTTTCTGCGCTCTGTTTTAACACCATTCCATAAATCTTTGACCTAAATAATTAGGCCTATACTAGCTGCAGAGGGAGATCGCATGATGCAGTATCAAGATACAGTAGTGTGATAGGCAGAAGGCTAGATCTATGCTATAGGTCTACATTGGAGAAAATAGCAACCGCGGCGGTATACAGAGGGTTATCCACGGCGATAATAATAATAGGCCTATTGAGATATATTGATCAACGGACCGACCTTGTTGTGATATTGGAGCAGCTGGATGATGACCTTGATGTCGTCGTGGTAATTCTTGATTGAGATAACACGGAGAATGTTTGCGGCGTCCTCGGCATCCGGGTCTTCGCAGTACTTGTTGGCCAGAACGAGGCACGCGTCGCCTTCCTTTATCTACGTCACAGAATGACCGACGAACTTACTGAACAAACAAAATGGTCGACGATGATGAAGGATGAAAGACAATCTTCGTTGTCAGGTCACAAGTGCATGTGTCCGAGTCCCCCCCAAAACGAAACAAGTATATGATAAGTTCGAAACTGGGTGACCTACAATTTAAACCATCTTTTCGTGGATGCAATCTTTAATGTACATGTAACAGCAGTTTGTAGCCTGTTCTAGAAATTATTGTTATAGTGAATGTCAGGCAATAATTAAAAATTATTATTGCAAATCTTTTCAAATAATTTAACTGTGGATGC
>OX457040.1:29326599-29486599 GCA_949752735.1 Lumbricus terrestris
CTTTATTAACTGCTTAAGGATTGAAAAGCAATTGAGATTGACTGCGGGATCGTTGCCAAGACATTGTAGTGCGAAAGAGAGTAGGCCTACAAGTGTTTCATTTCTATTACTCACTTTCGCCATGGCATTTTCAAGACTTAGGCCTACTGCCAACTTTGTGCTTTCTTTGACAATGGCGAATTTATGCAATATGCATGAAAAAACCAAAATGAAGCGAAATTCCCGACAAAAGATGTAATGTAATGACTGTGAATGCGTTATGGAAAAAGTCAATAAAATGAGTAAGTAAGTGGCAATCATGATGTCAGAGATGTTAATAAATATGTGAGTAGTTGTTTATCAAATTCTATCATAGCGATTAACATGGTTGGAAAGCATATTAATGGAAATTACGCATAGTGGACCACAAAGCCAAAATTAATTCTAAACTTGAACTTTGACCTCTGGTAGCGACCCCTAAATGTCCTCAGCTTCTCTCCAAAATTTTTCTCAATTTTTTTCTCATCAATAGAAACCAACTTAGAGGGTGCCCCGTTATAAAATCAAACTTTTAAAAATAAGGACCACCCTAATGTATGTATGTATGTATGTATGTATGTATGTATGTATGTATGTATGTATGTATGTATGTATGTATGTATGTATGTATGTATGTATGTATGTATGTATGTATGTATATATGTATGACATTGTATGTGTGTATGTAATATGTATGCATGTGTGTATGTATCTATGCATGTGTGTATGCATGCGTGCATGAGTGCATGCTTGCATGCATGTCCATCTATCTAGACCTATTATATATATATATATATATATATGAGTGTGTGTGTGTGTCTGTCTGTCTGTCTATCTATAGAGTTTAAGCAGCACCCCTTCAGTAGAATCATTCAGAGGAAAGTCTTGAGTAGCTTACAAAAAAGTACTAGACAAGTCGCAAGAACGCAGGTCAGAGGGCATGCACACACGCTCCACTCGCTGGCTATATAGTTACATGTCTGTTGCAAGCATAGGCCTACTATTCAACCTTCCTGCACCGTATGCCATGTATACCATGTATACCATGTATACCATGTATACCATGTATACCATGGAAGTGATTAACTGTCTGCGTGTAACCGTGTGATACGGTCCCTCTTCGCCTTTCGCCGCTCTTCTTCTTCATTCCAGCTGCAATTCAGTCCAACATCTTTGAATATGTGGTGTTCAGCGTTAATCTTCGACAGAAATGCATCTCAACGATGAATGACAACACGTGAAAATTATGCTGTACCGGTAACGGGAAGCCGCCAATGATAACCATTTCTCAGATACTCAGAATGATTCTATGTGAAAACAGAATGATTCTATGTGACGTGTAGCCTACAGGAAATAGCATCAAAGGTTCGAGCATTCACATAAATGCTTGCGCTTTCGGAAAGCTTAAAGATGGGAATTGTTATAACGATCATTGAAAGAAGATGGTGATTCATCTCTAGATAGAAGCCAACTTCGAGTGGCAATGAAAGCAATCATATTTTTAAACTCCTTTTCACGGTCTCGGCATATACAACAATGTCGCATTCTCCGGCTTTCTCAACTTCTCATCCCGCATGTAGCCTACCTTCAACGTGGGTTCCATGACAAAATGTCACGAGCAAAATGTCACGAGTATAAAAGAGTAAACAAGTTATCATCTTTAATTTATAAACTGAAAATCAAAATCCTGGTATTACCATATATATAGAAACAGATACATTGAAAAGGATCTTAATATGAGTGCCGTGTGTTTTTCGATAATGTACAAAGACTATAAACACTTCAAACCAGCTTGAAACTAGGTTTAGGCTATTCAGTATTGTGGTAGCCTACTATTAAGTAGGCCTATAGTTAATTAGTCAGTAAATTAGTCAGTTAGTTAATTAATTTTGCTTTCTTCCAGGTTTTTAAACATCGAAAATCAGATTATCAATTATTGAAATAGAAACTTATTTATTCTTTTATATTTATGACATTTTGTCCGTGAAATGTTGTCAGATGACATTTGTCATTTTGACGGTTTGCCATGCCATTTTGTCGCATGACATATTGCCAGACCACCTTATAGTGGGCGGTAGGTTGTTGAACATGGTGCTAAAAAAGCCAGCAAATTTTTCAAGTAATAAGTAATCACAGCACAAATGTCGCATTGAGTGATTAATTGGGAGCAACAGGCCTGCCAAAGAGACAAAGACTAACAGGTAGCCTATTTAGCTTGGTAGAATTAAAAATTGGAGATGACAGAAGCTTTACGTGCGAAAGACATAAGGGAACACAAACTTTAGTGTCGATAATAATTATGTTATAGAAAACACAAAGATGAATAGTAAACTTAACTAAATTAACTAGCAATTATGAATTATGGCACGTGCTCCAAGTTCCAACGTGTGTGCTCTCAAAGTACGCGTGAACCATAAAAACTGGTAGGCTAAGCTTAGAGGTTGTCTACCGATATTCTGTCCGTCCTAGGCTCAATACGCTCGGTCTTATTGGAAGGCATCAGACAATCGCAATGATCTTTCAACTAACTTGTTATATTTCTGATTATGGAGTGGCGCAATAAAGAATTCTTCAGGCATTAAGACACTAAGACCAAACAAAATTGCAGCAAGGGCATAGAACCGTTAATTTCTGTCCGTGTCAAGATACATGTTCTGGCAAAGACACCTTATATGCTCGAAAAGCTACCTGATTATGTCATGTCTGGCCGTCTGCGTATAGGCTCTCTCTACCCCTCAACTGTTGCTCTTTCCGTGGGAGCATTGCAGTAATGATATTAGTTCACAGTTACCATGTTTAATATAACGTGGGCTGTGGTCGTTTTTCTACATCGTCGACAGCTATAATGCATGCCATGGCAGCCGGGTGGGTTGTTTAGCAACAGACACGAGAGTCACGTGCTATTTGTCTTGATCAAACACGAGGCTTCGAACATGTTGTCTGACAGAAGTTGTATTATTTCAGCGGTGCGTTTGAGGAGGAGGGCTTCAGTCGTTTCATGATGCATCAAAGCAAACTAGGTCTATGCCTCCAGCTCGTCGTTTCAACATCTTTGCACTCGTAAGAGTTGCTGTAACAAATGCTGTTACAACCATAGCAACCAGTTGAAGAACTGCCTGCTCGACCAGTTTCCCTCTTGCACAAACAAATAAATCTGTTCTTCAATGTTTTACGAAGCATTGCTTCCTATGTTGACTCTATAGACCATTACAGTCCAACCAGTATCGTATTTTAATTGTTTTCACGATGTGCATAAAGCGCTGTTTAAGAGAAATTACTCATTGCAAAGACGGTTCTAAATCAAGACGAGACCTATAGGCTAATAATACAAGAAAACGTTCAAACAGAACGGGTTTCAACGACTGAAAAAAGAGGCAGAGAGAAAGACATACATAGTGACAGACAGACAGAGAGACAGATAAACAGATAAACAGATAGACAGAGATACAGGCAGACAGACAGACAGAGACAGAGAGATGAGCCCGTGTCAGGGTTGCTAGGCAACTTGCGCAGTGTGTCCTTTGTTTGTTTGACCTATTCTTAGTCATTGTTGTCTTTGTGCCATTATTTTTAGCTGCGTGCTTTCTTCCTGTTCCTTATGTCTAATGCTTTATTATGTGATCTTTCAGAACTTAACTAGCCGCAATTTTTAGAGCATTACGTCACAGGCGATCTCGGTCTATTCTTAGAACTGTGAATATATAAGGTTCCGTTGCTCGTTCTAGATTCAAATATAGCATGAACTTTTCAATGGCCATAATTAATTTTAATTTATGGGCTATTATCTTAATTGACAATTTATGCAGTTGCGCTGACTTTCGTTTCCTGCTTGCTTGGCAGGGCTATTATATATTATAGGCCTATATATAAACTCTAATCATATACAATTTATTTAGCCTATATATAGGCCATCTCTGTCTCTCTGTCTTTGTCTCTGTCTGTCTTTCTGTCTCTGTCTCTGTCTCTGTCTCTGTCTCTCTCTCTCTCTCTCTCTCTCTCTCTCTCTCTCTCTCTCTCTCTCTCTCTCTCTCTCTCTCTATATATATATATATATATATATATATATATATTAGGGTGGCCCTTAGCATACAGCCAAAAAATAAAAATCATAAAATTTTGTCGGGCACCCTTTCAATCCATGCCAATTATAGAAATAACATTATGTTGAAAAGGATTTTGGAATTGGAAAACATTTAGGGGTGCCCCTCGAGCGCCGAAATTGATTCTTTAATACAAATTTGATCAATTGAATCATACAATTTCAACCAAACTATATTCAACACACTGTCACTCAGAATTTTACAGAGATGACTAAAATACACTCTAGTGATGCAACAATGCCAATGAAACAGGTGTTTACTGTTCAATTATAATTCAGTTATTGTTCACTGTTCAGCTGGTCACAGTAGTAAATGATCAGTAGTATACAGGACAATAAAATGCAGGAATTACTGCTTTCTACTAATTTTACACGATATTTCTTTTCGTACAGTGAAGGAACTGTCGTCGATGTCCACTGACAACCTGCAGGAGAAATTGAAGCTAATCCTCATCTTTTGTTAGCTTTTTAAAAATTTAAGTCCTGGATGAGTGCCACACCTCGTTCAGCTCTATCATTGACGACAGCCAACCCTTTGAGTACTGCTTGTGCTTCTCGAAATGCTTCATGCTCTTCCCAAAGAGCAGGATCTTTGGAAAGCATCATCTCAGATAGTCCATGCAGACCAAGCACCTGGAACAGTTTCTTGGAGTTGGTTGTACAGAATTGTTCCAGACCGCTGGTGCCAAGAAATGCATCTGACTTCACACTGGGTCGTTTAGGCGTATGATCTGGGGCTACTTCTTCCATGGCAGCAATCATTAGCGTCTTGGAGTCATTGGATACCCTTGAATCAAAAAGCGCAACCCCAATAAGCTCTTCAGACAAATACCAGAGATGAAACCATAGCTTCTTGCTTGTAGCAGAAGAAATTACTATGTGGATATGTGAGAAGGTTTGCCATGAGAGTGAAGTCATTCAGAGGCGCCTCCACAGCAATTGGCGCAGTTATCCAGGCTTTCAGGTAGACAACAACTGAAAAGATGGCGATATCACGAATGCTGCGTTCTTCTGCAGCAGTCTTCTTGAACTGAGCACGAAAGAGCCACATCTTTATGGTATAGATGACTTTTGCCATCCATCGTGCCCGGTGCATAGCGCCAGGTATTCTAAACCGAATTCCACGAGAAGGAACACCTCCACGAAAGACAACTGAGAGCTCGAGAAATTCCCTGTACTGTAATCGTCTCGTGTTTGTGCAGTTGCTAAATGTCTATGAGCAAACTCCAAGATATCAGAACGGGGCCACCAATGATTCCACCAAGGCTACCTGAAATTTGTCGCTTTCAATGAATTTCCAGTGGTCTCGAAACCTCTTGAAAAGAAGAACACCAGGTCCAGTAGAAGTTCCAATGGAAGTTTTTTCGAATGCAGCCCCAACAATTAGTTCCATAACATGGTGTCGATATGCCAGAAAAAGGAGATCTTTATTCAATAATTCTTGCTCTATTAGGAAACATGCACCTAAGCGATGACCTGTGTTGCTGGCTGTGGTGTCAAAGCACAAAGCAACAAGCTGATCTTGAACATTCCACTCTCTCAAACACTGGACGACTGCAGATGCTTGAGCTGAGATTGTTCCTGAGGATAGTTTTGGAATGCCCAGTAACTGTTCAATTCCTACACCTGAGATCAGAACTGCAAGACGGTCAACAAGTTCGCGTGATGTCAAATCTTCCAGAAACTTGCCGTCCCAACGAACGGTTAAAGGAACTAAGGCGGAAAATTTGGATTGAAGGTTGTTTGATTTCGTGGTTCTGTTGCTCGCCCTGGCTCGTTGAATGGAATTTTGGTTGATATTAAGTCTTGACGTCACAGCCAAGGCTGGAAGTCACTTCGCTAAGAACGAATGTAGAATTTCTTGACGAAATCTGTGTTCTGTCCAAAGCCGATGTCAGACCAGGAGACAGAATAATGATTCTGGCTCGTTTGGGCGTAGTTGCTTCAATTTTACTAGTGTTAGTGCCGCAGGTTTTGTTTTCTTTACATCCAACATCAGGCCCACCATTTTCATCACTTGATTCTTTATCACTTGAACAGGAATCGGTATCCAGTACTAACTGGCTTGTACACGGCGCGAGCTCTTCCTGTGCTCTTTTTTGCGCATCTGTTCCACTTTCTTCCGTTCCTGTGCACGCTGTCTTCGACGCATATCCACTAGGGTGTCCCACGATTGCACAGGAAAAATATTTTTCTTGAAACTTGAAATGCAGTCCCTCCAAAAAGTTTCCTTATGGTCCTATGATAGTACCTGCCAAATTTCTGGACATTTTGAAAATATTTAGAGGCCGCTCAAAGCTCACATATAATATGTGTAAGTTGTCACAAATTATACGTGCGACATATAGGCCTATGAGTTTGAAATTTTCGGAGGTCCACACTTTGATCCCACTAGCGTGCTTATGTATTGCTTAATAACCTTATATTGCTCTGAAATACTAAAATCTACAAATATGCAACCTTTTGTATTTGCGAATGAGGTTTTTCAAGCATAAGGACGACAGTTAAGCTCTCGAGCAAACGAATGATGTAAATGTCGTGCACTAGGATTGCAGGTCGCTACCTCCACATGGCAATCATCAGTGGAGTAGAAATGAATAAGGTTAACAGATTGTCAGTCTGATTTTTCTCTAGTTGGTGGAAGTAGCCTACAAACATGTTGGTGTGCTAAAGTTGACCTCTGGACCAGGACAGGAATCAACGGTTGCAGTTTGAACCTTTTGAAGTCGTGAAAGTGTGATGCATTAGGCCTAATTATTGGCAAATGCTTTGAGACAACGGCTTTCAATAACTGCATATTAAATAGAGTTTGCAATGCCTTGCACCCTTCTACATCAGCCATCAGTCGTAACATCTTGTTAACATCACAGAAATCTTTTAAGTCCAGTTGCCTGGTGCATTCTTTGTGTCCTTGGTAAAAATTTGTCCATCAATGGTCTGTAATTAAGCTCTGCAAGCCATTTAAAGATGAATGCTCCAATCTGGTTCACCATCAACCAAACCCTCGACCAATGCTACTGCAGTCTGCATCTAACAAATCATAAGAATTCATTACTGAACAGCTTTAGCGTGGCCATACTCGAAATATGACTATCAAGAATTTTCAAAACTCTTGGTATTCATGGTTGGATTGAACAATTCGGTAGCATTTCGCAAGCCTGTTGCCATCACAGAGCAAGTTGGATGGGTAAGGCAATATAGATCTAATTGCTTTATGATGGAAACGAATCACATATACATGTACAGTTGACGACCGTGAATTACAGGGCATCCAACCCAAACAAGTCTCAGATTTGTGATTGACATCTACAGTCAGGCGGTGTTCTCATGTAGAGTCACTGCATGCTCTCTTTGAATTAATCCATAGCTTTATAATTCTGGCAATGCTGCTCTAGATGACAAGTCTGAAAATGATGCAACATCATTCTTGGTATACCAGCACCTAAGATATAAGAGATAGCAATTCTCTCTGTTCTTTCAGTGAGTTCTCATTAATGTGGAATAACGGGGTTATCTCTTCCTAAAAGTTTTTCCCAAACCATGCTGCGTTCAAATATAGTTTTCTCGATCTTTCGGTGAAAGAGTGGCGAGATAGCCAATCGTATAAGACCACGTGTGATTTTTCATAACGTTGGTCTGTGTAAATGACTGTGCTGAACAAACATGACGCAGCTTTGATACAGAATTTCAGCTCAACGATAACGAAGAACGTAGATCGGAGACAATTTCTCGTACAGGTTGTCGAAAAACACAGGCACATGTTTTCTAACCACAATTGTGACAATCTTGTTGACATGTGTAAATGTAGAACGTAGAACTGAAGAACAATTTGAGTGCAGTGATGTAGAATCAGCAGATCAGTATGAGAATAGTAAAAAAATAACGGTCCAGACGTTGATTTGTTGTGTAGCTGCATGGGGTGTGCAATTAAAACTTTACTGTGTGGTCCTAGGACAAATAGGGGTTGAACCTCACAGCCCCCTCAGAATTTCTTACTATGAAGCAGATGAAGGTATGGAGGAGCTAAAACCGCGACTTGTTACATTATCAAGAGTTTGTAATGACTACTCCCAATGATTAGTTGTGTGTGCACTGATATTGTGTCCAAAGTTCAAAAATCTCAAATTTTTCTCGATTTTGCATTTTTTGAGCATAAGACTATGCCCAAAATATCCATTGTATCCAATAAAGTTAAATACCTGTTAATTCTACCATTCACGAGCTTTCCAAGGGTAGTAAATTTGTTATAATAGGATCAACGATTGGGATATAAAGGCATTTAGAAGTTGGACACATCAGGCGCAAATTATGCCAATATGGGTTAAATTTGGGCGGCTTGAGCCACCCCTAAATATTTTTTTAGTGTCATAAAACTTTACAGGTGTTATTATGGGACCATATGGAAACTTTTTAGGGGGACTGCATTTCAAGTTTCTAGAAAAATATTTGTTGGGACACCCTAATATCCACCATGTCAGCTGCACCAACTGAGCCTGGACGTCCCTTCTGCATTTGAGAGAGTAGAAAGTCTCTGTCTTCAGGAATGGAGATCATTGTGAGAGCGTCTGCATGCATGGGCAATATATCCAACAGGTCATCTATAGTCTCTCAATAAATTTTTCCACCTTAATCTTGTGAGCTGTAGTTCTTCGGTGCATGTCTATGCTTTTGAAGTCCTTTCCATTCCACGAACACCGACTCCAACTTGTCAATACAATGCTTTTTACCTCTTACAGGTATACCAGGTCGGTTCCAAAATAGAGTGGTTTTTTCTATAGCCTGTTGACTGGAATAACGATCTGTCTGCTTGCCAACTTTGAGTAGATGCATGAAGTAGGCTATCCAAAAGTTTGACGATACGATGGCAACTTTGCTCCAAGAATTTCAGGCTCATAAGAGCCAAGTAGATAGACACTAAGTCTTGTTTTCCCTCGCGTTTGCATAATTAATTATGAATAATTAATTGTAATATTTCGTATTTACTATGTCTGACAATGTAGGCCTATGTTTCCAATAGTAGACTAAAATCAAATGTCTTTCCTTGTATTAAACAACTCTTCATAAAATATTGCCACCTTTTTTCAACCAGACAAAAAAACTTAATCAGACATAGACTTATATTTGAAATTGTGCAGTGACTAAAGTTTTGGAGCTCACGTAATTTTAATAAGTAAGTAAGTACTAAATATTAAATGCTGATGCATTGCAAACATTAGTAGGCCGATAGAATGTATTAAAGTACTGAAAATTTCAATTTGCGATTCCAATTATAATTTGGAAGTTTACTCGTACATTATTGAAACTTGAGAGCTCGGGGGGCACCCCTAAATATTGCCCTATTGCAAAGATTTTTTGCACAAATTATTTTCTTCATAATTGAAATAGATTGGAGGGGTGCCAGTAAATTATTTTTAACTTTCATTTTTAAGAGCCACCCTAATATATATATATAAGGTGTCTTGTTTGCAACAGGTTGTCGGTTTCTCAGCTTTTTTGGTCCGACCAGGCGAGCTCCGGTGTAATATATGGAAGCACAGCAGAGACTGCAGGTAAATCAAGGCGGCGTATTTTGTACGACGACGATAATTTACGACAGCAGTGCATTTAGTCGTGTTCCGTCTTGTCGGCCAGCAGCACCTGAAGGAAAGACTCCGGGACCATGCACTCCGCTCCTCGCTCGACGTCTAATCCGAGTCAATAAATTATCATCGATCTTGCAACGACGACGACGACGTCTCAACGACGACCATGTGACCATGTGACCATGTGACGCTGACAAGATCCGATGGGAAGTCGAAGGTGGCAAAATTCTGCTCTTAAAAATCATATATACGTAGAAGCGTCATGATGTTAATGATTCGTCCGGCGGTCGATGCGCGGCGCTGCACGCACTCAGAGTAATTGGCCTAAGTAGGAGTTCATCTGATTGACACTCGAGTCGTCTGGTTGACACGATGGCTGCAGTCCTACGTTTATTATTTCGGAAGCGAGATGAATTTTTTATGAGGACCGAAAATCAACTCGCTTTGGTCGTTAGCGATTAGCACTAAACGGGTCGTTGTTTATTTAATGATTTTAATCGATTGCATGGTACGTGATGGAATAAAACAAATCTTGCTCATGCACGCGTGCAAAAGTGTATGTTTGTATGTTTAAAAGTCCAATGTTTGTTTAGCGTTGCGATTCGTTACTTTTGCTAAATGGCTGGTGCTACTTTCAGCGATGCTATAGGGACGACGACGACGACGATGACGATGATGATAATGATGACGATGATGACGACGACGACGACGATGATGATGATGCTCATGATGATGATGATGATGATGATGATGATGATGATGATGATGATGATGATGATGATGATGATGATGATGATGATGATGATGATGATGATGATGATGATGATGATGATGATGATGATGATGATGATGATGATGATGATGATGATGATGATGATGATGATGATGATGATGATGATGATGATGATGATGATGATGATGATGATGATGATGATGATGATGACCACGACGAAGATCATGCTTTATGTATAACAAGCTGAGGCCCTGCGCTTGGCTTTCAAGCAGCGCCTAATAAATTTGGAGATTACGATTACGATATTCGAGACTTCCGAAAAGTGCGTTAATTTAAAACGTCCTGCTGTCATAGTATAGATTATATCGTGTGTGCGGACATGACTTCAATATATATTCTGCAGACTGCAGATCAAACATGGCGACTCGGGTGCTGCACCGTGTAGGATGTTGCAGACTGTCGCCAAGATGATTTACAGAGTCAACGCATTGCACAGTTTGCAGTGCATTACAATATCGAATTTCTTGATGGACGGACGCATCTTAATGTTTAGTGGACAGCAAACAGAGTATGGTCGATGTTTCGAGCTGGAAGACAGGAAAGAGGACTCAGGACTAAGGACAGTCGAAGCAGGACGAACCGACTTCGATCAGGAATTCACCTTCGAAGAAATCACTTAAAATCATGGGATAGATAAACGGTAACACCACTGGCATGAGGAGTAGAACATTAAGTACACAGGATGCAGGATCTATAAAACATACCCGATGTCCTTTTTAAGGATAACTGTCATTTGCTATAGGTAACGTTGGTAAAGTGAGCAGTGGCACAGATGAGTTCTTGCACGGTTTTCATAAGTTAACTTCGACTCCTGAATTAACCATTAATCAGGGTCGCATCAAGGCTAGTGTGGGTGGACCCGGGTGCAGCGATTACCACCCAATCCTCCTTCTGAAGGTGATTTCCTGATCGAAGTCTACCACGCACATATTTATAACGGGGAGGGGGGGAACTCGGGTGCTGCACAGGGTTAGAATTGCGGGGGTTAGGCGTTTCAACCCCCTCCCAGTCTTTCTTAGAGCCCAATAGTAAAGTCTGTTTATCACACCCCAATTAAAATAATAATAATAATAATGATAATAATAATAATAATAATAATAATAATAATAATAATAATAATAATAATAATGATAATAATAATAACAATAACAATAATAATAATAATAACAATGACGATTTCTATGGCGCCGTAACACAGCCGTTACAAGGGCGTCTCACATACTTAGCTAAACTTATCCAAGTGGATCATGGTCTAACCCCCCCCAGTTATTTTTCCACAATTCTCACACTGGTGCTGCAGCACCTTTATCAACAGCCTAAATGTGGGTCTACTTCTAATCATCCTCATCATCGTCGGCTTGAATTTTTAAAGTATATGCTATTATAGCTCTTCGATTTTGTTATCTACATATGCATGGATACTAATGCTGTACATGTAGACCTGGAGAAATATTTGCCTATAGATATAAGTCTGTAAGAATTACAATCTACCACAGCCAATTAACGGTTTCTCAAGGTCATGACACGCTGCCATCGATGCGTTTAGACCTATAGAGTTGATGCCTCACAAATAATGGAAAGGTGTCTGAAATATCTTCGCCTCGGAGCACAATTCGTATTTCAATTAAATGATAGATGATGTGCATATTGTGTGTAAATAGGCATTGATCCAGAAAGCAAGCTGTAGTGTACGTATATTGATCATGCAGTAGTAGCCTAATGCAAGTTGACTGTTTACTACCTGATGGCAACTATTCCACCAATTCGAACATAGACGACGCTAAAGAAATGTTAAGCTATAACGTGATATGATTGTGTAGCCTATAATTGTATAGACCTGCATGTAGTATTCAGCTATAACTTGGCAGGCCCGCCGACAGAAATTCCGGGCCCCTGGGCTGAGCAGTTACGGGCCCCAAACTATCTTTAGACTTATTGAGCAAATTTACACAAAACAAATAAAAATAACAATAGTGTGGGTATGAATGTAAGTTGATGATTTATGATTTTAATCAGTTCTTGATGCTATGAATTTAAATTTCAAATAATATGGTAAGCTAGTCAAAAATCAACCTTTCTGGATTTAACTGCTACAATATATCTCTTATAAGAAACTGGTAGGCCTAGTTCTCCATCTTGTCTGCGAACCTAAAAAATGGACTTCGGAAATGCTCTTTCTTCATTGCCTGGAAAATTGTCCGAATGTCTTGGAGGTCCGTTTATTTTAAGCTTTATATAGTAGCCTATTTCGTCTCAATCGTTTGTGTATATAGGCCTAAACACGGGTCCTGGCGGCAGAGTGCCAACATCAAAACAATGCCTCTTTACAATTTCCATAATTTCAGCATTTTCATGATTCTTATTTATATGATGTCTTCATTTTGAATTAAGATATTAACACCACAAACCACAAACTTAATTCATTTTCATCCATTCAGTACATACGATCATCATGCACGTTTAATTCACTAGAATCAACCGATGTAGGAGTAGGCCTAAGCCGCCTAACTAGGCCTACTGGTTCTGATTGCCTTCTTTTGAGATTCTGGATTGAGAAAGTGTGCGACTGTATTTAAGCTTACCAACTTTTGTCTTTTCAAACTTATTAGCCTTTTCTTCTTGTCTTTGTGCTCCAGATTTGTGTTTATAAAATATTCCATCGTTGCGAGAAAAATTTATCATTTAGATTTTTGTTCACTTGTGATTGAAATCTGACAACGCATAATTTAGCAAAAGAACGTTCTGAGACGGAAGTGAGCGTGTTCTTTGACAAAACACTGATAACTAAGGTGATGGACAGTTGCTTGAAACTTAAACAGTTGTAATAATGTGACAGTAATAGCCTATTAGGCTCTATTTAAAGCAACATAAATCACAAACAATAGGCTAAGTAATATGATGGGTTATAGGTTGGGCCCGCCGCCCGTAATCAACATATGAAACATATTATAATCACTGTAGCCCGGACCCCTCCGAGCCCATAAAAGTCGCCGGGCCCCTGGGCATTTGCCCCCCCTGACCCCCCCTCTCGGTGGGCCTGTAACTTGGTGGCCACGCATTGATGTCTAGTGACGGCAAGGATTTCTCTTTGAATGTTGAAACGGCAGTTGTTCAATTAACTGATAAGTCTAATTAACGGTCCTGCTTGATTAGAGGTCCTTTCGTCATTTAATTAGCTGCTGTCGAGAAAGCCCAATCCATATGAATATAAATGTATGTATTGCATATGTGCACTTGTTATAGCGCCACTTCAATTAAGATTTCTACTCAGAAACGCTTTCGACTACAGTGCGGACACTGAATCGGAATTTCACGCTAATCGCATGAGCAATTGCAAGTGAAGAACTTGCCCATGGTCACTACAAGGCGACTTGAGGTGGATTCAAACCTGCAAATCTCCTGCTGCAAGGCAACGAACATACCCACCACACCACCGCGCCCCACTAATGAATCTAGAACTTGAGTTGAGACGACGCAGCAAAGCGCTCAACCACGGTGCCAATAATCATCAAAGTAGGATGAAAGTAATTAAATTGCCGAAGTAACTCCAAAACATCGACTGCCAACCGAAACCACACAGTCTTCTGCATCGTGTACAAAAACCATGATTGGTAAAAAAATCCCCACATGTGATGCAAAAAGACAAGAATTACACAACCTTCGGCTTTCCTTAATTCGTCGTGGACTGCATGAGATTCCTAGACTTGCTGGAGATCTACATGTATGTCGCAGCGGCTAATTGCACGAGTCTTAGCGGCTGCGACATCGGCGAAGTGGCCCAAGACAGGCTTAATTCACCGATTTCTTCCGTATACAACGTATAGGGCGACGTAATATTTGACAGAATATATCGGCTGCTTACGACGGCGCAGCTGCTGCTATGGAGCGCCGTTCTCATCAGAAATGACGGTCTCGCGTGCGTGTGCTTTAATTATAACCGTGTTAATCGATGCGCATGGAGGATAGTTTTTTGCGATGGGGGAAGGAGAGGGGCTTGCAGGGTAGAGGTTCTGATATACTGTTGTTCTCTGGTCGTTATCATTAAGTGGCACTAGGATGAAGGGGAAAATCGAATGAAGTGCGACGTTGAAGAACTAACGACCCGAGGACCGAACAAATATCGCGTTCTCGTCAGAACCTAGACTGTATATATATATATACAGGGTGGCTCAAAAAAAAACGTACCACCGGGGAAAATGCGATATCTTCGCAGCCGATTGGGGTTTTTCTGCGAAAATTTCACAATTTGAAGGGGAATGAATATACAACAATCCCTGAAAGTTTCATTTGAAACTTTTCATGTTTGCAAAAGTTACAGCTGTTCAAACTTAAAATTTCGTTTTTTCAATTATCCGGAGAATCATGCTCCAATACAAGTGATTTCATTAGGATGTTTGGCAAATTACAACACACACACATTGATGATGATGTCATACGACCTCACTATGAGCTGTAAAGAAGCTGTTTATGAAGCAATCTGCTGGTATTTGGTGATATTTTATAGATTAAGGTCTCAATTGGTGAACCCAAACAATGAACGTCATGGGCAAAGTTTCTGCAAAAGATAAAATGGGAACTCGGACTTTGCATGAACAGAGACTGAGACATCGCGTGATCATAGCAAAATACCCAGTGAAAAGTGGAGCCTGAGCACATTGAAGACTATCTGCAAACGGGTTTATGTAACGAAGATCAGATGTCGGAAGAGAGGCAGGAAGTGGTCGCTTGATCTGACGGAAAAAGCGCGATTTTCACGAAATTCGCTTGGTAATCGAAAGGTCAAGTTTGCAAAGCAAATCGTGGTTTCGGCATCAGATATGCCGGCGTGTGTTGCGGCTGCAAGAAAAGACTGCAATTAATCCAATTCAGTAGGTTAGATGTCAAACTCATCATTGAACTCGCTTACCCAGACTCATTGAAGACCAGGTATGCTCTAACATCTGGTTTTATTATGCAGCAGGACAGTGCGCCTGCTTGCTCGCACGGCAAGGTTGATTATGATGGCGCTACCTTATTGACATCAACTGAAGTAAATGCATTGGCAAAGATGATTTACAAACTCGCCAGACCTTAACCCTCTTGTTTATCACGTCTGGGGAGCTATGCTGGAACGCTGCAAGACATTTAATCCCAAGTTGGAGAACATTGGCCAGCTGAAGCAAGTCTTGCTGCTAATGTGGGGTCAGTTGCCGCAGGACCCGACCAACAAGGCCATACTGAGCTTCACAAAAAGAATTTGAGCTTGTGTTAAGGCAGAGAGTGGACACTCTCATTATACCTTACAATAAACTGCAAAACCGAATGCTGAGGTCGTAGGGAAAAGTGATATCATATGACATGGAAATCTACAAGTGACGTAAATTTTACGCGGATATTTGAAAAAACGAAATTTTAAGTTTGAACAGCTGTAACTTTTGCAAACATGAAAAGTTTCAAATGAAACTTTCAGGGATTGTTGGAAATTCATTCTCCTACAAATTGGGATATTTTCGCAGAAAAAGTTCAATCGGCGGCGAAGATATCGCATTTTCCCCGGTGGTACTTTTTTTTGAGCCACCCTGTATATATATATATATATATATATAAGCGCCTTCGTGAGATTCTTGTTAAGGCGCTATATAAATGGTTATATGCCTACATACATATGCATACGTATATATATATACGCACATATATGGGCTTATATATATATTACGTATATATAGGCATATGAATACACCGACAACGACGACGACGACGACGATGACGACGACGACGATGATTACAGACGATGATGACAAGGGTCACGTGACAGTCATCATTGCTATATGCGTGATTCTGAGCGCTAACTCAGACAATTTCGATTAAAGATCAAAGGTTGATATTGGAACTGGGGGTGGTGGGGAGGGTGGGCGTGAAGAATAAATCTGAAACTGACGCAGAATCGGAGCAGATAATTACAGGCAGGGCACCGATTCTTTTCTGCAACCCTCGACCACAACAACAATGATGATGATGATGATGATGATGATGATGATGATGATGATGATGATGATGATGATGATGATGATGATGATGATGATGATGATGATGATGATGATGAGGAGGAGGAGGAGGAGGAGGAGGAGGAGGAGGAGGATGATGATGATGATGATGATGATGATGATGATGATGATGATGATGATGATGATGATGATGATGATGATGATGATGATGATGATGATGATGAACCGTTTCTTCAGGAAATAATAGTGCACGGTATTCATCACAGAGAGCGCCAGTGAGCGATAGACATGCAATGCTATATATATATATATATATATATATATATATATATATATATATACATAATTATATATATATATCTGTATGCTACAGGCAGACGTATTATATTGATGCAAAAAAGTAATAATAGGCTACAAATCTATTTCCTTACCTCTTTCCATGCTCCTTCTTGTAGGAACCGCCATACTTGCTCCGAGTGCCAAGGATATCCATGATTTCAGGAATGAAACTCGCAAACATCGCCTACATAGAAAACGAATGAGATATCACATGAATGCGTGCATACATATATTCACATACGTAATCACATAGCACATAAATACATACGCATATATTTGTAAATAAATGAATATGTTATTGAAGATGTGCTTTTGTAGTCAAGTGATAGAGTCTACTGTCTCGATGACATTAGATTGTAAATCTGTCAGAGGCCGATGAGCGACGCATTTATTTATAAGTTGCAAGCAAAGCGGAAGTGTTTTAGATAATTAAAGAAATAAAAGAGAGCAAGGCCGTAGCTAGGGGGTGTTTTGGGTGTTTGAACACCCCCGGAAATGAAATAAACGTAAAAATTAACTAATATGTTTACTAGCTCATGATGTAAGAACTACAGTGTGCAATGTATATTCGAGCAGAAAATAGTCGAAAATCGCGAAAAATGGTGTTTTTGCATCGCCGTGAACGTGAACCCTCATCCGAACAAGCGAAAATGCAACTTAATTTGAACAAGGGGGGTCTGGCCAGACCCCTGCTTTGATATGGGTTATTCATAGGAAATAGTGATTTTTATATGCCAATTTTTTAAGATGATGTCAGAGTAACTCAAAACAACTATATATCAGTTTCTTTATTTAATTATAAATCATTTTTATGATGAATTTGAAATTAAATGTTTAGTTACATAATTTGTGACGGTTTGTCATACATGTTCATTGTCGCAATGGTTGTCTATCTATAAAACTTGAAAATCAAACTAAAGAAACCATTATTTTAGTAAAATTAGTACTTAACGCTCTTATGCTCAGAGTCAGCATGACTGTTTTCTAGATAATTATCTATAAAAATAATAGAATAGGACTAAACCTAAAATGTAAACATATATAGTCTGTGAGCTGTTGCTTTCGGGTTTGTATGTCGAATGATGATGTTTTTCGTCTCGGCTGTTATAAAACTGTCCAACCATCTAGGATAATCTAAATGTGCCCGTATTATTTTATTCCAATCTTCTGTTACTGTATTGTGCAACAGAGCACGTCCTCTTGACATTACTTTTGGCTGCCAAAAAATTATCCGGATCTTTACTTGTGTTTAGTATTTGCCACTCGGCTGCATCAGTATAAATTTCGTCATCATTATCTTCACTATCAGGTCCAATCTCATCATGGTGTTTAATGTTTATCATCATCTTCAATATTATTTCACATTGTTTTCATCATAAGAAACACCTGAATGTTGTTCTTCAGGCATTGGCATCTCTTCATGTTCACAGTCTTTATTGCTGCTCTCACCGTCCAAACTGTTATCATTGTAGTCTCGGCCAGTATTATCTTCAGAACTTCCTTATCACTAAATCGATTTGGTCGTTTAGATGTGCTAATTGTAGCTCAGCAACATAGGAACAAAGTCATAAAAACAATCCAAGAAAATATCACTCCTAAAAAGTTATGCAGAAAATATAGGAAGGGGGGTCTGGCCAGACCCCCCCTTGTGTGGATGAGGGTTAATAGTCAAACAAGGTAAAAAAAAAGGTCGTCAGGAAATTTCGCCCAAAAAGAAATGTCGGGAAAACACTCACTGAAAACACCCCCCGAAATACAATCCTGGCTACGGCCTTGAAAGAGAGGGCAGATGGCTATAGAGTAGACTTTGAAGCATCTTAAGCTTAATTCCTCAGTGAATAATAAGATGGTTACTTCGACTGTAAATAAGCGACTGGGTCCTGGGAGGAAATATAGCACACACAATATACACATGCAAACGTGCAAACACTAATACACAGTATATATAATTATATATATAGATAGAAAAGAGGATAAAGAGATATAGAGAAAGCGAAGGAAGGACAGGGAATATACTGAGTAGACGATATAGAACGAAGTATATTATGCGGACGTACGAGAGCGCCGAGTATGAAGAAGACCATAAATAGTCTCCCGATGGTCGTGTGACACTTGACGTCACCGTATCCGACGGTTGACATGGTAACGAGCGTGAAGTAGACGCATTCCCAGTAGGTTAGGTTCTGTCCGTTGGTGAAACCCACAAAGAAATCGCCAGAGTTCTCGACCTAGCGGAGGAAAACAGAAGATGTAGTATAGAGGGTTAGAAGAACATAATTTATATCTCAATTGGAACAGAACTCGTGATCATAATTAAACTAACTGTATACAATAATAATAATAACAATAATAATTGTTTTATTAAGCCCTTAATTGACATGGACGAGGGTGGTTGGACTCGCTAAAATTCACGCAGCTTTTGTTCTGTTTGTCTATTTGGAATATTTGTTGAAACAATAATAATAATAATAATAATAATAATAATAATAATAATAATAATAATAATAATAATAATATAAAAAATATATTTAAATTTTTTAAAATAATAATAATACCTTTTTAGTCTATAGAACCTGTTTCTTATTTTTGTCCCTGATAGAAATTATCTGTCAATCAGTCTGCTTGACTGCTTGTAAAGCGAAAGTAGTCGTGTGGCAATATATTTTTGAGAGAAGACGAACGCCAGTCTTCCAGAAGCTCTGGGCGGTGCCAAACCAAATGAACTGGGTTGGGGGGAGGGTCAGGGAGAGATTGTTGTTGTCATTCAGGATTGAAAACATTAATAGGCAGTCTTGCCAGACCGTATACACATACTTGTGAGTTTTACTTACAAGGCATTTTTCCAGTGTTCTCATACAAGCATATATACATATATATTATATAGTTATATACATAGATCTATACAATTTATATGTATAATTATATATGCATGAGCCTATATATATATATATATATATATATATATATATATATATATATATATATATAAGTAAGCTTCATACTGGAGGTGCAATATAAATCTCCTGGATGAAATACACGATTACTGTCTACTTTATCTGACGCATCGCTCAGAGGCATTATATCTTTCGATTAATATCTGCAGCATATAATAGTAAATATACATAAAATCTGTATCTGCCAGTATACTGATGTCTATGACTCGCTGTGTCTGTGTCTGTCTCTGTCTGTCTCTGTCTGTCTCTGTCTGTGTCTGTCTCTGTCTGTCTGTGTCTGTCTCTGTCTGTCTGTGTCTGTCTGTGTCTGTCTGTGTCTGTCTCTGTCTGTCTGTCTGTCTGCTCTTTGATCACCGGAAGTCGTCATTTTCAGCATCGCGACGGAAGCTGACATGACAGGTTGTCGTCTTCTTATGTTGCTCATTTTCTCTCGTGATCCTCAGGCGATCGTTCGCTTTTATTATCTCCAACGAACACGCGCCGCCATCTTAAGACGGCTTCCGATCAAAATGGACGACGAAGAACCCGTCAACATAACTTTGTCTAAGATCAGAACATGACGCCTCTTTGGCTGCAGCGGCGCAGGCTTCTTCCCTTTAAGGGAAAATGAAGCTATAGCATATTATATATATTTATATGTAATTGAACGATGTATTATGTGTATATATGTATATATGATGCAGAATTAGGATTGATTTCGGACACACGGAGATTGGTGATAACTGGATAGAAATGATGGCCAACTCGTTTGAGAGATTTTCTAAAGCCGAAATATATAAGCATTTCGATGCAATTACATAGCTTATCAGTTTTATGAAACAGCTGCTGTCTTTAGCAGTGTCATAAATGTGTAACATGAAGTAAATTACATCATGAGATGACTGTGTAACATCATGTGAATGTGTCATCACATAAATGTGTACAATTGTACATGTATGAATGTTCACCACAAAGCTGTGTATCAGGATATAATTAATGTCATCACATAAATGTATACATCATCACATGAATGTGTGTCATCATACGAATTTATATTATATCATCTCATGAATTGATACCATCACATGAATGTAATATTATATCATCTCATGAATTTATATCATCACATAAATTTATGTCATCACATGAATGTATTTTTTTAAATCATGAACCGATGTAATTAACTTGGGCTATCTGCCCAATATTGAAATGGATTGGCTAGAGAAATGGAGCAGATAATAATCCGAATTATTTTGTGTCGTATGCATGGTCTGCCATCGACTTGATTGGACTGCATTGTGTTTCTTACCAGGTGTACGAAGCCAGCTCCGGTGAACCAGACACTAATGAGTGTTGAGACGAGTTGACATAGGCGAATACTGTTTGACGTCTTCAGAATATTCAAGTACTGAAGCACATCCGGAATTGTCATCAGTCGCAAGGCTCGCGTGAAGCGCAGACCTAACACGATGGAGTAATAATTATTAAAGATAACCATAAATTTATATGGCGCCTTGCATTGTGGCAGTCAATTAAGACCACTATTTGTGCCCCGATGAAAACGTGTTTCGTGGATTAAGGAGTTCAATTAGATATTTCAGCGAACGGAACATGATTACTGTGGGCTAAATTTAAAAAAGTAATATACGATTCGATGGAATATGGAATTGAATGTAGACCTAATAATGATTGTAATAATAATAATAATAATAATAATAATAATAATAATGATAATGATAATGATAATAATAATAATAATAATAATAATAATAATAATAATAATATTAGGGCCTAATAATAATAATAATAATAATAATAATAATAATAATAATAATAATAATAATAATAATAATAATAATAATAATAATAATAATAGCGACAATTTATATAAACACTAGCTGGGGTACCCGGCGTTGCCCGGGAAATTTAGGATTCGACCCGCCCCCGGCCTCAGCCCCACCACACCACGCCCCACCCCTTCAACCCCCACCCCACAACACCCCACAGCACTCCGACCTCCACCGGTACGCCACCCGTGAAATTACGGTTTTCGGGAAAAATTCCCCCTGACCCCACCCCTCTCACCCGCACCCAACCCGACCCACCCCCACCCCACCAAACCGACCCACCCCTACCTTCGCCTCCCCACCCCACCATCCTCCACCCCACAACGCCCCACCGCACTCCGACCTCCACAGGCACGCCACCCGTGAAATTAGGGTTTTCGGGAAAAATTCCCCCTGACCCCACCCCTCTCACCCCAACACAACCCTCCCCCACCTACCCCACCCTCTCCCCACCCACCCACCCCACCGATCCACCCCTACCTTCGCCTCCCCACCCCACCATCCCCCACCCCACAACGCCCCGCTGCACTCCGACCTCCACAGGTACGCCACCCGTGAAATTTGGGTTTCGGGGAAAATTCCCCCTCACCCCATTCCCTCCCCTCTCCTTCCCTCCACCCAACCCTCCACTCCACCCCACCCTCTCCCCCACCTCATCTCACCACACCGACCTGCACCAGTACGCCACCCGTGAGGATATTCGTGAAAAATACATCATTTGCGCTGGCCTTTTATATAATGACCATGCAAGCGTTTAAAAAGGTGTTTAAGAAACTGCCGTCTCAGTGTTTTCGGCCCCCACCCTGGCCCTCTTGGTGGTAGAGATTCGCCAACCACTGATCCGGGTGGTTCTGATGGTCCTCTATCTGGGTTAAAAAAATCATATCAATGGCTGCGTTTTTTTTAAAAAAAATTTGGGGGTTTCGCTCCCCACCCTGACCCCCATGGTGGCAGAGAATCGCCAACCCCTCGACTTTGTGTCTCCTGCCGAGACCTACACATTAGTGAAGGTTTGGAGTGAAAAGCTCCAAAACTGTGGAAATGCATCCCGGACAAACAGACAGACAGACAGACAGACAGACACACGTTACAGAATCTTCTCTTTATTTATATAGATAACCTGTACGTCTTACGATAATTGTAATCAACAGAAGTCACTGTAGTTAGTTGCATATCAATCTAAAATTTAAACTTAATGCGCTGTAAAGTAGGCTACAATTGACATACTTTTCTCCAAATGTAACATAGCGTAATAGAGGAGGTTTTCCTAAGTAAGACTACAAGTATCCTTAGGGTGACGCTGCAGAAGTCCATTGAGTGTATTAAATGGCAAGAGACGTAATGTAATGTAAGACACACCAAGCCAGTTCCTGTTGAGGTAAATGGCGACGAACGAAGGCGGAATCGTAAAGTAATCAACGAGCGAAAACAATTCGATGAGAAAAAATAATTTCTCCGACGCTGCAACGAACTGAAACAGAAGACGAGAGACAATGGAAGACGTAACAAAAGACTGTTGCATTTAGAGATAGTATGCATGTATGTAGGTATGTATGTATGTATGTATGTATGTATGTATGTATGTATGTATGTATGTATGTATGTATGTATGTATGTATGTATGTATGTATGTATGTATGTATGTATGTATGTATGTATGTATGTATGTATGCATGTATGTATGTATGTATGTATGTATGTATGTATGTATGTATGTATGTATGTATGTATGTATGTATGTATGTATGTATGTATGTAAGTATGTATGTATGTATGTATGTGTGAGCTAATTTTGTATAGTGTATGTGGTCAGTTGATGTTTAGGCGTACGAATAGACCAGCTCAAGGTCAGCGTCTAGACAGTTAGGCCTGCAGGTGACAGACTGGCGGGAAAGTTGGCGCGGCTCGGACGACCGTCGCCGGAGAGCGCGAGAGAGACAGACAGACAGACAGACAGACAGACGGAGAGAGGCAGATAGAAGGACAGAGCGGCAGGGGGAAGAGTGTACGCCCAGACAGTGATATAAGTTGTAGAAGAAGGAGTTGGTAGTAGAGAGTAGAAGACGTTTTAGAGAACAGTGGAGTTAGACAATAGTAGTTGCGTTACTGTCGTAGAATTCAAGCGTTTGTCGTCGTTGATGCATTGTTGTGTTATTTGCGTTGTTATGAACGAAGAAGAAAATACAAGAAACAGAGCTTTGTTGTAATTGAACAAGTTAAGAACTTTAGAAACTTATACACTAGCTTTAGATACCGAAATACAGTGACTAGGTTAGGCCTAGGCTGCGCTACTGGACTAAAGAAGAGACTGGAGAAATCGTCAGTGATTGTGGAGTGCTGACATTTGGTGACACAGCGGCGGGATTTCGAATTCAAGTTACGGACGGTGAAATTGTCAATCCAAATTTTCAGTCGGAGGAATATTTTCAGTCGGAGGAATATTTACGGTCGGAGGAATATTTACAGTTGGAGGAATATTTACAGTCGGAGGAATATTTTCAGTCGGAGGAATATTTTCAGTCGGAGGAATATTTACGGTCGGAGGAATATTTACAGTTGGAGGAATATTTAAATCCAAGTCATAACGGACAGTGGATTTTAAAGCCTTACGAGACGCCGACCACACGGGAGAAGGAGAGTGAGCATCTGAACAACCGGAGAAGCAGTCCGAGCATCCGAACAACTGGTGAGAAGATACAACGAGCATACGAACGACACTACGACAACGCAACGCCGGAGAGAGGTATACAAAACTCGCTCCTTGAATAAACAAGCAATAAGAATTAAAGTCAACCAATCACAGCAATCGTAGCCACTCCCTCGATTTCTTCACGCAAATCAGTTGAAGTAAGAAAGTAAGATGGAGAAACTTACAGAACAAAAGCAAGCGAGTATAAAAAAGATGTCTTCTGATCGAATAATAAAATTATTAATCGAAGAAGGTCTAGATGTGGAAGAAGTCGAAGAGATGTCAAGGGAAAATTTGATGAGAGCTTTAGCAGAGGTTTGGCTTAAAAAGGAAGCTGAAGAGAAAGGTGCAATGGGTGGCGCTGAGGAGAAGCCAGTTGAAAAACCTCAGCCACCGATGTCTATGGAGGCGTTGATGCAATTTATGATGATGAGGGAGGAACAACGGAGACAAGAGGAGAAAGAGAAAGAAGAACAAAGGAGACGAGAGGATAAAGAGAAAGAGGAGCAACGTAGACAAGAAGATAAAGAGAAAGAAGAGCAGCGGAGACAGGAGGAGAAAGAACGGAAACAGGAAGAGAAAGAGAAAGAGGAGCAACGTAGACAAGAAGAGAAAGAGAAAGAGGAGCAACGGAGACAAGAAGAGAAGCAGAAAGAGGAGCAACGTAGACAGGAAGAGAAAGAACGAGTAGAACGATCAGAAAAGATTCGACAGGAGAAAGAGGAGCAAAGGAGGCAAGAAGAGAAAGAACGGAGACAAGAGGAGAAAAAACAAACAGAACGAGCAGAAAGGATGAGACAAGAAGAGATAGAAATGCAGAAGCAGCAGTTTCAGCTTCAGTTAGAACAAATGAAAAAAGATCGTGACGAAGCAGAACGAAGAAGGATGGAATTAATGATAGAATACGAGAGAGCAAGGAAAAGTGATGAAGAAATACGGAAACAACAGATCGAGGAGCAAAAGGCTCGTGAGGAAGACAAAGAAGCCATGCGTTTGGCAGAATTAGAAAGAGCCGAAGAGATTCGACAGGAAGAATTGAAAATGGAGAAAGAAAGTTTGGAAAAAGCGGAACGAGAAAGGGAAGAACAAGTAGAATTAGAACAAAAGAAACTCGCTCTTAAGGAAGCTCAGCTCCGAGAAATGGCTATTGAAAAGGAGGAACGCAGAAGGCAGTTAGAATTGTTGCAGCAGAAGATAGAACAAGAAGAACTGCGTAGGGTAGAAGATCAAAATAGACTGAGGGAACGAAATGAAGACGAAAGAAGAAGCCGTGAAGAGTCAGAACGAAACAGGATCCGGGAAAGTGAGACAATGGTGTCCAAGATTAAGAAGATAGGTGATGCAATGAAACACGTGTTACCTAAGATGCCGTATGATATGATGGAGGTGCCATTATATTTTGAGACAGTTGAGAATGCATTCAACAGTTTTACGGTGGAAAAGCAGTTTTGGGTCAAATTGCTGTTGCCACTAATGACGCCAAGAGCGAGAACGGTGTTGAACCGATTGTCTTTTGATGACCTAGACAATTACGACATAGTGAAAGAACATTTACTGAAAGAATTCAAATTGACAGCGAGAGAATATCGATCACGATTTGTAGATGCGAAGAAAACGGCAGAAGAGACATACACTATGTTTACAGCAAGATTGAAGAATCTGTTGAACTATTATGTCAGAAGTAGGCGAGTGGGCAAAGACTATGAGAAGTTATTTGATCTGTTGGTGGCGGATAAGTTGAAAGAATGTCTACCACCGGGTCCACTACAGTTTGTACTAGCAAAGGAGGGTACTGAATGTTTGGAAGCTAGTAATGTTGCAGATCTCGCAGACATACACGTGAACAATCGAATTGGTCTAATGTTTCAAGACAAACCGAAATATGAAGCATGGGGTAATAGTTCGAAGCAAACCAGGTGGAATAGTAGTAACAAAGAAACAGGAAGCCAAGCCAGAAGTAATGAAGTAAGGAAAGATAGTGCTCCTGGAAGACAGTTTGGTCAAGATAGAAGAGAAGCAACGGGTGACAGACAAATATATAGTCGAATTCCAGTGATGGGACGTCAAAGAGAAAGCAATGCAGCATATACTCCGTACAATTACAGACGGGAGAGCACTGAACAAAGAGGTATTGTGAGGAAACGTTGCCATAATTGTCAGTCAGACCGACATTTGATAAAGGATTGTCAAGCACCACCAAGAATGACAAATCTGAGAAATAGATTTACTCGAAGTGCAGAAAATCTCAGAGTAAATCAGATCCAAGTAAGGAATGCACCAAATCAGCCAGAAGAACAGGACAACCGCGAAACGGAAGTGAAGTCAGTAATGAAGTGCACGCCTCAATTTGCTATACAGAGAGAAATAGTAAATTCTGCTCCCATTACAGATACTGGTCGAGAAACAGAAAGCAAAGATGAGTGTCAACGTACGAAGAAGTCTTTACTACAGCATGTAAATGTAGAGATACGTGGAAATGATGAAAGTTGTCAGCCTGTGCAAGTCAGAGCGCTGATTGACTCTGGTACTGAGATTCCAGTAATCAATGAGGAATTGTTGAAAGGAGCGACAGTGGAAGAAATTGGCAGAGTACATTTGCAATGTGTGGCTGGAGAACCCATTCCAGCTAAATTGGTGAAAATCGAAGTACGGATGAGTTGTCATAACGAAGGAGGAGATCTGAAAGACAAGGGAGTAAATATCGCGCCATATTTAACCTTGGTATGTGCCAGCATTCCGGCAGTCTTGTGCAAAGATAACAAAGAAAAGTTCTTGCTGCATCCAGAGATAATCGCAGAACTAAAAGAGGTTCCACCAGTGAGTGTATTGCAAGGAGAATTGCAAGCGAACGTGACTACAAGAGCACGGAGTCGGAGAAGAGAAGTGGAAGAAGGAGAAGAGGAAAAGTCAAATGAAAGTTTGCTAGATGAAGACACAGAAAGCGATGATGAACATAGCATTCAAGAAGAAGAAGGGATAACATCCGGAAACAATGAAATCGAAGAAGAGATGGTTGCATGTGAACGTGATGATGATGATGATTCTGAGAGTGATGGTGAAATAGACACGAGTATGAGGGATTTGTTTGCCGAGAATACGAGTGATGAAAGACAATTGGCAGACGCGAAGAAGTTTGAAGAGCAGCAGAGAAATGACGAGTCACTGAAGTCGTGGTGGAGGATAGCTGAAGACAAAGGATCAGAGTTTAGTGTGGTGAATGGGTTGATGTATAAGAAGCATCAAATGTTGGATCAGTTGGTGTATCAGTTGGTGTTGCCGAAGGAAAGAAGAATCCAGGTGATGGAATTGGCGCACGAATCAGTATTTGGCGGACACTTGGGAGAAGAGAAGACAAGGGAACGTATCAAGTTGTCCTTTGTGTGGCCAAGAATGCGTAGAGATGTGGTGAAGTTCTGCAAGTCCTGTGAGAAGTGTCAGTTGAAAGCACGAAGTTTGGTGATGGATCGAGTGCCGATTACACCAATACCAAGAGAGGATGTGCCGTTCAGAAGAATGACCATGGACGTCGTAGGACCAATCGAACCGACGTCAGCAGCAGGGC
Organism: Lumbricus terrestris; assembly: GCA_949752735.1. Classification (NCBI taxonomy): domain Eukaryota; kingdom Metazoa; phylum Annelida; class Clitellata; order Crassiclitellata; family Lumbricidae; genus Lumbricus; species Lumbricus terrestris. The sequence continues at coordinate 29,354,446 of OX457040.1, forward strand.
ATAAGTATTGCTTGTGCATCGTGGATTCATGTACAAGATGGCCGACAATATTCTTGATGAAGTCATTGACCGCTAAGGCTGTATGCGAAGCTTTGATGAAGCTGTTCATGGATGTGGGAGTTCCGTCAGTAATAACGAGCGATAGAGGGACGAATTTTACAGCCAGTCTAACAAGAGAATTTCTGAAACTGATGGGGTGTTGTCCTCGATTCGATTCGCCAGGACATCCAGAAGCGGCAGGATTGGTGGAGAGATGGAATCAAACGTTCAAGAAAATGATTCATCATGTCGTTGTGGAAAATCCGAGACAGTGGCATAAAATTATTCCATTTACAGTCTGGGCATTGAGAGAAGTGCCTAATGCAACTACAGGAGTGGCACCGTATCTACTAGTCTATGGAAAGTTGCCGAGAGGGCCACTAACCATCCTTAAAGAAAGCTGGACCAAAGAGATAAATCTACCACCGAACATTGGAGTGCAACCAGCAAAGTACCTGAAGAATTTAAGAGCAGACATGGAAAAGGCCTTGACATTCGCCGAGAACTGTGCTGAAGAAAAGCAAAAACAATACGCCAGTCAATATAACAAAAGAGCAAAAGATAAAGAATTCGAACCAGGAGAGAACGTCATCGTGCTGTATCCAACGTCAACCAATAAATTGATCTCCCGATGGCATGGTCCATGCACGGTCCTGCAAAGAAGATCCAAATATTCGTATCTGGTGGACATGAACGAAAACGGTCGACGGATTATTCATGCTAACAAGATGAGGAAGTTCATTACGAGAACATTGTCTTGTGGTCTGATCGTGGAAGAGGATGACGAATTTGGATCAGTGGTAGAAATACCGCTGAAGGAAGACTATTCAGAGACAAAACAGAAGTCACTCCAATTGGATTACGAACAAATTGGACATCTGACCAGCGAACAGCAGAAACAATTACTTGATGTACTGAATCGATATGCAGACAGATTTTCAGACAAACCGGGACTATGTACATTAGTAGAACATGAAGTGGTGCTGAGACCAGACTTTCGAGAAAAAGAATTCGTGGCATATCGAATACCACTAATATACCGAGCAGAAGTGGAAAAACAAATACATGAGATGCTGAAAGAAAACATCATTCAACCATCGTCAAGCAGAATGGCAAGTCCACTTGTCATTGTCAAAAAGAAGGATGGATCCTTGAGATTGGCTTGTGACTACAGATACATTAACTCTTTTACTGAGAACTGCAGATATCCTATGCCAATCGTCAACGATGTCTTGAGCAAAGTCGGAAAATCCAAGTTCATTTCTGTTATGGACTGTCGCAGCGCATATTGGACTTGTCCTGTGAAAAAGAGTGACCAATGGAAGACTGCGTTTGTTACACATAATGGACTGTATGAATTTACGCGTGTTCCGTTTGGAATGATTAACTCAGGAAGGACTTTTGTAAAAGCGATAAATATGATTTTGCAACCGATTCATGATTTTACTGAACCTTATGTTGATGACATTGCAGTGCATTCTAATGATTGGGACATTCATTTGAGACATTTGGAATTATTTTTGAAACAAATAAGACTGCATAATGTAACATTGAACTTGAAGAAATGTGTGTTTGGTAAGAGTGAGGTGAAGTTCATCGGTCACCTTATAGGATCAGGCAAGAAGATGATGAATCCAGACAGGATTGACAGTTTAATTAATTTGAAGAAACCTGAAACCAGGAAGGAAGTGAAGCAAGTCTTAGGATTTTTTGGGTTTTACAGACAGTTTATTTGTAATTTTGCTGAAATTGCTAAACCATTGACAGACTTAACCAGCAAGAAAGTACCTGAGAACATTGTTTGGACTGATGCACATCAGAAATCCTTTGATTCCCTTAAACAGATTGTCTTGTCAAATGTGATTCTATATATGTTTGAGGTTGGCAAACCTTTTAATTTGTACTGTGATAGCAGTGATTTTGCTGTGGGAGCTGTTCTGTCTCAGGTGGACGAGGAAGGGATTGAACGTCCTGTTTCATTTATCAGTCAGAAGCTGACAGATACTCAGAGGAGGTGGGCGACGATTGAGAAGGAAGCCTATGCAATCATATGGGCTTTAAACAAGTTGAAAGAAATTCTTATTGGTTCTAAAATCAATGTGTTTACAGACCATAATCCTTTAGTTTATTTGACTGAATCAATGTCGAAATCTGCTAAATTAGTCAGATGGTCTTTATCATTGCAAAATTTTGACATTCTGTTGAACTATAAGAAAGGTAAATTGAATGTAGTAGCTGATTGTCTGTCTAGATTGTAGTGTAAGATATTTTATGATGTATTATGTTATGGACTATTTGCATTGTTTAGTTAAGGTACGTTCGCTAATTTTTATAGATAATTAGCTCTCTTTAAAAGAAAGGAGGGAGGTAATGTGAGCTAATTTTGTATAGTGTATGTGGTCAGTTGATGTTTAGGCGTACGAATAGACCAGCTCAAGGTCAGCGTCTAGACAGTTAGGCCTGCAGGTGACAGACTGGCGGGAAAGTTGGCGCGGCTCGGACGACCGTCGCCGGAGAGCGCGAGAGAGACAGACAGACAGACAGACAGACAGACGGAGAGAGGCAGATAGAAGGACAGAGCGGCAGGGGGAAGAGTGTACGCCCAGACAGTGATATAAGTTGTAGAAGAAGGAGTTGGTAGTAGAGAGTAGAAGACGTTTTAGAGAACAGTGGAGTTAGACAATAGTAGTTGCGTTACTGTCGTAGAATTCAAGCGTTTGTCGTCGTTGATGCATTGTTGTGTTATTTGCGTTGTTATGAACGAAGAAGAAAATACAAGAAACAGAGCTTTGTTGTAATTGAACAAGTTAAGAACTTTAGAAACTTATACACTAGCTTTAGATACCGAAATACAGTGACTAGGTTAGGCCTAGGCTGCGCTACTGGACTAAAGAAGAGACTGGAGAAATCGTCAGTGATTGTGGAGTGCTGACAGTATGTATGTATGTATGTATGATTGTATGTATGTATGCATGAATGCATGCATGCATGTAGGTATGTATGTATGTATGTATGTATGTATGTATGTATGTATGTATGTATGTATGTATGTATGTATGTATGTATGTATGTATGTACTATGTATGTATGTTTACTACTATGTAATACAATGTAATATAAATCTCCTAAATTTTCCAGCGCAATTCACACAAACTGTCACAAAGGCTGCACTGGGAAGACCATCTTATACACTGATCCTATATAAAAAAAAAATCAAATCCGCAACCGTCAGATTGCTTTGGTCCGTTTCGATTTCAGGTCAGAAAAACGGAGTTCAAATGAAAGGGACAATATGGCAATGGGGACAGTGGGGAACTAATGATCCTTGTAGTAAATGAGCTTAATATACTAGAAGAGGTCGCTACCAAGAGCGATAGTTAGAATTGATTTCAATGCCAATACAGCGACTAAAAGACTGCATCGATTAAGGTCCTATAAGAAGAGTAAATGGCTCACCCGAATAAAAAAATAAATCATGAAGAAAATGTTGAAAGCCAGGTCGATCTGTTGTGTTGTACTGCTCGACCAATCCTCGCAAGTTTCAACGGTCTCACTGGAAAAACCATTGACGCCAAATGTAGGCCTACACTGTGTGTATATATATAATATTATATATAATATTATATATATAATTATATATATATGTATGCGCAGGTCAGTCTCTAAAATTGAAGCAGTAAAATAAGGATATTTGTTTGGTACGTTGGGTCGACGATTTCAAATTATTTTGTCTGATAGCTAAATAGTCTTAGAGAATATATATATATATATATATATATATATGTATTAGGGTGGCCCTTAAAAATGAAAGTTAAAAATAATTTACTGGCACCCCTCCAATCTATTTCAATTATGAAGAAAATAATTTGTGCAAAAAATCTTTGCAATAGGGCAATATTTAGGGGTGCCCCCCGAGCTCTCAAGTTTCAATAATGTACGAGTAAACTTCCAAATTATAATTGGAATCGCAAATTGAAATTTTCAGTACTTTAATACATTCTATCGGCCTACTAATGTTTGCAATGCATCGGCATTTAATATTTAGTACTTACTTACTTATTAAAATTACGTGAGCTCCAAAACTTTAGTCACTGCACAATTTCAAATATAAGTCTATGTCTGATTAACGTTTGTTGTCTGGTTGAAAAAAGGTGGCAATATTTTATGAAGAGTTGTTTAATACAAGGAAAGACATTTGATTTTAGTCTACTATTGGAAACATAGGCCTACATTGTCAGACATAGTAAATACGAAATATTACAAATAATTATTCATAATTAATTATGCAAACGCGAGGGAAAACAAGACTTAGTGTCTATCTACTTGGCTCTTATGAGCCTGAAATTCTTGGAGCAAAGTTGCCATCGTATCGTCAAACTTTTGGATAGCCTACTTCATGCATCTACTCAAAGTTGGCAAGCAGACAGATCGTTATTCCAGTCAACAGGCTATAGAAAAAACCACTCTATTTTGGAACCGACCTGGTATACCTGTAAGAGGTAAAAAGCATTGTATTGACAAGTTGGAGTCGGTGTTCGTGGAATGGAAAGGACTTCAAAAGCATAGACATGCACCGAACAACTACAGCTCACAAGATTAAGGTGGAGAAATTTATTGAGAGACTATAGATGACCTGTTGGATATATTGCCCATGCAGACGCTCTCACAATGATCTCCATTCCTGAAGACAGAGACTTTCTACTCTCTCAAATGCAGAAGGGACGTCCAGGCTCAGTTGGTGCAGCTGACATGGTGGATATGCGTCGAAGACAGCGTGCACAGGAACGGAAGAAAGTGGAACAGATGCGCAAAAAAGAGCACAGGAAGAGCTCGCGCCGTGTACAAGCCAGTTAGTACTGGATACCGATTCCTGTTCAAGTGATAAAGAATCAAGTGATGAAAATGGTGGGCCTGATGTTGGATGTAAAGAAAACAAAACCTGCGGCACTAACACTAGTAAAATTGAAGCAACTACGCCCAAACGAGCCAGAATCATTATTCTGTCTCCTGGTCTGACATCGGCTTTGGACAGAACACAGATTTCGTCAAGAAATTCTACATTCGTTCTTAGCGAAGTGACTTCCAGCCTTGGCTGTGACGTCAAGACTTAATATCAACCAAAATTCCATTCAACGAGCCAGGGCGAGCAACAGAACCACGAAATCAAACAACCTTCAATCCAAATTTTCCGCCTTAGTTCCTTTAACCGTTCGTTGGGACGGCAAGTTTCTGGAAGATTTGACATCACGCGAACTTGTTGACCGTCTTGCAGTTCTGATCTCAGGTGTAGGAATTGAACAGTTACTGGGCATTCCAAAACTATCCTCAGGAACAATCTCAGCTCAAGCATCTGCAGTCGTCCAGTGTTTGAGAGAGTGGAATGTTCAAGATCAGCTTGTTGCTTTGTGCTTTGACACCACAGCCAGCAACACAGGTCATCGCTTAGGTGCATGTTTCCTAATAGAGCAAGAATTATTGAATAAAGATCTCCTTTTTCTGGCATATCGACACCATGTTATGGAACTAATTGTTGGGGCTGCATTCGAAAAAACTTCCATTGGAACTTCTACTGGACCTGGTGTTCTTCTTTTCAAAAGGTTTCGAGACCACTGGAAATTCATTGAAAGCGACAAATTTCAGGTAGCCTTGGTGGAATCATTGGTGGCCCCACAGGCCCACACCGTTCTGATATCTTGGAGTTTGCTCATAGACATTTAGCAACTGCACAAACACGAGACGATTACAGTACAGGGAATTTCTCGAGCTCTCAGTTGTCTTTCGTGGAGGTGTTCCTTCTCGTGGAATTCGGTTTAGAATACCTGGCGCTATGCACCGGGCACGATGGATGGCAAAAGTCATCTATACCATAAAGATGTGGCTCTTTCGTGCTCAGTTCAAGAAGACTGCTGCAGAAGAACGCAGCATTCGTGATATCGCCATCTTTTCAGTTGTTGTCTACCTGAAAGCCTGGATAACTGCGCCAATTGCTGTGGAGGCGCCTCTGAATGACTTCACTCTCATGGCAAACCTTCTCACATATCCACATAGTAATTTCTTCTGCTACAAGCAAGAAGCTATGGTTTCATCTCTGGTATTTGTCTGAAGAGCTTATTGGGGCTGCGCTTTTTGATTCAAGGGTATCCAATGACTCCAAGACGCTAATGATTGCTGCCATGGAAGAAGTAGCCCCAGATCATACGCCTAAACGACCCAGTGTGAAGTCAGATGCATTTCTTGGCACCAGCGGTCTGGAACAATTCTGTACAACCAACTCCAAGAAACTGTTCCAGGTGCTTGGTCTGCATGGACTATCTGAGATGATGCTTTCCAAAGATCCTGCTCTTTGGGAAGAGCATGAAGCATTTCGAGAAGCACAAGCAGTACTCAAAGGGTTGGCTGTCGTCAATGATAGAGCTGAACGAGGTGTGGCACTCATCCAGGACTTAAATAAAAAGCTAACAAAAGCTGAGGATCTGCTTCAATTTCTCCTGCAGGTTGTCAGTGAACATCGACGACAGTTCCCTGTACGAAAAGAAATCTCGTGTCAAATTAGTAGAAAGCAGTGATTCCTGCATTTTATTGTCCTGTACTGATCATTTACTTCTGTGACCAGCCGAACAGTGAACAATAACTGAATTATAATTGAACAGTAAACACCTGTTTCATTGGCATTGTTGCATCACTAGAGTGTATTTTAGTCATCTCTGTAAAATTCTGAGTGACAGTGTGTTGAATATAGTTTGGTTGAAATTGTATGATTCAATTGATCAAATTTGTATTAAAGAATAAATTTCGGCGCTCGAGGGGCACCCCTAAATGTTTTCCAATTCCAAAATCCTTTTCAACATAATGTTATTTCTATAATTGGCATGGATTGAAAGGGTGCCCGACAAAATTTTATGATTTTTATTTTTTGGCTGTATGCTAAGGGCCACCCTAATATGTATAAACCAGTACAGAAAGACATAGAAGACAAATACAAATTACAAGCACATTAAAAGCCAATCGTATATACGACCATTCAAATATAATTATATAGAAAGCAATAAAGACAGGAATTACTATGTATCTAACAATGCATAAATATGTCCAATGGTATCGGTCTATCTACGCGCGTCTGACCCTATGTTGTACTGTGTCGCAGTGGTTCTGCCAGAGATAGCTTCATACAGGGCTTAAAGTGTAACTGGACGACCTTGAACCGCGTCCATAGCAGGCAATTATTTTCAGGTGTGAATGGCGTTCCACCACTCATTAGGCCAGCACAGCCTGGAAACGTAGGCTATAGGCCTTATAGGGCGTATACAGCGCGTTCAGACGCTTCTTAACTTTAAGCGCTGGTCTCGTAGACTTGATAGACTTTTAAAGAGATATTAACGGCGTAACAAGTCGTTCATATAATAATAACACACAAAGAAATATATAGTGTCAAACGACTTTTACAACGTTGTTGATTGTCCTGAATGTGTGTCGTATATATATTTTTACATTGCAACCAATGCAATATAGTCTCTGAGTTTTGATTTCTTATTGAATACATCTAGCGAAAAGTTCAATAGAACAACTTTACAGTCCGTGGTCTAAACATCTAACTGTCAAGGCTACAATAGCGAATGCCTACCTAACTCATGCGGTCGTCGGAAAAGGTTCCAAAAAATGTACATGTCATCCCTGTCATCCAGCTTAATCTATCGCTGGGGTCACTAATGTGAAATGTAAGCTAACATATGCTTGTCTCTGCATGTCTGCCTGTCTCCCTCCCTATGTGATGCACTATGTCTCTCTTCTCGCTCTCTGTCTCTGTCTCTGTCTGTCTCTGACTCTGCCCCTGACTCTCTCTCTGTCTCTCTGTCACTGTCTCTCTGTCTATTTTTCCTCTCTGTCTCCTCTCTCTGTCTCTCTGTCTGTCTCTGTCTCTCTGTCACTCTCTCTCTGTCTATTTTTCCTCTCTGTCTCCTCTCTCTGCCTCTCTGTCTGTCTCTGTCTCTCTGTCTCTCTGTGTGTCTATCTGTCTCTCTCTGTCTGTGTCTCTCTCTCTATCTATCTTTCTGTCTTTCTCTCTGTCTGTCTCTGTCTGTTTCTGTCTGTCTCTGTCTCTCTATCTCTATATAGAGAGAGAAAGTGCAATATACACTGTGAGCCATAAAAAACCGTGCCAATTTATTTTTAGCTATATCTCGGTCGATATTTTAACAATTTTATATCTTTTTGTGTCGTTTGAAAGAAAAATTAAATCTCTACGATTTTCTTATTTACTTGCGCGATGACGTCATATCCGTTTCGCAGCATAATGTAAATAAAGTTGATGGTTGAAAATTTGAGTTAAAATGTTAAAATGTTGAGCTTTGATGATAAAATTTTAATTAAAAATCTGCGGGAATGCAAAAATTATTCTTCTAGACGATTAATTAAGGAGTTTCCGAACAAGAATTGGAAAAGAAAAACATTAGATGACTTTCTGCGAAAGTTGAGAACTACCGGTTCAGTTGAACGCGCTGCGGGAAGTGGTCGGCCAAAATCGTCGCGAACTGAAGATAATATCGCCGCTGTCAATGAATTGGTTCAGAGCCAGGAAGACAAGCCTAAAACACATCTTTCAACCAGACAAATCGCGAGAGAGCTGAATCTTACACAAACGACGGTCAGACGCATTATTCATAACGATTTGGAACGGAAATGCTTATGGAACAGCGCGTGTACCAAAAGCGCATTCAGAACACTGATGAACTTCGGCAGTGTCTCGTATCCGTCTGGAACGATCTGGAACAACATCTTATTGACACTGCAATTGATCAGTGGCGACGTCGCTTGGCAAAACGTATACGTGAAAAAGGAAGTCCTTTTGAACACAAACTTTAAACAAATAAAGGCACTGAAAAATTGTTAGCATTTAAGTAGTAAAAATGCAGCATTGATCGATTCTCACGTGTTTTTTTAGTGTCTTCAGTTTCGCAAGACAAGTTTAACATGCATGTAGGATGAAATCGATAATGTTTATTTCTGCTCTTTAGAGTATTGATTCCTGTTTAAAATAATACAAAAAGTGTAAAAATCGATAAAGAAATGACAGAGATATAGCTAAACATAAAGTGGCACGGTTTTTTATGGCTCACAGTGTATATATATTATATATATATATATATATATATATATATATATATTATCTCTTGCCCTCGTGCACTCACCCTCGATCTCATTATGTAACGTCTAATTCTGAGGCCAACAAAAGCGCAGTATAACTCTTCTGCAAAAGTCACAATTGACCATTCAGTCACGAACAATTGCGCCACAGAATCGAGAGAGCATTTGCATTCGACGTTGGAGCAGAGAGCAGCAGCCGATCCGCCGTCGTCGTTTTGCCGGTCGACACAGAGGCGTCAGCGAAAGCATTGTCCACGCCGTTCTCTCGATTCATTATTCATTGAAATCGTTTAAGTGCTGATCACCGGTGCTAACTGATAAGCCCTGCTGCTGCTGCTGCGGCTGCTGCTGATGCTGCTGCGGACGAAAAATAACTCCATTCAATGCCTTGCCCAATATATATTATAATCGTTTGTCAGAGCATATATAGACCTATATGCATATACGAATGTCTATATATGCATGTATTATAGTATTGCATGTATTATTGGATATGTACAATTTGTACATGTAGGCTATGTAGTCTATATATGTATATATATATATAATGCATTTGCGGATTGATGCTGGATAAAAAGTGCTATGGGCGAACAGACGAATATGGATGGATAGAGAGATGAATGGATAGATTAACATACATGTATACGTCGTGACAGGCTTCTGTTCTGGTGTGTTTACGCAAGCGCGTACATGTATGCATATACATGTAGAGGCATATCTCGTGCGCGTACATAAAATGACTAAGATTGCTGTGGCCCACCTTCGAGTGTTCGTTTTGGTTGCCCCCTCCCCCCCCCGTTTGGAATGACCCTTTTCCATCGCTAAGAGCTCAGCTAATGAATGGCTTTTCCGCAACCGTCTCTCAGCCTTGAAAGGCATTTCTTGTCCTCGAAGGTTCCGTGCTAAAAGCGTGTCTGCGAGAAGAGTAATATATAAGTCTTTGAATACTATGCAATATTATACGGCATACGGTATAATGTCTGAATGCAAAAATAGTTTTTTTATATATCTGACTTTGCTTATAATATATACGCGGTAATTATGAATGGCGTGCCGTCGGATTGGAATTGCTTCTATACGTCTGACATCGGCGTCGACAGATCGCCTGAAATTGGCAATTACTTGTGTACTGTGTGCAGGCCGTTATATATAAGGACTGCAGGCTGTCCAGTTGGTGAGTTGCAGGCTGCAGCTACTGTCCGGTTTCTGCTTCTGTGTCCAAGCGCATACCCTTCACTCCTCTAGTAGTGTCACTAGTGTGTGCGTGTGTGTGTGTGTGGGTGCGTGTGTGTGAGTGTGTGTGTGTGTTGGGGGGTGTGTGGGTGTGTGTGTGTGTCTGCATTTGCCTACATTAGACCGATTGCTACTGAATGACGACTCTGACGAGTGTAATAATATTTTGGAATATGGCACTCCAGGGGCGGATCCAGGGCCAATCCGGATATGCCCCCCCGTTTAGATTTTTTTAAATTTTTGACCAGCTATTCTGGCTCGGAAAGTTGACGTGCTCCCCTCCCCCGGATAAGTTCCGTAGGTCCCTCCCCACGCCCACGAGGTCCGTAGACATGGTCCGTACGACTAAAAACGACCAAAAAAGGTCATCAACCATTTTGGCAGATAAAATGATATCTTTTTGCTGTATCCGCCCTTGTACCATTCCAATCATCATTCATAGCATGCAGTCAGTCTATAGTGTAGACAAATACAGACACCTGCGTATTATGGTAGCGCATGTCAGACCTATTCACAAAAAGTTTATTACATTCAATAAACGCTATAATTATATCCATCCATCCATGTGATATTTTATGACATTTCATACGCATCGGTTTTGTCATTGAAGAAACGCACGCAATTAAACTTTCCACAATGTAATAAACAGTTATAACCTTGCAAATGCGTCCAGGGTTCTTTAGCCTCCTTGCACTGTTAGTTCCTATATATATAGGACGTTTTGTAAACAGCCAGATCTACATGCGTACATTACTAATGCACGATTGCACGTTCAGATAACATGTCAGTTCATATGCCATGGCTGAACAGGTGCTGGGTCGCAAGCATTGTGTATTTAATTACCTGGTTTGTTCAGGTGCATATTATACCGTTTAATATTCGTTGTGTCGTACGTGAGGTTCGCGAAAGAACTGCCGGATGTGAGATGGAGACAATAATTGATTTGTGCTGAGCCTAAAGAGACAATTGATTTGTAAAATTCAGTTATTACGCGTTGAAATGAATAGAAGAAAATATGCAAAGGCTGTCCGAATTGGAATTCACGTACTATCATTGTGAAGTTGATAATAGGAAGAAATAGGGAAAACACCGTTGAATAGCAAGTGATAGGATATATATACATATATAGACTAATGGATATATTATATTATATTATATAATATACATATCTATTATATATATATATGACAGGAAGGCATTGCAAGATTATACACGTCTAAAGACAGTTTAGGCAGCGGTAGCATCAGGTATTGAGATCACATTGGTGTTTTAGAATGTAAAACAACGTATGGGTTACATAAAAAATAATAATCAGATTGAATGAACGCCATGCAGAGAGCGAATTGTTTTGGCTTTGGTCGTCAGACGTCGCAGTCAGTCTTATTGTAACTTTGCCTTAATCTGCCAGTGTCGCCGGTGTCGCGTGACTGAGTCTCCCCCTAAAAGTTTCCCCCCGGAGACTTTATTTCGAAACAGATTCTCCCCCCGGCGGATCTGTTCCAGAATAAATTCGCCCCCGGAGAGTATATTCTGAAATAAAGTCTCCGTGGGGAGAGAATATTTCCGCCGTCCACGAAATAAAGTCTCCCCGTTCAGCGTGAAATGTGTTGCAGTTGCATCAAATTTAGAGAGGAGCAGGATAAACGGTTAGTTTACGTTGCCAGATTATATAACAAGAAAATATAAATACTTTTACATCAGAAAATTTCATCCAATGCAGAGTTTCAGCCAGAGGAGACTCTGTTTCGGGGGAGACTTTATGTCGGGGTAGATTTTATTTGTGACACTGGCGTGTCACAGGCCAGCCATATGAACAATTAGGGGATAACGATGTTTTCCCACATGTCTGCAAGCCTCCCCCACTTCGCCCCCCACCGATTGCCTCTCTCCATCCGTTCCTCTGCCTCGGACTGCGTGGTTCGTCTACATTAGACTGATTAAAACGAACCCAATTCCATTTTTTAGACCGTGGGCATGACCGAGCATTCACGGTCGATCAGAATTAACACTTGGCTGCATCTGTACATCACAACACCTGGATCCTCTCTAATATCATTATACGCATTGGAAACCTTTGGGGTGGCAAAAGATTTATTCTGGAATTTCATAGAAGCCAGAATAAAGAAACACTCGAATTCGGATAATGCTAACCTAAATGGAATCATTATTCTTCACCAACCAACCCCGCCCCCACATAACATAAAACCCCATCGATCTTGGTCCAGAATTCAGTAGGCCTCTAACAAGATGCTGGCTTGGAATGAGGAAATAACTTACTGGCATGCAGACAGCAAACTGAGCAAAGTTACATTGCAAGCTATATATTACATCTGTAAGAAAATTAGATATTGACTGAGATATAGGCGCCGCAGAATCTATCGTGCACGCGCTCCTCAGTCGTGATTTAAGTCGAATCTGCCAAGATCACAGATGGAACCTTTCTCAGATTCCCATCTGCAAAAGCCGAACAATTTTCTGTAAACGAAATCCTGACATGCGTTCAATTAATTTCCCAGTCACACCGTGTAGAGTGTAGACCTAGGATACTTAGCAGCAGAAGATGCACGAAATGGTAATGAACATGCACGCTCTCCAAAAGCTACGATATATATTATATCTCTATGCTATATATTATATATATATGTATACACTGTGTCCCAATAAATCGGGCACCCTTTTTTATAATGTGAATAAAACTGGTAAATATTCATAAATTGTCAAAATTTCAAAAACAGATCCTGAGATAATTATCTACAAATTGGTAATTTATGAACGGTCCTCACAAAAAATTACGTCATAATGACGTCGCTAATTTACATATCGAAACCAAATTTCAACAAAAATCGTTAGAGAAAGACAAAATTGCAATAAAATTCTTACGGAAAATAAACATTACGGCGCAAAGAAGTTATTCGAAAATTTCCGGACAAGGGATGGACAGTGAGCGGTCCAAATAAGCTTCTAAGAAAAATTGATTTGGCCGGTTCGTCGGAGAAAAAGTTGTGTTCGGTGGCCTACTTAAAATTTGAATTCTCTGATGCAAATGACGTAAATGTGACGTCAATATTCATGCCAGAAACTTCATATTTTAATCCGTGTAAGATAATTATCTCAGGATAAAAACAGTTTTGAAATTTTGAAAATCGATTTAGATTTGCCTGTTTTATTCACATTATAAAAAGGGTGCCCGATTTATTGGGACGCAGTGTATATGTGACGCAGACCCTCTTAGTTTCCAGTGAATAATCGATCGATTAATCGTTCATCACCGCAATACTCGATTAGTCTCGATGTTGTAGTACCGGGTAGAAAAGAGTTTCAGTTTAACGACGACAGTGTGTTATAACAAAGATCATTCGCGTCGCCCCTCCTCACTATCCAGGCTTGAGACTGGCACTACCTGAGTATACGAACACGGAGTCTGCTGTGTATCCGCTCTACCCGTTTGACTATTATACTACTAGCATTGTCTGCCTTTGAAGACTTTCTCGATTAGTATGCATTCATTAATTTTCTGCATAGCTTTGTATAGCGCCTCTTAAAGAGTACCGGTATCTATATTTAAAAGCGCTTTCCTACTCACAAGCGCTCCCGACCCAACCCCGGCTAAAGAGAACAGTCTTAAGAATAGAGTTGAACGTGGTGTCAAGGGCTCTATGCATTAACATGCAGACTACGTAGTTCCACACGGAGACCATTCCAGATTGCAGGGCCAGCAACAGAAAATGGCCAGCAACAGAAAAGGGCCAGAAACAGAAAAGGGCCAGCAACAGAAAAGGGCCAGCAACAGAAAAGGGCCAGGCTGCCAGCAACAGAAAAGGCACGGCAAGAATTTAAGTGTATAGAACGTCGAAATGGAGGTAGTAATAGGTTGAAAGTGAGGAGATTATTTCACTATGAAATACACAGTTGATCAGTCGTATATACGTCGGAATCCTTTTGCAGCACATGCAGGTATAAATATAAAAATATAGATATAAATATAGGATAAATATAAATACATGATTATAATATTTATAATATATAATCATATATATATTATATATATAATTTTATATATATAGGAAAATGATTTTTACTCACGAAGAGGAATCAACGAAGTAAATGACCAACGACGCAATGCTGAGCAGAAAGACCAACACGACCTTCAAGAAAAAAAGCAAAGCTCACATTAATTCCTCAAATTAAATTAGCCTACAATCTAAGAAATCTTACAGTGCTTAAGTTGATATAATTTATCAGCGATTTTTTAAGAGCGGATTATTCAGTGTTTAAGAAGAGAAGAAGACGTTCTCGTATACAACCCGCGCTCGTGTATAACCCGCACTCGTATATAACTCGCACTCGTATATAACCCGCGGATTATTATTCAGTGTTTAATCTAGACATTTCCCCGGAAATGACTTCCCCATAAAACTTTAACCGTATAAATTATGGTAATAGTTCTGAGTTGGTGTTTACAGCGGTTTGAGGAATCGATCGTCATCCATGTTGGACCATTGTTGGTCTACTTTTCGTGACACCGGAGTGTTATCATTCACTCAAACCCAAGCGGCTTGCTAGGATCTTCCCTTCCTAGTAGCATACTTTAACTGTACTCTAATCCAATTCTGCTATACATGTATTTAACTCAACTACACCATGTCTCAAAAAAACTGTGCAAAATTGTTTTTGTCAGAACTTCGTCAAATTTCCACCAATCTTAATAACTTTTGGTAGACAGATGGCAAAATGGCCGAAATTGTATACTATTTATAAATTTTCCACCTCACCTGACTCATATCACCGCACTACCTTGTTAAACACAGAATACCAATTTTTCATATAACGCTTACATTTTCTTGCTTGCAACAAACTTGACGACTGAATTAGCGCACAATAAAGTAAAAGATGGTTTACTTAGCCGAGTGTTTTAATTGTGATGACAGATCTGCTTAAAAGTGTTAGAATTGGTGCTCGAAATGTGCCCCGAATACATGGGCACAAGCTCTTAGACGGCGACGCAACTGGCCGATAGCAGCATCAACGATCGACTGGTCAAAGCGCGCCCACTCGTCAAGCAGGAGCGTTTTGAGTTCGTCGTTGGTTATTCTGGACCGGTAGACCCTCTGCTGCAGCACACTCCATATGCTTTAGTCGACTTGGTTAAGATCCAGTGAATTCGGAGGCCAGAGTGTTGGAGGGATAAAGTCGGGCGTCTCTCGCTCCAGGAAAGAAACGGCGTGGCGCGTTTGATGCGCCGGGCGCCATCATGTTGAAAGACAATAAATTCGCCCTGGGAAATCCTGGCGTATGTCTGACGGTATCTTCTGGGCAAGAAGGTTGTCGCGATATTAGGCCTATGCTCCATTCACTTTGACATCCGGCTGGATGCAATGGATTTCAGTGCAGCCAAGCTTCGAGACGCCGTTATATGAAAAATTGGTACATCTGTGTTTAACAAGGTAGTGCGGTGATATGAGTCAGGTGAGGTGAAAAATTTATATATAGCATAAAATGTCGGCCATTTTTCTATCTACCTACCAAAAGTTATTAAGATTGTTGGAAATTTGACGAAGTTCGGACAAAAACAGTTTTGCACAGTTTTTTTTGAGACACGGTGTATATATGGTAGTGCGTGTTGTATGAGAATTGAGAATATGAGAGTAGCTCTTAAGCTCTTAAGTGCTGTAATACGCCGAGCAAATTTCTGTCCAGGGTAATGGCCTCTGTTGTCATAGACCCTGGTCAAATCAGATCCATCCATGAGAATTGTAGAGTAAATAGGGATGACTTTTGTGTCAGACGCTGGTTTATGTGGACTTGGGTACGCAATGAGGACTTTACTATGGGGTCCTAAGAAAGACTGGAGGGTTTAACCCCTTCAAACCCCGAAATTCTCACCCTGAGTGTGTGACTTTCAATTCACATGAACACTGTCACGTACTGCTGCAAGCTACTGGTGTACTTCACAGTGCCTTCGACGATGCACATAATGTTAGGTCTTATTATACATTTGCGCCACTAATTAATCGTCATAGACTTCAAGACATCATCTTCATCAGCCACATTCTCACACTTAAGTTCATACTCCTCCCTTCACTTGAACTGTACTTGTTTTATAAAGAGTCAGAAAGTGCTTTCAGCGCTGAAAAGCAACTTATTCTGTATCTCACAGATGCATTCTGCATCAAGAGTGCTTTCTTTTCAAGTTGACTCGTGAATAAGCTGGTGCCCTGCGCTGGCTTTCGAGTGGCGCTTTAGAAGTTTTGAGAGAGAGATTGCTATCATGATACATTCGGTTTATTTGTAGTCCCTAACAGTCGGTTAAAGAAAAATAGACTAGTTATATGCATTCAGCATAAAGTCCAATTGCATGTATGCATGATATTGATTAAGGTCAACAAACACTCGTACCAAATGGGACGCAATATTGTATCTAATTATGCACATTCATTCATTCATTTCAGAATTTATATAGCGCCTCTTCAAAGGGGCTACTCTTCAGAAGCGCTCCCGGCTCTAGCACGGCAAAAGGGCACAGTTTTAGGTTTAAAATAAACAAATGCTTCAGCAAGAGCCTCAGGAATCAGGATGTATGCCCCACAAGTGAAAGTACGTGCGTGCATATAAATAAATAAATAAATAAATAAATAAATGTGTATATATATATATATTACAGCATAATTATTATGCATAATGCACCCATACATTAGGCACAACTCTCATTTATACGAAGACTGAGACGTCAATAGCATTCAGACTTGTACGTTGCTAGCGCATCATTAGGCCTGCGTCTTATAAGCCAGAGTAGATTCTGAACGAGTGAACATGTAGTCTTCTGATCAATTCACTCAACAATCAACATGCATGTGCATGTCAGGATGTAGAAACGTCGACGACAGAAGCTTCTAAAACTGAGGTATGGCCTGTCACACGCCGGTAGGCCCTATACGTACACTACACTGGCCCTCTGATATGGAATTATCTTACAAAGTATGCTACACTTGTACCCATGCATGCATCATCGACATGATTAAGAAAGAAATTAAAAGACCGTTTAATCTTTGTTTGCTAGATTTAAACCGTTGGTCATAGTTTTTAAATCTGTTTTGTTATTCGTTTCATTTTATGTTCATGTCATGTATAACATGTACAGGCCTATGTTGTTATTTGCACTGTTTTACTACAGCGAACTGTTATTGGTCAATCCATATAACCCTTTGGATTGGTCCTTTGACTTATGCACCAATCATTCGAAAGTCATTGAGTTTGTACGGATTGCTGTTATTTTGTATTTGGTTGATGTTCTGTCAATAAACGACTACTACTACACCAGCGCCTGTCACACGTCGATACTGCATGTCTGCATACACTAAATGTGGGAGGTGGCGGTATAGTGGTAGGTTCGGTGCCTTGGAGCTGTATGGTTCCAGGTTCGAATCCATGCAACTCAAGCCGCCACGTAGGGACCTTGAGCAAGTCCTTCACTTGCAATTGCTCATGCGCTTCGGCGTGAAACTCCGATTTGCCGTGTCCGCGCTGTAACCAGGAGCGCCTCTGAGCAATTCGGGAAATGAAAAAATCTACGGAATGAATGGTCCACGCAAGAACCTGCGTCATAGGTGTGTCAACAGAGAAAGAAAAAACTTCGACGGCTTTTCAATAGCCATGGCATGCGAAATTCGGTTCGGCCAAAATGAGCAGCTATTCTTTATTGAATGCAACCCTCCCTTAGGTTTATATTCTTTTTAGTCAGGCCTGAAACCGGCTCATTTGTTACTATAGGCCTATAGGTCTATAGAAATCACATAAGGTTTTCTTTTCAAGTGACCATTCTCGTCCATATACAGTTTATCATTATGCACCACTAAGCATTTACATAATTCGGCCTACAACATCAGTTTGCCCTCAATGGCTTGTCTGTTATTACAAGCTGTTTACGGCGGTATCGAAACAGAATAATTTGTTTAAAATATCAGCATCAACACAGACAGCTCGTGACAATCTGCCAGCTCTAAACCAGGAAGAAATTAATGGTCCTAGATCCTGATTGTTTATTACAAACAGCAATACTTGAATTCGATAGGTTCCAGTGGCGTCTACCAATGGGGAGGTTGGGAGAACGTTCTCCCACGGTTTCTGAAAGTGGGGGTTTGACTTTTTCGGGTGTAAATTGGGGGGGGGTTGGTGAATTTCTATTAAATAAAGGCCTGGAATACGAAAATTATTATTTGTGCATCATTTATTATCGAAAAACATTATTACCTTGGACTAACGAACCCACGGTTCGCTTGATGTCACTTATATTTGGTAGGGTGCAGGACAACTCATAGACATTAATGTCAGTCAGGTCCCTGGCATACAAGGGTGGAACACACCCATTCGGGATTGACCTCTTATCGCTAATCACGTTTACTGACGCAGCCAAGCCGAAGCCCCACCCTTGGAAGGTGATGAAGGCAACAAAATTAATGATTGCGACGGTCTCGCAGCAAGAATCAAACGACCCGTTTGACACTTGCTGTGCACGTATAGCCTACCCCAGTCTTCGGACAGAGAATTTCTGTGGAGAATTCGAATTATTAGCTTTCAGCTTCTAAGCGCATGGACGGAGATTTAACGGGGTGGCGGAGATGCCTCATCGCCCCAATGTTTCAGAAATATTTCATAAATATCATTATAATTTACTACAGTGTTATTCATTGAGCTTATTTATCTTTAATGAAAATTCGTCTAAGATGGCAACTTAAAAGCCGCCATCACAGTCTGCAAATTAAAAAAGTAAGCATTGGGAGCGACATTTAATGAAGTCTTGAACCACATCTCTGAGCACTGAGATCATGACAGCTTAAAATGCTACGTACGGTAGCAATGTGCAAATCCAAAAATTGTATGCAATTGGGAGGCGACACTCTAAGGTCTCAAACCATGGCTAGGCTAGTATCAGCATGGAAAATGAGTACCGGTAATTTTATTAAGACGACACCTTAAAATGCTGCCATTGCCATGTGGAAATTCAAAAAGTTTCTAATGGGCCACTGAAAAAGTACAGCTATTTTGTTAAGATGACCCCTTAAAATGGTGCCATTGCAATGTGGAAATTCAAAAAGTTTCTAATGAGTCACTGAAATCACTGAAAAAGTACAGCTTTATTGTTACGACGACACCTTAAAATGCTGTTATTGCATTGTGGAAATTCAAAAAGTTTATAATGGGCCACTGAAAAAGTACAGCTATTTTGTTAAGACGACACCTTAAAATGCTGCCATTGCATTGTGGAAATTCAAAAAGTTTCTAATGGGCCACTGAAAAAGTACAGCTATTTTGTTAAGACGACACCTTAAAATGCTGCCATTGCAATGTGCAAATTCAAAAAGTTTCTGATGGGGAGGGGTGCATCCCCTCCCCATACCCCTGCCCCTCACAGTGCAACGCGCATCACGAGCTTCCTTCGGACGCTCAATTGTCTTCCCCCCGCCCCCAGAAACCTCAATTCCCCCCCAGAGGAGGGGGACTAGATTAAACACTGTGCATACGTAACATATTAACAGATTCCCATACAATTGTTTTAAGTCGGCGAAAATGGGGGGGGGTTGTTCTCCCACTCCAAGTGGGGGGGTTAGACGCCACTGATAGGTTCAATGGCTTAAATGCGTTGTGGAGATTGCTGTTGCCATGTGATGCAAAGTTTTTACTGTCTTACACAGACAGGTTGAAAACTTTGTCTGCTGCAGATATGGAACAGTTATTAATTTACCAAATCTTGCCAGACTTTTCTTAGAAGTATATAATTGGCCACCCGTACATGCACTATAGCCGCTCTCAGCATTGCTTAGCTTCACTGTGCTTGACAGTCGCATCCACATTGCTAAGCCATCACTGTGCTATCTGTCGTTGCAATAATTAGAAAAGCGTGGGTCGTGTAAAATGAAAAATGCAATCTCTCGTAGGGCAGTTTGCGTTGAAGTAGACCCTATGTATGTTTTTGCATGCATATAAGTGAAAATTGGTCTACATAATAAGGGTGGACCACATGCAGAAAAGGTAGAAATGTGACTTTATAAAATCGTATTTTGTGCGTTTTGTTGCGTTTTGTTTTTGTATCGTCAATAAACAGTTGAATGAGTTGATGGACTCACTGAAAGTGATGTAGGCCTAACGTTTGGTTTGTTTGAAATTGTTTGGTGAAATGTGGGTGTTCTACGTAAATACGTATTAGGAATAGCCTATACTTTAAGCCAGTGAGACGTTTTAAATTTCGTATTTTTTGCAAAACTTTTGGGTTACATCTTTGACCCACCCTTTCGTGATCTATCGTCTTTCTATATATATAAGCAAACTGTGAATTTCCCTAACGACAACAGGATATCGCTTTGCTTGCTGTATGCTCGATGCAAAGTACTATAGGCCATATTGACTTTGACAGTGCGTATCTTGCATGTCACCCTATCTATAGCATTATCTCTGTACAACAAAAAAAGTCTTTTTGTTCTTGGCTTGTCGATAAAAGGTTGATTAGTTAATGTCGCAGAAATTCCGCAATCATCTATGGCTATAGGCCTATAATTGAATGTCGATTGGACAGCAGCTTAAAGAATCGGAAAAATAAACTAGTAGACTAAACCTAAGATAATATCCTGTTTATCGTCAGTACAATTTGAAATCAAAGAGCACTGCTGTTAACTGCGAAGATCAAACGTTTCGACCGAATGAAGAAGTTAAGAATGTTGTTCGAGATTTGCTTTATTATTCTGCTGAGTAAGGCAGTCGATCTGATGCTTGAAACAGCGGAAAATGCAGGAAATGCGAAGGAGGATCTCAACAATTCCGTTGACGATAGGAATGGATTGGATTTGCGGTCTTGCATTAGATGTCGGCAAAATGCAAGTATGCATCTAGTTGACTGCAGTTATCTCAAGTGTGGCAGTATTCCAAATAGGATCCCCAGTACAACACAACAACTGATAATGAGAGGAAATGACGTAAGCCGCATCACTTTTGCGGATTTCGCCAATCTCACGCAGCTTCTATATCTGGACTTAAGCTCCTGCAGGATTCACACGATTGAATCGGAATCGTTCAGCCAATTGGTTGGACTCAAAAGCTTGAATTTATCAAATAATTCATTCCTGAAGAACTATCCAGAGCATCTGTTTTCAACCCTCGTCAATCTTACTCAACTGTTTCTCGCAGGTTCTAATACGCCCTGTAATTTCAGTTTAGACCTTATCAAAAACCTAACCAAACTAGAAGTCTTATGGTTTGGGTCGAATCAAATTTTTCAGTTTCCTAGATTTCTTACCGGTACCCGAAAGAATAGCACCATATTACCGAATTTGAAAGAATTAAGTTTTGAAGATAACAATTTATTCAGTCTTGAAAGATATAACCATGAGGGATTAGAAGTATTAGAGACGCTCATATTAAGTGGAAATCGTTTCGTTACTCTAACTCATAACATTTTCAAAGGATTCAAAAAGCTGAGTCGCTTAGTGTTAGATAAGAATTACTTAACGCCAGGCGCATATACTTTCACATCCAAGTCGTTGGCAGATCTTAGTCTTAGCTACGTCACCCCAAAATTTCGCGTATCAAACCAAACATTCAATGGACTTCCTAACTTGGAGAAACTCAGTTTAGAAGGATCAGCCACACTTGCCAAAGCTGCATTTCGCTATCCAAATTTTCCTAAGCTAGTCATGCTTAACATAAGAGGAACAGGCTTGAAGTCAGACATGCTGGGGAGAATTACAGCCAATCATCCAAAATTGCGCTACTTAGATTTAACCGACAACGACATTGACATCTTACAAGATACAATGTTTCACAACGTGGAATTAGAAGTGCTTTTGTTAAGTAACAATTGGTTGAAAACCGTGGATATGACATCTCTACCATTCAAAACTTGGAGCTCTCTTCGACGCGTCGATTTCTCCAATAATTTGTTGCTGGAATGTGATTGTTCCATTGTCTGGTTTCGACGATGGCTCAGAGGTACGAAGGCAGTCATCGACAATCTAGACAATACTAATTGTTCGGCACGAGGAAAAAACATTGATAGTCTCTCAATATATCACTTGAAAGCACCAACAGACCAGGAATGTTTCAGCGATGAGTCGTACTTTTGCCTCACAGCAGCTCTTGCCGTAGTCGTTGTGATTTGCTTTATGTCATCAACAATTTCCATGCTGTATAGATTCCGATGGAAAATAAAATATAATTATTTTCAACAAATGGTAAGTAAATATAAGGCCTAATACTGATATGAAATTTGCCACTTAAGTCATAAAATTAGTCAAAAATCTGATTTTAGACCTACTTTAAGTAAACGCGGTTCTGTAGATCTAAATGAAACAGTCTTGACTTTGAATAGACCTTGAATAGACCTATGTGTCTTTACAATGAAACAACAAAATCTTTGATAGAATTAATTGAAGACATTGAAGCTCAGGTTAATTAAATTTTAGTTTAGCGATGCCATAATTATTCTAGATGCAAAGCATTAACAAATACACAGAGACATTTTTCGCTGCAGTGGCACCGGCGTAGGCCTACTAGCTTTTCTTTATAACTGTTCTTTCTCATGTCTGGCACTTTTGTGGTCCTGACTTTAAATTTGTAGACAGTTATATCGTGACTTCTTGATGCAGGCTAACTGGAAATGGCAATGCTAACGCGATTGAATAGCCCAGCGTTTCCCAAACTTTTTGCGCAACGGAACCCTTCGTGTCATAATATTTTCATGCGGAACCCCAATCTCAACCAAAAGCACAGAAGTATGCATAGCGCTTATAAGAAGCATACTAATATAGGTTACACAGGCCTACCAAAACACGATTTTGCAAAGTTTATTTTCTTATAAAAATTATGAAAAATTAAGTTGAACTGTTTTGAAAATCACGACTCGTGGATCACAATACTGAGAGTGTGGATAGCGCACATAAAGTTTAGAATACGAACAGCCCTTTAATTCTTCTTATGCATTTTTATCTACTAGCCTATTATTGTCTTGGCCCTTGAAAGCTGGATTCATATTGTCAGCTGTATCGTTTAAATCAACAACAGCAGCCTAAAACCCAAGTTTACGAGACAGTTGCTGAACTTTTGTAAATTTTTGCACTAACAAATAAAATTATTATTCGTTACAACTTACTGCTGTGCAATAATCTGACTTGGCGTTACTTTTCAAGCAGCTGCGTTTAGGCTCAGATTAGCTTCGTCGGGATAACGATAACAAAGATGACTGCGTCCCTGTTCAGATCTAGGCTACAGCTCTTACCTACTATGTCTAATAATGTCTCAGTAGTCATCAGTGAGTGATGTCTATAAATTGAAACCGGATTTCAAATTAGCAAGGAAATTTCAGAGGGATTTCAGAGGCGAGGACAAAAACACAAAGGCGCTTGACTAGTTTCAAACTTTCAGTGCATTTTCACAAAAAGTTTGATTATTTACAACTTTTCGCGGAACCCCTGTGGTCGTCTCGCGGAACCCACTTTGGGAAACGCTGGAATAACCTATACTCATTATTATCGCCTTGTGAGACGAGTGGGACGCGGTGGTGTAGCGGTAGCCTAAGTTCGGTGCCTTGTGACCGAAGAGTCGCAGGTTCGAATCTACCTCAGGTCACTTCGTAGCAACCTTGGACAGGTTGCTCACCCATAATTGTATGCGAAGAAGGCAGCTGGAAACCACCTCTCTCATCTCATTCCCAGGGGTCTAAAGCTAATGAACCTGCCTTCGGGCAGAGAACTCATCATCATCATCATCATCATCACCACCATCATCATCGTCGTCATCATCGTCGTCGTCATCATCATCATCATCATCATCATCATCGTCATCATCATTATCGCCTTACTTATTTTCTTCACCCAACTGTCCAAAAACATAAAATGAAGTCGGTCGGACCTAAATCCTAATTCAAAAAATAATTTAAATAGTATTATTTTGAATATTTATTTCGGGCATTTGACTTTTGGCTGATAGCGTGTGCAACGCTGCATTGGTTTTATTATCATTCATCACGATCTTTGTAGCCTAACTATGGCCTATTGGGCGCAAAAAGTGATAGGTCTGTTAGTATAATAATATTGTGGCAAATTTTTGCCTTGTTTTTAACTTTTGACGTTGTGTTTAATCTAGTCCCACTGCTTTGAGGAGCAGTGGCGGCGCGAGGATTTTAGTTTGGAGGCTGAATTTGTGGGAAAAATTCCGTTTTCAGTGGTCAAAACCTCTGACGACCTGTGTTTAGTGATGACGACCTTTTGGAAGGGGGCCTAAAAAGGGTTAATCGTGCTCATATTTCATTTTTGCATGGGAAAAAATGGATGGCCTTTTTAGGGGGGCTTAGTCCCCTCTAGCCCCCCTAGCGCCGCTACTGTTGGGGAGGGAAATTCGGGTTTCTGGGCGGGGGTAAGAAAGGCGTCCCGTTTTGGGGCGGGCTTTAACTGAGTCACTGATCAGACCGTGTGATCGCTGAAAAAAACTGCTGACCTAAATTTGTTTAGTCTTTCTCTTTCTCTTTTCGCCAAAATTTCCATTTCTTTCGGTTTTCAGTCAGAATTTCCCATAAAAACATATCATTTTCGCTACTTCTAACACTGTTAAGTTTTTAAAAACCAAGACCTGTAGAATTTTCGGGGAGGGGTTGCTACACGTTTACTTTTCTGAGTATATACGTAGGTCTACTTAGGTCTACAACGCTACATCCATACAACACCTCGCGATTTTTTCTGGGGGAAATGTAATTCCTGGGAGACTTCCCAAGAGAAGTCTGGATTAAACACTGCCCGACATCTAACTGCACTTTTGTTTAGAAGGACCCCAGAGGAAAGACAAGAGAAAGGAAGAGTAGTAGAGTCCGTATAGATTATAGAGTTAGCAAGCAGTACTATTTCGCTTTAATGATAACACGGTTCTGCCCTCAGCAGCTAGTTTTTTTGGCCGCATATATGAATTGATTTTTAGTGGAAATTAAAGCGTTTTTTGGATCCAGTTGTGATCTTCGTTCGAGGTCGAAATCGATAATAATAATTGGCAGAATTTTGCACCTAGGCCTATTATTAAATTTTCCTCATACAATAGGCCTAACTTTGAAACAACATGGATGAAGGAAAGGGTAACTGGATATCACTTGCACTTTTGCGGTGACTGAATGCTAAGGCCACATAATTTTTGTTGCTGCTGTGTTAAACTATAACCGCGCTTTCAAACTGTGTTTTGTCCTGATCTGAACTTAGATTCTAAATGCATGAAAGTCGTTGATAGAACGGTTGACTGATACTCTGTAAATTTCAACCGCTTTAAGAGATCTAGATACAATAATACATTGAGCGCCTCTGATTAGGTTGTAGGCCTACTGTGAGAGGCGCTTTATAAATCCCAAAATAGAATAGAATAGAATAGAATGGAATAAAAATAGAGTAGAATAGAACATGCTATTATGACCGGATGAAGTTCCTTTCCCATCGTCCTCCTTTCATAAATTCAAAACTTTATAGCAATCGGGAAAGCGAGACATCGCCAGCCTCCTCGACATTCATGGTCATCTAAAGACGAAACGATTACCCGACTTACATGTATGCATACAGCTGTCCTGCGCTGACACGTACATGTAAACCTACTAATATACATTCGTGCATTTTATTTCAGTTGAAATCAAAGACAGCCAAGGAAGTTGCCGACTGCCGCCAATATCTATTCGACGCTTTTATCAGCTACAGTGATTTCGACAGGTCATGGGTCGTTGGCCAGTTATGCCCGAGACTTGAAACTGGGTTTCACCAACGATTGTGCATCCGAGATCGAGACTGGCCAGTGGGCGAAGACATAGTCGATAATGTGATGGAAAGTATTGAAAACAGTCGAAAGACGGTGTTGATTGTGTCAAACGCCTTCGCCGTTTCTCACTGGCGCCATTTTGAGATGACAATGGCGCAGACAAAGTTTTCTGAAGACGATTGTGACAGCCTGATTCTGGTGCTACTGGAGGAGATTGCAGACTGCAACATTAATCCAAGGCTTCAACTGCAGATGCAGAAGGAGACGTACATCGAATGGACGGATAACCCAATCGGTCAGCAACTGTTCTGGGCTCAGTTGAAGCAAGCTCTCGCCAGAAACTCAAGCAGTCTAATTAATACAGTTCCTCCAAAAGAATTGTTTGCTTCGCTGGTTCATGGAGACTGAAGGAGACTCATGCTATTTACATTTTCTCTTTTATGTCTAAACGGAAAACAAAATTTAATATTAATTAATTATATAATGATATGTACATGTAATGCTACCCCAATATATAGGCAGTAAAGTTTCTTTTTCTCTGCAGGAACACAATTGTAGCTTTTGCTTCTCGCTTGCTGACTGCATGTATTCGGTTCGCTTTCGTGAATTTGAATGTTGTGACATAATATTGTAATTGCTTCTGCAGATATGCAAACATGACGTGACATAACAAGGGCTTAAAGTTGTTCAGAAAACGTGAAGTCAGTGCTTAAACCACTCCAAGTAGCCTAACCCTGTGTTAATGCTATGCCCTATAACATAGGCCATAGCATTTACACAAAGTTAGGCTACTTGGAGTGGTTTCAGCACTGACTTCACGTTTTCTGAACAACTTTAAGCCCATGTTATTATTATTATTATTATTATTATTATTATTATTATTATTATTATTATTATTATTATTATTATTACTACTACTACTACTACTATTATTATCTCCTAGCGTCCTCTTAAAAACTGAAAGAGTTCCACTGATGCAGTATACTACCATCCAAATCATCCACAAGTATACAACTCTCGCACTGAAGAATTTCTGCTCCATTGTTTCCTTCAATATCCTAAATAATTTATTCCTATGCCCCCGTCCAGTTGCCTTGTTTGGTGCTAATTTAAAAACCTCCCTCTGCACTGCCTCTTTTATATAGCAATAATCTTGTAGGCATAGGGGACATTTCGGCAGTGGGGGGAGGCAAAAAAAAATTCTTGCCCGATAAATCTGATGACCTTTTCATCCGCCGAAAATCTTAGGATTTTCTCGTCCGAAAAATCTGATGACCTTTTTTAGTCATTTCCTGTAAATCTTCAGAAAATATAGCTTTTTACCCCTGTGTGCCCGAAAAATCCTCCCTTACCTGTTTGCCCTAAAAAAATCCGATTTTTTCCCCGTCCATGCCTCTTTTGCCCGAAACATTTGCCCGAAATTTGGGGGGCATTTGCCCTCCCCCCTCTGGAACCCCGCTTCCTACGCCTATGCTTGTAGGCTTCCATAACGACGCCTCTCTATATATTTTTATATATAATATATATATTATTGGATGACTATATAATATATATATAGTCTGCTTTGGGTATCCGATTGCCTCAATAGTTAATGCGTCAGCCACGTGATCTGACAGGTTTAAGTTACTAATCTAACGATCGGTGCATGTTTTGTATCACTAAGCCTACCTGGGAACAATAAAGAAATGATTGATTGGTTGTGTAGTCTATGTTGGCTTATAAGTGTGCGTAGTCTATGTGCATATGTAAGTTTATATGGGTAAGCTATATAAGATTGCATTATATTATAGTATAACTAGATCTTTGAATTGTTGACCACCCAATTTGTGGCTCGGCGTCAACTCGAAAAAACTCAGTTTTTTAAAATTCTAGTTTAGAAATTAAATAAACTGATAACGGTAGGCCTACAGCTGCGGTCTTCTCTACAGATCGTCCCGTTAGATGTTGATGATTGGATGGTATTGCCATATCTGTCACACTTCATAGACTTGCCATATCTGTAAAACTTCATAGACTTGCCATAATATGTAAGACTTCATAGACTTGCCATAATATGTAAGACTCCAGAGTCTCGGTAGAACCTATAACTGTGGTGTATTTGTTTCATTTATTCATTTGCTTCAAGAATATAATTTACATATATACAGCGCCACTCCTTAAAGAGGACCACTGTCTGCATTGTGAGAGTACCAGTCTCAAGCCTGAATAAAGTAGGAGGGCGACACTGATCATCATCATCTTTGTCGCTAGACAGCAACAAGCAAGAAGCCCACTCGGAGGCACTCTTGGTTTTGCAGTCACGCTGATACAATAAGACTTTAAAAGAATTTTTTGAGCGTAGACGAATCGTCTCTATATATGTGCTTGCAAGTGGCCGGACATTGAACGAGTCGATTGCATCATATTATTACTCTCAGTGTTGACGTTTAATTAGCTAACGACATTGCTATGCGCATTTGATGATGATTGTGTGGCTGGATGACCGTGTATACGAATGATGTTTAGATAACTTTTGGCCTGATAATCATCACTAGTCGGCACAGCCACTCGACGAGCAATGCTGAGGCTGCATCATCATCTCTGCTGTCTGCACATGACAGTCTCACGACAGTTTTTGAAGGTGGGGTGAATCAGATGTTCTGACGTGCGCCTATATACACTGTGAGCCATAAAAAACCGTGCCACTTTATGTTTAGCTATATCTCTGTCATTTCTTTATCGATTTTTACACTTTTTGCATTATTTTAAACAGGAATCAATACTCTAAAGAGCAGAAATAAACATTATCGATTTCATCCTACATGCATGTTAAACTTGTCTTGCGAAACTGAAGACACTAAAAAAACACGTGAGAATCGATCAATGCTGCATTTTTACTACTTAAATGCAAACAATTTTTCAGTGCCTTTATTTGTTTAAAGTTTGTGTTCAAAAGGACTTCCTTTTTCACGTACACATTTTGCCAAGCGACGTCGCCACTGATCAATTGCAGTGTCAATAAGATGTTGTTCCAGATCGTTCCAGACGGATACGAGACACTGCCGAAGTTCATCAGTGTTCTGAATGCGCTTTTGGTACACGCGCTGTTCCATAAGCATTTCCGTTCCAAATCGTTATGAATAATGCGTCTGACCGTCGTTTGTGTAAGATTCAGCTCTCTCGCGATTTGTCTGGTTGAAAGATGTGTTTTAGGCTTGTCTTCCTGGCTCTGAACCAATTCATTGACAGCGGCGATATTATCTTCAGTTCGCGACGATTTTGGCCGACCACTTCCCGCAGCGCGTTCAACTGAACCGGTAGTTCTCAACTTTCGCAGAAAGTCATCTAATGTTTTTCTTTTCCAATTCTTGTTCGGAAACTCCTTAATTAATCGTCTAGAAGAATAATTTTTGCATTCCCGCAGATTTTTAATTAAAATTTTATCATCAAAGCTCAACATTTTAAAATTTTAACTCAAATTTTCAACCATCAACTTTATTTACATTATGCTGCGAAACGGATATGACGTCATCGCGCAAGTAAATAAGTAAATCGTAGAGATTTAATTTTTCTTTCAAACGACACAAAAAGATATAAAATTGTTAAAATATCGACCGAGATATAGCTAAAAATAAATTGGCACGGTTTTTTATGGCTCACAGTGTACAATGCATTGCTGCAGCAGCTGGAAAGGAGCCAATGCTAGTCCTCGCAAAATAGTCGCAATTTATGAGCGGATACCTTGCTCAAGGTCCTTATAGTAAATACAGGTAACTGTCTCAGGCGAAGCTCGTCTCTGTACCATTGATATTACAGGTTGATGTGATATTCTACGAAAAATTGAACCTAAAAAAGTTGCATTATACGATCTAGATATTGCAATAGAACGTTCCAACAGTGCACACACATCACACACCATGCAGTAGGTGGTTGTTGTGACGCTAGGTAACAAAGCTATGATCGAAGCCTCAATCGTCCTATACGAATCTCTCACCACATACAACAGACTCTGTTGTTGCTATTGGGGGTGAAGGGAGGGCCAATTAGCGCTTGTTATGATCTTAACAAAAGGAACTTCATTAATCTCAACAGATTAATCTAATTGTCAAATAAAAAACTTGACAGCATCAACTTTTTTCCGCTATGTATATAGATTGTATATTGGGTTACATCTATATCTATAAGAAAGGACTTGGCTATGTTTGTATGTTTGTATATTTGTCCAGAATGCACGCTCACAGTTTTTGAGCTTTTCACTCCAAACCTTCACTACTGTGTAGGTCTCGGCATGATACACTAAGTCGAGGGGTTGGCGATTATCTACCACCATGGGGGCCAGGGTGGGGAGCGAAACCCCCAATTTTTCCCCAAAAAACTCAGCTATTGATTTGAATTTTTCCTAGATAGAGGTCCATCAGAACCCTCCGGATCAGTGGTTGGCAAATCTCTACCACCAGGGGGGGCCAGGGTGCGGGGGGTCAAAAACACTGATTTTCGCTATAAATTTTCATTCGCTTGCCACGTATAAAAGCAGTAATTTTAACCGTTTTAAAGGTGTCTAAGGCCAGCTCTTTTGCCAGGACGGATTTCACGGATCGCTTACCGGAAGAGGCGGGAAGAGGGAGGGTGGGATGGTAGAGGGGGGGTTGAGGGGGTAGAGTTGAGGTTGGCAGGATGGGGTGTCGAGGGGTGGGGTGGAGGGGTTGGGGAGGGGTGTGGTGGAGGTGGAAGCGTGGGATGGGGAGTAGGATGGCGTGGGGTCGAGGGGTGAGGTTTGGGAGTGGGGGTGGATGAGTGGGGGTGGGGTGGATGGGGTGGGGGTGGAGGGTGGGGTGGATGGGGTGTTGGTGGGGTGGATGGGGTGAGGTGGGATGGGAGTGGGAGGGGTGGGGTGGGATGGGGTGGGAGGGGTTGGGGTGGAGGGGTGGGTGGGGGTGGGATGGGGGTGGAAATTTTCGTGAGACCCAAATTTCTCGGGTCGCGTACCGGTAGAGGTCGGATTGTGGTAGGGTGGGGTTGTGGCCGTAGCGGATAGAATCCTATATTTCCCGTGCAACGCCGGGTACCCCAGCTAGTATATCTATAAGAAAGGACGCATATATCTTTGTCAGTTATGCACGCTTACACTTTTGCAGCTACTGACCTGAAACATTGTACATAAATAGACCTTCACTCAACTTACTCAGGCGCGCTATTTTCACCTCCTTATTCACTTCAGAACTCGAGATATTGGACATTTAAATTTTCGCCGTGTTATTTACGCGATCGCTGCAAATGCGACGCCATTATTTGATCGTTGTGCAATAACAAATGACGTCATTTTTCGTTAAAGCTTACGTAGCGCAACCGCCCTGGGAGAGATAAATGCCTTAGGCCAAGGAGTATAGGCCTATACACTGAGCCCCATGCAACATGAGTATAAACAGCAGAATTGGGGAAGACCTTCCAAGCAGAGAGGCATAAATAACCATTTAAAACCCCAAATGGGGCGGCGAAGCCGCCCCACAGGCTACAAGGGTGGGTGGAGCAGGGTTTGGGGACGAAAAATCGAAATATTCCGTGCAACGCCGGGTATCCCAGCTAGTATAATATATACTATATAGGCTATACATGTGCATTATGTTTGAGACAAAAATCCGGACTGTGAGCCTGGACAGCAAAAGTATGACCTGCGTGCATGAAAACAACCGAGTCATCAGACGACAGTCTAGACTGCCCCTTATAGCTAGACCTATAGTCTCTCTCGTTAATGGTGTAGTCCTATGGACATTATCACATTCTCATATGGTTTATTAACCACTGCGATGCCGACACAGACCGCACTGCGCATGTCGAGAGGCACTACATTACGAACTTAATAATCCCGTTGTGAATGTTCTGCGGTCCCATCATCATCATCATCGTATGCCAACACCAACACCAACACCAACACCGCGGCCGCACTCAGTTTTATAATCTCTCGTCAGATGACTAGCGCGTTCTCGCACTCTGCTTGGTGGTCTCAACAGTTCAGTCTGGGATGACTAAACAAGCTTAGCTAATTGCACATTGGGGGGAGGGCATTGGGGGGAGCGTTCGATGCTAGAATAAACTGCTGCAGTTCCCAGGTCCGACAGACCATTCCATCAAATGAGGCACAAGGACGGAAACAGTGTAAAAAAAACTGCAAGTTGCATTGGGAGAAAAAAAACGCTATAGATATGCATAGGTGCTCAAGAGAAAAAACGCGAATCGATATATTGCTGAACACATCGGAATTGGAAATTAGAGGCGACTCGATCCAAGGTAAGCTCCACAAATCCGGTATGCTTTGCAGCATCTGCGGTAACAGCATTCCAGTTGCGATGCCTTTTCCATATTCATCTATATACAGGCCTACTCAGGGCTTAAAGTATGGCTGGACGGTCATGGACGGCGTCCATGCACTTATTTTAAAATCTGAACGCCGTCCAGCCACTTATTCACCAGCATAGCCTGGAAATGTAAGGGCCGTCCAGGCACTTCTTTTGGAAAGGCAAGGAGCGTCCAGGCACTTATTTTTCCACACTTTTAGCACTGGGCCTACTTACATGTACAAGTGCACATGCGTGCGTTCTCCCCGCACACCTGGCTGTGTACCCATGTGCAATCGTGCATGTCTATAATCATTGTTCCGTTCATTAACTTCATTCATCAGTCCGCTCGTGATTCCTCTCTGTCTGTCTAAATTATGGCCTCGTGTGTTTTTTCTGTGTTTATATTTTGCGTGTATATAATGTATGTATGTATGTATGTATGTATGTATGTATGTATGTATGTATGTATGTATGTATGTATGTATGTATGCATATATGTATGTATGCATATATGTATGTATGTATGTATGTATGTATGTATGTATGTATGTATGTATGTATGTATGTATGTATGTATGTATGTATGTATGTACGTACGTACGTACGTATGTATGTATGTATGTATGTATGTATGCATGTATGTATGTATGTATGTATGTATGTATGTATGTATGTATGCATGTATGTATGTATGTATGTATGTATGTATGTATGTATGTATGTATGTATGTATGTATGTATGTATGTATGTATGTATGTATGTATGTATGTATGTATGTATGTAGGCCTATGTAGAAACTATGCACGTATGTATGTATGGGCATGTATATAGCCCTATGTATGCTTGTCATTCAGCCGGTTAGTCAGGTAAACAGACAGATCTATGAATTCAGAGTAGCAGGCAGTCAATGTGGCTACATAACTGTCTCTCTTGGTTTGCCTATGAATATAAATTATACGCATCAGTTGGTTTTTTCTACTTCTCTGTTTATCATTCGTCTGTCCAATTGTTTGAGCATTTGTTGTCTTGGTTACACGTGGAGACGGCCGTACAAGCCCAATACCATTCATATACATGCAAGTGCGCATGCCCGTGTCCACCAGGTCGCCAAACTCCTGCAAATCACTGTATTGGACTGGCAAACGACAGGTCACACAATCTTCTTCTGCCATTTCCTATTAGGCCTACAGTACTGTAGGGCCTACTCATTTGCTGTGCGCCTGAATATCGTCTTATATATATACATGTATATCGTCTTATATATATATATCGTCTTATATATATCGTCTTATCAGGGGCGGATCCAGGGGGGGCCAATCCGGCCATGGCCCCTCCATTTAAAAATTGCATGGAACGTGGCCCCCATTTGGTTTCAACAAGCATTAAATATATGCAGCGGGAGAGAAAAACAGGACATCAGGCCCCCCCCATTACAAAATCGTACGGGACCGTGGCCCCCCGTTCGATTTAGCGGTTGAAACGGTATCTTCTTTCCCGAAAAATTGGTCGATGACTAAAAAAAGTCATCAACTTTTTGGCGGATGACTTGGTATCTTTTTCCCGGAAAATATTGGTCAATGACTAAAAAAAAGGTCATCAACTTTTTGGGGCGGCAAAAATTAAATTTTTTTGTCCCCTGTTCCACCAACAAGACCGAAAATTTTGGCCCCCCTCTTCGAAACGTTCTGGTTCCGCCACGGCGTCTTATATATATATATATATATATATATATATTCTGTTGCTTCGTCCTCCCTTTTCTCCATAGATTCGCATGCCTGGCTGATTAACGCAGTAGTGGGTAAGATGATTGCAAGCACTCTTATTCATTTATGATATTCCTATTCATACATCGCTCCTTCAGGGCTATCTACTCAGGAATGCCCCGAGTGAACCTCGGATTTTAAAGAGAACGGTCTTTGATGTTAACGCTCAACGTGGCCGCAAGAGTTCAAGGCAATTAAGCGACGTTCCACAGGAAGCCAATCTAAGATTGGATGGCCATGAATGGAAAAAGCACCGCGCTACATAAATGGAAATATAGATGTATGATGGACGTAGGCTATATTCGCTTGGAAGCATGTAGATCTATGTATGTATGCATGCGTGTATTCATGCATGTATCAGCGTGTGCCATGTATGTTTGTGTGCATATATGTTGCATGTATGTATGTATGTATGTATGTATGTATGTATGTATGTATGTATGTATGTATGTATGTATGTATGTATGTATGTATGTATGTATGTATGCATGTATGTATATGCATGTATGTATGTATGCATGTATGTATGTATGTATGTATGTATGTATGTATGTATGTATGTATGTATGTATGTATGTATGTATGTATGTATGTATGTATGTATGTATGTATGTATGTATGTATGTATGTATGTATGTATGTATGTATGTATGTATGTAAGTATGTATGTATGTATGTATGTATGTATGTGTATGTATGTATGTATGTATGTATGTATGTATGTATGTATGTATGTATGTATGAATGTATGTATGTATGCATGTATGTATGTATGTGTGTGTGTATGTATGTATGCATGTATGTATGTATGTATGTATGTATGTATGTATGTATGTATGTATGTATGTATGTATGTATGACATTGTATGTATGTATCTATGTGTCTATGTGTCCGTACGTGTGTCTATGCATATTGTTTGTAAGTATTTACGTACCTACTTACACATGTGCGTACCTGCAAAACTACATTATTTATTAGATCGATCAAGTTAAATTGCCTTTTTAAAATTTCCTACAATGGCGGATTGATGCTATAGATCATAGCACTTCTTTAATTAATATCATTTCACCATCTGCGATGCACCGTCGGTGTGACAGTGTGTCAATTCAGTTCACAGTTGAGTTCGCTAGGTGTCTTCGGTGCAGTAGAGATCTTTAAAATAATATGTCTTTCTGTCTCGGATGATCCTCTCGAACTGTTTCCGAATACATGTATACAACTTGTTAGGTTCCACGGCTCTCTACGACTGGTTCTTGGGATGGGCTTTCGCCACGGACGGTTAACTTTGGTAGCCTAGAGGGTGACACCTGGTGACAGACTGATTCTATATAAGGTCTGACTTCAGGGGGCGTCTCTCTCTTCATGGTTAGTTAAGCTAAGAGATGAGGCTTTGGTGTTTTCGGCTGCAGGGTGGCTGCATGGCAGTCTTCTTGTCAGATGTCGTGTTAGATTAAGTTTAGTTAAGCTTTCGTTAGTTACACCTCGCCTTGGTGTCTTTAGTTAAGTTCGTTCTTCGCCAGCCTGTTGCTGTTTCAAGATGTTGTTCGTACGTCGTCGCTGAATGACAATGCCGTCGACGACTTTCCACTGGACTGCAGTGTGGTAACTGTATCAGTTCGCTTTCTATGTTGAATTATACCTTTAAACTAGACACGAGTGTTATTAAATCGAGCTGAACTTAGTAGGGACCTTAACATAGGAGGCGCGGCTCGTAACAAATGTGGGCGCGTCCGGATTTTTTTTCCGTTTAGGAATGGGGGCTCGCGAGTTTTTTCACGTTAATTGGAAATTTTGCGTCGTAAGTGGGCGTTTTTCGTGAAATTTTGAGAATGTGTAAGGGGCGTGTCAGCTCTATTATACGGTAGACATTCCGTTTGAAAGTGTTTAATTGGTGGTTGGCCGTGAAGATAGGTCAATGGCTCTTGATTTTGGAGAAAGTTTTGAGAGTTTTGCGAATTTCGATGGGCGTGTTTGCTCTCGGTTATACGGTATTAAATCCGGTTTGCAGTTTTGTATTTCGAGTTTTGAGAGGCGTGTATGCTCTCGTATACGGTATCCATTCCGGTTTGCATTTTTGACTTTCGAGTTTTGAGGGGCGTGTTTGCTCTCGTTTACGGTATCCATTCCGGTTTGAATTTGTGAAATTCGAGTGAATTTTTGAATTTTGAGGGGCGTGTCTGCTCGCAAATACGGTATTAATTCCGGTTGACATTTTTGCGGTCGAAGTTTTGACGTCGCACTCCGAGGAGTTTTTTTCGGAAGTTTTTCTGGAATGTTGCGAGTTTAGAGTTTTTCGAGTTTTTCTTGAAATTTGAGCGAATTTTGAGAATTTAGAATTTTGGGGGCGTGGCAACCAAAAGTTTTGTTTCTCTTTCTTAATTTGGGAAATTGAGAATGTCTCCGTGGAAGACTTTAAAGGAAACACAGGCTAGGGCTTTCTTTTGTAAGGAGAAGAAGAAAGAGGAGGCTCGCTTATTGAAGGAAAGGATAAGATTTTCTGAATTTCTGGCTAATTCGGTTAAGGATGTAAGATATGCCGGGTACAAGGTGTATCAAATGCGAGAAATTTTTGATGAAATTGAGCGTGCTAAGGAGAAATTGGCCTCTGAGACTAAGCAAGTTTCTTTTGGGTACAGACACATTTTGTCGGAAAATGTTAAGGAAGGCGTGTCAGTTTATCGGAGTAATTCTGCTTGCATGGTAGATGAGAATTTAAGTAGGCCTATTCAGTCCGAAGGTGTGTTTCGAGCTGACCTACATCATGTCAGTGGCGATACGCAGCCAAAGGAACAGATGCACGTGTACGACGATGCTGTTGACGATGTGTCCGAGTGTAATTTATTTGGAGACAACGACGTGCAGAATGATTCTGTATTGGGTTCGTTGAATGACACTGTGGATGATGTTGATTTTGTGGATGATGTGCTTTGTGATTCGGATGTTTCGGATGCGTCTGTTGACTTCGGCATTTCGTTGGAAGGTATGTCTGTACTGGACTTGGGTATGAATATACGGTCGGATGAGCATGATAGTGTAAGTTTAGTACATGATTCTTTTGTTGAAGTTGGCTGCCAGACAGAGGCTAACGTGTTGTTGACTGTATGTGATGATTGTGTGGACGAAGCAATTGATCAGTCGGATGAATATTTGGATTTTGTTATTCGAGAGTTTGAGTACTCGAATGAGAATGTGTGCACGGAAGTTTTTTCGTTTGCGGTTGAAGTGAAAGATGATTTTGCAGTGAATGAGATGTTTGTTTTATTGGAGACTTTGGAGTTGAGTGAGAATGCTAATTCAATTGGTGATTTTGAAGAGACTGTTCAGTTTCAATCAGGAATGAATTTTGTTGTGCATTCGCCGGTTTCTGTTGTGGATTCGTCGCCTTCTAGTGTGAATGAATCTTTGGTGCTGCAATTGAGTGGGACAACTGTTGTGTGTGACACGTCATTGTTGTCTGTTGTCTCGTTGCATGATTGTGCAAGTGAGAAGATGGTTGTGCAGTCTATGATAACGACTGTTGCCTACGAGAAAAGATGTATGATGGGTTGGTGTTGTACGGTGTCTACGGTTGCACTGTTGTCAATGAATGTTGAGTTATGGGGTCGAATGACTAAGGTGAACAGGTGTGTCTTGTCTACGCATTGTTTCGTTTGTGAACATGGGTCGAGTGAACTTGTGTTGACTGAGGTGATTGTTCATGTTGATAAGGATGTGAATTCTGCAGGAATGGGGCAGTTGTTTTTGGATGGCATTGTCCGTTTTCACATGTTTCTGGTTAGTGCAGTGAGAAATACTGTGACTAATTCTTTCGATGATTATCTGAATGAGCATGAGGTTTCGTCAGAGTTCTCTGCATGTCAGTTGTGTTGCGTTTACTCGACTGCTTCGAGAGTTATGTTTCAGCCGGTTGGTGTGATGGACTCAGTCGATGAGGTCCTGTGTTGTGTTTCGGGTGATTTTTTCCAGACTCTTGACTCTGTGAGTTTGTCTGTGGGTGTGAGTGTATCTTCTGTGCATGAAGATTTTGCAGATGCGTCCTGGTCTGTTGTGCGTGAGAGCGGTGATTTGTTCGCTGGTATTTCGTTGCCAGTAGTTGATGTGAATTGCCATGACGCTAATTCTTTTGTTTTGTCTTGTGAGAGCGGTTCCTTGCAGATTGACGGCATGGAATCGTGGGTCTTCGATGGCGGGAGTCTGCGCTACGACTGTGCGAGGCTTCGAAGAAGGAACGTGAGCGCCTTCGTGGTTCAATGGATGGTGACCACCATCTTGGCTTTGACGGTTTCTGGGACGACTTCGCGCGTTTCCTTCGCGAGTGACGAGTACGACGGCTTGTCGCTTGCGTCCATTCTGTCGAGCGAGACAGTGTCTTCGCTCTTGGCTCTTTGCGAGTCGGCGTCTTCGATGTTCGATATATGGTGTGTCTGCTCACACTGTGGTTTGGCTGTGTGCCTTGGTTCTTCAGTGTCTGTCAGTCACTGAAAAGAAAGTTTGCGATCGATGGCTGGGAACTTTCGCATTGGATGGTTTCGAGAATGGGTTCTTGGAACATTCGGCTTCAATCGTTTCGTTCGATTTCGTTACTTGATGTGGTGTGCAGATTTTCGTTTGGCGATTGATGTGAAAAATTGTAATGACTTTTCGAGTTTCATAAACCATGTGAAATATTTATGGAAACTTCATTTTTTTGGTTCGAACTGTTTTTCTCGAACTTTGAGTAGAATACTTAGGGGGAACGTACTTTGACGTTTCGCTTGTATAGTTTAACTGAATGTTTTCTTGTTATGTATTTTTACTTGTCATAATTTCTGATTCGTTATGCGATTCTTTTCTTTGAGTCGTGTAACCTTCTTTCGTGTGCATGCTAGTTAAGTCAGAAACCCTTCTGGTTTCTGCCTTTCGTGGTCGTTCGGGGGTATGTTAGGTTCCACGACTCTCTACGACTGGTTCTTGGGATGGGCTTTCGCCACGGACGGTTAACTTTGGTAGCCTAGAGGGTGACACCTGGTGACAGACTGATTCTATATAAGGTCTGACTTCAGGGGGCGTCTCTCTCTTCATGGTTAGTTAAGCTAAGAGATGAGGCTTTGATGTTTTCGGCTGCAGGGTGGCTGCATGGCAGTCTTCTTGTCAGATGTCGTGTTAGATTAAGTTTAGTTAAGCTTTCGTTAGTTACACCTCGCCTTGGTGTCTTTAGTTAAGTTCGTTCTTCGCCAGCCTGTTGCTGTTTCAAGATGTTGTTCGTACGTCGTCGCTGAATGACAATGCCGTCGACGACTTTCCACTGGACTGCAGTGTGGTAACTGTATCAGTTCGCTTTCTATGTTGAATTATACCTTTAAACTAGACACGAGTGTTATTAAATCGAGCTGAACTTAGTAGGGACCATAGATTGAGTATTCGCATATAACGAATATTAAGATTTTCAAATATTCACGAATATTAACGAATATTAAAACTGCCAACGAATATTATATTCGTAAAATATTATGCTCTTTCAGGAAATTTTTTATTCTTAATTTTTATTTTTTTATTTATGAAAATGTTTAAGTTTTACTGAATGAATTGTACAAAATTGAATAGGCATAGGCCTATATAAGTAAGTTACAATAACTTTAATAGATTTATTGCTAAAAAAAGGCCTATATAAGTAAGTTACAATAACTTTAATAGATTTATTGCTAAAAACTTCAAGGTCTCTGCTGGGTCTGGCCAATGTGGCCATGCGGCATTCATATTACATTCGATACTTAATGTTAGTCACTTTGTCTGACTTCTGACTATCCTCTCCAACTGAAAAGAGTCAGAGCCACCGATGGCAGTTGGCAAGTAGCAGCAATAGTAGGCTAAATAGAAATAAACTTTAACTGACTATAATAGTAACTGCAAATTGATAAAGTAGTTTTATATCAGTGTAGCAGGATGACTAAATATAAAATCCAGCGCAGGAAATAATAGTGCCAGATTAGACCGGCCTACGAGCAAAAATTATCCCGATCTCAGCATATTAAGGGCATCGCATATTTTAATTCAGCCTTGCCCTGGATGCAAGTGAATGTCATGGAGACATACAGAAACTTAAACTGCTTTACCGGGTAACATTGCGGTTTCGATGGCTCACTTTAATCCATTAACGAATATTTACGAATATTTACGAATATTAAGAAATCTTAATATTCACGAATATTTACGAATATTAAACCCAAAAGTCACGAATACTCAATCTATGGTAGGGACCTTAACATAGGAGGCGCGGCTCGTAACAAACTATACAAATACAATGCGTAATATCCTCTGCCAACTACACGTGGTGCAGCGTATTACTCGTCATGTGAATGACTTTATTGCATCATTACTTCTGCAGTGGCGGCGTCAGGAGAATAGGGGTGGGGTGAAGCCCCAAAATAGGTCATCAGGTTTTTTTGCACAGGGAAAATGAAATTTTTTCATGAGATATCGACTAAGCCCACCCTCCCCCCTAAAAAGGTCATCAGGTATTTTGGCACAAAGAAAATGAAATATTTTCTTATTTTCTTGAGATTTCGATCAAACGACTGA
This sequence comes from Lumbricus terrestris, assembly GCA_949752735.1. Classification (NCBI taxonomy): domain Eukaryota; kingdom Metazoa; phylum Annelida; class Clitellata; order Crassiclitellata; family Lumbricidae; genus Lumbricus; species Lumbricus terrestris. The sequence goes on from OX457040.1 coordinate 29,395,261, forward strand.
AAAAACAAAAACGTCGTCAGCTTTTTTGACCGTAAAAATGAAATATTTTCTTGAGTTTTGACCAAATTTCTTTTTAAAAAAAGGTCGTCAGAAATTTAGGCGAATGAAATTGGAAAATTTCCTCCGCGATTCGTCCCCCTCAACCAGCCCCCAAAACTGTAATCCTGGCGCAGCCACTGATTACTTCTATGTGTTATATTGCACTAGTTCTCGATTTTCCATTGCGCATTTGCAAATGGAGAAAAGTAAACCGCCATCGAACATGTAGACTTTTGGAAGAGTTTATCATCTCTATGGATGTATTTATAGACCGATTTGCATGCCTCGCTCGTAGGTGCACAAAAAGCGGAGGATATATCGGGAGATGAACGGCACTGTCTATATATATATATAGGATGAACGACGTCAATTTTTTTGTACATAAATTCTTCACACGTAGCCTATAGCAGTAGTCCGCTCTTTTGTAATTGCAGTCTTCCTGCTTCCATCCTTTCCATCAGCCATTCACCGCAATGCACTATTTTGAGCACCTCTGCCCTGAACGCCTCCGACTTCCTCCTCCTCCTCCTCCTCCTCCTCCTCCTCCTCCTCCTTCTCCCATTCCGTCCCTGTTCTTTCTCCTTCCTTTCGCCCGCTTCTCTGGCTCTCCACTTCCCTCTGCCGCATTCTAAGCTTTACGACGACGTCTTCCCTATTCCTCCGTCTCATTCATCCTCTTCGTATTTTTCTCTTCCTTGTTTCTGCCTTCCCATAAACGTCTTCCAACTCTGTTTCTCTTCCTCCTCCTCCTCCTCCTCCTCTTCCAGGTCCTCTTTGCTTTTGCTGCCTCAAAGAAGAGGAGCTATTGCGATGAAAGAAATATAGGTTAGCTATGCTTTACGTATAGACCGGCGCCACAGAGTCCGGGGTTGGAGAAGGCAACAGACGTCCTGCCTTTCATTTGCAGTTTAGTACATGATATAATCATGCGTACATGTACGGCGTGGAGCCGACATTTTTGGCCTACATGCATATAATATGTTGGCCTACTGACCTATGACCGCGCTTACATTACACTTCAAGGAGATGCGATCTCACGTACTACATGACTTATCTTACGCATAAAAACTCATACTTCATATGTGCATACCCAACATCCCATATTATTGAATGCTAAACTATAGGAGTAGCCTACAGGTCTGATAGTTGATGCCGTCCTAACACCAATATTGAAAATGATAAATAATGCAACTATAAATATACAGATAAGAAGATGTATACAAGAGAACATAAAACAGGCTTCGTGCGTCAGAGGATGTAACGAAATACCGCAGTATTGCATCGAATTAACAAATAAAAACTCTGCAAATGCATTAACAGTTTACAGTCTTTGATCGTGTTTTGCATAACTGAACTACTGTAGCCAACCATCCACTGCGATATTTTCAATGCAGCTGCGGATACGGCGAGGAAGAAAGGCAGATAAGCATCTGTAAACAACTGATCTGCGCATACAATACACGCGCACACACACGCATACATACACACGCACACATGCATACACATACACGCATACACACATGCATAGGCTAAACTCACAAGATCCATTTGCATGTAGATACGCATACATAAATACGTACATGCATATATACCAGAAAACGCAGGTCACGTGGGACGCGGTGATGAGGAGTGTTTTCGGTGCCCATGAACCTGAAGGTTGCGGATTCGAATCCACCTCAACCCGCTGCGTATAGTAACAAAACCCTTCACTCGCAATTGCCCACGAGCAACGGCGTGAAACTCTGATTCAGTGTCCGCGCTGTAGTCGCAAGCGCCTCTGAGTAGCATCGTGAAGGGACGCCATAAGACAAGGCACGGCGGTGTAGTGGGTATGTTTGCTGCCTTGCAGACAGAAGGTTGCGGGTTCGAATCCACCTCAAGCCGCCGTGTAGGGACCTTGAGCAAGTCCTTCACTCGCAATTGCTCAGGCGCTTCGGCGTGGAACTCTGATGCAATGTCCGCGCTGTAATCGGGAGCACCTCTGAGTAGCGAGCTTGAAGGGGCGCTATAGCAAATGGAGAAATAACTATGTAAATAAACAAGTGTTCATACATACATAAACAAGTGTTCAATGCTGTTCAAAAGTGTTCATACATACATAAACAAGAAAATAACAGCTGGCACTGCAAGAGTCAGTTCTCGTATACGATGCGATACATAAGACCAAATTAAACCGAAAGTGGCGACTTACCAGGATACGTCCTGTTGTCGTTTGTCCAGAGATCAGCTCACCCGCCCAGTCCTTCGCCTCCGTCACCCACCCAACCTCAGGGTTAGGATCGTCGGGGTTGTGTCCTCCTCCTCCGCCGCCGCCTCCTGTCTTCGCATAGGAATCCGCTTTGTCGCGCTTTCCTGCATTTCCGTTTCCCTGTCCTTGACTGCAGTTCCTTGCGGCCTTCTGCTGGCAGACCAACCAGCTGAGTATCCGCCAGCTGAGGACGAGCAGGAGGCCAGTGAAGAACGTGATCAGACTCGAACAGAGAAAGGCGTACCAATGTCGATCTCGGAGACAGTCCTCCGCAGGACTGGACGTCCTGCTCGACACTTCCGGCGGAAGTTCAGCCTGCAGCGTCCGGTTAAAGGTCACACGTTCCACCCTAGGCGACATTTTATATTCGATGACTTCTAAAGCGCCACTGTTCAGTAAGCTGCAGACGGGAATCAGTCGCTGAATCATTCATGCACCTTTGCATCGTAAAATTAATGCATTCTGATTGGCTGTGGACGTCAATGCCATTGCTTAGTTTATAAAATAAGCTTTTGCTTCTTTCAGGCAATTAATCCGTTTCGGCCTGGCGTCTACTGCAGTACACATTTCTCCACGTGTTTTCACTCATATGAAAGCAACATGATAATCCTAATACAGAACTACGTACCCTATACCCTATCACCTATCGCAAATCTGACGCAAAATCTGCGATGCACTGCATTGCAGTAGACTACAGATTTATCTTGGTACAAGACCTCATTCGAATCGTCAGTCGGTTAAGCTTGTCAAAGGCCTACACTTGGAATCTCTATGAAAAATCTGCATTCAGTGTATTATCCTGACGTAGACATTGCAGCTGCGTAGAAGCCATAGATCCATTGGCTACTGATAAATATCACGACGGTATCGTTGTTTTCATAATAACCAATATGTTACCAGTCACTCGTTTCCAAAGCCTTCATCTATAGGCCCTATTGATAATTGAATTCTGGCATATTAATTACATAGATTTTTAAACAGTGCACAACTGCACATGTGTAAGTATGCGTGTATGTGTGCGTGTGCGTGTGCGTGTGTGTTATGTAGCCTACGTCACGTTTAGCTGTCGTATTGGACTACTAATATAATAGTAGAGCGGCCTGGTGAAAAATTGTTCACTTTGTGATACAAGCATGAAATTTGGTACATACCATGAAAATGTCATAAGAAAAAGATTTGGCTATAGGGCCATCTCAGATTTGGCCCCTGGCCCCATTGGCGGCCATTTTTCAAAATGGCCGACCTGTTTACAGATTTTAAATTATCTCAGCTTCCAGTGCACTTAGAATCGTCATCTTGGTGTCACAACATGCATAGTTATGGGTGAGGATTCCAAAAAGCCACTACAAATGTTCCCTAGAGCTTCATTGGCGGCCATTTTCCAAAATGGCCGACCAAAATACGGATTTTCAATATCTCAGCTTCCAGTACACTTAGAATCGTCATCTTGGTGTCTAAACATACATAGTTAAGGGCAGGCATTCCAGCAGGGCCATTGAAAATGTTCCCCATGGCTTCAATGGCGGCCATTTTCCAAAATGGCCGACCTAAAAAATAATACTTCAATATCTCAGCCTCCAGTACACTTAGAATCGTCATCTTGGTGTCTAAATATACATAGTTTGGGGCGAGTATCACAACAGAGCCATTGCAGATATCCATCAGGGCTTCAATGGCGACCATTTTCCAAAATGGCCGCCCAAAAAAGGATATTTCAATATCTCAACGTCCAGTACACTTAGAATCGTCATCTTGGTGTCTAAACATATATAGTTAAGAGCAGGAATTTTAATGGAATCAAATACAAACGTTGCTGTTCACAAGATTCGCAGCCAAGGACGTCAATGGTGCGGTGAGGTAAAAAGTTCCTGCTTATTTGAAAATCAGTTTTTATGGGCTCATGGCGCGTCAAGTATAAATATGGTATAATCCAAGCTATTTATTGCATCATACTTTTTTTTAAACTTCTGATTGAGTTCATGCTCATTTGGCAATAAAACAAGTTTCGAAATATATGCCATTCAAGATGTTGCTTATGTGCTCGTAAATGTGTATCGTGATTTAAGTCCACATTTGGGGGCCATTATGCAGATAATGTACTGACCACAGAATTATACAACATCATCCACGTCGTGCACGGTCGCATAGGCCTCTGCACAGACAGAGACCAGTACACTGTAGCCTAGAGTGCACTCGCCATCTCATGGGTTGGTAGGTATCTGAAGCTTTTTGCCTGAGACAAAACCAACCCACAGTTCGTCAATGTTCAGCTGCTGAACTGCTGCCACGGCCAACGCCAACACGTTGGAGTCAACGGTGCGCATCATCACCTTACGATGACCATGTTTGGGAGCATCGGAGACATGCAGAAAAATTCTTGTATCAGCTTCCTCCTGAGTACACGAAGCAAATTCAGTTGTGTCACTTTGCCGAGTACAGATCGAGAACATCCTTGCTGTAAGTGGCTATGATCAGTCTTCCTGTTTTTATTTCTAGTTTTGCTATTCGCAGACTCAAGAAAGAAAACAACTCTGACTTGCTTTCGTCGTTCCTCAGGAATTCCTGCCAGTTTCTGGGTATAGAGCACTAGAAGCCTCGACGCGCCTTCGACTTCCCTTTTACCCCTCACACTGCTTGTGTGTGTCTTCAAGCTGCCACGTACGTATTCATCCCGTTCAGCATCTACTCTATGTACAAAGTCATGCTCTAGCTGTCTTGTGAAGTAGGGCAGGAAAGTATGGGAGGAATAATCTGAAAAGGTGCATGCAGTGCCAGGCTTCAGCATGATGACTATGACGGCTCCATCCAGTAGGCCTATAAGAGCGTCAACAATTGGAATACCCAGTGAATGGCCTGGTTGGATATCTGCCGTGGCCTCATTTGTTGAAGTAGGAATTAGTTCTTCTAGACAGTTACTGTCTGGCCTAATTTCTAGCCGTAGTTTGCTAATATTCGAGAGTGATGGGTGGCATGTCTGGTTCTCGTGAGCAAAAAATCGCCCAGGTGACTAGGTCTCCTTCGCGTGTCTGACAGGAAATGACATAACCTGGAGAATAGTGAGCAGTCCTTCTTCACAGATCACAAAATGTTCTTTTGCTCCTGGCTTGTCCCATACAGGCGGACGACTGAAGAGAGGGAAGTTATTTCATGTTATTGGATGACTGACAGGTCACGTTTGGCTAATGAGATGTTCCTTGATAAGTGTTTCGTACTACTCTAGTTGTTGTACTAGTACAGCAGTAGTTGTACTCCGAGGTTGCACAATGCACATGGTGTTTAACACTGTTTGATCGGCCAGATCTCTGGTATCCTGGACAAGTAGGTCATTGCTATCGTCAATAAATGGGTTTCCCATCTCCTCGATAACACTACTGAGAGCCTTAACCTGATTGAAAAACTTTACCTTTCGTATATATTTCATATATTCCAAGACTTGTTTTATTGCCAAATGAGCATGAACTCAATCAGAAATTTCAAAAAAAGTATGATGCAAAAAATAGCTGGAATTATACTATATTTATACTTGATGCACCACGAGCCCATTACAGTCAATTTTCAAATAAGCAGGAACTTTTTACCTCACCGCACCATTGACTTCTTGGCTGCGAATCTAGTGAATAGGAACGTTTGTATTTGATTCCACTGAAATTCGCCTTTGACTATGTATGTTTAGACACCAAGATGACGATTCTAAGTGTACTGGAAGGTGAGATATTGAAACATCCTTTTTGGGCGGCCATTTTGGAAAATGGCCGCCATTGAAGCCTTGTTGAACATTTACAATGGCTCTGTTGTGATCCTCGTCCCAAACTATGTATGTTTAGACACCAAGATGACGATTCTAAGTGTACTGGAGGATGATATATTGAAGTATTATTTTTTTATGTCGGCCATTTTGGAAAATGGCTGCCATTGAAGCCATGGGGAACATTTTCAATGGCCCTGTTGGAATGCCTGCCCTTAACTATGTATGTTTAGACACCAAGATGACGATTCTAAGTGTACTGGAAGCTGAGATATTGAAAATTCGTATTTGTGTCGGCCATTTTGGAAAATGGCCGCCATTGAAGCTCTAGGGAACATTTGTAATGGCTTTTTTGGAATCCTCATCCCCTAACTATGCATGTTTTGACACCAATATGATGATTCTAAGTGCACTGGAAGCTGAGATAATTTAAAATCTGTAAACAGGTCGGCCATTTTGAAAAATGGCCGCCAATGGGGCTAGGGGCCAAATCTGAGATGGCCCTATAGCCAAATCTTTTTCTTATGACGTTTTCATGGTATGTACCAAATTTCATGCTTGTATCACAAAGTTAACAATTCCTTCACATTTTGGTTCCTGGCCGCTCCACTATAATAATTATCAGCGTAAACTAAAATTTACTATCTGTTCATAAACCTTCTCTCGTAGTAACAATACTTCTTTGTCCTTTAAAGCAGGCAAACTCGATTCGTAGCCCTGTGTTGTATGACATTCTTCTTTAGGGCCTCTGATTTGAATCCATAGATGAACATTCAAGTCCAGACGCCCCAAATTTTAATAAAACGATCGTATACTCCTCTGAATATCTAAAAAATATTTGACAATGAAACATCGCTTGAATTCCCTCACTTAAAATTGTATCCTTGTCTTGTGTTAATATATCCTCGAGAACAAATCATTTCCTCTGTAACATACCATGCTTACGCCTGTCCTTTGAGACTAGTGCCATCGCTACTTCGATTCCTTCACTGTCGTTCAACGCAACACCCTGCGCAGCGTCCCATGATTATGCACTTGGAAATCTTCTACAGTCGAATTATGGCGCGCCGCAGTCACGTTTTAATACTCCGCTCGCACATCGTTGTGCTGTTATAGCTGCGCGTGCAGCGCTCTACCTTTGCTCGGCATGCTGCAGTCTCTGCACTCTGCAGGCGGCTGCAGCTTCATGCGGGCATCGTAACCGAACCATGCGGATCTCTCTCTCTCTCTCTCTCTCTCTCTCTCTCTCTCTCTCTCTCTCTCTCTCTCTCTCTCTCTCTCTTTTTCTCTCTCTCTCAGTCTCTGTCTATGTCTATGTCTATGTCCCTGTCTATGTCCCTGTCTATGTCCCTGTCTGTCTGTCTGTCTGTCTGTCTGTCTGTGTCTCTTCCTCTCTCTCTCCCTCGCTCTGTCTCTTTCAGTCTCTGTCTCTGTCTTCTGTCTATGTCCCTGTCTCTGTCTGTCTGTCTGTCTCTGTGTGTGTCTCTCTCTCACTCTGTCCCTTTCAGTCTCTGTTTATGTCTCTGTCTCTGTCTGTCTGTCTGTCTCTCTCTCTCAGTCTCTGTCTATGTCCCTGTCTATGTCCCTGTCTGTCTGTCTGTCTTCTGTCTGTCTGTCTGTGTCTCTTCCTCTCTCTCTCCCTCGCTCTGTCTCTTTCAGTCTCTGTCTCTGTCTTCTGTCTATGTCCCTGTCTCTGTCTGTCTGTCTGTCTCTGTGTGTCTCTCTCTCACTCTGTCCCTTTCAGTCTCTGTTTATGTCTCTGTCTCTGTCTGTCTGTCTCTCTCTCTCTGTGTCTTTGTCTCTGTCTGTCTGTCTCGCTGTCTCTCTCTGTCTCTCTGTCTGTCTGTGCCTCTATGTCTGGCTGGCTCTCTGTCTCTGTCTATGTCCCTGTCTCTGTCTGTCTGTCTGTCTGTCTCTCTATGTGTGTTTCTGTCTCTGTCTTCTGTCTCGCTGTCTCTCTCTGTCTCTCTTTCAGTATGTCTGTCTGTCTGTCTCTGTCTCTGTCTATGACTCTGTATCTCTGTCTGACTCCTGTCTCTATCTCTCTTTCACTGTCCCTCTCTCTGTCTCCCTCTGTCTCTCTCTTTCTCTCTCTGCCTCTCTCTGTCTCTGTCTCTTTCTCAATGTTTCTCCCTGTCACCCTCTCTCTGTTCACGGTGGCCGCTGGCACGCGCTGCGTGTATCCCATTGACAGAGGGAAGGAAGTAAGGACAGGACGACAGAGGAGTGGCAGGTATGGAGACCCGGAAGGCTGGCAGCATGCATACACGCGATGGATCGACCACCGATACAGAGCCATTCGACGCTTGGATAATGTGTCCCCCTCTTCTTACTTCGCTCCTTGCTTTGCTCACTCTCCCCTTCGCTCGCACCATCAGCAGCTATATATGTGGCCGTTGCCATAGAACCGGCTCTATTGCGCAAAAGGGCACTTTCTGACGAGCGCGCGTGCTGCAGGATCATCGTCAGATATAATATATATATATATAATTATATATATATAATTATATATAAAATTATATATATAATTATATATATATATGCATGGTTTATACATATGCATGGACATATGTACCGTACCGTGTATGTATATAATAATTTGAACACGTTTTATCAAGCAGCCTGCATGCGCTTGTCTTTGTTGTGAGTCCACAGAAGAAAAAACCGTTTTGCGCGCGCGTATAGCGTATAGCGTGTTGGTGGTTTCGTATGTCGTCGAATCGATGAACGAAAGAAAAGCACCGTCTGCAATGCATACATGTACATGTACATTCAGAGGCTGGGTGTATATGTATATGTAAGGCCAAATCGTTGGTAACAGGTACGACACGTGAAGAAACGTTGGACAGTATGATTTCGCGGTTAAGCCATGGATAATGTGGGCCGCGGTGATGTATAGTAATTGTAATTGTAATCGTACATTTATATAGCTCCACTTCAAGAGAACTCCTCAGAGGCGCTCCCGACCCGACACCAAACCACAATCAAAGAGAATGGTTTTCAAACGCTTGCGGAAAAGAGGCAAAGAAAGACAAAGAAATTCATTACGGAGACTAATTAGATCTATTATACATGTAGGCTAGGTAACTTATTCCAGAAAGACGGACCGACCATATAGCAAAGCTTCTATGCAGCACTGTGGAAGATCGAGGATCATCGAGCCATAGGGACAACCAGGTCACCATGCGAGCAAAGCGAAGGAATCTATTGGTGGGTTCGGTGCCATGGTGCCGATGGATTCCAGGTTTGAATCCACCTCAAGCCGCCGCGTAGGGACCTTAAGCAAGTCCTTCACTGCAGGGAACTGCTCGCGCGCTTCGTCGTAAAACCCTGATGCAGTGTCCGCGCTGTAGTCGGGAGAGCCTCTGAAGGGACGCTGTATAGCAAATGCGATAAATAAAACAAATAGGCCTAAAAATAAAGTGTGGCTTTCCTGCACAATGTTTGTGTAGGCCTAATCTGCATGGATTCAAGTAGGACCTATAGTCCATATAGTATAGTGTTAACAGTAGTATGGGGGGGGTGGAATCAAACACCATCAAATGCAAGTTTGTATGCGTACTTGTTATAGCGCCCCTTCAGGCTCGCTACTCAGAGGCGCTCCCGACTGCAGAGCGGACACTGCATCGGAGTTTCACGCCGAAGCGCTGAGCAATTGCGAGTGAAGGACTTGCCCAAGGTCCCTACGTGGCGACTTCAGGTGGATTCGAACCTCGAACCTTCCGGCTTCAAGGCAACGACGCCACCACTACACCACCGCGCCCCACAACACAAGAATACCGGTATACGACTGCATGCACGAGTGAGCGAATGCATGCAGCAGCAAACGAACGAACGAATGCACACACACACACAATGTACATGTATGTGTGTGAATCAATTCGTCTATATTATATCGTGCACGTCCTACAGATGTGCATACACATGTGCGCATACTCCACAAATAGACGGATAGACGACGTGTGTATTATACATATACGGCTACGTCATGTGCGTGACTGCTCACGTGTCTTCTCGGTGTTTAAACACAATGGTAAACAGAGAGAACGCAACGCTCAACCGTCTTCATGATAAATCAAACGAGAGGCGCTAAATGAGTTAACGGATGGATACAATTAGATCAGACGTTTGCTAGTTTTTCTATCCATCCATCCATTCGCAATTACATATAGGCCCTATAGTCTATTATAGCTCTATACCCAACGTAGAATGTAATATACAGCAGTGACATGTATGCAGTCCTTTGAACAGAGAACATAACCGAGCACCTCGGAGCACGCGTATACGAATTCTTAACCCGTTCGTGCCAGATTCCAGCGCTATATAATAAATAAGTCATTCGCTGCTGTTTGCTCGCGGAAGTGCTCTTTTTAGTACCATGTAGCCTAATATATAGCCTAGCCATGACCGTTTATGCTTTGAGCTACTGCATTTAATATGTTGCTCAAGGCCTATAATATCGATGCAACGCTGCTGTGAAAGAATCGCGCAGGCCTCTGTAATCAGAAAAGCTATTCGATCTATATACCTATAGGCACAGATATAAGTAGGGATAGCATAACGGATGGAATAAAGGCTAAAGCGCTCGTCCTGTAGCGTTAGGGAGTATATGGGGTTCGAGCCTCGTCCGAAGTAGTTATCCTGTAACAACCATGAACAAGTCCCAAGGCGTCTCAAGGCAAGGTCGTGTATCTATTGGGGTGTTTTGGGTGTTTGAAGTCCCCCCCCATTAAATAATGTAAAAATTAATTAATGCATTTACATGTACTATAGCACATACTGTGAAAACTAAAGTGGATTTAATTTAATTTTAAAGCTCTTATTTCTTATGAAATTTTATAATGGACTAATCACGATGATGCATGTGGAAGCGGCTTAAATATATAAATTATTCAGTTGATTCGGTTGCTTGTCGGCTTGCTCAAGATCGAGTAAACAGCAAACACCCCCAGCAAGCAAAACCCTGGCTATATAATTTATTATATACCGCCGGTTCTCCTGGCTATTCGACAATTATTCCTCAATTGTTCATGCATTTATCTGCTCAGGATTTACTACTGCAATCAATTCCATTCTCGTTGATCTTCCGAAGGTTCGTCTATATAAAATTATCTCCTCGAGCAGTCTGTGCTCAATGCTGCTGATAAACTTACTGATAGCTCGTCTTCCTCGATTCTCACACATCTCTATACATTCATGACTGAACAACGTCACTGGCTCCCTCTCTCTGTCCTGGTATACAATTCAAAGTTTTTGTGTTTGTTCTTAAGTCTCAACTGGGTCTTGCTCCGAAGTATTTTTGTGATCTCATGCTATATCGTCATAATACTATGCTATATACAATGCAATGCAGTGCAGTAATACTACTATACTATACAATGCAATGCAGTTTAATAATACTATACTATACAATGTATTGCAGGGTATTGTCGTGTAACGCCATCGATATATTCTGTCGCTTGGTCATATAGTGTGCACCACTAAGCTTTGGAAGGAGGGCGATATAAAACGGAGTTATATTGCGTCATGAGGGTCATTACATGGTGTATACATGTATGCATATATGTGTATGGATTGTATGCATTATGGTGGTTATCTGCTACTATTACACGCGTTCCTCTTTTTATTACTAGCTCTCAACTACGTGCCGTGACATTACCAGAAGCACGCTGATCATTCTTAGTCTACCCGACCTCTTTGGCACATTACATAGATTTCTTTCTTTAATGATTGACAGTTCGATGTGATGGGGTCATCCTCCTTTGCAGCGTTAATCTCCTGCTTTACAGACCTCTGTCATATAATCTCATTCTGCAAGTTTCGCACAGTCTCCTATCACTCCATGCACTTTCGGGAGTCAGTCCATATCAAGACCTCGTGACAAACTAAGGTCATAGTCTCATAGGCTTACTCTTAAATCGGATTTACTGAGGTGGTATCTTATCGAGATAATGGACATATGTCAGATATGAGTTCACCGTCGGAGCAATTGCTTTAGTTTTCAAACGGTAGGCCTATACGGGTGGAGCAAGATTCCGTTTATCTGGAGCTCCCCCGAATTCTTTCGCAATGGCGTAATTATCGTTTTCTGTTTCTAAATTTAGTCTATTAGCCTCCCTCTATTGAAGCCCATCATGCAGCTGATTGCCTTGTGAACGCACATGTATAAATGGTCGGTCTAGAAACTCCATCGAAACTGCAGATATAGGCCTATACGTCGAACCACCCGAGAACCTGAAAGTATCATTGATCTGGTCGTTGCTCTTTATCAATCACGGATAACTTTTTGTCCTATTTAATATGTATTTCGTTAGCTCGTAACTTGCTCGCTCCCAGACTATGATTTGTGCACACACTAGATGTCCAGTGTTTAATCTAGTCCCCCTCCTCTGGGGGGGAATTGGAGTTTCTGGGGGGGAGACATTTGAACGTCCGAAGAACGCTCGTGATGCGCATAGCACTGAGACTGGGAGGGAGAGGGTATGGGGAGGGGGAAGCGCCCCTCCCCATCAGAAACTTTTTGAATTTCAACATTGCAATGGCAGCATTTTAAGGTGTCGTCTTAACAAAATAGGTGTACTTTTTCAGTGACCCATTAGAAAATTTTTGAATATCAACATTGCAATGGCAGCATTTTAAGGGGTCATCTGAACAAAATAGCTGTACTGTTTCAGTGACCCATCAGAAACTTTTTGAATTTCCACATTGCAATGGCAGCATTTTAAGGGGTCATCTGAACAAAATAGCTGTACTGTTTCAGTGACCCATCAGAAACTTTTTGGATTTCCACATTGCAATGGCAGCATTTTAAGGGTCATCTTAACAAAATAGTTGTACTTTTTCAGTGACCCTTAGAAAATTTTTGAATTTCCACATTGCAATGGCAGCATTTTAAGGTGCACTATCGTCTTAAGAAAATTGCTGTACTTTTTCAGTGACCCTTAGAAAATTTTTGAATTTCCACATTGCAACATTTGGCAGCATTTTGAGGTGTCGTCTTAACAAAATAGCTGTACTTTTTCAGTGACCCTTAGAAAATTTTTGAATTTCCACATTGCAATGGCAGCATTTTAAGGTGTCGTCTTAACAAAATAGCTGTACTTTTTCAGTGACCCATCAGAAAATTTTTGGATTTCCACATTGCAATGGCAGCATTTTAAGGGGTCATCTTAACAAAATAGCTGTACTGTTTCAATGACCCGTTAGAAACTTTTTGAATTTCCACATTGCAATGGCAGCATTTTAAGATGTCGTCTTAACAAAATAGGTGTCCTTTTTCAGTGACCCATCAGAAAATTTTTGGATTTCCACATTGCAATGGCAGCATTTTAAGGTGTCGTCTTAACAAAATAGGTGTACTTTTTCAGTGACCCTTAGAAAATTTTTGAATTTCCACATTGCAACATTTGGCAGCATTTTAAGGTGTCGTCTTAACAAAATAGCTGTACTTTTTCAGTGACCCTTAGAAAATTTTTGAATTTCCACATTGCAATGGCAGCATTTTAAAGGGTCATCTGAACAAAATAGCTGTACTGTTTCAGTGACCCATCAGAAACTTTTTGAATTTCCACATTGCAATGGCAGCATTTTAAGATGTCGTCTTAACAAAATAGGTGTCCTTTTTCAGTGACCCATTAGAAAATTTTTGGATTTCCACATTGCAATGGCAGCATTTTAAGGGGTCGTCTGAACAACATAGCTGTACTGTTTCAGTGACCCATCAGAAACTTTTTGAATTTCCACATTGCAACATTTGGCAGCATTTTAAGGTGTTGTCTTAACAAAATAGCTGTGCTTTGTCAGTGACCCATTAGAAAATTTTTGGATTTCCACATTGCAATGGCAGCATTTTAAGGTGTCATCTTAACATGATCGTATCATATAGTATAGTAGTAAAATAATGTCATTATAATCATGTGATAATAAATAATATCACGATATATTATAACACTTCATGTAAAACAATGATGAAAGCAGTAACTAAAAACCAATATCATTTCGTCAAATTTTTCTGGGGGGGGAAATGTCAATCCTGGGGGGGGAACTTTCCCCCCCCAGAGACGTCTAGATTAAACACTGCTAGATGTCTCCAAGCTGTCCCCCGCGAACCAAGAGGCATTGCGAAAGATGGCGGGGTCCGTTTTGCTCTGTTTTAAGTAATAATTATTTTTATCTCTTAAGAGACTTAAGTACTTGGGTTCACGAGCAACATGTCTAAAGAAAAGGCGTGAGATAATAACTGGTCCAAAAAGTGTGGAAACCTCGGGTGTACACCATGTTCGCCCAACGCCCATGCAGCAGGCCTCCGCACGAATGCACTGTGTGTACGTTATGTACAATGTATTTTTTTATGTAATTATGTAGCAAAGAGAGCCTACGAAGTCTGCATGTGACAGAGATGGAGGCAGGCACAGAGATACAGATATACAGAGGCAGGGAGAAAGAGGTACACCGTACTTGTATAGAAAAGGATACAAAGAGAAAAATATGCAGAGAGAGAGAGAGAGACAGAGACAGAGACAGACAGAGGTAGAGGTAGAAAGACGTCATTACTATGACTGAACAGTAGAAAGAGAAAATCATTTTGCGTTTTCATGGCAACGTTTTCTTAAACGATGACGCCATCGTTGGGTCGTTTGTCTGACGTCATCTTTCTAACGACCTTGTCTCGGTTGCAACATTCATTTTGTGAAAGAACTTCAAAAATCTTCGATTATTAATATTGATCTTCGCTTAATTTCAAGCTGACTGACGCAGAATGATTACAATATTCATCTGAAGAATAACTTTGAAACCGTCGACGTTTGAAGCAGCGACAGTCAGTAAGAATAGAGCAACAAGAACTGAATGTATTCGACAAAGAAACGATGATTCGAGTAAGGGTAGATGTGCTTTGTCTTTTTTCCAATTTGCATTAGTCATCCATCATTATTAAGTATAAGTGATATGGTTATGAGCGATGATGATGACTATGATTATGATTATGATGATAATGGTGGTGATGGTGGTGGTGGTGGTGGTGGTGGTGGTGGTGGTGGTGATGATGACGACGACGACGACGACGACGACGATGATGATGACGATGACGACGACGGTGATGATGTTGATGAATATCGTATTGATAGTCGTCCAGTCAGTTTTTCTCGTTTCATTCAAAACTCGAGATAGAGAAATATCTTATCGTCCTCAATTCTCTTTGCTAATCAGATTATTAACTGTACGTATGAGTAGGCCTAGTTGTGTCAGTTTTTTTAAATTATAGATGACTGTTGTCATTGTGCAGTCGGCCTATTATACGACGTCACATTCTTCTTGTTCTTCTTCTTGATGGAAGAGCTGCAGCAAGAAACTATAATTAAAGTGATCAGCGAAACGTGAAAAGCGATTCAATAGAACTGAGTTCCTCAAAGTTAAACGTAAGTATTGTTCACATCAACCACTTAAATATATTAAGTACATAAATTAAATATTGTGGTTCCAATTTAATATTTATTTAGCGCCATTCAAAGTGAAAAAATCTCTCTACGTGCGCTAGCCTATGAAAATTAATATGCTGCGTAGGCCTGATGTTACCAAGTGCAGAAAGTTGAGTTTTTCACTTAGCAAAAATAGCACAGGTAACCAATAAGTGCTGATTTAATTTTTAAATAAGCCTTTTAAATTGCTTATTGCATGGCCTTGTTGGCCCGTGCCTAGGGTTCCGGGATTGCTGTCCGCCGGTTTGTGGATGCAGTTGTAAAATGTTCTGATGATTCTGCTGGCGTGGGGGTAAAAATCAATGCTTCTGCATGAGGAACAGTGCAAGATCTTTACCGGAAGTCGATGCCAGTTCGACTGTTTGGTGACGTGTCTGCGCATGTAACTATATAATCCTATGGTTCATTCCCGGAACGCTCAGTCTGAATGTTCTAGTGTAAAGGAATCCGTGTGAGAGAAGAATCGGTGTCATGGTCCCAGTAGCCTACACTGATCATTTGCACTGATCTCATAAGCTGATCCTCTGGATCGCTGCAACGTGATCAGTACAATAATGATTATGACATGGATCATGATCGATATGATCCAAGGAAAACTGATCTCACAGCATCCTTGTCATTGATTATCTTTGCGAACGCTCTAATTTAAGACAGGAAATGATTATTTTATAAGAGATATTCTTTTAAAATACATCTTTAAATTGTCTGAAGGACATTAATGCATCAAGGGGAAGAACACGACTGTTGCAAATGGCATATTCGAAGTCTTGTTCGTTTGGGAGGTGTCCAATTTGACATTTTGCATGCCACAACCTTTCTTTTTTCTGTACAATGGCTATCGACCTTTAATTCCTATTCCCTATTCTACCTCTTTGACCTACTCCTAAATACAAGCGCAATAGTTGGCTTAGATCTACGCAGCCAGCGTGACAACGACGAGGCACGCCCTAGCAGGAAAAACTGTTATTTTATTTCTTCTTTTAGCCTAATGATACTAGGCTACATATCATGATATCAGATATATGATAGAATCTATCAGAATACATGGCTATAGTAATTAATTATCCCTGTGGGTTTCTGTGTTGATTTAGGAACCGCTACATTGCTGCCTGAGGGATTGGTCCGAGGAGATTGTGCTCGAGGAGTGACGGTTGTGTGGCTCTGTTTTTTGTTGTTGTTATTGTGTGTTTGTGTAGTTTATTTGTATTAGTACCTGCCGGGCCTCTGGCGTGGCGTAAAACCCCGTAAGCTCCTCGCAAAGGCAGGAGGGCCCCTGGCGCGGCGGCCTTGGCTTAAAAGCCCGCAAGCCCAATATTATTAATTTTAAATTTATTTCTTATTATATGTGTTGTGCGTTGTTGAGCCGAGTGTTGAGAAGGGCGGATAAAGAGGCGAGATGATCGGAGGGAGTTGCAATGGTGCAGTGCTTGAAGTCAGATCGCAGCTGTGGTCCATCGAAACAGCCTCAAGAGAAGGATCGACAACCTCAACTCAATCGACATCGAGACTGGCGTTTATCCCACCAGGACCCACCTCACACAAAAAGTCTTTGTTTATGAAACTGAAACAGACTTTATACATTATGCATGTATGACCTTATAGGCCTAGACTCAATAATAATATTGTGAGGATTGTGACGGCAGTGGACTTAGCCTAATAATAAAATACTGAACAGTTATTTGTTCAATTAATATTGTCTTTTCCGTTTCATTTCCTTCTGACTGTTCCCGACGTGTCTAGGACATCACCCCCACTAGGCCTGCGTGATTAGCAGAAATTAGCAGAAATTTACGGTACACTGGACCTAATATTGTAAACAGAAATTCACGAACAAAACATAAAATCTAACATGCATAAAGGCCGGGGGACAATGGCGGGGGTTATATCCTAAGTGGGTAATGGCAGAGGTAATGGGTCGGGGGGGGGGGTAATGTCCTGTTCCCGTTCCCGACTGCCAAAATAGGGAAGCAAGTAAGAGTTAAGGAACTGAAGATTTGATCAGCAGTTTGCCGAATTCCTAACCTACAATTAACTCAATTTCAATCCTTGATTGTTCAATCCTTGATTGTAATTCATATAATTTTATAGGCCTACAGAGGATATCAAAACGAGCAATAACTTCAGTGACTGAAACTGAACCGTAGCCTAAAGGAGTTAAATAATAATTTAACTCCTTTAGGCTACGGTATAGCCTATACATGTTATAGAAAAAGGTCTGAAAATAGGCCTACCAAAGCCAATGACGGCAAATGCATCAATGAGTCCAGACTCGATTTTAAAAAAGCTGCTAGCATGGGGTTACCGGTACCTCAGTAGATCTTGGTGTCAGTTCTGATGAGTAACTATACACGATCGACAACAATATTGTGGGTTCGACAGACGTCAACCTTTGTCGATATAGATCTATTATCGCTCTGCCCGACCGTAGTCTGGTACGTAGGCCTACGCATAGGCTACAATTATAATATTATTATAGTAAGGTTGAGAGCACCAGTGATTCGTTTTCTAAAGAAATAGGTTACGCTACATGTACATGTATAGGCCTTTGAATTCAAAAAGTTATACATAGGGTATACTGAAACGCAAACAATTGCAGCAATTTAGGCCTATATGAAGAACTATAATTATCTAACCTAGGCCAATCCTATAGTTATAGTAAGGCTAAAGGCCCAAGGCTACATATAGTTGCAAGCAAAGTATAGGCCTACACGACACGATCGAGTACGTCTTGCGTCAAGTCAGAAGAATTAATAAAGATGACGACAATTTATATGGCGCCTATAGATAGTAATCGTAGGCTCCAAATTTCTAAAGCGCCATTCGAAAGCCTTGCAAGCGCAGGGCACCAGCTTATTCACGAGCGCATATAAAAACAGACGTACATGACGATCGAGTTGTCCAGGCCAGAGATAGGCCTATATATATAGTCAAAATATTAGCCTATTATGAAAGCAAGACCTGCATGGTTGCGATAGATATGGTAAGGAAAACTGAGAAACTGTAAAATTTCTCCAATGTCGTTCGAAAATTGGCTCGATACAACATGCAGGTCCTACGGCCCTACGGGTTGAACACAATGAATACAGAATCAAGTGATGCGGCGCCCTCGACATGGCAACAAGAAGTCCTTTCTGATTCTGTGTAGGCGTAGCTAGCCTACATCTTCAACTCGTTTTTATGTGTGTAGGCCTACTAGGCCTAAATTCGTTTAATGAGCAAAAACCAGGTTAGGGCCTAATTGGCAAACCGCAAACATATGGTAGCCTACATTGAGACCGACAAAAATTACATTGAAATATTAGCCTAATAATGGAATTGAATCGATAGCTAGATTATTAATTAGGCCCTATAACTTGTTTGAAACGAACTCTAGAGACAATTAAAAGTTCCGGTCATCTTTACTCAGAAGTTCAAAATTGTGCATGCATATAGGGCCTAGGCCTACGGACCGGGACCTGGACGACGATTGTTCTTTGGCGAGAAAAGACCTCGAAGGACGTGGAAGTCATTCGAATCCTGGCCACTGTAGCCTATATATATATGCAACAGTCGGTCCTCAGACAAACCGACTCGCATTGCAAAATAGTTGCGGCACCTACTAAAGACCGGAGGTTACCCATAGGCCTACGTACGTTGCGTTCTTATGAGCAGTCTCTCGATCAGTCTCTGTCATCAGCATACTTCTCAAGTATAGGCCTACGCTATGTTCTCAATTAAGTAGCCTATGTTTGAAATGATCGAGGCAGCGTTTTTTTACTTCTTGGCTTTCAATCGGATTTTGCACTGTGAAGTTTGGTTAGCACCACGATCAGTGGCGTAACTAGGAACTCGGGGGCCCCTAGACAAAATGTGAATATTGAAATGTATTATCACTTACAGTGGCATAACTATAGGAACTCGGGGGCCCCTCTGGGGCCTCTAATCGTAATCGTAATCGTAATCTCGAAACTTCTACAGCGCCCACAAAAGCCAAGTCGCGGGAACCAGCTTATTCACAGGCGCTCAATCAAAACAAAATCGATAGGCAGCGGGTCAAGTCCGGAGAGTCAGGCAGGCAGATAGATGGACGGCTAAGGTGGGTGATGTTTAGAGTTGAAGTGGCGGGGGATGTAAGGAGAAGAAGAATCAGGATAGGATTTTTGAAAGAGCAATGTTTTCAGTTTTGAGTGAAAGACCTGTGGGGAGATAGCGAGAGGTGGAGTTTTGGTGAGTTCGTATGATGGGTCGGAAGTTTGCCGAAGTGCTGGCGGAAGTTTGTTCCAGAGAGGTGGAACGGCAATGGCTATGGAGCGGTTTGCGAATTTCAGTGATGAAGTGATGGGAGGGCGAAGCAGTGTAATGGATGATGAGGAGCGTGTTGAGCGAGGTGGCTGGATGGTGAACAACTGACGAAGGTAGAACGGCTGGGATGATTGAAGTGTATTGTAAGTGAGTGAGAGGACTTTGTATTCGATGCGTTCAGGTATTTTGAGCCAGTGAAGTGATTTCAGGACAGGAGTGATGTGGTGACGTTTGGGGGTTTTCGTCACTGCACGGGCGAGGGCATTCTGGATAGCTTGGAGGCGGTTAATTTGGGTTATATCAATGTTTAGGAAGAGAGAGTTGCAGTAATCAAGTTTCGCATGAACTATGGATGTGGCTATTGTGGATGCAGTTTTAAAGTCAAGCATAGGTCGGATTCTGCGGAGATCTCGTATGTGCATGAAACAAGTGCGGGAAAGTTGGGTTATGTGGTCGGAGAAGCTAAGATGCTGGTCAAAGATTACACCTAGGTTTCGGACAGGAGAATTTGCGGAGAAAGTGTGGTTGGAAGAAGAGTCATTGTTGAAGGAAATAGAGGGATCAGGAATTTTCTTGAGTTGCTCTCTGAGGCCAATTAGTATAAATTCTGTCTTGGAGGGGTTAAGGCAGAGGAGATTTGAGGTCATCCAAGAGGTGATTTGGGTGACCACAGAGAGAAGATTATTTATGGAGTCAGAGAAGCTGCTTGGAGAGAAAGAGATGAATAATTGGGTGTCGTCAGCATATAGATGATGGTCGACTGTGGATGCTTTTATGAGTGAACTGAGTGGAGTGGTGTAGAGGATGAACAAGAGGGGCCCGAGGACAGAACCTTGCGGAACACCACAGGTGAGGGGGCGTGATTGAGATGATGTTTCAAGTGTTTTGACTGAGAAAGTGCGTGATGAGAGATAAGACTGAATCCAAAGGAGAGCAGTGTCGGTAAAGCCAATTAAAGCAGGAAGACAGTCTTTGGAGTAGTATGTTATGGTCGATGGTGTCAAAGGCTGCAGAGACATCAAGGAGGCAAAGGCAGGAGACTTGTTGATGAGAGATGGCAGAGACAAGTTTATTGTAGAGTGAAGTGAGAAGTGTTTCGGTGGAGTGCTTTTTAGTAAAGCCGGACTGGTTTGGGTTAAGGAGTGAATTTGAAGTCAAGTAGTCATTGATGCGAGAGAGTACGACACGTTCTGTTAGTTTAGAGATGAATGAGAGGTTGGAAACAGGTCGATAATTAGAAAGGATTTCCTTATCAAGTGATGGTTTTTTTAGAAGTGGAGTTACCAAAGAATGTTTGAAGAGGAGGGGAAAGTTGCCAGTAGATAAGGAGAGGTTGATTATTTGTGTGATGATGGGGACAATGATAGATGCGCACTCTTTCAGTAGGGCGGTAGGTATAGGGTCGAGTTCGCACTGCTTGTTTGGGAGAGATTGTAATAAATTGGACACTTCAGACTCTGATGTTGGGCTAAAAGCAGATAGTGATGATTGAGGTGGGGAAGACGGAAGGTCGTGAGTGGAGGAGGGTGTATCTGCAGGTGAGTCGATGGTAGATTTTGAGAGGAGTGATTGCAGAGAGAGACGGATAGTACACTCGGGGACCCCTAGACTTTGTCTACCCAGTCTACCCTATTTTTACGCCACTGACCACGATTTTGCTGAGCGTGACCTTCGAATAATGCGGGAATGCTCTTTTAGATTTTTATAATCTGGCGCTGTAGAAGTTCTTCTGATATTAGGCTAGATTACAACTTTAAAAAGAAAAAAGCACCTCCTTATTACACTCAGGGTTTTATAGAATCGAACGAAATATGACCATTCGCGAAGTATGACTGCATTTATATCGAATTAGCTAGTCTAGGCCTAATAATGAAAAATTAGAGCGTACCTCGTAATTTCCAGTAAAGTCTTTGGTTAAATTCACCAAAGCCAACGGCTTTCCATAGACACCCGCCATCTTAGTTGTTGATTATTAATGACTGACCGATGAAATGCATTAATTTGCAAATGTCGTACAATGTTTTCCTGTAATATTTTGTTGGCACCATAGAATCTTATTGGGTGTATTGTAGCGAGCTGATTTTCCGGTATGTTGTTCACACTTATTTTAAATTTAACATTAAATAGAGGTTTAAAATTGGGACACTCTTAGCTGTGAGGTTTGGTGTGCACCACGATTTTGGTATTAGGTTTTAGGCTTTCACTTTTTGTAGCGCCAACCATGAAATCGTTCGTGGTAGCTTTCTTCCATGCGTCCTGCCGTGGATGCAGGTCTCGAGTGATCTTTTGAGTAGTTGGGTTAGCGGTCTTCACATGAAGAAGTGAAAAAATTTCTGCGACATTTCTTAATTTTGACTATCAATAATCTCTCTGCTATATTTTGCATTGTATTTATAGCAGTTTTTGGTCTTCCGTCTGCAGCGATTGAATACCGCAGGCTTTCTTTTTGCCATTATTGTAGTGATTTTGTGATTGTACACGCTTGGATTGTTTCATTTGATGTTCCCGCTGTTTGCAGGCGGTTCAATCTTATTTACTTACTTAGTGAACCAGTGTTTACCATGAAAGATCATATCTTTATTATGCATATCTCTGATGCTGAACTTAAATACCATGCATCCCAAATTTTTTATTCAGTTGCAGAGTTCTATATTATTGTAACATAGACCAATTAAAGTACACGTGGCAATTGATAAGCCTGTAAAAAAGTATTGCAAGTAGCTTCTAGTGTGGCTTAATTATTTTCTAGTACTACATTAAGGAACATCATAGAAACATTGAAGAAGTTGTTATTCCAATTATTATCTCTGCATAAATAGAATATTTAGAATATTTGTTCAGTAATCCTGAAGACTGTGGTCCTGTCCATTTAAACAATATGACCGCCTAATGAATTGCTGCAGTAGAGTGCTGCGACCTATGAGCCGCATCCCATAACGCAATGCACTCAGTAAGTAAATACTTAGCACAAGAAATTAACACAAGTTTTAAGTAAGTAAATAGGACATTTTAGGTAAATACAGCATTAGGAAAAATTCCCAGAAAAATCCCTAATGTTATTCTTATGGTCTGACAATTAAAACCTACCGAATTAATATAAGGAATTTATAAGTGTTCAACTTATTAACTAATCAGTTTACAAGGCGCATGTTTCTTCTTACGAGTATGCTCTGCATATTTCCCCTCCCCATTTATAATTAGTGACATAACCTTTTTACTCAGATCTCACATTGATTACTTACTTACTGAGTGCATTGCATCGTGGGATGCAGATGATAGGTCACAGCATTCTATTTTGGAGAAGTCGTTGGCATTGGTAACCATGTTGTTCATGTGAAAAGGATCACAATGTTTGGGATTACTATTTGTTGAGTCGCATTGAACAGATGCTTTATGATTTTTTTATTACAGCCAATGTACTAGTATTAACAAGAGATGCCGACTGAAAAGCAATTTCTGGAATATGGGTCCGGCGTGTCGACCCGCCTGCTTAACGCCATCGAAAAGGTTCGACTGCAGAAGCAAAGACCGAGCGTCGAGAGGATCCATCGTGTCCTGCGCCAGGTGGATCCGGATCTGAGCATGTCTGCTGTCGCCGTCGAACTGGAAAAGGCAGCTAAGGACGGTCACATCCTTAAAGTCGTTACAAACGATCTCTGCTCGTATAAACTTCTTCCCACAGGCGTGGCAAAGTCCCCAAAGAACTTGCTTCCTGTGCTCCACGTTCTTCCGAGCCGCGAGTTCCTCGATGTTGTTGTCTCGGTCGTAGGTGGGCTGGAGCGGTGCTCACTGGAAGTGCTCGAGTGCCAGCTGAAAAGGAAGTACACGTTGGAGTTGGCTGGCGACTTGAATCTGAGGAAGGAGCTACGGGATTGTTGCTTGAAGCTGGTTAAACTCGGACGACTGAAGAAGGATGGGCTGCACTTCTGCACGTCTCGTAGAGGGGCCGTATGCGCTGCTGACTCGGCGGCGGATGGAAATGTGTGGAGAAATGCCACTGTCCGTCTTGAGGACTGCACGTCGAGCATGGTATTGTACATGTTTAATTGTTTATATGCTTACTACTATTTCTAATAATGATAATTAATATAAAAATAATAACAATATAATATATGCCATACCGCTACAAGGGCATCGACCGGTCTTTTTCAATTGCATCATTATTTCTTTGTTGGTGCTCATTTTTGCACTAGAATGCACTTGTAAGCATCGTTAGATTTTCTAAATGATGATTTGCCTTTTTGCACCGTCTAACAGTTCATTACGTTATTCATGTTGAAGTTGATCATTTTTCTGTGTCTGTTACATGTGGCTATGGTACCTTAAGTTCACACTGCTCAACTGTGTCATTTCATTCTCTGCTTAAAAGTTCTTTCAGATGGCTTATTCACTTTTTCGTGCATGTCTGTCTCATACGTGTAATGAACTAATGTGTATTGACCTTATTATGTCTTGATTTTGGTGTACCTTCGGCTGTAATTTATAGACGTTAATTATAAATACTTTATTACCTGTAGTACGGTACCTGTACTCATGTTTTTCTTGACATTACTGAAAATCTTTTATGATGTGATTGTGTTCTTGCTTTTGGTTTGGTATTCTTCTCTGGGTACTTACAATTAGATGGATGAAACTGTTTGACCTGCACAAACCACACATGTAGCCAATTGAGAACCACACCAGTTAAAGCAGTAAACAGGTTTAGGACCCTTACTGTAGTGTAAATGTCCAAACAGTTCTTAGCACCATACAAATGCCACATCTGAGAGACCAGCTTATGCATCATCACTGTATTGAAACAAGTCTTTACTTACTTACTATATAAGAGAATGAGCACTTTAAATAACTAACTGAATAGATAGTTTTGCAGCTATATCTAAAGTTACTATATAAGAGAATGCTTTAAATAACTAACTGAATAAACAGTTTTGCAGCTATATCTAAAGTTACTATATAAGAGAATGCTTTAAATAACTAACTGAATAAACAGTTTTACAACTGTATCTTTACTAGTTTAGTCAAATGTCAAAACCTGAGGGACAGTGTTTTGCTCCTATTGTTTATATTGAATATAGCACCATTTTTTACTCATTGTTGACAATCTGTACACTCCCTTCTAAACATGAAGCACAATGTAGCTTTCATTGTGTGACTCTATTGCATTCTTCAGACTCTTTATTTAGTATGTTTATAGTAGCTAAGTCAGAAATTAATTATTTACTTTCAAATAAGTTAATAAAAAAGCCTCAATTTCTTTTAAGAGTTCCCTCAGAGTTGTGTTGTGTAGATGTTCCCTTAAATTATTTACAGATATTGGAAGACTCCATACATTTACTTTTGTAAGACAGTTTTTGGATGGTTTATCAACCATTCACACTATCTTAGTATCATATCATTGATCCATCGTGCATTTCTGCTGATTTTTAAAGTTCTGTTCTTCACTTTATTGGTTACTTATTTGTTATTAAATTTGCCTCATAAGTCTGATATTTGCCTGCTTGCTGTTGACCTTTGAAGATTATGACAAGCTCAGAAGCAGTGTCAACTAGATTATTTGAATTTTATGAGTCATCTGAAATTGGTTCTATAAAACTTTCTCATCACA
The DNA here is from genome assembly GCA_949752735.1 of Lumbricus terrestris. Lineage (NCBI taxonomy): Eukaryota > Metazoa > Annelida > Clitellata > Crassiclitellata > Lumbricidae > Lumbricus > Lumbricus terrestris. Next base: position 29,420,655 of record OX457040.1, read on the forward strand.
CCAGGAAAGTACACTGATGCTGGCAGGAGGTGTCTTCATCATAAAATCCAGGACTCTGATAATAGAACAGACTTGACAGAAGGACATGCTATATTTAGATAATGGATTTATACTGGTGGCCATATCTGGAGAGGTCATTTTATTACTGAACAGTGATATTGGATTTCAGTAGGGTTTTTTATTGGTCGAACCTTGTGGGGAGGGGGAGTTTGATGCCACACACACAAGAACTCTCTAGCCTTGGCTATTTTCTCCTTCTATACATCAGCTATCATTTCCCTGGCAACTGAGACTGCTGAAGTTCTTTGAGACTAGTTCCTCTGTATATGAATGGCTCCTAATATATTCTGATGAGTGGTGAATTGGACATGGCTGACTGATTGAGGAGGTTTAGGGGGTGGTCTTGTCTGGCAGCCTCCTCTTATTGTGTTACCTGAATGGGGGACAGCTGTTAGTTGGTCTTTTATGAATGGGGTGAATAGACCCTGGACATTCTACTAATCCATCTCATTCTCCTATTAAGAGCTCTTTGAATAGACTTGGATCACTTTCAGGAAGGCATGTATTAGATCAGCCACATCTGCTGGGATTCATACTATCATACAGACTGAATGGGGTTAGTTATCAATTCAGGTTTTTTACTACCATTTGCATTTAGGCTTGCCTACAGGTGCTTATCTAATCTATGTTCTTAATTTAATCATTTGGTGATGACACTGGCAAAGCAAATATGGGCACTACCGTTATTATTTCCTTTATTGAATAGTCTCTTATTATCTCTTAGAGTCTTTACTTTTCAGTCAAGTTTGAATTGCCTGAATGTCGAGTTCCCAGACATATTTTCATGTTCCGAAGAGTTAGGACATAAAAGTCTTGTGTAAAGCCTCATAGAAATATATATGTACAAGAGTCTGCATTGTATCAAATTGCCTATTCGTTTATTTGTGTAAATATCGTGTACTTGTTTATTGGGGTGGGGTGATGGCTGAATGGTGACACGTTGGCACAGAGAGCGGAAGGAAGTGGATTCAAACCTTGCTGGTACCACAGCGTAAACTGAGCCTTCTCAGGCTTGCCTCTCTCATTTTAAGACAGTTTTATTTGACTGCACTGAGGTTGGGAGTAGCCCCCTTGAAGAGGTGCTATACAAATTATGCATTTATTGAATGAATAAATATAAATTGATCAGACTCTGCATACGTTAATTATTTAATAATTTCTTATTTTGATCAATTTGTCTGTGTGTGCAATTGGACACAGACAATCTGCCGGTTAGAGACTTCGAGGTTTCTAGGAACAATCTTAGATGTACTCATGTATAAGATAGTACAATCAGCTTACCTAAAGACAAAAAAATTTAGTCTCGTTGGCAAGCCCTATAACGTGGTTATTGATTGGTGGGACCCGCATTTGTCCCCTGCAAGGCTAAAGAGTGGAATCGATATGTCACTGGCAAGTAGCAATTAAGTTTGGTCAAGTGACCTGATTGGTGCTTGGCTGGACAGCCCTCCATGAACACCATAACACCTGAGTGTAGGACATTTCCCCCCTGGACAAAACCCCCCAGGACAAACCCCCCCCAGACAAAACCCCCCGGACAATTCTCCCCCCCAGGGTAGGACAATTTCCCCCCCCTGTCGAACATATTGCGTGTAAGTGGTATTACTATAAAACGGCGGTCCTAAGTGTCCTAAGTTGGATTGATGAAAAGGTATCTTGCTAAATAGAAGCCGGATTGATACAAAATAATTTTTACTTAAATGGAAGCTGGATTGATGAAAGTATTCTTGCTTAAATTGGAGCTGGATTGATGAAAATATTCTTGCCTAAATTGGAGCTGGGTTGATGAAAATATTCTTGCTTAAATGGAAGCTGAATTGATAAAAATATTCTTGCTTAAATTGGAGCTGGATGGATCAAAATAATTGTTATTTAAAAAGAAGTTGGATTAAACGCATTTTTGCCTAAATGGAAGCAAAGGGGGGAATTGTCCGGGGGGTTAATGTCCTAGGCTAAATCAGGGGGGAATTGTCCGGGGGGTTATTGTCCGGGGGTTTTTGTCCAGGGGGGGGGGAATGTCCACGCCCCCTGATGATCAGCCCACCACTGTCCTGTCGGCATCAGTCAATGAATATGATATTGGGGCAGTGTGGGAGGTTAATATGGGTGTCAGGTCACTGGATTAACATGGTTAAGCCAAAAAAAAATAATGCTGTGTTTCCGGTAACAGAGCTCTAAAAAATTGGGTAGGTAGGTCGAAAAATATTTTTATTTTGGTAAAATATTTTTATACAGTGACTATCCGAAAATTTTTACCCAACTACTCTTTTTGCATAAAGGTACACGCTGCAACAAAGTACGTGTTCTAAGCAAGTATAAACTGCCTATTTCCCGACTGTCTGTACCTAAAATTGCTCTAGAAAACAATTCTATTAATTTCATTTTGCTGACATCTTTTGTTGTAAGATGAAGTGGGAAGGGAAGGGGAAGATGAGTGCGAACAGAACATCACTGCTAGGGGTCATTCCAGACTGGCCAAGCCAGTGACTAGTTACATCTAGAGGTTGCTAGATTTATTTCCCCTAGTCACTGTTACAGGTGTCTCAAGTGAGAATGATAAGGCTACAGGTTTTCAAGACTGGCAACCAGGAAGTAGTTAGGCAGGCATGAAACTCTTAGGCAATGTCACTGTAAATAAAAGAAATGCAAAAAATTTTCCGAGTCTTGGCAATAAAAGTGAGTCGGTCGAATAACCGGAAACACAACATTTTTTTGGCCTAAGATCCAACTCTATACGAAGGCAATGTCACCATATTTTGTCAATAGAAGTATTTTTAAAAAAAATATATATTAAAATTTTTAATAAAAAAATTAATTTTTTTTAATAAAATTTTTTCTCAATAAATTTTTTTTACAAAATTATTTGAGTCGCGGCAATAAAAGAGGGTCGGTCGGGTTACCGGAAACACAACATTATTTTTTTTTGGCCTTACATTAATTTGCACCTTTGACTTTGAAAAGACACCTCCAGGGTAGTTCTATATTAAAGGCATGCTAATAAATGGATTATAATTATGACCTTGTCATTAATATTTAAAAGATCATAAAACATAATCTGCTGTGTGAATCACAAATTTAATTTAATATCTAGCAAGGCCTCTTTATGACGACCTCATATGTAGTAATGCGTAAGACAGTTTCTTGCGGAGGATGCAATTATATGGAGTATATATGTTTGCATACACACATATTTGTGTTTTCTATATGTCCTGTTGTAACTCATGACCTGGAATTATTATCATGTTACCCCAGGAAGTCCTGTTGAGTGCTGAATAAACAGAAGGAGGCAAGGAGGGATTAAAACTGTGTTAAAAAAGCAAGATGAGGCAGCCACTTTGACGTTTGACGTGGCAGTAACTGAAAAGCATCTGGAATGGTTGAGAGGTCGGCATTATGTGGTCATGGGTGGTTGAGCTTGTTTAAATTTTGTTCATGCACAACAGTGCTTGTTTTACAGGAAATGGACGTGTGGAAGGGGCTGGGCGCGTATACAATTCTAAAATCTCATTTTTGCACATAATATGTGTTGTTCTTTGAAATGTTCTTTCAAAGAATGTCTTTCTTTTGAACTATGTGTACTGTGCAGGCAATGTCTTCAACATCTTCGCTCTTGTCAGACCGTGGGAGGAGGCCGAAAACGGAGACGACACGGCGTGGCTCGACTGACGGCAGAATAACCAGTAAGACACTTTTAGTACTTACAGAATAGAAAAGACTTCTCTTTATTAGAACCAATTGCATGCTGCATTTTGGTGTTCAGAAGTTAGACATTCACAGCATATTATATAGCTTTTGGTTATTTATTTCTCGCATTTGCTATAGTGCCCCTTCAAGCTAACTACTCAGGGGCACTCCCGACTACAGTGTGGACACTGCATCGGAGTTTCATGCCAAAGCGCATGAGCAATTGTGAGTGAAGGACTTGCTCAAGGTTCCTATGTGGTGGCTTGAGGTGGATTCGGACGTGGAACCCTCGAGTTCAAACGCACCGAATCTTCTACTACGCCACCGTGCCCCAGTTTTGTGTGAAATTCAGTGGGGAAGGACTCCTAGTCCAGCTTATGCATCTGCTGGCAAGTACCAAGTCAGGTATTTGAGTTTTTAAAGGATTTAGGTACAAGGTCGATATGGATAATAGACATAGACAGTTTCTACATTCTCTGCTACAGCTGCAAGGTCGAATGTTAGAAGAAGAAAAAGAAGAAAATACAAATGATGCTTAACAGCGACAAAATTCTGTGTCCAATTGAGCTCATTTGGCATAATTGAATTTATCTGAGTTTTTTCTTTGACGAAAATTTGATTTTATATTGTTGCAGAAAACTGAGTCAATAGCAGTCCAGTCCAACATGCTTGCTTGTTACATGTTTAACGACACTGCCATATATCAAAGATGATTAGTGTCACCCTCCTCCTTTATCCAGGCTTGGGACTGGCACTGGCAGAGAATAACCGGTGGCGTAGTTTCAGCCCAACATACTAATTACTTGACTTAAATTCATGTCTGTCTTCTTTTCCAAGTAACCCATATCTTTTATTTTTTGCAAATTCTGAAGTGTGCTAACTGAGGGTTTGCATTATTGACGTCCATTGCACTGTGATGATTGCGATGTGATGATTGCAATGTGATGATTGCGATGTGATGATTGCAATGTGATGATTGCAATGTGATAATTGCGATGTGATGATTTGCGATGCAGAATTCTGGTGATTAGTTTACATTTGCTGCAATGGTGTTTTTTGTGATTTTTTAGGCTTCACTTCATCATTTAGTATGAATTGTCTTGAAACTGTTTTGTCAACAGGAACTGATCAACTGTCTTCTGAAGATCCTTACTCCTTTCAGTCAGACCCAGTCATGTATGTATTTCAACATGTTTACTCTTTTCAAAGAACTTTATGAAAATGCTTTGTAACTTCAGAGATACATATGATGCAAATTTTGTGAGATAAAGCTTGGTGCTCCTTCATGTATGACTTCCTTACTTTGTCCATTGTTATTGGAGAGCAGGTTCTTGGAATGAAAGATGTTTTTGATCCCTGTTGTTACTTGTAGATGTGTAATGAAACTGGGACCTCCTATTTAGTTGTACTCTTTGGAGATGAACTGTCTGATCTTTTTGCTGATCAGTAGTTTTCAGGTTGCCTGGTAATTTTATTGTTAAGTTCTCTACAGGATGCCTGTGGAATTTTTCTGGCACATCTTGGTGTTTTTAACGAAGATTTGAACCACCTACAACTGGATCAACATTCGAACACATTGAATAGTATCTGGTGTGCATGGGTCCCACATGGAAAGATGGAGTTAAATGTTAATTCTATTTGTTGTTGCTAAATTTCAGTGAGGCCCCTGTGAAGCACAGACAGAAAACTCTGCTGTCGTCTGTGAAGCCAGATACTAAGGCGCCTTCTCTCGACCAGACTGCATTGCAACTGAACTCTGCTCGGCGGAAGTCAAGAGGCGGAAAATCGGCCGATAACATATTCTCCGAAATTGCAGAATTCAGTTCGACGGTGAAGTCGAAAAGCAGCAAGGAGTTGGCGAGCTGCGATAGCACTACAAGCAACCTGGACAGAGACAGAAGCTTGGTACGGACCAGCGAGCCACCACGGACATCATCGGCAGTTGACAGGCGGCCGTCGAAGTCGGAATCGCCTGGCGATTGGCAGAACGACAGTACGGAAGGAACCAATTCCGTCGAGAAAGGAGATGCGGGGAATAAGGACTCGGAGGAAAAGCCAAAGAAGCGATGTCGCAACCTTCAGTTGGCGTTCCTCTTTGACAGCCTGAGCAGCTTTTTTACGGCGACTGGTGAGAAACGCAGTGCTGCTGTGCAGAAGAGCCAACCTCAAAGCCTGCCGACGAGTGCAAACAGTGGAACGACGCGTTCCTTTTCACGAACGAGCTGTGCCGTCCGTCCTGCGGCAAGGGGCAGGAGCAGAGGATCGGAGGATTCGAGGCACTTTGAGGATGATGAAGAGAAGAAACTGTCTGTGAAGCAAGACAAACCTGTAGTATTGTTGAGCTCGAGACTCTGTGAAAAGCCTAAATCTGTTCAATCAAAGGCGAAGAAGCCCACGAAGGAACTGTTTATCAATGCCAAAAAGGAGCTGTTTCTCAAACAAGGTATTCAAATTGATATATAAAAATATTCTATGGCTAAATTATCTGCTGTTCAAATTTGTATATAGAATTTTAAACATGCCTGAGCTTTAACCCTAAGCTTTAAAAATAAAACTGACCAAATTGGTCATAGCAACTAAGAATTCAGCTAAATAGAGTACATTCAGAGAATATTCATAAAGGAAGTCTTAAATTTTAGTGGAAGATTAATTAGAAACTTCCTGTACATAGTTGTTTTTTAAAATACAGTGTAGACCAATTTGCACAAAGTCCATGGAAGCCAGTCACGATGACTGCAATTTAGTGGACTTTGGGTTTGAAGAGCCATACTAAATTACAGTCATCATCATGCCATGAATTTAGCACCCGTAAGTTTCCGATGCTGTTCTCTTCTCCATCGCTGCTTCTCCATCACAGTGTATGTCTGTTCTTGTAGTGACATTCCACGCCATTCAGTTTTATATCATCCACCCATTATTTGTGAGGCTGATCTCTTTTGTGTGTATCATTCATCATTTCAAACGCACGCATTAAAATTTTACTGGCGTTGCTCATTCTGCTTGTATATCTAAATAGTCGTAACTTCCTCTGAATTATCTTTCGCATTAAGTTCTCCTTTGTGTGTTTGTGTGTGTACCCTTCTGAGCAGTTCTTAATTTCTCATCTTTTGAATCCATCCAATTCTGCTGATCATCCGAAAGCCAATATCGTATTCTCTTTGTCTTTGTGATTACCGATGCCTCACATCCTTGTAGCTTGCTGCTGAAGACACATGTCTTTGGAATGTTCAATTTTGTCTCCACTTTTACGACTTTACTTTTTCAGAGCATGCCTTTTAGTGCCACTGTTGCTTTTGCAATTTTGATGGTAGCTCCTTTTTGATGTCAATGTAGTGTGTCATGTTGCAGACCAGATATGTTAACTGCTCAACGTTTTTCAGCTGGATTCCATCCACTACTATCTTTTTGTAGTTCTTCTATTGTTTTTATTTAATCACAGTTCATGTTGAGGCCATATCTCTTTCCTTCTTAGTTTAACTTCTGCTGTGTGTTCCAACTTCTGTTCATTTTCACATTGATATTGTCGGCAAAGCTTAGGTTGTTGAATGTTGATTGTTATGCCACTGACCAAGCACTCCTCTATCCTCTTTTCTGATCTTGTATAGTGCTCTCTTTCTAAGTGTGCGATGGAAGTATTTGGTGATATCAGGTCGCCCAGGTGTCTTGTACCTCTGCTCTTGTTCAACCAGACTCCTTTTTGCCAAACACTTTGACTGCTGCCTTTGCTTTGTTATTGATCTTTTTTAACAAGCATGTCACTTTGCCATCTGCGTCAAAAACTCCAAGACCACCCATGTTATGTTCTGGTCAATGCTGCTGAAGGCCTTTTTGAAATCTACGAAGCAATTAAGTCCTTCACTCGCAATTGCTCAGCGCTTTGGCGTGAAATCCGCTCTGCAGTCGGGAGAGCCTCTGAGTAGAGAGCTTGAAGGGGCGCTATAACAAGTGCACATACAAACATACAAATTATAGACTTCCTTGCGTTTTCTCCTTGCTTTTTCTCTTATCAGCCTTAGTGTTAGAATCTGTTATCCTGCGCCTCTGTCTTTGTTGAATCCAGCCATTAGTCTGCAAGGTAGGCACTCCGCAGTCTGGTCTCAGAGTCTCTCCATTAGTATCTACACTTGCCCAACGTGGCTTATCAATGCAACTTTCCTGTAGTGAGCCCTGCATTCTAGAACATTGACTGTTTTTTATGATTAAATACTGGAATGGATTTTTTCCATTTATACGGTGATCTCCCCTCATTCCACACTGTGTTACATATCTTATGAATTTCCTTTATTATAATTGCAGTTTCTTCTCAGTATTTTATCATCTCACTTATTACACCGTCATTGCCAGAACTCTTGTTGTTGTTTTTCAGCCTCGGTACAGCTCTTACTAAGTAGTAAGAGCTGTACCGAGGCTGAAAAACAACAACTTCTGCTTCTAATACAGTACTTAGAATATGATTTGTGTGGATCAGATGTGTCATAGAGCTCAGCTGGCCCACAGGCACAAGTTGAGAAAGATGGCAGGATTTGTCTTTATGAGGCTTAATGAGCTTCATGTGATGATCTTGATTGGTGATGAAAATTAAAGATTTTAAAACCTAATTTGACTGTTTTCATGCTAAAAATACACCATTTAAGATTTAGTGTGGAGTCCCCTTCCAGACCCTAACCCATTTTGCTCAAGTTCCTTTGGCACCTGGACTGCCACTTGCAGGAAATTTGTTGTCAATGGCCTGCAATTAAAAATGGTTTGGTACCACGACATAAATTGTTAGTTAAGAACATAGGCACATGGCTACACCATTTGTGTAGTTAGAATTACATACTCAGCTGTCTGATGTATAGACACTTGTGCTGTAGCCTGCCTACAGCTCTCACTATGTTGTGCAATAGTTTTTATGACCATATTGCTGTCTCCTTTCTGGGCAAAGTGAGTGTTATTTAATACCAGGCATTTTATGGTTCTGGCCACCGTAAGTCCAGCTAAGTATTTGCTTTCAATTTCATTATTAAATAGAAACGAAATGGAAAATGCAAACCCAAAACTGAATTAAGGCTGAAACTGTGATTGTTTTCACAATAAATTGATGGAAACTCATATAAACTAATTATATGAGATTGTTCCTGAAATACTACAGTGTAAGTAACAGGATATTGTCTCTACATTGTTGGTATAAATTTCATGAAATTGTTTTTTGTGGTAGGCCACCAGCAGTTGAAGCCAAGTGGTGCTGCGGAGTTCTTTTTTTCTCATGTAACGGAAGAAGAATCAAAGTTATTTCAAGTTGTGCAGACTATCGCTGAGGAGGTGAGTCAGTAGAGCAGTGAGTCTCTCATACCATTATTGAGTGGATGAGCAGTGGCGTAGACAAGGGGGTTTCGGGGGTTAAACCCCCATTGGCCTAGGAAACAGTTTTTTAAAGGTTATTGATCCACTCAAATAAGAAGAAACAAAACAATTGCTTGTAGTAACAATTGTTTTTCCTACTTTATTCTCTTTGTTTCTTTATTCTCTTTTTATTTACTATAATACTGTTGGGTTGGTGTCAGAAAGGGCATCCGGCCACTCAAAAAACAAACTCCCCCTATCATAAATTCCTGGCTACGCCGCTGTGGATGAGCAAGTCATTCTATGTACTATTGTTGTTGACGGTAAATAGCTAATCTGTATATTGACTTGTTTTTGCTTAATTGTTTTCAGTGGGCTACATTTGCTTGTTGAAATCAGCCTAGAGCTTTTACATCTTGAGCCGATTGCACTTTTGAGTAGAATTGTAGAGCTTATATAAAAGTGAAACAATTCCGTACATTTACTTTTTTCCCTTGGCATGATGAAAGGGAAATGGCTTGGTTCATCGTTAATCAAGCGCAGAACTGACGCTGCTGATGTGAAAATTAACATGTTGTCGTTATCTTTCTCCATTGTTTGCTTGTTTATATACCTATGCTTTGGAAATCCAAAATGTTTTCATCGCAACACTAGAGTTGTTGATCCTTTATTTTTTTGGCAATTTAATACATTTTTGTTTAACATAATTTTAGTTAGAGTTATTTGGTTAATGTAACATATAAGTTCTCGGAACTTGTGGCCCATCGAGATATTATTTCAACGTGACAAATTGTTGCTATGGCTTACAGATAGAAGTCCATGTCAGTGTTGGCATGTTGTTGTTAAGCATAGTCTCTGTGTAAATGTCCAGCTACTGATTTTTGATTTTGATGCTGCCTGTTTTTTTTTGTTTGACAGAGAAGTTTAGTCGATCTTGGAACTGCAGTGCCTCCATGTGAAATCAAAGAGCCTCAAACGCGGGTTATGTTTGGCAAATATGAATTGGTGTCCGACCAGCATTCTCCCTACCCACCAGAATTTTCAATGTGAGTTTTTTAGTCTTCTAATAAGTAAGTTAAAAGTCAAGCATGCTGAAGCTCTAAAGAGCGCAGACCTGTGCGATGAAAGCTGTAAATTGTGCCTTCAAATATGAACAATTAACGTATAAGGATTTATTAACCGAAACTAAAATGTTGGATTGACTTCATCTTCAGCAAAGATTCTCTTTCAAACAGAGGATCATAATTTATAAGACATTGAATGCTTTCAATCCAGTCTTTAAAGTGTAGTCTCGAGACTTAATGTTAATTCACCAGGTCATCTGATTACTATAAATACTCAAGTATAATTTTGGTTATATTTGCATGTTTACATGAAAAGGACCCAGATTGTTGATTCTAGTTTTAGGGACAATGCATGACTAAAGTACTCTGGGTTAAAATTTGTGATTTTGCCTGTTTTAATCATATTTCATTGTCCTGTCAATGTAATTCACAAGCAAATATTCTTTAAGCATTGATAAAACTAGTGTCATATTGTTTCATTGTCATTCCTGATTATTGTAATTTGATCATGAGCATTAACAAGATAGCTTTTTCACAGGTATCTTCTTAAAATTTGTAGACATACCGGGTGGGTATCTGTATTAGCATCTTGCAGGAAAGGCTTCCTTATTCATATTGCTAAAAATCTCGAACGATATCGTGGATCACGTATTATTTTGATCACCATTACTAAACTAGAAATTAGTGTAATTATCTTAATTGATTCACTAACAAACTGCTTGCATTGTGATTTATGAATAATTGTTATCTGCACAGTATTGTTTGATAACTTTGTCTGTGATGTCTTTTCTAGTCTTCCACAGGTTCATGTATGTGAGCTTTGCTTGAAATGTTCCAAGACTCGAAGCATGCTTGAACGTCATCTGGTGAGTCAACAATTGTGCACTTGCAGCTGAAGTTATATGTATATAATATATATGTGTATATATATATATGTTTAATAGTTTATCTGTGTGAGCATACTGATTGTTAATGTATGATTAAAGTCCAGTTTGTGTAATGTGTATGTCAGTGATTTTCAACCGGGGTTCCGCGGAACCCCAGGGTTCCGCGGGCGTCGGCCAGGGGTTCCGCGGCAGTTTGATATAAAATTTTATAACATCAACCGAAATCACAACATTAATTAACATTTAGTTGAATTATTTCACAGCTTTAAGTCATTCTTACTTAAATATCTTTATTACGTGAATGCTTAACTGTTTCTGTTGTTTTACAACATAATTATATAGGCCTTATAATGACACCCATGAGTGAATCTGCGCGTTGGTATGGCCATTTAAAAGAATCGTAGGCTATAGGCTATCAAGTGGAAATCTATAATGCCGAGATGCCCTGCATCTTCAACTGTCGTTAAGACACAATCTTTTATAATTTTTTTGAACTATTCAAATGGAAACTCTATTAACAATAATATTTCTTCCTAATAGAATCTGTTGAGCAATGTAGGCCAATGACTGGTTAGGTTAATTCTTCTTTGGATCAGTTTACATTGAAGAGATAATGGTTAATTTTTGATTCAGGTGTATCGGATTTACCAAGTTGTGCAATTGTAAAGCCTATTAAGCCTGTCTCACGAATTTTTAACCGATAGGCTTACGCACTATTTGTTATTCGAACATCACACAAGATGTGTCAAACAAGAATCATGTGGCCGATTATTGTGACAGAGACACTATTTCAAACGAGACGAAGGGTGCAACCAGCGTTGGACTTGAGACTTGTCTCCAAAAGAAGCTGAAACTCCCATGTAGGCTGAGGTCCCTCTGCCCCGCTATAAAATTACCAGGCACAAGTTTCGCAATAGCTTTGAAGAAGGAATCAGAATGCTTTGTACATAACAAACATGTAAACTGGTCAAGCTCTGATAGAATGCATCGAATTTCCATTTTCAATATTTTATCAGTTTGATAGTTGGCGAAATTGAGCTTACAGCAGAAATGCAGCTGTTCTTTGTTAGTGTTTGTGCACTGGACTTATTCGTTGACTCCATAGAATTCTATGGCATGCAATTGTAATGTACTATTATATACTGCACCAGAAGTGCAAATAACGCGCAATAAAACTATTGAACTGTTTAAAACTGAATATTATTTTTAAAAATTACAAGTGCCCAACTGCATAGCCTACATAAGCTTATCTTGGAGCACTGGACAGGTGAAATGCGAAGGGTTCCGCGAGCCAATGAGTGCTTGAAAAAGGTTCCGTCGCTAGAAAAAGGTTGAAAACCACTGGTGTATGTGCTGAAATAAGTTAGCATTGAGCATATATGCTTATTTATGCTTACATTCGAAATAGTGTGTCAATGCGTGGATTGATGGTTTTATATATGTATAGAAGTAGAGTGTACAGTGTACACTTGAGATTGTACTGAGATGGCAATGTTGTCAAGTGACGATTGGTACTAGAATATTCTGAAAACTTGTAAAAGGTTATGAAGTTATATAATCAACTCTTCAGGTATATAGTGCTGAATCACATTTAACAGTGACAAAGATGTCTGGGAATAACTTTGAAGTTATCTCGCAGCCATGAAGGTTTAGCCCTTTACCTCCATTCTGATTGTTTAACAGCTTTTATGGTGCTATATAGATTACAAGCACATCTTTATGATTTAGTAAATGTACAAGTACTTGACTTGTAAGTACATGTTATGGAGCTGCTTGAAAAGCCATAGGATGAAACCCAGTTGCAATGCACTTGCAACACTTCAGAGCATTCTCTATGACATGCTACTGCACAATTATTCTGTTACATGACAGTGCATGAACTTCTCTCGGTATGTTTTAGCGCAAATGTTGTCCTGGTCATCCTCCCGGTGATGAGATCTATCGGGACGGTAGTCTTTCAGTATTTGAGATTCACGGCAACAGGGAACCGGTATATTGCCGAAACCTTGTCATATTTTCACGTCTGTTCCTTGATCACCCTGGACTCTACTGTCGTGTTTCGCAAAGCATCTACTACGTGACAACGACAAATGACCGGAATGGCAGCCATTTTGTTGGCTTCTTCTCAAAGGTTGGTGCCTCTATCAACTTCGTCGCCTATGTTTCTGATTGGTACTTGGACATTTACGCTTTTTGTACAGCTGTATTTATCTGTACTATTATTTGTTGTTGTGACTAATCTTGTCAGAATTCTGTGAAGATTTTGATGACATATTTGCCAAAATTCCAAGCCAAAATTCCACTTCTATCAAGTTTCTTTTTTGGAGAAAAAAAACTGCTGTTTTGTGAAAATAATCAATGATGATGATTATCATTATTACTTTGAATTGCATTTATGTGGAGCATTTGCTGCTATATTGTAGAAATTCGGAAAATGCTTCCGCTGCTTGCCCCTTGTAAAGTAGCTTAGTTGTCCTCAAGTGAAATTTAGCCAATATTCATTCATTCATTCCACCAATTTATATAGCGCTTCTTCAAGGGTCTACTCAGAAATGCTGCCAACTCTAGCACGGTAAAAAGGACAGTTTTGACTTTAATAAATACCATCAAGAGCAAAGTTTGAGACATGATTCCAAAATCAAAGAGTGTACCGAGTTTTGGGTACACTCTTTGGGTTCTGGTGTTGGTCATCACATTTTCACACAGCCAGTGTTTATGTTGCTGATAGTAAATATTGTTTTTGTGCAAAAAGTATAAAACTGTAATTAATTAAAATTCCATTATTCAAATTGTAAATTTGTTTTGGCTGATGCTAGTTACAGTTTACACCATACTTCCTTTTATCGAAGTGCAATTTAACATTGAATAGCTTACGTTATTTTATATTCCTGGTTGTTTAGGAGAAGCTTGGAGGTCATAACCTTGCCTGTCTGCTTGTCTTACCTCAGCACCAACAAAAGGGATATGGGCATTTTATGGTCCATTTGAGTGAGTACTTCAATCATTCTCTAAATGATAGCTGTTATTTGACCTCTTAATTACACACCGCATTGGTTTCCCATACTCTTTAGTACATCCTTATTGTCAAAGGGTTTAGCTTTTTTCATTTGGAATTTTAAATACATTTGATTTCTGTCTCCAGAACAAAAAATCTGGCTTTTTGCATTGGTTGTGAAGCTCATTTGCAAACTAGTCTCAAATTGGTTTTGTTCAACTCTATTTAGCTGAGCTGTTGTTTCCTTTTCTGAATTGATATGGCAGTATTGTAAAAGAAGTAGTAGATGTTGAAAATTTATTAAAAATTGTAGTTTCTTTACACAAAAGCTGGAGAAATTGGCTGTTTGAACGTTTGAGCCACTTGAGACTTTTCAGCTTCTTTCTGAAACCACTCGAGACTTTTCAGCTTCTTTTTGAAACCACCTTAGACTTTTCAGCCCCTTTCTGAAACCACCTGAGACTTTTCAGCCTCTTTCTGAAACCACTTGAGACTTTTCAGCCTCTTTCTCAAACCAGTTGAGACTTTTCAGCTTCTTTCTGAAGCCACTCAAGACTTTTCAGCTTCTTTCTGAAACCACTTGAGACTTTTCAGCTTCTTTCTGAAACCACTTGAGACTTTTCAGCTTCTTTCTGAAACCACTTGAGACTTTTCAGCCTCTTTCTCAAACCAGTTGAGACTTTTCAGCTTCTTTCTGAAGCCACTCAAGACTTTTCAGCTTCTTTCTGAAACCACTTGAGACTTTTCAGCTTCTTTCTGAAACCACTTGAGACTTTTCAACTTCTTTCTGAAACCACTTGAGACTTTTCAGCCTCTTTCTGAAACCACCTTAGACTTTTCATCCTCTTTCTCGAACCAGTTGAGACTTTTCAGCTTCTTTCTGAAACCACTCGGGACTTTTCAGCTTCTTTCTGAAGCCACTTGAGACTTTTCAGCCTCTTTCTGAAACCACCTTAGACTTTTCAGCTTCTTTTTCAAACCAGTTGAGACTTTTCAGCTTCTTTCTGAAGCTGAAAAGTCGCTATTTGCGACATCATATATATCTGCATGTGAGGATGCTTGAGATTTCATGTCTGATATGTTTGATAGGCTACTGGTTGTCATCGACGGATGAAACAGCAAAGTCACCAAAGCCACCTCTGACTGATACGATTAGGAAGATTTACAAGTCTGTCTGGAAGCAGTCAATTATGGACTGCATCGAGAGAGAGGATTTGTCCGAGTTGACAGTACGAGGTGTGTTATCCCATGGTGTTGTGTAAAATCATTTCTATTTTATATTTTGGCAGTGATAAGTACAAATGAATTTACTCCAAGTCCAATACCTTCTGTTGTTTTTCCAGGTTATTGTATTTTTGTCATTTCAATCTGAAATTGTATGGGGCTACTCAAAGAGAAATAATCCAATATGCTCTGTGCAGTATAGTAAATGATATTAAAGTTAATTAAGATGTAAAGGTTAATAAATAGTATGGACCAAACTGGTTATGATATCGGTATCATTATTATAAATTGAATGAGCTGATTCAATGGGTGTTTGGTTATTTGTGTGACTGATGAAATGATTTACAATTTTTAGCCATCTATAAATTTATTGGTGAAATTACTACATATAAATTGATTGATTAAATCAATCTGTAATGTGTATCGATGAATTGTTCAATTGATTAAATTGACTAGTTAAATGATTGCCTATAAATTGGCTGATTAAATGACCACTTGCTTTGTTTTTTAAATCCCTTATTTGTGATTGTTTCAAGGAGGTTTTTTGTTATATTTCAGTCATAAGCTGTTCAACAGGGATCAGTGATGATGATGTTTTTTCTGCACTCTGTGACCTTGGACTTAAGAATGACACGGAAAACAGGTGACAATCATCTGCAGCTCTGCTTTGTTCAGGCACTTTGCTGTAACAGTTTTTGTGCATGAAAGGATTGCTGTCTAGTTCAGTAATAAAATAGCTTGGCAAAGATTACATAGTTTTTTTTGTCTGTAGATATGGGTACAATCACCTGTGCCAGTTCTTGGTCTTGCAAGTCTTTTTTTACTATAGATTAACCTCTACCACTCATGTGTCCGCTCCCACCGGACAAATTTGGGCCGATTCATTTTTAATCTGAGCGGTAAGGGTTAAGGAATGTTGGAACTAAGCTGAACTGAAAATACTTCATTGAAGCAATGCAGTTCACCATATAGTAGTACATTATACTTGGTCATCACATGTCGGGCTTTGCTTGGGAAAAGTCTTCGTGTAGTGTTAATGGCCATCTGAAGTATCCAGTAATAAAGTGCCAACTTGTAGTGGAATACCCTTTGAGTGACCTTTTGTTGAGCACCAGCAGCAACTATCTTAATTTCTGTAAATTTTCTTGGTCGTGCTTCTGTTGCTGGTGGATTTATAGATGGCTTTCAATAGATACTGGAAAAGGAAAATTAAGGCGCTAACAGAGTTGCCCAGTTGCAATGCATGAACTTTTTAGTCAGTGAATAGCTATATTACATAGCATTGCTTTGCTCTTAATATTGTACTATCTTAAAAGAAGGTACTACAGTACTCAGTTCAAACCATCCGCTAATAAACAATTTCATTAAGTATAATCGGGAATTATCCTGCAATTGGTGCTGTTGATAGAAATGAGATTTGGGAACTTAGATTAGGTCAATTTGTAGTCAAACATGTCCTCAGTTTTGGTCAACATGCATGTCCAACTGATGTGATATCATTCACAAATGCTTTAAGATGCACATGTAATGGATGGTGTGTCACATGAATTGTAAATGCCATTGTCACGGTCGTCTTTTGTGTTTTACTTTGGCAGACACACCGTAGTTCATTTGACACCGGCTCTTCGGGATATTCTGCTGATAAAGACTGAAGCAAGGAAGAGACCAGTTGAATTTAATCCGAGTGCTTTTCTCGATTCCAGACTTACCAGGAAACTTCGGGTAAATATATTGTTATTATTTATCGGAATCATTATTGTTAGTTAAATTATATTATTGATAATTATTAACGAGATGAGTTCTGAAACCTGTTATATTGATGTAAAAGAGGTGAGGTTCAGGCTATATATTTTTGGCAAACAGAATTGCCTATGTACTACTACAACAAAGATATTGTGCCAGTATTTTTTTAAACCTATTATTTCATGTGGTAATATTTCAATTCAGTTCCAGTACCTATTTAAGTACATCTATTCATAATATGCGAAAGAATTTTTTACTGTAACCTATATTCATAATTATGGTTTCTATAATGGAGATCAAGTAGTATTTTAAGCAAAAGATAAGCTACGTTATACTATGGGAGAGGTTTTCATTTTTATGTAGAATTTGTGTAGGCCCTTGTATGCCAGAGACGGATGCGTTTTGCAGTGTGGTTAAAGAGTTAAGCGTGAAACCATAGCGAAATTAGTGGCCCACTGGAGAAATCTGCCAACTTGTGCAAGGGAAACCTCTTGACAGTGCAGTCCAACTTACGTTATGCATTGTGTGTAGTTACTGAAACTGGCACAAGTCATTTGAGGTATGCAGATTTTGAACTATCAACCATTTAAGTGGATGCAACGCTTTATGTTTTAGGGAAAACCTCGTGCACCAAAGCGGAACAGTGTCACCCAACCGAACAACCTTCTTGTTGTGGATTCTATCAAGAAAAGGCGAACGGAAAATGGTACGAGCTTCATTGTGTCTTTTTTCTTTTTCTAGTGCATGGAGAGGAGGAATATTGAGAAGTTTGATTGCCGTTGGTTGCATTGCAATGCTTTATGGATTATCCATTATAAATCCTGTAGATGGGAATCTTCAGTCATTTGTTTACTGCTATTATATTGAATCTTTATGTACAAGATATCGTGGCAGTGCATAGACGCTTCAATTAACAATGCAGAATACAATAGTTATTGTTCAGAGGTGCATCTTGAAATTTAACAATGGAAACAGTCTTTACTACATTGCTCGAAGGGTAATTTTGCAGTTTAAAATTGAAGTTTGTCTCGGTGAGAGAATTCAAGAATTATATAGCGCCTCTTCAGGGAGACTACTCAGAAGCGCTCCTGACTCTAGCACGGCAAAATGCACAGTTTTGAGTTGAATTTGAAAATGCTTTCAGTAAGAGCCACAAGAATCAAACGTAGCTCCTTGTGGAATCCCATTCCAGACCACTGGGTCCACCACGGAAAAGGCTCGATCCTGCATAATTGCTGTATGTGCAAGGGAACCAAAAGCATGCCCTTTTGCGCAAAATGGAGCTCTCTGGATACCCGTAGAGCAACAGAGTTCTTGCAGGTAGTCTGGGCCAACGCCAAGCTGACATTGCCGAACCAAAGCAGTGATCCTATACTCAATGCGGGGCGCGGTGGTGTAGTGGGTATGTTCATTGCTTTGCAGCCGAAGGGTTGCAGGTTCGGATCCACTTCAAGTCGCCACGTATGGACCTTGAGCAAGTCTTTCACTCGCAATTGCTCAGCAATTCGGCGTGAAACTCTGATGCAGTGTTCGCTCCGTGGTCTGGAGCGCCTCTGAGTAGAGAGTTTGAAGGGGCGCTATAACAAGTGCACATACAATTGTGCTGCTGAGTAGGAAGCCAGTATTATGTCCTGTCTCCAGCATATAGCTGGATACATGACAGAATTTATTGATTTGTCCAATTAGATGCGCTGTATTGTATGGAATTGTCAAGTCAGATATGACTCCTATATCATGAGCTATGTAGCTGCTTGTAGCATGAGGAAGTCAATCCAGAGCAATGCCTGTGAAGATTGTTGGTTGTTGTATTGGTTGGAAATGCTGTGAACACTTACTGTACTACTACTTAACCTGATCATTGTTCATTGGATGACATTCTCTTATTTTAAGGTGAATCATCTCGAAGCGTTGGACCTGATGATATCCCTAAATCACGAACTTCAAAGTGGAAAGATCGCTCCGATGAACCAAGTCTCGACGACAGTCCGACTGTTGGTCCTTTGAAGCGCAAAGTCGGTTGGCCGAAAGGTCTGAAGCGAGGTCCGAGGAAAGAGAAGCCGGCAGAGACCGCCATTCGCGTCATTCGCACGAGAGGAAGCGGAGTGAAGGTCATAGTTTAAGTTGATCATGTCATCAGAATTTTGTTTTATGTCTTATCTCTACGTGTTGTGGCTGGAAATTAGATGGGATGAATCGGATGACTGTTGCTTTGTTTTTGATCCTTTTGTGTTTGTTCATTCATTCATTCATTCATTCATTCATAGGCTATTGCACATTTATATAGCACCTCGTCAAGAAAATTACTCGATGATCCTGACCTCAGAATGGCTAAAAAGCTGAAAGGAAACTGTCTTAAGATGGGGAAAGAAGGTAGGAGAAAGTCCTCAGAAAGACGTTGGGCTCCAGAGGGAGGCCAGTTTATGCATTCGTGCATGTGTGTACACTCTATGCATGTATAGTGTGTAACTGTGTTTGTATGAGAGCTTGTTATAGTGGCCCTTCGGGTTTCTACCCAGAGGTGCTCCCGACTACAGCGCGGACACTGAATCATAGTTTCACGCCGAAGAGCATAAGCAATTGCGAGTGAAGGACTTGCTCAGGGTCCCTATGCGTCTGCTTGAGGTGGATTCAAACCCATAAACCTTCCAGCTCCAAGGCACCGTACTGTGCCCCATGTATATGAATATATATATATAATATTATATATATATGTATATATATATATTCATATACATGGGGCACAGTACGAAAGTTTAGCAGCTGAGATATATAGACAAAATCAATCAATTTGTAGTTCGTCTGCATATATATTCATGACTTAAGTTGATTAAAGGATAATGCTGGGAAAGCATAGGAACCAAGTAGAGTAAAAATTGTATGATGTCAAAAGCTATCCTTTAGGGTAGAAGGGCAGAATTTCAGAAGATAACCTTCAAGGTCACTGCATTCAAACGGCACTAGAGATGATGGGTTGTGAAATTTAGCCACCTCAGCTATAAGCAAAGTAGGCTGACCATACACTGTGTAAGGGGGAAGATGGAATGACGAGGGAGAGGACTGGGCACCGGCCTTCATATACCGTGGCCAGGGGCGGATCCAGGGGGACCAATCCGGCCATGACCCCCTTCCCATTTAGAAAATTCT
This sequence comes from Lumbricus terrestris, assembly GCA_949752735.1. NCBI lineage: Eukaryota > Metazoa > Annelida > Clitellata > Crassiclitellata > Lumbricidae > Lumbricus > Lumbricus terrestris. The sequence goes on from OX457040.1 coordinate 29,440,781, forward strand.
TTAGTTCTCACCTGCCATTTTGACGTGGAAAGTGGACGTGCTCCCCTCCCCCCATCAGTTCGGCAGACCTTTTTACAAAAGTAGTCTATGATGACTAGAAAAGAAAAAAGGTCGTCAACTTTTTTGGCGAAAAAAAATGGTATTTTTTTCGTGAGAATCGGACAAATGATAAAAAAGGTCATCAGATTTTCCGGCGACTACTAAAGATGAAATTTATCCTTGCCCAAGACCAAAAATTTCCCCCGTTTCTGGATCCGCCCGTGGCTAAGAAAACGAAGTTGCCAAAGAGCTGAGTTAAGGACATGTGCCACATGTAACACAGTGCAAACCAATATGAAATAGTTGGTGACAGAAATTGTTTTATAGCCATGACCAGATACACATAAAAAAATGAGCCTGATATTTGTTTCAGTTTTAAAACTGCCATTGAACAGTATTAATGGTTGCACAAAAAAAATCAAGCCATGCTATGAAAATGAAAAAAACTCTTTCTTTTCATCTCCTTTTTAAGCGTAAATTCTATTCTTCCTTCACAACACACTTCGGAACTTAACTGTTTCAAATTGGCTTTCAAAGAAGTGGACTGCTGCTGTCTGCGCCTTACCTGGCAACTGACTGGTTCACGTCTAAGATTCACTAAGAGTTATATAAAATTCGTTTATGCTGTACGCTATTATTGAAAACTTGATATAGCTTCATGCGGTTTTCTGAACCATTAATCAAGTTTAACATCTTATGATATTCTGCCTTCAATATGACAGCATCAAGCATTTTATGATACTAGTTTTGTGACATTGTTTGCAATTGTAGACAAGGAAAAATGTCTCAATAAAAGCAGACGTGGAAGTCAAGGTTAAAACTGCGGACAAGGACGATCTGCAGAAAGATTTACAGGAAGACGAAAAGAAATTGGAAGTGGAGGAGATGGACGTGTCAACTTCCGCTAGGTTGGCGGACAGTGAAGCGTCAACTCCAATTCTGTTGAAGGTCAAAGACAATGAGCTGCTGGACGAGCTGGTCTCAGACGATGACGACAATGACCTTCTTTCAGACAATGATGGCTCAACGCTTTCCGAAATGCCTCAGCTCGAAGAGAAGGGACACTTGCAGACCAGCGATAATGAACTTGACTTAGGACGCTCACCATCTCCCCCACATCTTGAGCAGGAGCTGCTCAGCCCGTACTTCTGCTCGGCCGCCTATTCGAGGCATGGACTCGACCTGGGGAGCAAGGACGCCGAATCCGTGCTCTCGGACTGTTTAGCCGGGCGTTCGGTTGCACCCAGTCCCTGCTTTTCCATGGACGGGGTCGACCCACCACTGATAAGCAGCAAGCGGACGACAGACTGCGAGAGCGACAGTGACATGTCCGTTACGTCTGGCGACGAGAAGAAATCTGGTGAGAGAGCGGCAAGAAGTCTGACGCCTTGTTCGCGTTCAGAGGCAGGGGCGGAGAGCAACTTTGCTGCATCGATAGCAAGTGAATCGGTCGATGACAGCGTGGATGAGGCCAGCCAGACGTCAACCGGCTTTTCGAGATCTTCGTCTGTGGAGTCACGAACATCCGTCAAGTGTAAATCGCCCGTCGCAGAGTCGCCTGGCTTGATGAAAGGCAAGCTGTCTTCGGTGGCCTCGCCTCAATCGTTGATAGACAAGTCGTCCACGCTTGGGTCACCTAGCTCCTTCAGAGGAAATTTCTCCTTCATAAGGTCGCCTGGTTCGATGAAGTGTAACTCGGTCGAATCACCGGATTCAATCAAAGCGATTGCAATGGAGTCGCCTGGTTCGGTCAGAGACAACTCTGTTGAGTCACCTGGTTCAATCAAAGGTGTCTTCGTTGAGTCACCTGGTTCAATCAAAGGCACCTCAGTGGTGTCACCTGACTCCATCAAAGGTATCTTCGTGGAGTCACCTGGTTCAATCAAAGGCACCTCAGTGGTGTCACCCAATTCCATCAAAGGTGTCTTCGTGGAGTCACCTGGTTCAATCAAAGGTGTCTTCGTGGAGTCACCAGGTTCAATCAAAGGCAACTCAGTGTTGTCGCCTGATTCAATCAAAGGCAAGTTAATGGAGTCACCTGATTCAATCAAAGGCCACTTCGTGGATTCACCTGGTTCAGTCAGAGATAACTCTGTGGAGTCACCAGGTTCAATCAAAGGCAATTCTTTTAATTCAACTGGTTCAATCAAAGGCAGTTTCATGGCATCACCTGACATGGTCGAGGGCGGCAATTTGGAAGAGTCACCAGGCTTGACAACAAAGGGTGATTCAAATAAGTCGTCGCCTAGTTCTGTCAAGGGCAGCCCCTCACTGGATTCACCTCATTCACTCAAAGCAAAGTCATTTTCAGCCATATCTCCAAACTCCGCGGTGGAAAGGTCTTCATTGATCAGGTCACCAGAACCACCTGTCAAGGTCATCTCGGTTGAGTCGCCATGCTCAATCGTTGGCAAGTCTTTCCTGACGGAGTCTCCGAGTAACTTGCCGGCAAAGAAGAACCGAGGCGTGGATGAGAGAGGAGGAGGAGGAGGAGGAGGCGGGGTTCGGAATGCGTCGGTCATCGGGAGCCAGTTGGACAATTGGTTGCCCAAGGAGCCAGGCGACAAACATTTACTGTTTGGTCGTATGCCTGTTGTTAGCCCAGCGTCAAATACCGCGGGATGTGCGTACCGGAACGCTGAAAGACACGAGTCGGATGGAAACTCCGAAGGAGGTCCTGGCGGCAGTCTGTACAGTTCTCCGATGTTCCAGGGTGCTCACAGTATGGCTCGTGAAGTTAGTGAGCAGTTGACAGGTGAGCTGATCATGACACCAAGGCCGACCAGTCAAGGGTCTGGGGCAAGTCACGGTTCCATCGCCAGCCAGGGATCGACGGCCAGCCACTGCTCCATGGCCAGTCAGATCTCGTTGGCCAGTCACGATTCGATGGCCAGTCGTGGCTACGTGGCCGTTCACGGCTCCATCACGCATCACAGTCCGCAGGCGAACAAGAGTTTCGAGGCGATGAAGCGTACGATTGACATGGCGGCCAACTCAAGTCTCGGTCAGTTCGAAAGCGCGGAGCGCAGAAGACAGGACAGCATCCGCATGTCCAGGCTCATAGATTTCCATCAGCCGCTTCCGAATCTAGGGCCTGGACTGATCCCGACCGAGAGTCCTTCCGAATCTAGTCACTTAAACATCAACTCGGCCTCGAGGACTCCGTTCCCGGTTGGACCGATCTTACCGCCTGCGGTCCTGAACGAGGACCGGTCTCCACGTTCGTTCCAGATGCAGAACGGCGGACTACCACCAGCGAGAGCGACCAAGTCAGGGACCAGCGCGGCAAACCCGTATCCGCACGGCGGCGACAGCATCGTGGTCTCTCAGGCGGTCAACTCGCGAACGCACCAAGCACGCCAGGCAGCAATGTCGGCCAACTCAAACATGCTTGGCCAATGTTCCGTGGCCGTGCCTTCACCCGGGTTCATGAACTCCATGACCCCGTCACCCATGACGAAGGGAATTTCCAGCAATTTTGCCACGTCGAAATCGTCGGCCATGATGGGGAACCGGTCGAGCGGCGGTCGACTGAACTCGTCACAGATGGCAGCAGCGGCCGCAGGAGGAGGAGGCGGAGGGGGCGGTGGAGGGTTCAGCCACCAGCAGATGACGAAACAGCAGATGATGTCGAACAAGTACAACAAGCCGTCACCTTCAAACGTTCATCTGCAGAACCTGTCACCCTGCGGACTGTACAGCCTACCAAAGTCGTCGCCCGGTTCCGGCAGCGCGGCGGTTCAGCAGCAGGGAATGCTGAACTCATCGCCGAACATGAACTACGCGGCCGTCTCGAACCTATCGCCGAGCAGCAGCGAATGCGCAAACGCGTCGTTCCACTCGCTCGCCGCTCACAATCGAAACCTCGTCAACGCAAGTCCGGCGCCGAGCTGCGCCGGCAAGCAGTACAATCGCCACCTTCAGCATGGCAATTCGCGAGGGTTTGGCGGCGGCGGTGGTGGGGGCAGTGGGGCGGCACCGCCGTCGTCTCCGAAGCCAACCCCAAGTGGCGCCCTCTACCAGTTGCCTCCGTCGCAGACCGTGGCGCCGTCTCCCCACCAGATCCAGGCGCCGCCGTACATGCACAGCGCCTCCGCCGTCCAGCGGCACATCAACGAACCATTCCCGTCTGGATCGGAGCCGTTCTCGCACCAACAGGGCTACATTTCGACGGCCACGTACCTAGCGAAGCTGCAGCAGCTGACAAGTGACCTCAACACGTTCCAGCCTCACTACGCGATGAGTCTGCCGACGAACATGTCGCCGTCGCCCATCGACATGACTCTGCCGTCGCACGCCTCTCCCCAGCGCAACATGACGCCGCCGAACATCCCGTCGCAGAGGCTCGGCACCAAGCAGCAGGTGCACCGTGGAAACAGCGGTGGTCAGCACAAGGGAGCACCTTCGGCTGCGTCGGCGGGTTTCCTTCCGGACGTGACCCTCCAGCCGGGCAGCGACATGATCGCGCGATACCAGCTGCTGAGCGGATACCACGTCCAACAACCAATGACCTGCCCCAGTTTCATTCACCAGGGGTCACCATCGCAGATTCCCATGCAGGTGGGGGTGATGAATGTCGGAATGCACCCTGGCCAGCCCACCCCGAACTTTATGCCGTCAGTCCAGGGCCAGCCGAACAGCGCTGTCTACGCCGCTTACGGGTACATAAATGGCAGTCTTGCCCCGCAGACCCCCTTCAACATGAACCTCAACGACTTGATGAGGCGATGACCCTGACTCGGAAGAAGGCCATTCACTAAATTGTTGACATTTCAGTGTTTATTTGATGTTGACCGGAGAATGTCACCCGTGTCTAATGGACATGACGACCTTGTACAGCCTGAACCGTGACACCTTGTGTCGCTGCTGATTGACCTCTGAACCTTGACCTCTTCCTTCATTTAGCACTACTTGGCCTTGTGTCGGAGTCCTCTTCACTTTGCAACTTTGGTAGCGAGAACTTATCAAGAGGCAAGTGTGCAAGGCTTGAGCTGCACCTCTGTCGTGAAGTGGATATGGATTTTGTTACGGCGTCATGAGCGTTTCGAAGGTTGGTCTTCCCTTTGTTTCTCGTCGTAGAGTTGACGTCAAAAGTCACTTGATTACACGGACACTTGACGCGGCAGCCGGCGAAATTGCCCGCATGTTATTTTTGTTGCTACTGGTGTAAGACGGTTTATGCGCGCATTGACGCAGGCGACCGTCGTCGGTTTTCGTATCGTATTTATGAACAATCTGCAACGGCCGCGGCTGTGAGATGCTGAAAACGAGTTCTGCATTTTCGTTGCGTGCAGACTGACGATCGTAATTTCCCCCGATGAGGGGATTTTGTCTTTGCAGGATTTTAGTTACAGTATTGGATGGTGCTTGCTTGTGACTTTCGTGTTGAGATGGTAGATTTCCTCTGTTTGTTGTGTTTCACCGTTTTATGTGACGCTTTCTCCCAGCTGCTTTGGCCTCAGATGAACTGTTAATATTGCATCTTTAGTGAATGCCCAGAAATTACGAGAGTTGCCTAGTCCCAAATTTCTGTTGTCAGTTGTGTTGTAATTTACTACAAGAATGACTAACATTAGGATTAGGAATGGTTTCACGTGGAATAGTGCGAGAAAATTTTTCACATTTTCACTCCCTACATTATTGTTCTCTTCCTTTGATTTTGTCATTCTTGGATAGTTCAAAGTGCCATGGCCTGTTTTGTTGTGTCATTTAACTCAATGATACTCATCTCGTCCCTTTTGTAGTTTAGCCAAACTACAGATTTTGAGTTGTTTACTGTAAGGAAACGCAGTGATTCGTTAGAAAAATCCGTGGCTCTTAAGCTTCTACAATATTTATCGAAATAGAGATTTCAGAAATGCATTGGAAATTTTTGTTTAAATTGTTGAATTCATGTTAAATTGCAGTAGCAGTCTTGTGTACATGGTTGAGAAATTCAAACCCATTTTTTCCTTTCACCGTTATTTCTTAAGTCTTCAACTAAAATGCTACGTTGTATTATTTTTCAATTGGTAACAGTGATTATCTGTTTATGTGAATACTGGGTAAAAATGAAAGCAAAGCAGATATTGCCATCTCCACAGTTAACGGATAGATACCGAAAAGCTTTTGTTGTTGGCTTTGACTAGACATTTGTGTGTTGGTGATTCTGATGCCTGTGCACACCCTCTGTTTATTGCATGATGTGGGAACTGGCAGTAACCACTTGAAGTACGAGTATGACTCCAGTGAGCGTTTCCGCTGAACTGTAGACCAAAGCGGATTTGGTGGCACTGTACAACAGAAGTTATGCGACAGCTTGCATGAAATGTTACTGCTGTATTATTACTATACGCTGTGAATGTTTTGAAATAGTTTCAGATGCACACCTGTGCATTCACATACGCATCTGTGCATATATACTGTATATATTTCTGTGTGTGTGTATCTCTACATTTTTGCCAAGCAACCATTATCAGTTTAAGCAAATGCCCAGCTATCAATATTTATATCTGATTAGCAAGTTCTTAGTATCTGGGCTGTTGTCATCACAAGTTTCCTCTATAACAACTGATAAAACCGGTATATGTATGGTTAATAATCAATACATTCCGGTATTATATAATACAAGCGTACCTGCATGTGTGCATATATATATAAAAAAAGAAATTCTTACACTGATTCTATTGTGATGTAGTATTCCAATGTATTTATATTATGTAGCTTTATTTATAAGTGTGTGTGTGTGTGTATAGACATTTCATCCTTTGTTCCTGGATTTCTTTGCTTAATTGTTGGTGCTTTGTATTTTATATGGCAGCATAGCGTTGTTACATAGTCTGGGTTGTGGCATTATTGGCAAGCATTGTGCCATTTGCCAGTGAGACTGGATTTTCACTGGCTGAATATCTGTTTCCCGTCTGTTGTCCTCTTAATTTTATATCAATGGTAGAGCTGATATACACTGATTTTTTTAGTGTCATGTAAGATTTGTTGGCAAGCCAGTGTCTGACTTGTTTTTAAAATTTGGTGCCGAATATGGTGTGCAAATATTCAGATTTTTATTATGGCTTAATATCAGTGTGTGTTTTATTTTACGAATTTATCGAATTTCGTTGACTTTATTGTAGTTCAGAGTTTGATAGATTTCTGTTAGGTTGATCGATCGATATAAGACGTGGACGAAGTGTTTATTATCAGTAAAAATTGCTTATTTATTATCACTAAGTTCTGACGTTGGATTGTAATAGACGCAGTTATAGTTGTTTGCTGTATGAGTAAATCAAATTAATTTTATTTATTCGATAAACAATTAAGCATTATTATTATCTTATTAGTGAAGATTTTGGTCCTCATCGAATGTCTCGGAACCCTTAAATCTTTTCCTTTGGTAAATGTGCTTGGCGTTGCTTTTCTGGTTTATATCTCGGTGATGAGAGATGCTTTACGTGAATCGTGCATTGACTCTGTTGCAAAAACGACGTGTACGATAACGCAATGGTTAGCGCACTGTTATAGTTAACCGAGAGGCCGGGGTTCAGATCTCCGTTGATTTATAATTCAGTTGTGCCACTAACCCACTCAGCTATAATTGACTATGCACTGTGGGTGAGAAGATTAGATGGCGAGGGAGAGGACGGGCCACCCTGCCCCCCTCGTGTATATGCTGAGGCTAAGAAAATGAAGTCGCTAACACTTCATACCCATTGATGCTTCTCAGTCTAACTCAAGGGATTGCTGTTCATTTCTTCTTTGGCACTACCATACATACGAGACGTGATCATCTGCAGTGCTTATCAAACGATCAGTGAAATATAGTTTGTAAAAAACTGATTGCTTCCTAAGACATTTAAGGCACACTTGTAATGGCATGGCTGTGTTACTGCACCATATAAATTGTCGTAATTTTTATTATTATTATTTAGTAAAAGTTGCGTCGGGCATGTATTTAAGATTTCTTTATGATTGAAGTACTGGTTTATCTGTGGCTTAGTAAACCGGACTGCGAAAGATTCATTGAAGTTAACTTTCGGTAATTCTGTCTTGAATTGAATAACAAACTATGTTGACTCTATGTCGGCTTTCTTGTGACTTCTGGCCGTACCATTGTCTGTTCTTGATCATGAATCGGAATGATGACGAGTGCAAATGTAGGAAAATGTGTTTATGATCGGTTAAAATGCTGTCTGTATATTTTATCTGAAACCTTCCAGCGTACGACGTACAGCAGTACTGGCCTATCATTTGTTGAATGGTAGCATCCTTTCGTGTTAGACATAATTTGCAAGTTTACACTATGCAGCAATGCACGATATTTTAGACCAATCTCACCTATTCAAATCATAGAGACTTTCTGGTGAGTAGTGTATGGTGGCATATTATTTAATGATTCACACCAAGAGGAGTATGTTTAGTTGTTTACATCAGCTTTAGAAGTCTCATGTCGCGAGTGCTTGAACAGTTTAACTATGGTAGTGTAGTAACAGTAACCAGGAAAACAATGCAGCTCATTGTTATTTAAGTTTTATGGCCAATTAGGAGTTTAGAAACTGGTGGACCAAGATTCAGGCTGCAAACCCAGTTTTTAAAAAACGTTACATGAAGTAGCCACAGGCTCCAATTGCTTTTCAATTTTGCTTAACAGGGACCACAATCACGAATACCTTGCACAATTTAGCGTTTAAGTTTTAGCACTTTGACGACCAGCTGTACTGGTTCCCCAGTCAGATTTAGTGCACTCTTGTTTGTCACTGAAGTGTTAATTAAGTGAGGTTACTTTTGGAAAGAGATTGATTATGGCCTACATTGGATGTGTTTATGTCTCATGGTCTGACTAGAGGCTGGTGGAATTCTGATTACATTTTGGTGTTTCTTTATTATGAAGTCTTTAGCCTGTTTCTTTCGTGTTGCAACAGATTTCGAATGCATAAAAGTTTCACGTTTTACTCATTATTTAATAACTATTTAAGTCATTTGATACTAATGTGTAATAATAAGGCATTTTGTTGGTGCTGTTACTTTGGTATTATTCTCTTTAAGCGTAGAATGTAGAATCCCAACACGATGCACTCCCACAGTAGTAGTCGTAGCGTTAAGAAATGTTGCCTGTGTGATTATTCTTTCATGATGCCGGCCATTTCAAAAAATGATCGCTGCAATAAACAGCCACTTATCTATCGGACTGCTGCATGTCAGTTACCAGTGCTTTTTCCAAGTCCTGTTGTGTTTTGATGTTGTCTTCCCATTGTGTTTCATCTTTCTTGATGTGTTATATATATATATATATCAGTTGTTGTCCCGGTTATACTCTTCTTCAACCCATCCATGCAGTACCTGTTTGGTGTCTCGTTGTTTAATCACCTTTTCCACACGACAAAATGAGAAGATTCTTCTTTAAAACAAGAAGAGTCTTCTTTAAAACGAGAAGAGTCTTCTTTAAAACGAGAAGAGTCTTCTTTAGATGACTGTTCTCCATTTCACAATTGTCTTCACGATTGTCTTTTGTTTTCTGCCATATTTTCTTCCTCTTTTCAGATCTCTGCGTCGTCTGCGATTCTCCAAAAGCACCAAATTTTTCATGCTTTGTTTTCCCATTACATTCTCCTACATTCTCACCGCTGCAGCAAGGTTGTGTTGTTGTGTCATATGTAATTATTCTCGATTTGTTTCCTTTGCTGGTTCCTAACTTTCCATGTGCTTTTCATTTTCCCAATTGCTTATCAGCTTGTGTAATGGAACGTCCTTATTATGCAACCTTTGGAGACGATATCACTGCATTGTTATATAAAAAAACTGGTGTTTAATTAGCATATGTTATAAAAAACTTAATTACATTTGGGACTCGTGTTTTTGTTTTATGTTAGACATTGTGCGACGTAAGGAAGCTTTTATGAGGCGGCTCCAGTGTATTTCAGTAAGAAAATATTACTTCACAAAATGAAGAATTCGCTTAAAGATAATCTTATCAAGAATAATTATGAAACATTAGAGAAATTACACTCTTTGAGACCATTTGGCAAGGCATTTGTGACAGTCAACATTTTCTAAATACCAGGACTGAAAAAGCAAATGCATATAGCACCGATTACTTGCTATAATACAGTATGTGGGAATACTCATTCCCACATACTTAATCGTCACAACACACAGATCATCTTTATGTATTTGTATGAATAGTTGAGAATTTCTGTTGCAATTATTACTCTTTCTTTTGTCCTGATATGCAGTTGCATTTAACCTGTCTGAAACTCAATTCATACTTTCATACCTGCTTGAAAAGATTACTCTTATTTCATTCAATCCATAGTTATCCAATCGGCTCATATTAGGAAATTGGGCTTCATAACTGTGACTAAGCCTGGAGTTGTGGAAAAGATTGAGATGGCTGAGGATCGCCTGCTATTGTCGGTCAACTGTTGCGCCGGGGGTTTGGGGGGAAAGGGGAAGGGCGGGGAAGAGGGGGAGGGGAAGAAGTGAGGGGTAGGGGTTGGGTTTGGGGGAAGAGTGGAGAGGGGGTTGGGGAAGGGCAGGGAAAATGGATGGGGAGGAGGAAGGGATCCTAAAATTTCTGGGCAACAAATTAGAGAGAGGGAGGGACGGAGGATTGGCCGGGAAGGGAGTGAATCTTAAAATTCACTTGCAAAGCCGGGTACCCCAGCTAGTCTACATATAAAGAAGAAAAGTATGTATGTATGTATGCATGTTCCACAAAAACTGTTTATCCACTCGACCGATTGCTCACAAATTTTCCATGAATACTTCTTAACACCCGACAAAAATCATAGAGGTGTTCGCGATCGCAAAGTCTTACCCCTTCCCGAGTTATGAACATTTTAAATTTCGATGCGATAGTTAACGACGCATTTAAGACGCCATTTTTTCGCCGACGACGGAGCTTATCACGCAATACAAGACTAAACTAAAAACTTCTTAGGCCTACGTCATTTTTTCAACTTCTTTTCTTCACGTGACACGTAAACACGCAATTCAAGCGCATCCACTCGCAGGATCGTATCTGAGCGTTTCTGAAGCGCTTTAAAAAAACACCGGATTCACAATAATAATAACAATAGGCCTACGCCTAATTAGAGGTTAAACGATGATCGCACGCTAAGAAACCTTTCAGCTAGATAGACGGTTCTGGGTTGGACCGCGATGAAAGAGGGCGGGGTGAGAAGAGCGGATTACCACTTATACGCAATCGACGTTCTACCCCGGGAGGGGTTATGTCCTACCCTGAGGGGTTTTGACGGGGGGGTTAATGTCGGCTCCGGCGCCCTTATTCAGAATAGAGCTGAATTGCCCTTCTTTCAAAGTTCAGAAAATCAGAAGTGCACAAACGACCATAATCACAAGGCATCTGGCAATTGTCTCGGATGAAGATTGGAACCGTACGTAGGCCTAGGCCTAGGCCTACTCTCCGTGTTACAGGCCAACTGCTTTATAACCAATAGGAATTATATTGACGATTTCTTAAATTTCATCTAGCCTACATCACTTTTTCACGTCATTAACTATGTAGACTTAGGCTATAGTGTTACTTACGTTGTTAGAATAGGCCTAATGGCAAATAGACCTACCGTATAGCCTATAATATGACGACCCCTCTTTGTTATAGGCTACAAACACTATTATTACGGCATTGATTTTGTTCATAAACATCGTGCTGACTTAATTGCTGCAAGGACGACAGCTTCGTTGCATGGACTCTAATATTCAGGGCATAAATTTAGGACATATATAGGCCTATATTTATTCAGACGCCAATCATGATTTTCTCACATGTCGGTTCAACATGTTTAACATAGTTGTAAAAAACGTTTTTTTCCGTTTTTTATTCTCTCCCAAAAAACGTCGTTTTTTTCGTTTTTTATTTTTCCCATCGTTTTTTATCGTTTTTTATTTTTTCTTTAACTTTATTTATTCATTTACTTTCTGTTATTATTTTCCTTAATTTTAATATTTTCTTATATTCCATATGTTTTCCGCCAATACTCTCAAGGATTCAGCTAATAAAGTCATTATTTCATTGTTTAACATCATCATTTAAGAGATAGCCTGCGTGTAGTAGGTTCCTAATCAATGTTTTCAAGGTTAAAATGCGGTTTTAGATGTAGCAAAGTCAAATTATTTACCGTTTCCGTTTTTATCGTTTTTTTGTCGTTTTTTATTTTTTCGAAAAAAACGACGTTTTTTACCGTTTTTTATTCCGTTTCCATCGTTTTTTACATCTATGATGTTTAATCTTTACTTATGCGACTTTATTTAAACCTGATCACGCAGTCTATAAATGGCAATAGACATTTACAGCGTAGGCCTATATTGATAATGATGTTTTATTTTACGTATGCTATTGTTAATTGCTTTATATCGTCGATTTTTTCCCTCCATAGCAACCGCAACGCATTCGATATGTAAGCATGCGGTATTACACCCGCGTCGTTAGGGCGCCACATTCTGCTGATGTCATTCGTGGCAAAGGCGCTCATGGTTATTAGAAGATTCCGGTCCTGTGTATAAACGGTCCTTGCCTAGGCCCAATAAACTTGCCTATAGGCCCAATAAACCCAAGGATTCTGTATAGAGTCCTTGCAATAAACCTAACACTTGAATCCAAGGAGTCAAGGACTGAGTCAAACCTAACACATTCAAAGCAAATATCTGAGTCTTGCTACATTGTTATGTTCACATTATTTTTGCCGTTGTTGGTTTTTAATGTGCTTTGACGTGTAACTGGGTGCGGTGTGTCACCACAGTATAAATAATTATTTATACTGTGGTGTCACCTGGATTTGTCTCTTTTCCTAGGTCTAAATTAAACCTGGGACTAATATCGATTAGATATCGTCCCAGATTAAACGAAGATTATTATTATTTAAAGGACCTGCGTTCTAGCGGTCCCTATTGATAATTATATTCCAAAATCGAAAATACAATACAATGTGTTGTGGCTGTCTCCATTAGGCCCTATAGTCCATATTGCCGAGAACAATATCACGATATCACAATATCATATCTCGTGTAAGTTGCGTCTATGTCAGTTTATTTACTTCAAATAAACTTATTGAATTTAATTGAACCACAGTAAGTATGATTGAAATGAACAATACAATAAAAAAGGTCTGGTCTATTGTGGTATCGATACGCAGACCATAGCACGTAAACCTCCGCCGGTTGAGAACTACGTTGTGTCGCCATTTTTAATTGGTTGTACTGTCGGATGTCATTTTAATCTTTTAGAAAATTGCCGATAAGTTCACAGCAGAAGACACAAAATTAACAGAAAATGGCTCTGAAACGAATAAATAAGGTAGACGTCGACTTCGTGATGTTGTATAAATTAGTTTTGAGTAAATTGTAAGCAATTTATGGTAAATTTCTGTGTGTTTTCAATTCCGTTAATAGTGATAGTGCAAGGCTTGAGAGACTGCCAGTTTGCATTTCGGTATTTATAGAAATGACGTCTTCATTTCACAGGTACATTGCCAAATATAGTGAAATTACACGACGGAATTGCGCCCAACATATATTTTAGGAAGCTAGCCGGATTTTTAATTGTCTTTGAATGAACTACTAGACGTGAATTAGTCACCGACTAGACTTTCTCATCGGGTGATGCATAGCTAATTGAACTGAGCTGTTACACGTCGTTTTCGGATAACGAAAGAGACATTGACCTAATATTGTTGGCTCGTAGTTAAGTTACAGGCATTTAAGTTACAAGGAGATGATGTATCAACAGCCAGTAATCATGTCCTCATCTGAGAACATTATATGGATTGGCTGTTAAGGCTTCTAACAGTGAGATCAAATAGTGGTCTTACATGGAGTTTCTTGGGCATGTGTAATTGTGTATAGAGTATCATAGGCAGGTGTGTAGGCTACTGGCAGTAGCCTACACACCTGCCTACTGCACTGTCATTGGTTAACCTAAAATAGACAGGCTATATAATATTCACCAAGATGTAAAATAGACAGGCTATATAATATTCACCAAGATGTAAAATAGACAGGCTATATAAATATTCACCAAAATGTTAGCATTAGATAATCACATATGCAACATAGGAAATATCGTGTTGTGTGATCCTAAATATTTATTTATTTTATTTTATTTATAGAAATGGATAAATAAATAAAAATGAATAATATAATTAAAATATTATGACAATTCATGTTGAATTGATGAATTTGTTTAATTAGAAGCTGGATTGATGGAAATATTTGTTCTGCATATGGATGCTGGATAGATGAAAATAGGTATTTGCTTTTGCAGAGCTGTACCGCTAAGTTTTTTTGCATAAATGGAAGTGGACTTGCTGCAAAAAATAGAAGCTGGATTGATTAAAAACTTCTTGGTTAAATAAAAAATTGGATTATTACACGTCAGTAATTAATCTTGCTCAAACAGAATTTTGATTGATGAATTTTGTTGTCCCGAATGAAAGCTGGAATAAGAAAGAACAACTGATAATTTGGCTGTAATATATATTGTCAGTTTGTGTAATTTAAATCCCCAATCACTGCAGCGCTAGTTACTTTCTTATTTAAGACACTGTATATTGCCTGAAAATATCTACCCGTGATTATCCATTTACAATGTGACCTCGATTGCTATTATAGTTTTGGCTCATGCAGAGTTTTGATATATTTTCTGTATCCTAAATATTTATTTACACATGTTGATATTATGCTCATTATTTATGATTTTAACGCAATATATAGGATTTAGACTGTGAATATTGATTAAATTACTGAGTGATATTTTTGGATAAGGTTGTAGATGTTGCTATTCTTGTAGTTAGTTACTAGCGGAAGATCTGGTTTTTATGGACGGTTGACTAAATACCAATATTAGCCCAGCCTTAATCTCAATTAATTTGCCTTTTTAGCAGACATCTTTAATGAAAAGCCTTACACAGAATACATTTCAGTGTCGTTTTTACTATAAATCTCATTTTGGCAAAACATATGTTGTCATTGTTGTGGTAATATGTGGTGAAGTGATGCATGCTGCAATCTAAGATGCATAAGCATGAGTATCTTGCCTTCGTACTTGTAAACCATTTTTTAAAAATCAGTTGTCTTTTTCCGTTTCTCTTACGTTGGGTTTGATTTAATTAGTTTCAAAACGGGTCGTGTTATTAAAGGTGCTTTATCGTTTCACGGTACCATATAAATGCTTTACAATGCAAAAGTAGTAAGTACTAATTACTTGAAATCTGAATTAGTTTCATGCCTAGCTTGGCTGTGTCGTTCATAACCCTGAGATTTTCTGCAACTTGTTTACCTTGTTGAGAAACATCATCTCCTCCCTAGTGATCCAGGTCAATCTCTGTCAGAAGCGTGTTGGACAATTCAAGTATTGCAAAGAAGTTGAGAATGTTGACTTGCAAAAAACCTGTTGACCTGTGCTTGGTCTAAGTGCTGCTCAGCACCACTTTCATTTGAATTTGTGGCTCACTGGATCTTTTCAAAGCCTCAACCATGTTTATGTTTGGGGTAATTCGCTATTCTGCTCTTAAGTGTCTTGATCAGCCTAAGAAGAAATCAGATTGGAACATATAATAGTGGTTGCTAGTTTCAGTTATTTTGTCTAAAATTACATGCTAGCTTCAGGTTGGTCAGATTGGTGATTCCATTTCAGAAGACATGGATGTTGAAGTTTGCATATTATTATAAAAAAAACATGAATGGCCCCAGGATATGTTCACAACGGTCCCTCCTGGTGCCTTTTGGATGAACATGTTTGTTATAATTTTTAACAAAGTACTGAGACTTGATACGGTTAATAATATCTGTGACTACTTTTTTTGTAGGAGTTACAAGACATGTCTAAGGATCCTCCAGCTGGGTGTTCGGCAGGACCAGTTGGTGACGACTGTAAGCAAAAATTCTCCAAGATACATTGATTGCAGTGTATACAGAGTACTTAACTATTTATCGATTATTCGCATCGTTGAGTTGCTGCTATATGTCAATTATTTAATGGATTGTTATTTCCATTTGCCTGTTTATTGTCTGCCCTTTCTGCAGATTAATTGCTATGGTGATGACTCATAGACTGACTTGTTTTATTTGCATAGGGCTGTTTGTTCTGTTAGTTACTGTTGTTTCTCTATGGCATATTTTATAACTCTTTGTGTTTCATTTTTGGAGTAATGATACAATTAGTAATAGATACTATATCTGTTTGGTTTTGATTAAAATTTATGACGTTTCTAGTTATGAAATTAGCGTTGATTAGTTTGCAATTTATTAGTTCTTTGTGATAGAGAAAATAACATATTGATTGTATAGTCCTTGTCAGTATTGATGTCATGCATCTTGGTGGGCTGCAGATGTGTTTAATTGTGATTTTTTTTCTTTTTTAGTATTTCACTGGCAAGCAACCATAATGGGACCAGTAAGTTCTTGTTTTATGTTATAATTAGGATGTCATTTTGATGTACAATTTTCAATGAAAAGATGGAAAGTATACGGGCAATTATAATGGGCAGAGTGTTATATGCAAACACTCTTGAAGGTTATGATTTTTGAGACAGGCCACAAGATTAGAAAGTGTCATTTCCAATGGTTGTCCTCTTTGTCACTGAATTCAGTGTCATTGTTCTGCACCCACAATAGGACATTTAATTTGAATTGAAGGCTCAGCTCTTGTTTGCTAGTTTAATGATTTTGCTCTAAATTTGAAGTGCATGTATCAAGGCCTGTACATAACATGTGTAATTGAGCATTAAAATGTTTATATTATACATTTGAATGTAGCTCAGGACTTCTTCACTGTCATCTTTTAACACATTGGCCGCCTACTACGAGTTAACTCGTAGTACAGCCAATCATTTAACATGGCGTGTAGGCGGTGAATGTGTTAAGCGATGCGATAGTGCTGACTTTTCAGATTGCTACACATGCGTAGGAGATTATTGTAGAAGTTCTTAGTTGTGAGAAAATACCTTTTAAATATATTAGCGAGAAAAGAAACAGTCTCCCACTGATGGATGTTAAGGATTGATTGCAACGAAAGTGCGCTTGGTTTTTGGACGAATGATTGTATCTAGACTACTGAATCATCCGGTCATAGCATGCATATTTAGACACATTGTAGTTTTAAATATGGTCAAACAGAAGTTGGAAGCTCAAAGAAATGCTCTCTTTGATTTCTGATCTGTTATGAGACTACCATGGTACATTTCTTTTGAATCATCCGAGCAAATAAAATAATACATGTGTCGATTTGACCATTAATTACTAATTTAAATTTTGTGTGGCATGGAATTTTCTCTATTTAACTTGTTGAGCTCTGTGTTGTTTACAGCCCGACAGTCCATACCAGGGTGGCGTATTTTTCTTGACGATTCACTTTCCAACAGACTACCCGTTCAAACCTCCGAAGGTATGCACCACTTGTTTTAGTCCGTTAGTGCTCAATGCTAATGGAACAAGGTTTTGTTTTTAAACTTTGTACATGTCAATAACTCACATGCACCATCAATCCATCATATTGAGGTAAAGCCAGTCAGTCAGTTGCATCTTAATTCAGAGTAAATGCTGGTATTCCACTCCTCCTGGGTATGTAAACGAACATGCTTCTACAGTCTTGGAAGCAGCTTGTAACAATCAATGTCAAACTGAATTTCTGATTTGCAGGCTTTGTCCTTTACTATTTTGAACAACTCTTGTAGCAGTGTAGTAGAATTTTCGTTAAGGTTGCGTATTGCTTTATGATTTTTCAGCTATTTTGGTTTTCATGTGCACTGCAGTGGGCAATCATTACTATCAGAGAATCTTAAGCATTTGCACGGTGGCGGCTGTACAGTAGTTCAATGCCCTGTTAAATAACCTTTGCTCTGGTTATTACCGGGTATAATAATATTCTCTTTATTCAACAATACGGTTGACAGACCACAACCGGTTGCAGCGTACAATTATGCAGTTTAAACAATTCACAAGAACGGAGATCACAGAATACGCAAATCTTAACTATGCTAACTGAGCAGACAGCCTGCAATACAAGGCTGCCAGAAGGTTGCTCTTGGGACCATTTATTTGGGCATAAATTGCTGTTGAACCAGTTGCTTGCATGGATGCCCTGGTAGCAAAATACCTGGTGCTGCCTCTGCATTTGTAGTCAACTCATTAAGTTCATCATGACTTTTATTGATGTGATTACCACCTGCATGTTATAATTGGTTACCAAATAAAACACTTTAAGTGATGTAGCTTTCCAGAAAAATATTCTTCTGAAAATTCCCGTTGATCAGAAAAATACATCTAGGACATAATGTCACATTTTCCCTATCAGTCAACATAGGAAAATGTGAGGTCACATTTTCCCTATCAGTCAACATAGGAAAATGTGAGGTCACATTTTCCCTATCAGTCAGCATAGGAAAATGTGAGGTTTTAATTTCCTTTTATCTGCAGTATTTGTGGCGATGTGGGAAACGTTCACCTTAAAAGAACAATACATCTGATACACGATGTCACATTTTCCCCATCAGACAGCATTGGAAAATTTGAGTTTTTAAAAGTTTCTTTATTTACAGTATTTCTGGCAATGTGGAAAACATTCACCTTAAAAGAATTAAAATGACAATTAAACGCTTTTCATTAACAGTTCAGAATATCTGACAATGCGACATTTTGTCAGCTGCTCTGAGCCTGTTCAACTATTTCTTGTACTGTGCTATTTAGGATTATGTTGAAGAGGTTAAATGGTTATGTAAATTAGATGAATCCTTGAAAGTCAGGAAATAATGTAAGGGAATTCAGACAATAATAAATTAAAGAAAATAATTAAATAAATAAGATTACATAAGAAAATAAAAAGTGGCTTTGCTTTAGTCCATACACCTCTTACTCAAGGCAGCAACTCGTAGATAAAAAAATTTAAAGCCAAAACACATTCTTTGCTACACAGCAAGAAAAGCAGATTTGAAAATAGATTAGTCTTAATTCTCTGATGTGATCAGATGCATGTGACAGGGAAACAATTGTATTTCTATTTGGTCTCCAAGGAATCAATTTACTTGTATTGCAGGTCGAAGTTTCTATTGTTATGCATTGTGCTTTGTTTAGCAACTCTAAATGGTCTTTGTCTTCTATCACTTGTTGATATATTTTCGATTTTTATTAGCATCTAGTTGAAAATTCTGTTAATGTTTCGTATGATTTTTCTTTTCTGCAGCTTGCCTTCACTACAAGAATCTATCACCCAAATATAAACAGTAACGGCAGTATCTGTTTGGATATACTGAGGTCACAATGGTCTCCAGCACTAACGATTAGCAAAGGTACGTAAGCAGGAGATTCAGATTTATAAGCAACTGAATAATGGTTTGATGACTGAAGAAATGGTTAGTTGTGACATGTGAATATTGGTGAAATGCTACGACAGATCTATAAATGATGATTAGTAGTAACCAATTTTGAACACAAACTACTATGTGTCTATGATCTGACTAAAGTTGTTTCACTCTTCCACAACAAGTGCTGTAGTTATCTTAACTTGAGCATTAAATAATGTGCTCACTGTTTCCTTATTTTATATTCAGGACAATAAATTGTGTGTTTTTGTGGTTTAAACTTGAGAGTGAGAAGTAATTCTGTAGTGCTCATTCAGGTCAAATAGTAGGGGTTTTTCTTCAACAATTCCTGTGTAAATGGGGCAAGGATGTAACAGTGCCAAGTCCATACTAAGGTGCTAAGATCAGTTCTAGTTATGGGAATACTTTGTGAATTGTTTTTGAAATTTGTTATGGGTTGCACTAAGTCTACTTAGAAGTGCACATGACCACTTGTAGTTAAGGTTCTACTTAAGTATATAGTTAAGTTTGTTCCTCTACATGCTATTTACAATTTAAACTTTTTTCAATCTGTCATCACCTAATTTGATTTAATTTTTTAAAGTTTTTTTGCTATCTTGTACAATATTTCTTGGTATTTTTTCTTACTTGGGTGACCCTCTCCAGCGGGATGTCAATCCCTTTAGGGCCCCCCTTTGTAGCCAATGCATGCATATTTTCTGTTTTTGATGTCATCTTGTTTTCTGGTTGCAATAAAGCGAATTGATTGATTGATTGATTGATTTAGAACATGTGTGTAATATATTTTATGGGAATTATAGTGATGACAAGGGTTGGTCTGTTTTTTCTTTTTTAGTTCTGCTCTCCATCTGCTCGCTGTTAACCGATCCAAATCCAGATGATCCGTTAGTCCCAGAAATTGCGAGAATGTACAAGACGGACAAGGAGCGGTATAACCAGATGGCAAAAGACTGGACTCACAAATACGCCATGTAGCGCTGCAGCACACGGTGCACGGCGGTCCACACCTCGCCATGTTGTGTGCACGCGAAAAACATAACAATGTAACTTTTGACAACGGCGTTAATTGCTTCTACTTCTTGCACAAACTCAGTTACGTTTTTTTTATAATAAGTCTTAGCTGTTTTCAACATTGTGATCAGTCTCCACTTAGTAACAGATTCGGAAAAACAGTTTGACAATTTCAGTCCATTTCATGTTTCCATTATTTTTACTTTAAGTTGACGCTCTGCGTGCTAGGCATTTCATACACAAGCCAGAAATTTAGGAAAAGGAAATGGATGAATGCGGTTCTGGCGAATTGACTGACTGAAATTGATTCCGCTGCATATTCCAGAACAACTGATTAAAACCTGGCTTTTCCTGTGAAAACCATGAGATGTTGTTTTGTGTTTTTCTCTCTCAGCATTAAACTTTGATTTCTCTTCAGTTTCAGTGGAATTTGTCTTTGGACGTTTGCACAATGCTCCTCCTTTCTGAGGCGCCGATAAGTTCAATTTTAAGATTTATTTCCCTGTAACTTATATTTTTGCTGTTTTGTGCTTTCTGGTTAATACTTTTCGCAAAATGTTAAGATGCAGAATACACGGTAAATCTATGTGGCATT
Source organism: Lumbricus terrestris (assembly GCA_949752735.1). NCBI lineage: Eukaryota > Metazoa > Annelida > Clitellata > Crassiclitellata > Lumbricidae > Lumbricus > Lumbricus terrestris. The sequence continues at coordinate 29,461,733 of OX457040.1, forward strand.
TATGTTTACATGATTCATTTAAAAAATGGTTCTGGGTGTTTTGACTGAAGCAATGAAAGTCAAACAATGCCATCTGCACAATATTCTGCCCTGTTGATATAAATTTAACGCCTAAAGGTGGTATGCTGATTGCCGAGACTTGTTGCTGCTTGACTCCACTGCTCCCCCGAAAAGTACCTTGTGTATCACACTTAAGTACTATAGACATTATTATTTTATGCCACTTTTAGTAATAATGGCTGACGTTAGTAACAACGGCTGACGTAAGATGCTTAAGAAAAATAGTGCACTAATGGTACCTGCGACAATAATTTTTCAGCTGTGATAACTAGACCAAGTCTCTGGTAATTGGCCTAATGAGTCGGCTAATTTGTGCACCAGATCAAGAGCCATGCTAAAGTTTAAGTGCTTGTTGGCTATGTATGGCTAATATCTTTTGAAACTTGTCAGTTCTGCTGTTGTGTGTGGGATTTGTCCATAAAAGAACTTGGGCAGAAAAATAGCCTTCTTTGAGCCCATTGTCGGTACCCTACCTATCCCCACTTTATTGGCGTCTGTCAACATAGTTGCGCTCAATGATAGATTTCCAGAAGTAGGTGCTGGACAGATTGAATTTGTATAGTCTCTCGAAGGGTCTACTCGGAGGCACTCGATCAGTTAAATTGATTTGGACGATTTAGTCAAGTTAATCGTCATGCCTCGGACTGCTGGACTTACGTGGAGTCGTGGGCGGAGTTTGGTTTCCGTTTTTGGGGGGTTAAAAAACTTGGTCCAGAACGAGCGCCACCGACAATATTTTTTCGTGTCTGCCCAAAAAATGTTAACCTTTTTTTCTCATGAAAATTACTATAATTATATTTCCCAGCCGAAAAATGTTGATGACCTTTTTTTAAGTCATTTGGTTGGAAGTTCTTGGGGGGGCTAAGCTCAAAAAAAGATACCATTTACATGGTAAAAAACATGAATCTGGGGCTTCTTGGGGGCTTAGAAACAGTACTGTTGCCGCCATAATACTCCAAACATTTTCTATTGGTGACAAATCCGGCGAATTAGGCGGCCAGTCCCCGGTGAGATGTATCCATTGATATTTTTTGTTAATGCCGATCCCGAACCCCAGACATTGAACACCTTAAACGTCGGCTCCGTAAGGCATGGACATCAATACCTCTGACAACTCTGAAAAATCTAATTGGCTCGATGCCTAATCGACTTGAGGCTGTAATAAAGAGTAAAGGAAGCATTATTACATACTAAATGATAATTTGTATTAATTAATTAATTATGTGTGGATTAACAATGATGATCGTACAATACTGCTTTCGGCCTATATAACTGGACGTTTACTTGGCACGAATTTGATGACGTCACGGATATTGGCGCTATAATTTGAATAAGTGAGCTAGTGATCTAAAAATAATTGCATAACATTCTCATTTGAACAACCTATCCGCCAGTATACAACTTTCCACATTATATTGTGTATAACATATATTTATCTGCATTCAAAATCGTTCACGACCTATCGAGACACCCTATATATATATATATATATATATATATATATATATATATATATATATATATATATATATATATATATATATATATATAACCTTATGTGCACTTATCTATGAGGTGAAATTAGATATATATTAGAGGAATTACAGAACGGGTGGGTTTATAAATATCTAGGCTACCATCTGAATCGTTTTCCACGTGTTGTAGATACTCACTGTTTAGAGCAATCCAAGAGCAATTTAACTGATCAAACCATATGTATATATATATATATATATATTAGGGTGATTCACGTCACAATGGGGGGAAAATTATTTTTTATTTTTGGCTGACATAGTAGATACTTTTGTTCCTTTGATCTTATTGAACACTGCCACCAAATTTCACTGTAATATATTAATGTTTACTGAGTGCTCAATGCCCCTGAAATATTACATGGGACTACATGAAGAAAGCAATGCACCTGCCATTGACGAGACCTGGAATACAGCAATTCTTATTAGATAAAGCTACGATCCTGAAAGTAAGAATTATGTACATAGTCAAAGGCCATACATAAACAATCAAGTCTTGCTTTGTTGTTTATTTTAAAGTAACCTGCTGATTTTTTATATATATTCTGAGCTGCAACATCATTGTTATAAAACAGAAATATGTTTCCATATGTCTATGAAAAGTGCAACGGCATATTTTTAGCTGTCTATGCATTGTTCTTGGCAGTGAGAGAAAGATAGCTAAATGCATTTTTATACACTATTCTTAAATTAAAGTTTTTAAAATTTTCATTCCATGAGTGTTTTTTGTCAAAATGCCATTTTTCTGAATTTTAAGTGTAAGAGTCTTTTTCACTACTGCAACAAGGTTGAAAACAGAGCTTTGGCTGATTGGAAAACCAGAAGTTACCCTTCCTATATTAATGTATTCCTTACAAGAGGCCACACACTATGGACCTTTCTACTTTTTCATCATTGCAATTTTTGAAGAAGGCTGTGTAAAAGAGCTTTAAAATCAAGTCAATCTGAATTTGGAATAAGGCACAAATCCATAAAGCAGTTCAGCCTATAAAATGTCATAGGAAAGAGTTTAGAGATAAAGCTAACAGATGCAACTACTCTGAGTCACAAAAAGTGAGAAGTATTTGTTGAAAGTAGGCTACACCTCGTTTTTGATATTGCATTAGCAAGGTGAGAAAATGATCAAAATTGATAAGTAGGCCTATAAGCAGTTTTTTTTAGCAGATCATCAAGAATCATGAAAAATGAGCATAACTGTTGTCATTGAGTCATGAAAGAGTTGCAGAGCAAAAGATGAGAAAATAAAAGCCAGGTATAAGATAAAAATGATAAGAAAATCAGCTAAAGGATCTTGTTCGAGTAACCAGGCAACTAGAGACTACAAGAGCAGTGAAATCAATGATGACGAAGAGGATAGTGACGAAGACGATGACGGTGGAGAACACTGATAATTATGATTAAAGATGTCAAGATCTCAATGTACTACAAAAACATTTGAATAATCTACTCTTCCTGAAGGTTGGCAGGAAGATACAGCAGCGATAAGCCATTCATTCTTCAAAGCAGGATCCGCATTGGATCACATAAACTTGTCGGACAGGAAGTTCACTATCTTGGCAGTTACCACTGCAATTTAAGTAAATTGTTAAAATGCAGACGAAAGCTCTATATCATTTTCAACTGATCATCGCGTACCATCAATTGTCAGTAAGAGAAGAATGTGATGGAATTGTGCCTACTGATTCAAGAAGAGACAGCTGGTGATGGAGTTTGTCATTTCAGGCAAAAAGCTGCATATGGTTGCATGAAGGACAAAAGTCACCTATTGTTTCAGGACTTGTAGTATCAGAAATCAATTTCAATTGACAGACAGACTCTGAGTTAAGAATTTCCACTGAATTTCATGTATTTTCAAGATCTACATGTGTAAACATGAGACCATGGATAGCTGGTTTGGTGGCATCTCAGTGAATGACTTGTAGTTGTACAAGGCAACAAGTCGATCAAGTAGCATAGGATTCCTGTTGGATTGTGGACTTTTCTAAGTTAATTCGTAATAGTGATTGCATATCCGAGTTCTTATATCCACTTTGAGTTACTAAAATCTCAATTATTTGTATCATTTAACTTTATTTAGTGTGTGCTATATCACATGGCCATTATCTCAATTTGTAACTTTGAATGCAACTATATGTAAACTTTGTGCTCATTGAGCATAACCTAAAATGCATTTTATTCCGAAATTTCTTCTACATAATTTAATCTATACCCAAAAGGAACAAAATTAGCAACTATGCTCATTAAATTTCAAAAATATTTTTTTCTGAATCACCCTAATATATATATAGTTTATATATATATTGGATATGTAAATTATATATGTAATATATCATATATATATATATAATTTCTATATGAGATCTCTTGTTTAGTTTGGAATGATGCTGTTTTGCATATTTCATGGCTCAATAAATTGATTGATTGATTGATTAATTAATTGATTGATTGATTGATTGATTGATTGATTGATTGATTGATTGATTGATAAGCGACCGTAGCGACGTCTCATTTGGCCCAGACGTGATCTACATGAATAAAGCTTGGAACTTAGTAGGTCTATGCAATCGGAGTCCGATTGGTGTTTATCGCAATGTGTTACTGTAGGCCTAGGCTAGCTATATATAGGCCGAGGCGTATACGTGCGCATGTCACAATCTTTCGTGACAACCGGCGCTTGGCATTTTTTTATCAGTCGAGTGAATCAAGTACTAAGTCAAAGAAGTCTGATTAGGCATGTTATATGTTTACGCTGTTGTCTGTAGCCTATACATCATGATAGATAGCCTACGAAGTCGTCTCCCTCCCTTTGCAGTGCTAGGACTCAAATCTATAACATGAAGCAAAATGTGTTGCGCATCGCCCTTGAAGGTACATGTAACTTCCGCTCTGCATATCTGCCTTTCGTAGCCTACGACGCACATGGTGTTTGTTTGCTCATTCGCATAATTTTCACGAATCCAGTTATAAGGCCACGCTTTTTAAACGACGTAGGCTACGTTCACTGTTAACATCAGACACATGTGTAGTTTATCTGTTGGTAGAGTTTTTTTCGGATGGTTACAGCTGAAGAAGTAATTTTTTCATGACTGTTTAGACAATTTATTGTTTGACGGAAGTGGTTTGATGGAGTGATTGGAACTAGAGGTCCTATATAATTATGTTGTTGGCTAACAGTATAGCCTACTTTTAGGCCTACTTGCGGTGTGATTCTTTGTAGCTGCTTTCGTGTAGGCCAGGCCTAACCAGGATGAGAATTGTCCCAGTCTTTCTTTATAGACGCCATAGTAAAGTCCTCATTTCACTCCCAATTAAGTCCACATAAACCAACATCTGACCCCAGTTATTTTTCTACAATTCTCATACTGGGTCTAGCTAGGGCCTATAGCAGCAATTTTCAACCGGGGTTCCGCGGAATTCGGCTGGGGGCAGGGGCGGATCCAGGGGGCAATCCGGCCGCGCCCCCCCCATTTTAGAAAGTGCATGGGACGTTCCCTCCTTCCATTTGCTTTCAACAAACCTTTAACTCACTCAATGCCGCAGGAGAGAAAAGCAGGATACTCGAGAGGCCATTATACTCCGACCAGGATGACTGATGACTAAAAAAAGGACAACAACTATTTTGGCGGCTAAAACGGTATCCTTTTTCTTTGAGTTTGGACGAATGACTAAAAAAGTCATCCGATTTTTCGGCGACCAAGACGAAATTTTTCCCTATACAAAGATCGAATAGGGCCTACCGAAAATTTGGGCCCCCTCCTTCGACAATTTCTGTATCCGCCCTTGGCTAAGGTTCCGCGGCAGTTTGATGGATAATTTTACAGCAGAAACTGAAATCACAAAAGTAGCCTAGACTATTAGCAGTGAATAGATCCTTTCACAGCTTTCAGACATTCTTGCTTAAAACAACATTATTACAGATGCATTTAAATTGTTGTTTTCTATAATTACTTGTTGTTCGGAAGGCACGTGCATCCTTATGGGAATCAATAGACTATATAGGCTTATAAGCTTATAGATTGTTAATACGGCACGGTACGTTTCCATCTATCCAGTCGGACAATCACAAACAAAGCATTTTTATCACTGTTTTAAACTATTTGGACTGTTCTGAACAAACAGAATCAGCTGAGCACTAGACGAACGACTTGTTTGGTTTAGGCTATTCTTCTTTTCATCCGTTCATTTTGCAAGCTGGTTTAAGTCCTGACGAATCGTTATGTGTCTGTCCATCTACGAATGCGTTCTCATCCAGAGGTAGCGGATAATTATTCGAAATTTTGCAAATGAAAGCCTAAGCCTTAAGTCTAGCTAGCTTTAGAAGCTTTAACGGACAGGGTTACAGTGCATGGCGGCGCCAGAGGGGGCTAGGGGTTAAGCCCCCAAAAGGCCATCCAAGGGCTAAGCCCCCTCCATAAAAATGAAATACATCCACGAGATTTCGACCGAATGACTAAAAAAGTCGTTAGAAATTTTGGCGGATGAAAATGGAAAATTTCCTTCGCGAGAATTCAGTCCCCCAAAACTTAAATCCTGGCGCCGCCACTGCAGGGTTATAGTCAAAATTATAGGCCCATACTCGCTATCTGCTTCTCGGAAAAATCACATAGGATGCGTGAAACAAGAATCAGATTGCTGTTACAGAAGCACTTTTTCATTCGCAGCGACGTAACCACCAAACGAAGCCGAAACTCCCCAAACACGCTGAAGCCCCTCGACCTCATTGTAGTCTCGTGTCAATTACCACGCTCATGACGGTTGAGCCCCCAAACGATTCTTTTATGTTGAAGACGAATCGTTAGGCCTACATTGTATGTGTCTGCCTATACGTGTTTTACATCTACGAATGCGTTCATGACTTAAACCAGGCAGAAATTTCACAGTAGACCCTAAACTTGAGTAAGGATATATCGATAATTATACTTTAACACAAATTGTTCATTACACTAATACAAAATAGGGCCTATTTCCACTTTTCAATGTTCTGTCCATCTGTCAGATGGATGGACAGTTGTTGGCGAAATAGAACAAAACTGCAGTTATTCTCTGACAGTGTTTTGAGCACTGGTCCTACAGTTTTAGCATTTTAAGGCATGTATTTTGTGATATGCCTAATATAGTCTGCACCAGAAGTGCGAGCAATGTACATTTAATCAAAATATTGCATCATTTTACAAGTTTCCGCTGTAGGCTATAGGCTACATGTAGGCCTATTTCTTGAAATACAGGCTAGATCCAACTCCTCCAGTAACTTCTGTGCCTCTTATTCCATTTAGGGTCCCATGATCGTCGAATGCGCAAGTTGCATGCTTTTATAAGTTAAGGTGTTTACTGTTTAGCTAAGGTGTTTACTGTTTCTTTCTTAATGTTGTTTTGTCTCATTATATCCTATAGGCCTACGGCGAAATATAAAACCACGACTAACAGCATTGAAAAATGAGCAATTCTGCAAAGATGACAGCTTAAAATTCTACCATTACAGCATGGAAATTCCAAAACATTTGACATTTGGGAGGGGACATTTATTGAAATCTTACACCCTGTCTTTCAGCACATATATTATGAGAAATTTGGCTGAGATCACAGCTCAAGGTATGGGGCCTCACGTTTTTTTTTGAGGGGGCTAAGGTACACTAGCGCCGGCACTGTCTGGAACACGAAAACAGCTGAACTATCATTCTATGTCATCAACAATCTCGTAATGGGATTATGAAATACCCGTCAGACATGCAGGTTAATCAAACTTGAATAAAGAAGACAATCTGACCAATTGATCTGATACGTTGGTCCCGTGTGAGAGAAGCTCAACGCTTTAAGTTCATGGCATCTTGCAAGCGCTAAAATGCAATACCTTTTGGATGTCGTCCTATAGTCAACCATGCAGGATCCGCGCAACTATGAAAATAGTCCTATACCGGTACTTAGCCCTGCAGAGAAGCAACAGATGCTCTGTATCTGTCTGTGTGTGCGTGTGTCTGTCTGTCTGTTTCTCTCTATCTCTCTCTCACACACACACGCACACACGCACACACACACACACACACACACACAGAAAAACCGTAGTTTTTGCTTATCTCGGAGTTCTCGCACTTGGAGCGCTATTGAAGGTCATGGCTGTGAGCAGCGCTATAGAAATTATTTTTATATTCACATTACATAATAATAGCATCACATGTAGGCATACACTGCGTATACGTATATAGTACATAAATGGTTAACGTATAGAGTCCAAGTCTTGTCGACTGGTTTGCAAACCAGAGAACTTTAGTGGTGTGACAGACGGTAGAATTTTCCATTGCTCGCATGGCAGAGTTGGATGTTCTCGCACTCCCTTATCTTGGCTATATTGTTCGGTTGTTTATTGAAATCTTAATTATACTATCTATATACAGAAGAGTTTGTTTGGCTGTAGTATATTCATTTGTCTGTGATATAGGCGATGAGAGTGGCCACCCACTAGGCGAGCGCTTTTAAAGTAATAGCCACACTAGCCAGTGTCTGCCGGACCAGACAATGGCAAGTGTAGCCCTAATACTGATGATAACAGCTTAATTATTGTACGTGGGATGTCGTTTTGAGCAAACAGACGCGTTCGAAACAGAGCAGTGGAGCTGGTGGCGATCATCTGAACTTAGATTTGCTTTTAGATTCACTTTACTTCTGCGTGATCTTTGATTTTCTTTATAGCCTACGGTGGGCTTTTTAATATAGTTCTACACGAGCGAGATAGCCTAATTATAACGATCGTTCAGATTTGAATTGGTATGTTTTCAAAAGCATCATTTGGTGTTAAGTTAAGTGTATCGCAAAAATCTCGAAACTTCCTTTTTCTGTTTATGTTCCTAATTTTTTTCTGGTGACTATTTGTAGGCTCTAATGTGAGTTCAACAACTGTTAATTTATGCAGTATCTTTAATTAGCATAGGGCCTACACTTTGTTTGTATGTGCACTTGTTATAGCACCCCTTCAAGCATGCTACTCGGAGGCGCTCCCGACCACGGAGCGGACACTGCATCGGAGTTTCACGGCGAAGCGCTGAGCAACTGCGAGCGAAGGACTTGCCCAACGCGGCGACTTGAGGTGGATTCGAACCTCGAACCTTCCGGCTTCAACGCAACGACGACACCACTACACCACCGCGCCCCACTTTGTAGGCCTAACAATGACATAGATCTAAAGGCTTAGGGCCTACAAGGCCCTACATATAAAATGTTTGGTCTTGGGTAAAAAATTCTTTTTTAGGTCTTGCCGACAAATCTCATGACCTTTGTAAAGTCTTTCTCCCCAAAAATAAAAAACCTTGGCAACTCCAGTTATTTCATTATTTTCTCTCTCCAAAAAAGTTACGAAAACCCTGTGGCAACTCCGGTTATTGAAAGCCTCAATTGCTGATGGGGGCCACGTTCTGTGCAAATCTCTGAATTAGGGGGAGCATGGCCGTCCCTAGCATCTATACATTTGCTAGACGACTTTTTCAGTACCTCGCATGTAGGCTTCTCTCTTGTAAACTACTAACTGCATGGTATCTCAAAAATAAGTGAGTCCATAGGTAGGTCTATGTAAAAATGTTATGTTATGTTATGTTATGTTATGTTATGTTATGTAGACCAATAATTCCAGTGCAAGGCAGCCAACCGCATGCATGCAGTCTCATGTAGAATTGTAGATATGAAGGGAGAGAGGCGAGTCAGGCGACCAAAGGATCCTCCTTATAAGACTATCAAATCGTGCTGACGATTTTTACCGTTAGGGTGTTTTGCCGTTTTCAACGCTATCCTTCCATCCATCCATCCATCCATCCATCCATCCATCCATCCATCCATCCATCTATCCATCCATCTATCCATCTATCTATCTATCTATCTATCTATTTATTTATCTATCTATTCACCCGTCTATCCATCTGTTTATCTATTTATCTAACTGTAGGCCACAGGAATGCACTTACTACTGCGTTTTGCCGGAGTGAGATTAACGAACGTATACCTTAGTTTAAGGCATAATAATACATGTATATCTGGACTTAACCTTGGTTGTTCACAGTGTTAGAGAACAGAAGTTAATCGGACGATGATGGGTCGAAAAGTCGGTTCCTTTTTCTTAGAGTTCCTGCTCTGCTTTTCCATCTGTTCCACCGTCTCCACCTTCGACGATGTTGGACTTGACCAACTGGATTTGGCGGAATTTCCTCGTGAGCGCAACCTCTTCAGCATCATTCGCGATATTGCGGCTGTTAAACCTGACGAAGTAAAGGCCGCCCTCGACGACTTCGCCGATGCTGTTCAGTCGTATGAGATAGCTGAACGTATCGTCATCACCATTGGCAACGATACGTACAACATCACGGAAACAGACTGCCCTGGTTGCACGGTACGAGAACCTGTTATAGTTAGGCCCAAAGTGTATTAATACACTTTGAGTTAGGCCCATCCTATGTATATATATATATATATATATATATATAATTACATATATATATGCCTAGGTATATATATTATATATATTATATTGGTCTCTATATATAGGCCCTATTGATCTCTATAAATATATTGGTCTCAACGGGGTCGGATTAAAAACGGCTCAGATTGACTAAATCGAACTAAATTATTTGCTCTAAACCAGGGCTTCTTTTAACGAATTTTTAGAACTGCACAACCCCTTCTTTCCTTTCCCATCCTCTATGGTAGATTACTCCAAATTGGATGACAATGAGCATTTTGTTAACTATTCTTAATTGCACAGAAGTGCTTCTATACAACTGCACAAATTCATCTAGACCTGTAAAACTGCACGCTAAAAAGCCCTGCTCTAAATTAGTCCTCTTTGAATAAATTGCAACAGCCTATTTAGACCTACTGAGAGAATCCAAATAGCTCAATTGCTATTATTTGCGTAGATCTTCGACGAGGCCTAAGTGTTGGCCTATCTAAAAATTTCTCTCTCTTTCGAGGACCAACATGAATCTCTTAGATCCAGCATCCGACCAATCTGAACTCATAATTATTATGGGGTGCACCTCCTGGAACTTTCGACTTCACTTTCCTTTCGCACTTTTGAATTGCTGTCAATATAATTCAATGCTACATCTACATCTACATGAGGCTGACTTTACTACTAAAAAAATCAAATCAAATCATTTTATTTTTATACTACTCTAAGGCTATAAGCAGGCTAGACTATATAGGCTTAGTGCTGCTATAATTCTGTCAATTTTTTCGATTAGTTTCAGGTTGGTTTACCCATGCAGAACGCAGCAAATTGTAATGAAGAAGAAGCTGTCAAAGTCTCAACTAATTGTCTGTTTATATTCTATACCGGTGTCCGGTACTGCACCGATACATGCTCACTTTGCTCAGACTTGTCCTGACGACATCTTATGGGCTTTGCGTTTTGCTTAACATCGGTAGGCCTAATGTTGAGAGCAAGCCTGACAGCAATTTGAAGACGATATTAGGCTAATCCTAAATGAATCCATATATCTTCGTTTCTGTGTTTCCAGACTTTGATAGCCATATTCAAGGAGGGCGACTATGAGACGATAGAAACGGCGGTCATTGACCTTTGCCTATCGTTGTGCGAAGCCGCCGGCATCAGAGGAGACCCACTCTGTGCCGGAACAATCAAGCTCCAAGGACCTCACGTTAGCATATACTATGATATACACCAAATGCTTCAAAAATAACTATAGCATCTGCATGAAAGTAGTGGTGGTCGTGGTGGTGGTGGTTGTGATGGTGATGGTGGTGGTGGTGGTGGCAGTGGTGGTGGTGAAGAAGCGCCATGTAACTTACAATTAGTCCCATAATCCGTTATGGTGGTAAGCTAAATTCAACAGCATGCTGATCTATTTGGCGCTGTGATTGAGGTTTCCTAAATATATCGATCAATAATGCTGCATGGCATAATAATTAAGTGGTCATCATCATCATAATTAAGTGATCATCATCATAATTAAGTGGTCATCATCATAATTAAGTGGTCATCATCATAATTAAGTGGTCATCATCATAATTAAGTGATCATCATCAATTCGTTGTTGTAGGAGCAACTGAATTGTCGCGCACACCTCAGTCGTTTTGTGGCCATGTAAAAAAATATCGTCATCAATTCTCGCTGTTTTCATTGCAGATCGCGAGGGTTGTGAAGGATCCAAGCGTCAGTCCGGAACAGTTTTGCGAGTACTTCAACGCCTGCTTTCCTCCCAGTGAGACCCGATCCTATGACCCTCAAGAAACAACGGACGACAGAACAATATTGCAGAAAGAATCAAAGACATCGGAGACGACAAGAAGCGGAATATCTCGAGAGGGCGCAATAAAAGTTGTTCAGCTGACGGATATACACGTGGAGCGAAACTACTCAGTCGTAAGTGTAGTTCTATTCTAGAAATACTAGGCATGCCTCTGAAAATTAATACCAATGATAATAATGATAATAAAAATAATAACTAAAAAATAAAATAAAAATAACAATAATAATAGCAGCAGCAGCAGTAGCAGTTGTATATAGTAGTAGTAATAGTAATAGTAGTAGCAGTAGTGGTGGTGGTGGTGGTGGTGGTGGTGGTGGTGGTGGTGGTGGTGGTGGTGGTGGTGGTGGTGGTGGGGGTGGTAGTGGTAGTGTCAGTAGTAGCAGTAGTAGTAGTAGAACTCGCAGCAGCGGCAGCAGCAGCAGTAGTAGCAGTAACAGTAGGCCTAGCAGCAGCAGTGTATAAAAAATAACAAATTTCACGGCAATAAAAACAATAAGGACAACAATATTTCTATCTTATGACATTTCTTCTTCGGGCAAAATAATAGAAGAATGGTAATGAAATGTTGTTGTCTCATGGCTAACTTAGCAACTCAATTGCTAAACAAACGAAGCTACTCACAATTATGTCATGTATTGCAATTTGCAAGTCCGGTGCTGAATGCCAATTAAGGTTCTAACAATAGGGCGCCGTTGCGAAAATTAAGAAATATTATGATTAGCCCAGCTGATTGATCAAAGAGTGAAAATACCTTGGATGAGAAATTGAGAATCCACTTTACTCGTCCTGTAAGCAATTTAGAACTAATTATTTTAGGCAGATTTGCATATATATTGGTTGATGAGTCGTCGGTGTTCATAACGTCGTCTATAACGAAATTATTTATGTTAAACAGGGCAGTTCGACAGAATGCGGTTTGCCAGTTTGCTGTTTGGAGAAATGGGGACCGGTGAGTATCTTTGTGTCTTGTTTATCTTTGTCTATCTTTGTTTATCGTTATCTGTCTTTGTTTGGACGAGAGACAAACCTAAAAATGAATTGGGTGTATGATATCAGAATGCGGAACCAATAAAAGGGCAAAGAACAGTCAGCAATCGGGGAAAATTCTGCATGACACGTTCAACCTTTGTCTCGAGTATGGCTGAGGAGAAGAGAGGACAGGACAGGACAGGATAGGACAGGACAGGACAGGACAGGACAGGACAGTGATTATGCATGACGACACCCGCGATATTACAAAATGGTGGTTGTGTTAATGGCAGGGCGATGCACAGCCACTGGGTGACTTCAACTGCAACATTCCGTCATCAACCATCGAAATCTTTATGGAGAAAGTGAAGACCTTCGAACCAGACATCGTCTTCTTTTCAGGTGATCAAGCACTTATTATAGCAGGTCTACGGTTTTAAACTAAGCTTACGCGTATACGTACATGTAGTTCACCTATAAATTACATCTTATGTAGTCTAGCTCATTAATTGGCTTTTAAAAACCTGGATTTTGTGATTTCACCGCTTCTCGTCGCTGCATGAAGTCTACGATCTCGATAATAGGCATATTATGCCACACAAGTCTACAAAATTATTCTAGGCCTAGCCTACTTTTAAAGACAGTGTCGAGGCTGTCGACCGTATATGACAGCAACATTCGTCACATAATCCTTTATCATTCAATTGTCATCATAACAATCCTTTATCATTCAATTGTCATCATAACAATCCTTTATCATTCAATTGTCATCATAACAATCCTTTATCATTCAATTGTCATCATAACAATCCTTTATCATTCAATTGTCATCATAACAATCCGTTATCATTCAATTGTCATCATAACAATCCTTTATAATTCAATTGTCATCATAACAATCCTTTATCATTCAATTGTCATCATAACAATCCTTTATCCAGGCTTTATAGGCCATCGACTATATTGTAAACTGTAGGCTATTCACTGATCGTTTTGCATGATACAGACTGCATTGCATGGTATATGCCTGCCTGACTCTCCGGACTTGACCCGCTGCCTATCGATTTTGTTTTGATTGAGCGCCTGTGAATAAGCTGGTTCCCGCGACTTGGCTTTTGTGGGCGCTGTAGAAGTTTCGAGATTACGATTACGATACAACGTCTTGATTGTATGCGTCTGATCAGGTGATATTCCTCCGCACACCGTGTGGGATGAGACTGAGCAGTCGCAGTTGGATTGCACCATTGCACTGGTCGATATAATCGCCCGCAACCTGACCGGTTACAATGTCTACCCAATCATTGGAAACCACGGTATGCAATACATGGGCATATATACTATTCGTTGTATAAATGAAGGCCCTGCTCGTATTATTATAGTAACCATTGCTTTGCAATCTCAGTATGTGCTAAATAACATATCAAGCCAAAACATGTTCTGTCACTCGTCGCTGCGTGCTTGTGACAAGAATTCCATATGATTCGTTATTTCACTTTGCTATTACTTATCGATCGCTTGTGTGTGTGTGTGTGTGTGTGTGTGTGTGCGTGTGTGTGTGTGTGTGTGTGTGTGTAGGTGTGTGTGTGCGTGTGTGTGTATGTGTCCGTATACACTTCGCCGTTTTGTGTCTGTATCTTTGTCGTTGCCCGTCTCACTGTCGGCAAAAGTGTCTCCTCTATTGCCAGACAACATGTTGCAGCCACAGTGTCCTGAGGTAGCGTTCTATACGACAGATGGACAACATTGGACATTATAATATTTATGCTATCACCTTCTCACTTTCCACTTCATAGTTTTGTTTACTTTGCAAATTACAATTATCTATGTCTATAAAGATGATTGTGTGTATATGTATCTATGTACGTAAGTAAGTAAGTATGTAAGTATGTATGCATGTATGTATGTATGTATGTATGTATGTATGTATGTATGTATGTATGTATGTATGTATGTATGTATGTATGTATGTATGTATGTATGTATGTATGTATGTATGTATGTATGTATGTATGTATGTATGTATGCATGTGTGCATGTATGCTTGTATGCATGTATGCATGTATGCATGCATGTATGCATGTATGCTGGTATGCATGCATGTATGTATGTATGTATGTATGTATGTAACAGGGCGAGGTTTTGCGAAAAACCCAAAATTACCGGGCAACGCCGGGTGCATGACCTAGTAACTTTATTAGACTGTAGACTGCTGTTATGATTTTCTTTAAATAAGATTGAATATCTTTATTAAACAACCAGTGCTGTTTCTGTATATTCTTTTTAACAGAAACCTTCCCGACCAATTTGTTTTCAGTCGAGCACTTGGAATATACGACGGTAAGCCTATATATCTGTAAGCTGCAGTGTCTTCTGACCGACACGCAATCCTCGGTTGTGTGCCACTTGTTAACAGATTGGTGGTTCTCAGCCTTTAATTAAACAATTCAATATCATCGTCAATCAGACAACGTTGTCTAGGCTCAATATCAGTTTTTATCGGTATTAACTTCCGTAATGTGATCGAGAATTCGAGATAGACCTAAAAGTTAAACTGAACTGATATCAATGCATCCTTAAAGGCCTCGACCTAAACGGACTTATAGACCTGCTGTTGGGTTCTATCTGAAAGTTTCATAAATATCAAGTGTTTGGTGACTTCCGTAATGCGCTAACCAATCAACAATCCTGATAGGCTGGCAAGTCCTTGACTCCAGTTTCAGATTTTACGACTCGGTACTCGATCACCAGCGGACCGGAAGCGGATGACGGACCAGTAGCACTGCTGACCAATACAATATCTTTCACAAACACACGCATATAATTATAATGATGCTTTCAGATGGTTGTTTGTTATTATAATAATTGTTTTCCTTCAGCCATTTGTCGATGATTGGAAGAGATTGTGGCAGCCATTGATGGCCAACTTCTCTCAAGATGCAATTCAAGACTCAGGAAGTTATTCTGTTCTTCTCAGACCGGGTCTGCGACTTATCACATACAACTCCAATTACATGTATGCAAAAATGCACATCATAATTATTATAATGACTATATCTTTAACCCTGACGACTTTGCTGCTGCTGCTGATGTTGATGATGATGATGATGATGATGCTGCTGCTGCTGCTGCTGCTGCTGCTGCTGATGATGATGATGATGATGACGACGACGATGACGATGATGACGATGATGACGATGATGATGACGACGACGATGACGGTGATGATGGCGATGATGATGGTGGTGATGATGATGATGATGATGGTGGTGATGATGATGATGATGATGATGATGATGATGGTGATGACGATGATGACGATGATGACGATGATGACGATGATGACGATGATGGCGATGATGATGGTGATGATGATGATGATGATGAATATGATGGTGATGATGATAATGATGCTGATGATGACGATGATGATGATGACGATGATGATGCTGTTGATGTTGATGAATACACGATTTTCTTGCCTGTGTGTTAAAGCCATTGCTGCATGGATCGCTGAAACAATCAGCCATATTCATGTTTTTTATATTTAGCCTATTCTGTGTTAAACTCAACTCAGGTATACGTTTAACTGGTACAATGTTCTAAACGATCGTTCCGATAAGGAAGTAGACAACATGAGAAACTTTCTCGCTCAGAGTCTACTGGATGCCAGAGCAGCAAACGAAAAGGTATAGACGCCTAATATAATTATTAGTGAAATTTGAGCCTACATGTATACGACAAAATAATGTGACAGTGAATGAAATAAAAATAAAATGAATATTATAGAGTCACATAATGCTATACCGTTGCTACGGTGATGTCATGTTTGGCCTATTATGCCTTAATTGAACAAGGCCGTAGCTAGAGGGGTGTTTTGGGTGTTTGAACATCCCCCCAATGATATTATGCATTTACTAACACAATCATGACGTGAGGACTAAGGGGATTCGATTTTGAAGCTCTTATTTCTATGTCACATTTTACAATATATTAAATCATCCTCCAAACCTATTAGTCCGTTGATTCGGTTGCTTTACGGCTGGCTCAAGGTTGAGAAAACACCTCCCCCCAATCAAATCCTGGCTACGGTCTTGGCCTTGAAACAGACGTTTGGACTAGGCCTACTTTTGACAGACTACTTTTGACCATAGACTACTTTTGACTATAGACACTTTTGACGTGCGAGAGGAGAAACGAAGAGTAGCCTAGGCCTACTGTAACATAACTGTAGTGGTTTTGACGAAGAGTCGTCATGTAGAGCTATCGTAATCACATGCAGTATGCCAGTATCATTAACTTCAAATCAGTATCATTAACTTCAAAGCAGTATCATTAACTTCGAAGCAGTATCATCGACTTCGAAGTTCGAAGCAGTATCATTAACTTCAAAGCAGTACCATTAACTTCGAAGCAGTATCATCAACTTCGAAGCAGTATCATCAACTTCGAAGCAGTATCATCAACTTCGAAGTTCGAAGCAGTATCATTAACTTCAAAGCAGTACCATTAACTTCGAAGCAGTATCATCAACTTCGAAGCAGTATCATCAACTTCGAAGCAGTATCATCAACTTCGAAGCAGTATCATTAACTTCAAAGCAGTATCATTAACTTCAAATCAGTATCATTAACTTCAAAGCAGTATCATTAACTTCAAAGCAGTATCATTAACTTCGAAGCAGTATCATCAACTTCGAAGCAGTATCATCAACTTCAAATCAGTATCATCAACTTCAAATCAGTATCATTAACTTCAAAGCAGTATCATTAATTTCGAAGCAGTATCATCAACTTCGAAGCAGTATCATCAACTTCGAAGCAGTATCATCAACTTCGAAGCAGTATCATCAACTTCGAAGCAGTATCATTAACTTCAAAGCATTATCATTAACTTCAAATCAGTATCATTAACTTCAAAGCAGTATCATTAACTTCAAAGCAGTATCATTAACTTCGAAGCAGTATCATCAACTTCGAAGCAGTATCATCAACTTCAAATCAGTATCATCAACTTCAAATCAGTATCATTAACTTCAGAGCAGTATCATTAATTTCGAAGCAGTATCATCAACTTCGAAGCAGTATCATCAACTTCGAAGCAGTATCATCAACTTCGAAGCAGTATCATTAACTTCAAATCAGTATCATTAACTTCAAATCAGTATCATTAACTTCAAAGCAGTATCATTAACTTCAAAGCAGTATCATTAACTTCGAAGCAGTATCATCAACTTCGAAGCAGTATCATCAACTTCAAATCAGTATCATTAACTTCAAAGCAGTATCATTAACTTCAAATCAGTATCATTAACTTCAAATCAGTATCATTAACTTCAAAGCAGTATCATTAACTTCAAATCAGTATCATTAACTTCAAATCAGTATCATTAACTTCAAAGCAGTATCATTAACTTCAAATCAGTATCATTAACTTCAAAGCAGTATCATTAACTTCGAAGCAGTATCATCGACTTCGAAGTTCGAAGCAGTATGATCAACTTCAAATCAGTATCATTAACTTCAAAGCAGTATCATTAACTTCAAATCAGTATCATTAACTTCAAATCAGTATCATTAACTTCAAAGCAGTATCATTAACTTCAAATCAGTATCATTAACTTCAAAGCAGTATCATTAACTTCGAAGCAGTATCATCGACTTCGAAGTTCGAAGCAGTATCATCAACTTCAAATCAGTATCATTAACTTCAAAGCAGTATCATTAACTTCAAATCAGTATCATTAACTTCAAATCAGTATCATTAACTTCAAAGCAGTATCATTAACTTCAAATCAGTATCATTAACTTCAAAGCAGTATCATTAACTTCGAAGCAGTATCATCGACTTCGAAGTTCGAAGCAGTATCATTAACTTCGAAGCAGTATCATTAACTTCGAAGCAGTATCATTAATTTCGAAGCAGTATCATCAACTTCGAAGCAGTATCATCAACTTCGAAGCAGTATCATCAACTTCAAAGCAGTACCATTAACTTCGAAGCAGTATCATCAACTTCGAAGCAGTATCATCAACTTCGAAGCAGTATCATCAACTTCGAAGCAGTATCATTAACTTCAAGTCAGTATCATTAACTTCAAATCAGTATCATTAACTTCGAAGCAGTATCATCGACTTCGAAGTTCGAAGCAGTATCATCAACTTCAAATCAGTATCATTAACTTCAAAGCAGTGTCATTAACTTCAAATCAGTATCATTAACTTCAAATCAGTATCATTAACTTCAAAGCAGTATCATTAACTTCAAATCAGTATCATTAACTTCAAAGCAGTATCATTAACTTCGAAGCAGTATCATCGACTTCGAAGTTCGAAGCAGTATCATCAACTTCAAATCAGTATCATTAACTTCAAAGCAGTATCATTAACTTCAAATCAGTATCATTAACTTCAAATCAGTATCATTAACTTCAAAGCAGTATCATTAACTTCAAATCAGTATCATTAACTTCAAAGCAGTATCATTAACTTCGAAGCAGTATCATCGACTTCGAAGTTCGAAGCAGTATCATTAACTTCAAATCAGTATCATTAACTTCAAAGCAGTATCATTAACTTCAAATCAGTATCATTAACTTCAAATCAGTATCATTAACTTCAAAGCAGTATCATTAACTTCAAATCAGTATCATTAACTTCAAAGCAGTATCATTAACTTCGAAGCAGTATCATCGACTTCGAAGTTCGAAGCAGTATCATTAACTTCGAAGCAGTATCATTAACTTCGAAGCAGTATCATTAATTTCGAAGCAGTATCATCAACTTCGAAGCAGTATCATCAACTTCGAAGCAGTATCATCAACTTCAAAGCAGTACCATTAACTTCGAAGCAGTATCATCAACTTCGAAGCAGTATCATCAACTTCGAAGCAGTATCATCAACTTCGAAGCAGTATCATTAACTTCAAATCAGTATCATTAACTTCAAATCAGTATCATTAACTTCAAAGCAGTATCATTAACTTCAAAGCAGTATCATCAACTTCGAAGCAGTATCATCAACTTCGAAGCAGTATCATCAACTTCAAAGCAGTACCATTAACTTCGAAGCAGTATCATCAACTTCGAAGCAGTATCATCAACTTCGAAGCAGTATCATCAACTTCGAAGCAGTATCATTAACTTCAAGTCAGTATCATTAACTTCAAATCAGTATCATTAACTTCGAAGCAGTATCATCGACTTCGAAGTTCGAAGCAGTATCATCAACTTCAAATCAGTATCATTAACTTCAAAGCAGTATCATTAACTTCAAATCAGTATCATTAACTTCAAATCAGTATCATTAACTTCAAAGCAGTATCATTAACTTCAAATCAGTATCATTAACTTCAAAGCAGTATCATTAACTTCGAAGCAGTATCATCGACTTCGAAGTTCGAAGCAGTATCATCAACTTCAAATCAGTATCATTAACTTCAAAGCAGTATCATTAACTTCAAATCAGTATCATTAACTTCAAATCAGTATCATTAACTTCAAAGCAGTATCATTAACTTCAAATCAGTATCATTAACTTCAAAGCAGTATCATTAACTTCGAAGCAGTATCATCGACTTCGAAGTTCGAAGCAGTATCATCAACTTCAAATCAGTATCATTAACTTCAAAGCAGTATCATTAACTTCAAATCAGTATCATTAACTTCAAATCAGTATCATTAACTTCAAAGCAGTATCATTAACTTCAAATCAGTATCATTAACTTCAAAGCAGTATCATTAACTTCGAAGCAGTATCATCGACTTCGAAGTTCGAAGCAGTATCATTAACTTCGAAGCAGTATCATTAACTTCGAAGCAGTATCATTAATTTCGAAGCAGTATCATCAACTTCGAAGCAGTATCATCAACTTCGAAGCAGTATCATCAACTTCAAAGCAGTACCATTAACTTCGAAGCAGTATCATCAACTTCGAAGCAGTATCATCAACTTCGAAGCAGTATCATCAACTTCGAAGCAGTATCATCAACTTCAAATCAGTATCATTAACTTCAAAGCAGTATCATTAACTTCAAATCAGTATCATTAACTTCAAATCAGTATCATTAACTTCAAAGCAGTATCATTAACTTCAAATCAGTATCATTAACTTCAAAGCAGTATCATTAACTTCGAAGCAGTATCATCGACTTCGAAGTTCGAAGCAGTATCATCAACTTCAAATCAGTATCATTAACTTCAAAGCAGTATCATTAACTTCAAATCAGTATCATTAACTTCAAAGCAGTATCATTAACTTCAAAGCAGTATCATTAACTTCAAATCAGTATCATTAACTTCAAAGCAGTATCATCAGCTTCAAAGCAGTATCATCAGCTTCGAAGTCGTCATCGTCATCAGCGTCGTCTCGTCGTTTAGGCCTACGCGATCGATGTAGTGATGGTCAGACTGGTTTCTGCTACTGCTGCTGTTGTTGTGCTGCAGGTGCTTCTGATTGGACACCATCCTCCCGGAGGAACCGATTATCTCATCACTGGATCGAGATGGTTCGAGCAGCTCGTCTTAGACTACAATGACATCATCGTGCTCATGACAACCGGACATACACACACCGACGAATTCAGACTGGTATACGCTCTATACATCTATAGCCTATAATGCCCTATATGTTTTATGTATAGGCCTACTTATTTATTTATATAGAACCTCTGGGTAGTTTCATTGAAGAGGTGGAATATAAATGCTTGAATGAATGAATAATAGGCTTCTATAGTCTATAGTATACGTGCAGACCAATAAAATTATGAGATCGCAGACTATTCCTATTTTGTTTCTGTATCTGCATATTAAGTGCGACTGATGGCATGACCCTGCCCGGCATGCCACGACCTGCTGAAATTGTATAGCTGGCCCCAATAGCCATCATTGTGGATAGCCGGGATAGCCTATCCCAACATCAGTTATTTGTATTATTTTTTAAAAATGCATGGAAAGTGTGACTGATGACATGACCCTGCCCGGCATGCCGTGACCTGCTGAAATTGTATAGCTGGCGCCGTCATTGTGACTATCCCAACGTTAGTTAATTGTATTATTTAAAAAAATGAATCCACGTGAAAAGAATTATGATGATCATCTTTCACAGATCTACGATTCTTTGGATGAACCGGCGGCTGTCGTGTACGTGTCACCATCTATCAGCGCCAATGGAAGAAAGAATCCTTCGATGCGCATCTTCTATCTCGATCCTATCACATTCGAAGTACTCGACTACGACCATTACTTTCTTGACCTCAGACCAGCAGTCGGTAGGTTGCGCATGCGCACGCACCGAGGTTGAACAACAAACAAGTGTAGACCGATCGACGTATAGACTATTATTGCTACAGAAGACAGCCTAAGTAGCGTTCAATCACTGCATTATTGCATAAAATTTTGCCTTCCTACCTTAATTTTAAATGCTGCTAGGTTCTCTTGTTCAACGGGCAATTCCCTCCCTCTCTCTGTCTCTTTCCCTCTCTATCTCTTTCCAGTCTCTGAATCTGTCTTTGTCTATGTCTGTCTGTCTGTCTGTCTGTCTGTCTCTGTCTCTCTCTCTGTCTCTGTGTCTCTCTCTTCTCTTCCACTCCCTCTCGCTCTTTCTTCCGCTCCGTCTTTCTCCCTCTTTTTTCTCTCTATAGTGCATAGGAAAGTAAAGCTTCTATGTAGAATGAGTAACATAGTAGAGGAGCTCTTTTCCGCAGGTCGGCCCTTGAGCCGGTATAATGGGCAATTTGCAAAGGTGACTGAGTATACATCGCAGAACAGCTATTCTCTCCCAGTTTACTCTTTAATTATTGTTTGCGAAAGTGTATTTCCTGGCGACATAGACAATGTGCACAAAACGAATTTCCATGGGTCAGTATTCATATAAGCCTACACAGTGTAGCCTAGACTGTAGAACAGCAACCACATGATCTGCATTCTACTCATTTGTCTAAACTTCTAAAGCATATAGAATAAACAAATGTTTGAGCGTTTCTTTGGAGTTTCTCTGTAGGATAGAATGATGATATATGGGGTAAATTTGCGTTTACAATTACAATGGTATTATTTGACAGTTGCCTCTTCTTAATTCGTGCGTGATGATCTGGCGAGTGGCGTTCTATATTGTTATATCAGGGCTGAGGCCAGAGTAAAAAAACTCCATGCGGTTACATAGGTTATGGAGCGCATATTTCAAGAGTTCAGTTTCTGTAGCACCTTAACACTTTTGTTAAAGCAAATATATGAACAGAGCATTAGGCCTAAGTTACTAAGGCTTCACCCACTGCTGTGTATCTGGACTGCCTTAAAGCACTGCTCCTCTAATACTTGGTATTTTTTTATTTTTGTTCAGATTGTTATCATAGATCTATTTAATTATTGCTTTTGTTTTCTGCTCACATAGGCCTACTCACATTATTCTTTTTGCTATATTCACCGATTTTTAAATTATTACGCCACAATCATCAGACTGTAGCACAACTGGGAGCTGCTCCAGTTACACTGGAGTCAGAGTGTAGACGGGGAGACTTTCTTTGGAGGTTTCTAGTTGAAAATACTAAGATTTTATTTCAGTGCATGTTTTATTCTCCAGCCTACTCTTTGGGGAATGCACTCGACTATACGCTTCTCATTGAGTTGCTCTATTCGGCAAAGTCGGAATACGGACTAATCGATCTGTCAGCGCAATCGTGGCACAACCTCACAGAAAGGTTCGCACGTGTTTTATACGATTCTCATCATGTCAATCGCATAATACCATCATTCTGGCAGATATATTTTATGTGTTTCCTCGGGAGCGACTCATCCCTGCGTGCTGACCCCTGCATGAGTCGTGGCCGAACTACAGGCTATTAATTTTTATGAATGTGCGGTCATAGACTGCATGGTGCCTTATGCTGCTCTGCATTGCTGTTATGGATTTTCATTGGTGTTCACAAGGCTGTAGCTAGGGAGTGTTTCGAGTGTTTGAACACACACACACACACACACAAATGAAACAAATGTAAAAATGAAATAATGCATTTACAAGCAGATGATGTAAGAACTACAGTGTGTTACTGTTATGTAGGATATATTGGCCGTCTCGAACCCGCTACGAGAGCTGACAATGCCTCTCAGTGGCGTAGCCAGAAATTTTTAATGGGGAGGTTTTATGGCCGGATAACCTGTTTTTTGCTTTTTTTTCTTACTTAAATGGATAACTAACCTTAAAAACCTTCTTCCGGGGCCAATGGGGGGTTTAGCCCCCGAAACCCCCCTTGCCTACGCCACTGATGCCTCTCCAAACCCCTTAGTCAGTTGATTCGGTTGCCTGTCACAATATAAAAACTGTTGCCACGGTTGTATGTGGACTTGCTCACGGTCGAGTGAACACCTCCCCCACCAGAAATAAAATCCTGGCTACGGTCTTGGGTGTTCAGTTAAGATAATTTGACGATCAGGTAAGATCTCCTTAAGGTATTATGTTTTGCACGTTTTCGTCATCTGTGGACCTAACCAAGTCAATCTTTCTTGTCAAGTCAATGCGTTTAATCATTAATGAATTCGACTTCTGCTGCATCATTGATAACTTGCTTGTTACATGTTTAACGACACCGCCATATCAAAGATGATTAGTGTCGCCCTCCTCCTTTATCTAGGCTTGGGACCGGCACTGGCAGAGAACAACCAGTGACGGAGTTTCATTGATAACATTGTTGTGCATCTATATAATATATTCATTGATAACATTGTTGTGCATTTATATTATACAGGTTCAACACCGACCAAGAGCTGTTGGACAAGCACCGTCAGCACAGAAACGCCGATGCTGACTCCGAACCGAGCACGTGCAACGACAACTGCAGAGAGAATCACATCTGCCGTCTGCGGAATGCTCACTACGATGAATATCAGGAGTGTACCTCGTCACTGTGGGAGTTTCTGTAGCCAGTCGAACCACAACCTTAAGTCCATACGACCCCCTCCCAATACAAGCCCTCTCTCTGTTCCCCTTCTTCAAGCTACCTTTATCCCTCTCTGAGCGGGTGTCTAAGAACGGCAGTAGATGTCAGATAAAAGCAAGTGTGTTA
>OX457040.1:29491599-29494099 GCA_949752735.1 Lumbricus terrestris
GTGCATTTATTATAATTGCCATATACATATATTACAAGTTGTACAATATATATATAGCCTATATATATTATATACATATGATCTTAGTGTGTGTAGGACTGTTACAGTAGGCCTATATATACACACACACACATATATACATATATATATATATATATATATATATAACATCTACACACTAAATGCCGCTAACAAGAAAAGCCGAGTTAATTAATTTTTCACGAAACTTATGTTTCGTTGTGTAATTGGATTCTGTCGAGAAATCTGAGTCTGCACTCTGCAGTGGATTTGTGGTTTTTCCATTATCGCTTGGCTCGACTCTGATTGGTTGGACGCAGAGCGAACGTGCATTGCATTATGGGGGTTATTTATCTGCTGCATGGGATGATAGACAAGGAAAGAATGAGTTGATCACAGATAGAATGGACATTTGCCATTGCATGACATGCAAACCATTATAGGCCACAACTCCTCTGTACTGGTTACACTCTGCCAGTGCCAGTACCAAGACTGGATAAAGGAGGAGGGCGTCGCTAGTGACCTTTGTTATCACACAGTGACGTTAAACTACGACTAACTAGCTACCTACCTACATAAGGCCATACGCTGTGACATACAGGCTACAGCTAGAGATACAGTAAAGCCATTTCTCCATAAATTGAGGCGTTTTATAATCCATTCTGAAAATGCTTGCCACCATTCAGTTATGTCTATTATTGCAGGACCTTCCGTTGCTCACTGTCATTATCAGTTTCAGTGTTTCTTACAGCAACCATATGATTAGCCATTGCACGACATACAAAACATTATAGCCACAACTCCTCTATTCTGTTGCACTTGCCATTGCCATTTTTTTTATAGTTTTGGTAGCGCCGGTGCGTAATACACAAGACGTCACTATAGATGGTGAGAAACAGAGACAGCAAGAAAGACAGAGAGAGAGAGAGAGAGAGAGAGAGAGAGAGAGAGAGAGAGAGAGAGAGAGAAAGAGAAAAAGAAAGAGAAAAAGAGATAGGGCTCGTTCTCTCTCGTTCGCTCCATATATGTCTGTGTTTCTTTCTCTGTTTCTGCCTCGATCTGTCTCTCGGCCATTCTCTCCTATTAGTTCTTTTTTCTATCTCTCTCTCCTCTCTGTCTGTTTGTCTGTCTGTCTGTTTCTCTCTTTCTCTGAGTTGCGATGCAGAACGTAAATGGACCACAACGAGCGCAGGATATATACATTGTATTCGCATGAGAGCAAACACAACATGACACTTAATTGGTGTACAATTTTTGCCCTTGCTTTCTATGACAATCACGATTGACTACAACGGTAACTCCGCCAGTCCCAAGCCTGGATAAAGGAGGAGGGCGTCGCTAATAGTCTGTGTTACCACACAGTGACGTTAAACTGCAAATACCACCACCACTACAACGGCGAACGTATTGGCGTTCACTCAAACAACCTTTAATACGAGAGGGTAAAATTAGACCCGCAATTTACTCACAGGGCACTGTTGTAAGACAATGTTGGACCAATGTCGTTCATATTGCATGTTCAACTGGTTGACCCAGCGTATTCTGTGGGACGCAGTGGTGCAGTGGTGAAGTTGGGCATTTTGGAGCCAGAAGCTTCCAGGTTCAAATCCACCTCATGCCGACGCGCATATAGGGACTTTGACCAAGTCCTTCACTTGCAATTGCTCGTGCGCTTCGGCGTGAGACTCTGATGCAGTGTCCGTGCTGTAGCTATGAGTGCCTCTGAGTAGAGACCTTGAGGGGTGCTATGGCAAATGCGAGAAAATATATATATATTATAAAGAAGATAAATGCTTGTGCTGGTTGCAGAGTACTTGAGCACAGTGGTTTTCTTTCGTTGGAAGTATACTCTACTAAGTCTACTCCTAATTGTCCAGGAGCCAGTGAAGCTGGTGGCCATCGTGGCTCCAGCCGTGTAGTGAACGGCACCAACAACAACTGCTAAATGGAACGTATCCTCAACCTGCAGTTTAATCTTATCTTGGTCTATGCGCTTGCTGTCGTTTATCGTATCCCGTGGGTTCCAGTGATACTGCAGCTATTTTTGCTCGATGCGAAAGTCCAAGGATTAAACATAAAAAAGAAGCATGCCTTTACAGTACAGGCTATCAGTCACTGAGCCACTATACGCGTTCCAGTTAAGCCGGTTCTTGTTTGGGGTCATTGAATGTGTAGGCCTATTCTGTAATGTATCATCTATGTGTGTGTGTATGCGCGCGCGTGTGTGTGTGTGTGTGTGTGGATACTTTGTATATATCAGATACAGATATACTGATATAGGTTTATTGTGGGGATACAGCTTAACCGTAAAATCCGCTGCTGCTTTGAGTAAAACTGGACAAATCGAACAAGAATCTATAGTGTATATATACACTCTATACTAGTCTATAGGGTCTATTGTATGTATGTGCACTTGTTACAGCGCCTCTTCAAGCTCCTTACTCAGAGGCGCTCCCGACTGCAGAGCGGACACTGCATCGGA
>OX457040.1:29499099-29524099 GCA_949752735.1 Lumbricus terrestris
ACTGTTATTAATTGTTCAAAGTTTTACTTGAAAATACTTACCAAGTGGAACTTCCATCCAACTGATGTAGCTTGTTTGATAAAATCAACCAATTGTTGTCATTACTTAAAAAACAAACCTTTTAATATTTCTGTAACAGAATTGCGCAGAACATGTCGACATCAAATGTAAGCTGGCTGACGGTCATCTCACCAAAGATTATTGATTCTAATTATTATTTTGAACACTGGGGTCTCTTAGCTTTAAAATGATACCTTTATATTACCAAAATTCCCAAAAATATTTTTTGACTTTTATGTCCATTTCCCGTGGAATTGCCCACTTCTTATCGACTTCCATCTCGTCGTTCTATACCTAATTCACGGAACCGCTTTTCCATGAGTCACGTCATCAGGTGAACGATACAGAAAAGGCTACACCTACTCTCTCTCAAAGGCTACACCTACTCTCTAGAAGGCTACACCTACTCTCTCAAAGGCTACACCACCTACCCTCCCAAAGGCTACACCTAATCGATCTCAAATGATGCACCTACTCTTTAAAAGGCTACACATATACTCTCTCAAAGGCTACATCTACTCTCTCAAATGATACACATACTCTCTCAAAGGCTACACCTACTCTCACAAAGGCTACACCTACTCTCTCAATGGCTACATCTACTCTCTCAAAGGCTACACCTACTCTCCCAAAGGCTACACATACTCTCTCAAAGGCTACACCTACTCTCCCAAAGGCTACACCTACTCTCTCAAAGGCTACAGTGTAGCCTTTGAGAGAGTAGGTGTAGCCGCTACACCTACTCTCTCAAAGGCTGGGCTTACACCAATTCTCTGGCTGAACAATGGGTGCATATATATATATATATAAATATATATATATAGCTTTCAGTCCCTTGAGTCACATCAAGCGAAAGCAAATCTTTTGCTCGTGTGTTTACGTTAACCTCGTGGTTCCACGGGTTCAACCGACCCGCGAATATATATACATAACATATGTAACATATATAACATATATATAAAGCGAAACAATATATATATGTTGCCCTATATATATATAATATTTATATAATATATACAACAAATAGGCCTGATGCTGGTGATCCGAGAAATCAATTCGTCTGAAAGCGATACAAGCAGAGTTTTCCGGAGGGCCGTTGATGGAAACCCCGTTGAAACAATGCCCTCCTTAGTCATAATTATATAGCCTAAGCTTATATCTTACTATAGTCTATAATACTTTCTTTCGGTTAAGTGTAAAAGAGAAGCTAAGCTGAACGAAGACTAGAAAAGACAAAATTACAACGACTAATTTTTTTAATAGCCAACAATTATATACATTGCATAGATTATATATAGATTATATAGAATATATAGAATATATAGATTACCGACAGACAACTCGATCAACTAATGCTCCGCTAAAAACTCAAGCGTTTTACATGACCCACGATTGGCATGCTGTCCTTGCGTGACAAGTTGACACACGATTACCATTGACAAGAGAATTAAACTTGTGTCTATAACTGAATATCATCTTGAGTCTACTGTTAACAGCATTAAACATGTCTCTATAAGAAGTTTAAACATCGCATAACTCTCAACTCTCGTATTATCGTATACACAGATTCAACCAATAGACTGCATGCAGAGCCATACGATAAATTCCTTTCCTTGTTCCCATGTGTATGATGTGTGAAAACCAAAGCCATTACGAAAAATATGTCAAACGTAGTCTAGTGAATCTCGTGGAGCACTTTGTAAACATGGCCTTGTTTGGCAAATGTAGCACAGGTAAAGCAATAGATAACACAGTGACTCCATTCTCCCACTAAACATTATGCAGTTGGGAAACCGATAAAGCGTTCATTCGGTCTCATGCGTGCGTTATCTTGTTGGAGAGACAGAGATAGACAGACAGACAGACAGACAGACAGCAACACAGACAGACAGACATGCAGAGACAGAGATATATAAAAAGAGACAGACAATACAGAGACAGAGACAGCGAGAGAGACAGCACGCGAGAGAGAGAGCCATCGCGAGGGATTCCAAATGTTAATGCCATCGTGAAGAATAAAGAATGATGAATGGTCTCAGTTGAGAAAATAATGCATTTTACGGCGCCTCTTTTATATATATATATATATATATATATATATATATATATATATATATATAGTCCTAATGTGAGTGAGAATATTTCAGTTATATGTCTATATCCTTTGTTTCAACATGATTTATGTTGCAGAGTAGTCTATAGGAAGGGCAAACAACAATGTCGAATCTTGTGTTACATGATCGTTTGAATGTTGTTGCTGCTGTCATCTGTCTACTCGTTGTCAACTCACTGATCGGATCAAACGGTAATTAACTCATTTCTAATTATTATTATTATTATTATTATTATTATTATTATTATTATTATTATTATTATTATTATTATTATTATTATTATTATTATTATTATTATTATTATGCACATCTCTTTTCCATTCAATACACCGTCTACTGCAGATATTAAATAGTTCCATATTTTAGCTGATGACTTATATAAACCTAGTATACGCTGGATTGTGTGTATGTATGTATGTATGTATGTATGTATGTATGTATGTATGCATGTATGCATGTATGCATGTATGTATGTATGTATGTAGTGTGTATGTATGTATGTATGTATGTATGTATGTATGTATGTATGTATGTATGTATGTATGTATGTATGTATGTATGTATGTACGTACGTATGTATGTATGTTTGTATGTATGTATGTATGTATGTATGTATGTATGTATGTATGTATGTATGTATGTATGTATGTATGTATGTATGTATGTATGTATGTATGTATGTATGTATGCATGTATGCATGTATGCATGTATGTATGTATGTATGTATGTAGTGTGTATGTATGTATGTATGTATGTATGTATGTATGCATGTATGTATGTATGTATGTACGTATGTACGTATGTATGTATGTTTGTATGTATGTATGTATGTATGTATGTATGTATGTATGCATGCATGCATGCATGCATGCATGTATGTATGTATGTATGTAAGTACATATGTATATGTAATTATGTATGTATGTATGTT
Source organism: Lumbricus terrestris (assembly GCA_949752735.1). Classification (NCBI taxonomy): domain Eukaryota; kingdom Metazoa; phylum Annelida; class Clitellata; order Crassiclitellata; family Lumbricidae; genus Lumbricus; species Lumbricus terrestris. Next base: position 29,502,206 of record OX457040.1, read on the forward strand.
TGTATGTATGTATGTATGTATGTATGTATGTATGTATGTATGTATGTATGTATGTATGTATGTATGTATGTATGTATGTATGTATGTATGTATGTATGTGGGACACGGTGGTGTAGCGGGTACGTTCGTTGCATTGCAACCGAAGGGTTGCAGGTTCGAATTCGCCTCAAGCCGCCGCTTAGTGAGCTTGAGCAAGTCCTTCACTCGCAATTGCTCGGCCACTTTGGCGTGAAACTCCGATGCAGTGTCCGCGCTGTAGTCGTTAGCGCCTCTGAGTAGCAATCTGTAGGAGTGCTGTGGAAATGTATAAATAAACCTGACATTTGTTCTGCTTGTCACTGTGGAACCTACATCTGGCGAGACTGGCATAGCATGTAAACTCCGCATGTATGTTGAAGTGGAGCTCGATCGGCCTATGTAAGTATAATTCGCACACTTATTCTAACACACGCATATATGCATGTAGATATATATAGGCCTATATATATATATATATATATATATATTACATTGAGAATTTGATACTGACTTGCAGAGGGCGAGAGCAGTCTGCAGGCCAACTCCAGCTGACCCTATATATATACTGCCGACCATAGAATCCAATGTTTAATTCGTCGGGTGGTATATGAGCAGGGAGCAAGAAATAGGTCGGTAACTGGCATCTGTTTAGCTACAGAGAACGTTGATTGAATTATGGGAAGGTTTAAGTGAACAGGAAGGTCGAGCCGTTCTTTCTATATAACATAAGCACTAAACGGCATTCACGCATGTATGCGGCCGATACCCAACAACAGGGAAACAGGGATACCCGTTCAATGCCAGCAATTTTTGGAATAGTTACATCAATCGGAAATGGGGTCGTGTAATGATTATTTCACAAGACTTACTAGTATTTAAGCGTAAGCTACAGCTTATACGGACCGCTGTTCAATATGAGCAAGTTCAGATTCAGTAGTTGAATTGCATGATTCAGGCGCAACCACATAACAGTCATTAGCATAGGCCTACTTAAATAATCGGTTCCTCACATGTAGAGCTTTAAGACAAGCAATTGCAATACAGAAGTTAGAGGGACCAAGTCCTGGCCCCTGCAGTACAAAATGGCATTGGCACGTTTGTAAGAAGAGGTGATTGCACAGAACTTGGTGCAATACAACGTGGGGCGCGGTGGTGCAGAGGTGGCGTCGTTGCCTTGAAGTCGGAAGGTTCGAGGTTCGAATCCACCTCAAGTCGCCGCGTAGGGACCTTGGGCAAGTTCTTCACTCGCTATTGCTCAGCGCTTCGGCGTGAAACTCCGACGCAGTGTCCGCTCTGCAGTCGGGAGCGCCTCTGAGTAGGGTGCTTGAAGGGGCGCTATAACAGGTACACATCCAGACAAAACAAACAAACAAAAATGCACTCTACGATATAGTAATGCAATTACCCAATTATAAACAAAGTCTGGAATTGGAAGTGAGGCAAGCTGCATAGCAAGGCTATTTTGTGTAGCTTTAGAAAAATCAAGTGAAATTAAACGTACATAATTCTCATGCTCTAGCAAATCAGATAAAATTTAGAATGCAGTGTTTATTTTAGATATTTTAGTTAAACCGATTGATTAACATTTTGCCACAGCAAACAAACTGCGGAGGGGCATAGACTCTATGGGACGAGCAGAATTATCTGCAAGTATACAGGAAAAGTGAATGTGGCCCACAATGTAGCAACGATGAATAAGTTTCTTTTGATATGCCACACATAAATTTATGTTAAAGTAATGTTGAATTTGGTCAGAAATCGTTTGATTTTTTCAACCTATATACTATCAAGCTGCATCAATGTCACAGAAAGGTTGAGCTCGAAGGAGGCATTCTAATAACAGATTTTTTCATGTTTCTTCAATTCCTGGCAGAAGCCCGGTTCGTCGAGGAGCCACAGGATAGCACCGTGACCCAGGGACAGGTCCTCATACTTCGCTGCTCCATCCAGGATCGCGTTGGTCCGGTCCAATGGCTTCGCGATGGATTCGGACTCGGACTCGGAATGTCATCACAAGTCGATGGATATCCTCGATACAGAGTCATCCAGAATCTTGACAGAGGTAACAACAGCAATCGCATGTCTATTGTCTAGCTCTTAAACAAATGTTGTGAATTATAGAATCAGATGCTCCAGTGAACATGCATACTCTCCGAGGAATGAGCGTTAACTTGGATAGGTATATACATGGGCGCGCAAGAGGGGCACTTGCCCCCCCACCCACCTGGAAACTTGGCACCTATTTTTTTAAGCTACTACTTTTGGGTTTTTAACAAATTTCTTCGCGCTAGAGATTAAAGTGAAACTAAGAAATCTACGTTTAGAAACCTCTATAAAATAAACATGCTTTCAATTTTCTGCCCTGCATTTTTCAGGCTCTATACTAAAACTGTAACCATGCCCATTTTGTTCCACCTAAAACTGACGCGTCGCATATATAATAGGCTACTCAAAGGAATTCATACCGCTATTCATCTGATCTTTGAATCTTCCACCATCCAATCCTTAATGACACTCGCCTTAACACTAAGTTAACAGCTACTCTGCCCTCCGTCCCTCTGACAACCTGACTCGGACCTTCAGCTGATCACCATTTAACTCGATGAATAAGCTGGCGCCTGCGATTGTCTTTCGAGTGGTACTTTAGAAGTTTAGAAATTACAGTTAGAATATTTATGGAAATAACTAGATGTTGCATGAACGAATAGCTGAATGAAAAATAGGTGTCAGTTTTCCAGAGGGCTAGTGACCTTATTGCCCCCCACCTTCAGAAAACTACTTTTTGACTACCACTTTTGGATTTTTAAAACAAATTTCTTCACACTAAATAAACTATTCATGTCAAAAATTATTTTTTAAAACGTGAAACTGAGAAATATTGGCATACACCAAACAAACTCCATGAAAAATACCCGTACATGATCCTAATTTACTGCTTTGCCTTTTTCAGCCTCTTGATACAAAGAAGTTTAGCCGTGACCGTCGGACTTTGCCTCCTCCTGCAAAAATTTCTGCGGGCGCCCATGGGTATATAGTATACCAAGGGTGTACGAGGTGCACTGAATACAAGCTCAACAGCATTGTATATATATTTAAAATGATAAGCTTACATGTGCTTTGTGACAGGCGCCGGGTCGTATATATGCACTTTCAAGACAATAGAGTAGATGCTCAGCGAAACAGTGGAATGCATGTTACGTGACATATATATGCACGCGTGTGGTTCGTGTGATCAACGTTCAATAGAATCGTTCATTGGGGAATATAATATATGTCTTCCAGGGCTTAAAGTGTGGCTGGACGGTCATGGACGGCGTCCATGCACTTATTTTAAAATCTGAACGCCGTCCAGCCACTTATTGGCCAGCAATGACTAGAAAGGTAAGGGGCGTCCAGGCACTTCTTTTGGAGATGTAAGGGGCGTCCAGGCACTTATTTTTCCACACTTTAAGCACTGATGTCTTCCCTGGCATATAATTATACCATCGTGATAACCGACTGCTTGATTAAATATATAATTATTACTGGTATGTGGGGACTCCAAAATTTGGGTTGACACCTCCGTCGTATGGCCTATAACATGTGTTCATCTAATTACCTACTCAGAACTCCGCCACTGCCAGTGCCAGTCCCAAGCCTGGATAAAGGAGGAGGGCGACACTAATCATCTTTGATATGACAGTGTCCTAACTTAAACATGTAGGCTAGCAAGCAATTACCTACTCGAAGTAGAATTCCGTGCTTTGGGTCAATGAACCAACGTTGCAAGGTGAGGTAAGAAGGCAAATTATTTGTTAATCGGTTGCTGCAGGTGAGTTTCATCTGATGATCAGCAACATCCAGCTGGAAGATGATGCCATGTTCGATTGTCAGGTTGGCGCCACCGCAAAGACAATGGGTCTAAAAAGCAATCGAGCCAAGGTGACAGTACACGGTGAGTTACATTCATTCAAGTGTTCGATCGTTCATTCATTCACTCATTCATTCGTTCGTTCATTCATTTGTTCGTTCGTTCGTTCATTCATTTGTTCATTCATTCGTTCATTCATTCGTTCGTTCGCTCATTCATTCCTTCATTCGTTCACTTAGACTATTCATTTGTTCGTTCATTCATTTACTTATTTGTTCATTTGTTTATTCTTTCAATCAATTGATCATTCATTCATACAGTTCAGTCATATACATGCACACGTCCCTTAGTTCATTTATATCGTTCATTAATTTGGTCGTTAATTCAATCATTCATTCATTCGTTCATTCATTCAGTCATCCATTCAGTCATTCATTCATTGAGAACCAATATTTGTGACAATGCTGCTTTTATTAATTACTGATACTGATTTTGCTGTTGTTGATGAGAGTGATGATTGACTAATGTGTTGATAACAAAGACATTGAACTCTGCAACAAAACGAATTTGTATGTCCAATATTTGCAGTGCCGCCAGACGCTATATCGATCGACGGCGGTCCGCAATTAGACGTCATATCCGGTCAGAATCATTCTGTCGTCTGCCGCGCCATCAACGGAAAGCCCGCGCCGTCGATCACGTGGGAGAAGGCGGGGCGAAGGGTGATTGACGGCATAAGTCACGTGGTCGAAGTCCAGTCTGATGGGAAGCGAGAGGAAGCCGTCAGTCAGTTGACCTTCGTTCCATCGAAAACCGATCAGGGATTGGAGTTGACATGTCATGCAAACAACCCAGCCATGATTGGTCCATTGTCTGCCAAAGCTCAACTGGAAGTGCGATGTCAGTTCTGCCAATGTTAATCAGGATAATCATGATGACTGTGTTGTTTTGATTCTAGGACGTTTCATCCCAGGACGATTCATCCCCGGACGGTTCATCCCGGACGATTCATCCAGTGGACGTTTCATCCCCGGACGTTTCATCCCCGGACGGTACATCCAGCGGACGGTTCATCCAGCGGACGGTTCATCCCCAGACGGTTCATCCAGTGGACGGTTCATCCCCGGACGGTTCATCCACTGAGAATAATATGGGTTGTACAATGTACATTAGTCGGGCAGACATAGGCGTTTATCACGGGCTAAGGGGGCTAAGCCTCCCCCAAAGAAGGTCCAGATTCAGCTGTGTTACCATGAAAAGCTGGAGTCCAAGAAAACGGTGTCAAGAAATATCGTGACTTCGTCGGGAGAGTGAGACGTGCTGTTGTCGGATACAGAAGGGCAAATGTACTCATATATCTTCGGGCGATTGCCCATTTATCGCACACTTAAGTTTGAACACCTATTTAATTGCATGTTTTATGGACTTACGGACTGTTCTTTTATGATATTTAATTGCATGTTTTATAGGATTATGTGTTCTTAAATCATACCTACTTATTAGGTGTTCTTATTTGATATCTATTTTATTCCAAGTTTTTTTACTTTTATATCTATTAGTTTGCATATAAATTAATGAAACCGCCCACTTAATGAATCGTCCGGGGATGAAACGTCCACTGGATGAATCGTCCGGGGATGAACCGTCCACTGGATGAACCGTCCGGGGATGAACCGTCCGCTGGATGAATCGTCCGGGGATGAACCGTCCACTGGATGAACCGTCCGCTGGATGAACCGTCCGGGGATGAACCGTCCGGGGATGAAACGTCCACTGGATGAATCGTCCGGGATGAACCGTCCGGGGATGAATCGTCCGGGGATGAAACGTCCGCATACCGTTGTTTTAAACTCCATGCAGTTTCAGTTGCAACACACCACAGACAGTGGCGGCCCTAAGAGGGCTAGGGGGGCTAAGCCTCCCCCCCCTAAAAAAAGGCCATACGGGTTTTGTTTTTTTACATGCAAAACTGAAATATTTCCACGATTTTCAACCCCGGACGACTAAAAAAAAGGTCCTCAGAAATTTTGGCGGATGAAAATGGAAAATTTTATTCAGGAGGCTTCAGCCCCCCAAACTGAAATCCTGGCGCCGCCACTGATCACAGAGTGAACTGATTCTGAAGAATCACCCGCAGTTCTCGTTGTGAGAATGTTAGGCACCCTGCATATCCTTTTACTGTTATAATTGTTTACTATACCAAGTAAAAAACAACACCACACTGGCGACAATATCACCAGCAAGGCCACTGGCACTAATGCCACTCTCGCCACCACCACTAACACCTCTGCTTTATAAGTTGGCACCATTTTCTCCTATTACCAATTTGTTCTCAATTTGAAACGACAGATGCAACGTATCAACATTAATTAAAACCCGGTGGCGATACAAGTCATCTTTGTTTTGGTCCCATTAAACATAATTACAGATCACTCATTTCAGATGCCAACTAATTAATTTTAATTGCCCTTCCACACAAGTGACAAAAACAGTATTTGTCTTTGACTTTAGACAAACCGGAAGTGACGATGACCGTCTCTCCGGGTAAACAGATCAAGGAATTCGCCAGCGTAGCGTTCAAGTGTGACGCCATTGGAAATCCATCGGTCATCAACTGGAGGTATCATACATAGGCTATATAACATATATATAACATATATACATATATACATATATATAACATATATATATAACATATATACATATATAACATATATATATATAACATATATACATATGTAACATATACATATAACATATATATATATACCTAGAGTATGCACTATCTCTGTCCTCGGTAACAATTGCCTTTGCTGCATCTTCATTCGTCTATTTTTCTAAATGAAATTTTGCTCCTGTTTTTTCTGAACGCTTCCGGTTAGGCTCGCTTATTACGAGTAGTCGAATCACATGGCAGATGAGCTTAGACATAGCATTACACAAGACTGTCGTTTAGTTATAGCAGTTGCGAGCTAAGGTTGATTACAGCATTTAGCCACACAGGTCTCTGTTTGAATCACCGTTGTATTCTCTATTTAATCTCTCGTCTTGATCGCTGAAAGGCATTATTCATTCATGTTGCTCCTTTGCATTCTGTCACTTTTGTGGATGAGAAATCATGAGATCAGTTTTTAAAATGCTCAATCTTTGCTACTTAAGGTTAGATTATTCCATTGCTCTCATAACACTCAATGATCTCTGCATTTTCAAATTATATCGTTATGTTGCGCCGTGTGCTGATTACTGACAAAATCACAGTAGACAATTAATTTTGATGTCTAAATTCAGATGGTACAACGGTGACGACGAGATACCAGGCGAGAACTCGGACTCACTCAGCCTTTCAGAAGTCACCCGAAATCTGCAGAACCGAATGATATCCTGTGAGGCGACGAATCGCATCGGCAGCGCAAGACAAGTCTACACATTGGATGTGCAATGTAGGGATGAGCTGACGACCTCAAACTGTTAGACTAAATCGACTGTTTCTTTAGACAGACTGTTCTGTGGTTATTGTGATAATTATGCTCACACGCACAGACTAAGCTTGATAATCTCTCTCAACCATCTAGCACCAAACAATGTAACTTGGGGCGCGGTGGTGTAGTGGGGATGTTCGTTGCCTTGCAGCCAGAGGGTTGCAGGTTCGAATCCACCTCAAGTCGCAGCGTAGGGACCTTAAGCAAGTCCTTCACTCGGCAATTGCTCGGCGCTTCGGCTTAAAACTCCGGTGCAGTATCCGCGCTGCAGTCGGGAGCGCCTCTGAGTAGTGAGCTAGATGGGGACTATAACAAGTGCACATACCAACAGGTTACATATGTTGTTAAAATGAAGAGTATTACTCCGTATACTGTTAGATAAATAAATTGATGGTAGACCTAATGGTCATGCTTTTGTGCGTAGTCTATTAATGGATATAGTAAATTATGTGTGCGTGCGAGTATCTTCACACCTGCTATAGCGCATTTTTAGGTATCTCACAAAGTGCCATCAGTCAGTGCAACTTTCTGCAAGTTACTATTGTTGGTTCTGTCTTCGTTTGTTCATATGAGGACAAGGAGGAGGAAGAGGAGGATTAGAAGGAGGAGGAGGGTTAGTGTAATGGATAGCAATATGGCTTGGAGTGCTTACGGTACACGGTTTGAATCCCGCATAGGGCTCACTGGGTTTCTTTCTTCCTTTATTCCATAGGTAGCAGCTAATGTAGCCTACATAGAGAGCTTGAGCCTTGGATGGCTGCAACTTTGTGATTTATGTATTCAATGATTCGCGTTCTTGTGAACTGTTTGAATTGCGTTGCATATTCATCTTTCGTACTGCGTAACTGTACACTGTAACTGTAACTAACCGGTTGCGATCTATCAACCGGATTATTGAATAAACGAAATTACTATTATTATTATCGATCTTTCCAGACGGACCTCGCTTCCTGTCTGATCTGGTCAGTCCTTCCGCCGATCCAGGAGATCCGGTTTCCTTGACCTGTGAGGTGGATAGCAATCCCATTGCAACGATCGCCTGGCGCCGCAAGGGATCCTCGCGCACCATCAGCACCCAGACCATCCTACACATTCCAGCGGTCACCGAAGAACACTTCACCACCTTCACTTGCTCGGCCTCTGTCTACGGCTACGTGGAGATCACCCGGGACGTACGCATCCTACGCCGAGGTACACCCGCACTCACCTCTGCTGTAACTACTGTTTCATTGTTTTTATAACTATGGAGTTATTACATCATAGCAATGTAAAGTTACATTACAGAACATTGCATTATGTAGTTTTGTGCGGTGTTGTATTCGTGTTACGTTTTGATGATTACATTGAACTCTTCAACTTATTTTTTTATTGATATACTATTTATTTAATATATGCTTGCGTTTTGCTGACAAATATCCTTTTGTTATGTCGTGTCTTATTTGTTTGCTTTTAAGTCTTGCTGTAGCCTGTAGGCCTATGATAGTTCATTCATGACACAAGATTAAAACGACTACAGCCTGCAGCTAAAGAAGTTAAACAACCAAAGGTTTAATACTATCGACAATGGCTCTAAAGTAGACAATTAGTAGTAAAGTTGCACTTAATATAAATAAATTGTCATGTGTTTTCAATAAACTGTGCAATTGGCAGGCCAGCCGAGGATCATTAGTGACCCTGAGCAGTATTCACGTTCTGGAGAGATTGGAATCCTGGAATGTAACGTGGAAGGCTTACCTAAGCCAGATAGCATCGTATGGACCAAAAATGGAGAGAATCTGGACTTTGAAAGTCTCAATAGGTTGGAGAAGTCTTACTATTTAATCTAGATCTTATTATAGACCTAAGGCATTTGTATTAAAAGGCCTGTTCATCATTGTTGTCAGTGCTCTTAAACAGAGTAGGGCATATAGGCCTACGTTCGGTCTCAATTTGCGTTGATCATGCATTTTAAAATGTCCAGATGTGCCCTATATACATGTATAATATGCTTACTACCTAGGCTAAGATAGCTGTAACTATTGCTTAGTTGCTATTCTTTTCGAATTATATTTTTTCTAATTTCCTTTATGTTCCATTTCGTACCACTTTATTCCAGTCCATTCTGTTATACAAACATTTACTATAGCTCCTTATCAGTACCTTACAACTGTGCCATTGTGTGCTATTGCATTATGTTTCAATAATTAGTGTTAGCTAAACCCTATAGCATACGTTCACTGGTTTACGGTGCCTGTAGGTATCGTGTGAGGGAGGAAGACATTGACGGTGGCAGAAGAAGCATAGTTGAGATAGACAGCGTAACAGACGAGGACTTCACTGAATATACCTGTCTTGTTGAAAATTCCTACGGAAAGGACCAAATGGCCATCAGATATTCTAAAAGAGGTAGGCCTATGTACGTCTGCTAAAAATATCGCAATGTAAGTGCAATGACTCAATGAGTTCATTGTAAGACTCGTATACCTGGAGTAACTTCTAAACTTTTCTTCATTTTCATGCTTTGACTGCATCTCATGTATACATGTATCTAGGCATTTACTATAAAGCCTTATCGGTAACTTACAAGTTGCAGAAGGCTATAGCGTTGTTGTTACATCATCCATTTAATTAACTCGTCAAAAATTCAGCTCAGGAACTTGCACAGAATAAATCTCTGACAACTAAGTGGCTGAGATTTTTGCCATTCTCAATGGCCATGTTCCCCTAATAGCAGCAAAGTATATGAAAGTGCAAGAATTATATAGACTTACATTGCATAGTATGAAAATGAAATATAACGTTTAAGTTACAGAGCCTTCTTCTTCTTGATCTTGTTCGTTTTGTTCTTGTGCAATGTGCATGTTCTTGTTGTTGTGATTGCTGTTGTTGCTGCTGTTGTTGTTGTTGTTCTTCTTCTTCTTCTTCTTCTTCTTCTTTCTCATCCGTCAGGCATGTGCCAACGATGAGGCATCAACATGGAGTTTCCACAGCTCGCACTGTTTCTGATTTCATCAACGGAATCATTCACATCTTTGTTCCCCGCTATAAGATCCTCTTTTATATTGTCCATCAAGGTTTCTGTTTGCTGGCTTCTTGTTGCCTTGCCTCCCTCGGCTTCTTGTTCTCTCGACCGTACAAAGTTGCAGCAGGAAGTCTTTATCGTCCATTCTTGTCACGTGTTTCGGGAACGTCAACAGCGACACTTTGAAAATGCCATGGCATTGCAAGCGTTTCGTTGTATGGAATTTTTTCAGAAGCTGTTCCTCTGCCTTACATTGTGGCTGGTGTTTTGCTGGCAATCCTCGTCGTCGTCATCATCGTCATCGCTGTATTTTTCTATCGAAGGAAACACAAAGCTGTTGACTCAGGCAGGCAGTTCTAAATTGACGGAGACTTTGACTGAAGTCAAAATTATTATCTTTCTTTTAGTTTATTAGGCAGAAAGATTAAAGGTTAGATGGTCTATTAAAGTATGGTAATATGCTATGGCGTGTCGACCAATGTTCCGATCGGAACAGGGGGAACTAAGTCTAAGTAATATGCTATGATAGACTATACTAACTTCGTATAAATTAAAGGTACCATATGAGACTTATGAGTAGCATAATTATTGGCTGTAAACCAGACTTATGTTTCATCTGACGGTTGTTATCATTTGGGGATTAGTGTTTAATCTATACGTCTCTGGGAGGGAGAAATCCCCAAGAAATGAGAATCACCCGAGAAATTTTTTTTCACATACGTAGGCTGCGCTGTGTCAGTTTTAAATTAAACAAAGATTATAATGAAATGCTAAATTACAAGATGTAGCCCCATGTTATCCGAAGCCAAAATTATTTCTATTGGTGAATGGATGTCTGGTTTTTTTTAAATCGTTGAAACAGACTCTAATTCCCGGAGTTCTAGCGACAGTGCATCGATGAAGAAGTTGAACACTCCGAATATAAAGCTCGAGTATTCGACTCAATCGACGGTGGACGCCTGGAGAGAGAGTCTTCCAGAGGATCAGTTTCCACACCACTCAGCAGAATACGACGAACTTCGATATCCTGCAAAGGTCGGTCAACAAGATCCGCTGATATTATCATCGATTTCATGCTTTTCGACACTGCACAAAATGTCTAAGAGTTTCACTCATCTGATCTAAAATTCGGTCAGTTATATTGGAATTTGGAAAGTAAACAAAAATGCATAAATTATTTATGTTAATAAAAAAAGACGCAATGACGGTGAAATTATTCAACTGAAGTGACTAATTAGCGCCGTTTACCGTAAAAAGGGAGTTTTCCAACGGTAAATCGTAATCTCCAAACTTCTAAAGCGCCACGCGAAAGTCAAGCGCAGGGCACCAGCTTATTCACGGGCTGCGCGCAGAGTCAATAGCGTTGTCGGTAAGAGTAGTCTAAAGGAGGTACGAGTCCGGTTGTTAGAGAGTGAGAGGGGAGGGTCCAACTAACACGCATAACATTTATGTCGTAGCCTATTGTAACGTTTTTCTGTCTGAAGGAATCGACGTTTCCCGGCTTCACAGTTCCTCAGTACGTTGACAGATACGGCGACTACGAATACAGTTCTCGCAGCCGAGATCCCTTCCTTCGTCCGACCAGTCACGACAACGTCTACGGAACTTATCCACGTGGACTCGGATCATATCCATCGTACGCTCCACGGTATGAATATTCATAAATCGGCTTAATCGAGACGGGAGATCAAAGTGACTGGTTTTTATTAACGATTGCTATATGCAGACGGGTCGTCTTTGCAGTCTATTGTTATCAGTTTATATAGTTTATTTTTGCTCATTATCCATTCATTCAACCCATGCCAGGGGCGGATCCAGGGGGCCAATCCGGCCATGCCCCCATTTAAAAATTGCATGGGACGTGGCCCCCCCATTTGGTTTCATCAAACCATTAAATAAATGTAGCAGGAGAGAAAAACAGGACATCAGGCCCCCCTATTAAAAAATCGTATGGGACGTGGCCCCCCATTCGATTTAGCGGTTGAAATGGTATCCTCTTTTCCCGAAAAATTGGTCGATGACTAAAAAAGGTCATCAATTTTTTTGGGCGGATGAGTTGGTATCTTTTCCCCGAAAAATTGGTCGATGACTAAAAAAAGGTCAACTTTGGCGGCAAAAATCCACCTAATTTTCCCCTGTTCCACCAACAAGACCGAAAATGTTGCCCCCCCTTCGAAACGTTCTGGATCCGCCACTGACCCATGCCGCCGCGTATTGATATGAATGCGGATGGCCAGTCTTCTCCCTCACCGTTTCATCTTCCCAGCGACAGAGTGTGCTGTCTGACAAGTGTCTGTGTGATCATTATTATAGCTGAGTTGATCATTATTATAGCTGAGTCGTGAAATACAAACGTAGTTGGAGTATTTATAAGTTATAGATTACCCAGATTAAAAGGTGTTTAAAGCTGTGTGATCATTATAGGTGAGTTGGTTAGGTCGTGCTGGTGGAACAAAGCTCTCGAAACAAATATCTCTATTCACTGGCTTGTATTTTAACCACTGACCAGGGTGAGAATTGGGGGGGGGTGGGGTTCAACCCCTGTCTCTCTTAACACCCCATAGTAAAGTCTTCATTGTACACCCCCAATTCCACATAATTGAACGCCTGATCTACCCCCAGATATTTTTCTACAATTCTCACACTGCCTCTGACTTCTCGATAGAGATTCCAGTGCGTTACCCACCACAGTTACTATCGAACACCACAAGCCACCTACCGGCCGGGTAATAATGCTTAGTAATTTTTAAGGCCTTACTAGCGGGTCAGTGTGTTTCTTTGGGCTAACCTTCTGACATCAGAGTTGATACACTACCGCAACCTGTAATCAGGTTGTTGAGCGGTAAAAATTATTGGGTTATCGGTTGAATTTTCTTTGCAGGTCGGAGCCAACGTACGGACCCATCTACGGATCGGATACATACGCATCCTACGGTCGACTGCCCAAGCGAGACCTCGCCCCTATAGACTTCGTTATGTTACCTCAACCACCTGCCTCTCCCACTGACAGTAAACTGTCGACAAACGTATGAACTGTAGTGTGGCTGCAATTCTTTGTCAACGTCTTCCACAGTTATAATGTGCGCTCCCAGAATCAGTCAGTGTCTGCTAGTATTAGACACTGATGTGGTCAGGTCACTCCAGTGGTTAGAGTGACTGTATGCCTGCGTTTGAGAGTGACTATTTTAGTGGATGCCTGTTGTTAGACAGTGCGTTAATAGACACTGAGTCTGACAACCGTGCATGCTCTGTTAGTGTTCACAATCTGCTGTATCAAACTCTATAAGAGACGAGCTCTTCCATCGGAATGCTAAATTGTCATTACTAGGAATATCGAATCTGATCAGGTCACCATTATTCGCAAGCTGACGTTATAAGCACGGCCCAAAGTACTGTAAATAAAGACACTGTAAATATTCCGTTTAATAGGTTTCCAAAGATTTAGAAGAAAACCGTATAACGGTATAAGCAAATGACGGCTGAAAAACTTAAGATGGCTTCTCTATGCGTAGGTTAGTTATAAAATGCAGCGGAAGTCACAATGGAACGCTACATATGCCTGCATGTAAAGTAGTTCAATAGAACCGCGAGTAGTAGCAAAGTCTAGCACTTTTTCGTCTTCGACAGCCTGCCAGGGCCTTTTAGAGAAATTTGTAGAACGCCTAATACCTCGTGTCGTTTCCGAAAAATTTCCCAAGAAATATCGCAAGTCGGCGACAAAAAAACTGATGACCTTTTTTTAGTCATCAACACAAAAAATTCTTTTATTTCACCTTCCAGCTTATTTTTCACTGCACATGTCCTTCCTCTTTCGTGGTAAACCGTCTGCAATTACCTTTTTCTAATGATTTTCACTGCACATAACTACTTTTTCAACTGCACAAATGCATTTGCAACTGCACGTTAAAAAATCCCTACAGCCTGCAGTTGCTAATTAACTTTCGTTGTATTGAACTGCTTCCTTCGATCTACAAACGGCATATTGCGTTTCCCGGATAATTGTTTTGTTTATTTGTAATGTTGCTATGATCTGTCGTCTTGTGTGATGGTTAGAATTGGATAGATTTCCAGTTCAGTCAATTTGAAAGTATAAATAATATCGTAGATAAATGCGCGACAAACGATGCCATCAAAGATGTAGTTCAATAACGAACTGATGGCTAAACATGTCGTCTCACGCTGACTTAAAGTGCTTACACAGTATGCTTGCCACTGCATGCCTACAATGACTCTGATTTTGGAATTTTGTTGACAATGGTGACGACGACGACTGATAAAGATGTTGTAGAAAGCAGAGTTGGAATCAATTGTAGACGAACAATATTGCAGAATAAATGCGATAAACACTGCGCTGGCTACTGTTGTATTTTGGTGATTTTTATAATTTGATCGACAAGTAGGCATTGGCATTGCTGAGGAATACATTAAATTGGTTAATAAGCCTACAAATGAACTGAAAACTTGTATAAAAGTACAATTTTATATTTGAAATTTGATTCAATATTTCTTAAACGCAGGCTGTGCTGTGCATTTCTATAGAACATTGCAAAACTTCATGAAATGCCTAATTAGGCTTGAATCAGAACTCAAACACATAAGGAAAGTAAAAGTTGTCATTGTCTAAACTTATAGCCTAGGCCTACATGCAATCGGAAGCACATTGACGCTTCATCAGGAGAAAAGTGGGAGAATATTTCGGGCGCAGTGCAAATGCAGCAATAGCGCTCTAATAGCGGAATAACGGAATAGCGGAATAGCGGTTGCTCGTTCTTTCTAGGTTTTTTTCTTTAATAGCAGCAAAGTTTCTTGGTCATTTCAAGGTCATTGTTCATCGAAATAGTTCCAACGGAGGCGATGCATTGACGAGGCTAATGGATTGCTTGGTGACGGCCTGCTGTAGTTTTGCCCAGAACAGCTGCTGACCGATTGGGTTATCCGTCCATTCGATGTACGTCTTCTTGTGCATCTGCAGCTGAAGCCGAGGATTCATGTTGCAGTCTGCAATCTCCTCCATCAGCACCAGAATCAGATTGTCACGATCATCTTCGAACAGCTTTGTCTGAGCCATTGTCATCTCGAAATGACACCACTGGGACAAGGCGAAGGCGTTTGACACAATCAAGACCGTCTTGCGACTCTGCTCAATGCTATCGACGATATTATCTACGATATCTCTTCCCGCTAACCAGTCTCTGTGGTGTATGCATAGGCGCAAACCAAATTCACTCTCAAGTCGCGGATGAAGTTGACTGACGACCCAATTTCTGTCCGATTCACTGTAGCTGATGAAAGCGTCGAAGTCGTAAGGTTTATTGTCCAGGATATCGCGAAACTCTTTCGCCTTTGTCTAAAACGCAACGCAGGCATGCAATAAAATAGGCTGCTTTAGGTTGTTTAGGTCAATTTCCCTGGTAACGCAAGTTGACTCAACTTACATTTTCATTAGCAAGGTGGCAAATGTAGACTACCTGGCGTTTGAGATCAAATAACAATGCGTTATTACTGCACGTGAAATCCGGTTTCACTACGATATAGGCCTAAAGTTACAGTTAGGGTAGTAAGCTTGTTATGTTAGTCACCGTTGTTTGCAGAATACGATATCGGAAGATAAGCGTAATAGTTGCGGTGAAGGTAGATATAGTCTAAATGTAGCCTACATGTACACGCGCATATATTTTTTCGCTCTCTCGTGCTGTCTCTGTCTGTCTGTCTGTCTCTCTCATTTTATATATATATATATATTATATATATATACAAGGTGGGCCATAAAAGACCCCCTACTGTTTTTACCAATATCTTGACCAGAAGAAAGAATTTCAAAATGAAATTTACAGTCTTAAAGACAATTCATATTTACACATGATGGCCAAAATTCATTAATTATTTCAAACAGAACAAAAGTTATATCACTTTTAGTGAGGCTATCCACTGTTTTTTGGACGATTCAAAAAACGCAACGAGCAAAAAGTAACAAAAAAACCGGATTTATTAAGTCTCATGTCAAATAATATAATTGTTATCCAAAATCCTTGATATTGCCAGATAATTTAAAAAGAAACAGGGTACCCGCTCAGCTGCGCCTCACTGTGAAGTCGCTTAGCAAGATGACGATCAAGTTGATTAATAAGGAATCTGTCAGATTAATGATTTTGCTAATAAATCAATTAAATTCAAATATCTGAAAAATGAAAATGGCCAAGGTGTCAATGACAGACAAAAATGTGGATTCAGTCACTTAGTGAGCAAGATCCACGAGATATAAAGCTTCGAGCACCGCTTACGCTGATAAACCGTGAGAACGCAGAACTTAAGAGTTAAGGTGAGAGTTAAGAGTTTTGCGTGGATGAAAGGAGATCAGCTCGATGTCAATGGTTCTGGTTTCATTGAGAAAGCCAATGGTCTCAAATCTCCGGATTTGAACCCGATGGATTGATAATCAATTTCGGGGAACTATACTGGAAAAATAACACAATCTGCAACCAAAATCAAGATCGATAAGAGAACTGATCGTCGCATGGGAGTTTAAATGGGAAGATTTACCTTTGGAACACATCAACAGGGTCATCAAGAACTTTTCAGATAGACTCATTAAAAGAGACTCATTGCAAGTTTGATCACTGGTGGACTCATTGGACACAAGTATCAAGTTCATTTGATAACAGTTATTTGAGAGATAACTTAGTAAATCGGGTTTTTGTTACTTTTGTTGCGTTACGTTTTTGAATAGTCAAAAACAGTGGGTGGTCTCAATAAAAGTGATATAACTTTTGTTCTGTTTGAAATATTTTTGATGGATCTGGTCATCATGTGTAAATATGAATTATCTTTAAGCCTGTGAAATTTAATTTCGAAATTCTTACTGCTGGCCAAGATATTGGCAAAAACCCGTTGGGTTTTTTATGGCTCACCTGTATACATATATATATATATATATATATATATAGAAATATATCAACGTTTGAACGCTTTAGGGGGCTGCCTACTTTGAACTTAGAAATTTGTTAAAAACCAAAGAGTTTTGGACCTATTTAAAATTGAATGTCAATTTTTCATTGTGGATCAACTGCCACTCTTAGCCTACCTCTTTGTGCTGACGCCAATTCGTATGCTGTCAGGGTACTAAAGACAAATTAGCGTGCTAAAATTTCTTCCAGCAATAAATTATGATTACCTTGTATCTGAAGTACCAATATTTTAGAATCCACCGCAATCTGTGAAGAATGGAAACAGTTGGTGCAATCAGGAAAGCAAAGAGAGTTGTTAGGAAAATTGCGACCATGGAGGCTCCTGTCTCTTCTCTAAAGCACTCCATGTCTGTCGGTTGTTTCAGTAGATGTATTGGCTTATTCTTGACATCAGCTGGTCCAGTGCATTGAGTTAAATTGAGATTTTCTACTGTTATATTATTCTGCTTGCTGTTCTTCAACCAGCGGCGAAACCAAACTATTTTGCAATCACAGTAGAGTGTATTCTCAGAAAAATCAACCTGCTTCAGGTGGCTCCACATACTTTGAGGAAGACTTCCTTGGTCGATAACTGACAACCAATTGTCTCGAGCAATAAGCACCTCGAGCTTCAGCTTTCCCAGTGACGAACTCGTCAAGACGCTGATTTCATTCTCAGATATATCTAAATAGCGCAGACGACGAAGAACTTTCGTAGTTTTTTCCAGCATGTCGTTCCTTAGACCAATGGCACATAAAATAAGGACTTCAATTTTGTGGTAATGGTAGAATGGATAAATGGTCCTGAATAACGACTTGGATCTCGACACATTGAACACTTGTAAATTTTTTAGACCACGAAACACTAAAGAATGACACACATCATGACCGAACGTATGCGTATCGGACAAGCTGAGAAAACTTATAGACTTAGAAGCAAATGCTCCTGGATGCGGACACAGCTGAAAATTCCTATCGAGTTCCAACTTCCACAAATTGTTGACATCTCTAAACGTATTTTCTTTTATAGAAAACATTCTGTTGCCGATCAGATTCAGTGCTTCGAGCCTTTCAAGACCAGAAAAGTCATCTTTGGAAATTCTTTCGATGTTATTATTCTCCAGATTAAGTTCCCGTAGACTTGGCAGAATAGTGTTGTTCTGATCATCAATAAATTTCGGAAATGTCAGCAGCTGATTCATTCCGAGCCACAAATTAGTTATGCTGGTTAGATTTCTGAGAATACTGATTTCGAATGTAGTTTCATGACTTGTTCTGGTAAGAAGCAGGTCGGTTAAATTAGTTAAACGGGAGAAGACGCATTCAGGAAAACCAACAAGATGCGGATTGAAAGACAGATTCAGTAATTTGAGTTGCTCTAATCTATCGAATGTTCCAGATTCGATTATGAGGATCCTGCAGTTGCTCAGGTCGAGGTGTTGCAAGCTTAAAAGATGTGAAAAACTGTTTTCTGAAGCATTACAAAATGCATGACATTATATTTTCTCAACAGTGGCGGCGCCAGGTTTTCAGTTTTGGGGGACTTGAATTTGCAGGAGAAATTTTTTCCATTTCAGCCGTCTAAATTTCTGACGACCTTTTTTAGTCATTTGGTCGAAATCTTGGAAAACGGTCCTTTTTCATATCCGCCAAACTGTCTGGCAAACCCTCGTGCGTAGACTACCTCTACGGCTAATTTTTGGGGGCTAAAGGGGATTAATCGTCCAAATATTTCATTTTTACATGGGGAAAAATGGACGGCCCTTTTAGGGGGGCTTAGCCCCCTAGCGCTGCTACTGTTTCTCAATATAATTTTTTATTCAAATGCAAAGATATTCAAACCACAATCTAAAATAAAGCGAATTAAATCTGAATAATCGCGTGTTTAGAATAGGCCTAATTATTTGCCATTTGTTGATGGTTTGCGCATTTCGATTTGGACTTAAAACTTATAATTATACATTGCACAATAGGCTACACATGTTGATGGTCATTGCCTGTTTCTTGTTTAACAAGCATGCTTTCTTAAGAGCCCATTTTAGGCCAGAACCCTTTTCTCCCACGACTGAAATTTATTAGATCTACCAGCTTTACTGAAGATCCAACGCCTCTCCCACTTTCATGGGTTCTAAATAATATATCAAAATATGTTTCACTATACTAGCCGCATCTTTCTTCAACCATGTGTTACCTCAACTGTCAAAATGACTCTCTGGGACTGAATTAGACGCATCTGCTGGTAGGTTATAATATGACCCACATGTAGTTCATGCGCTTAATTAACAATGAGCCACAATTTAAAGAAGTCCTTCTATGACGAGGAAACCAGTTAAATTAATTTACTTTTCGATTTGAATTCTGAACTCTTTGAACTTGAAGTTGCGGCAAGTTTGACTCTCTGATATCAACAAGAAGTGAATTACAGTTTTCATTGTCGGTGAAAATACGTGGCATGATCATAAGCAATTAATGTCCAAGTTACAAGCATTAGCTATAAATAGGCACTCAAATAAATAGGCATAAGTCGCCCATTTTCAAGAATATCAGAGCCATTTAAAGCTGTTGTGCCGTATATATATCCTGAAGCAAATTTTCCTTTTCGATGGGTGATGAAGGAGTACAGTGAACAAAAGTCGACGATTTCTCAGCTCATCGAAGTTCGACTGCTGCCGCATAGACGCGTTACATAACAAACTTTTGGGTATCAATCTAATACTCCAGTGCTCTTTTGTTGTGCATCTTAAAGTGGCGTGTCTAAACCCCGATCCCAGCTGGAATTGAAGAAGAAACCCTCCACTCTTGCAGAATACATTAATTTCGTATTGCATGCCGTTTTATTTTCGTACCGTATATCAGCAAGTACCCCAGAATGTGCTCAACGTTAAACCACCACTTCGTAAGACAATCGTGCTGATTCGTGCAGTCTAATCGAAAACTGACCGATACGTTAATTCTAATGGAGTTGCAGCAGCAAACTCAGTGATTTAAAAATTTATTAAAATCTGAATGCAGATAAAATTGTATAGGCTACATGTATATATAAATATATAATATATATGAGTTTGTTTACTTTTCAGATGATATAATAGCACTGAAAATAATTTAACACCTGAGATGCTTCTTAGGTCATTTCCGTTCATGATCAACTTCGTCGTTGCGCTGTTGACCTCCACCGGAACATTCGTACATTTCTGTCGGCTACAGTCAACACTCAGTCGATGGACTTTGCAACTGCGCCAACAAGACGAACCACCTGTACCGCTTTTGTTTGTCGGTATTCCATTGTTTGAATTATACAAAACATCCGGCAAAACAATAGCTGTGGCAGTTATG
Source organism: Lumbricus terrestris (assembly GCA_949752735.1). NCBI lineage: Eukaryota > Metazoa > Annelida > Clitellata > Crassiclitellata > Lumbricidae > Lumbricus > Lumbricus terrestris. The sequence goes on from OX457040.1 coordinate 29,522,831, forward strand.
AAGAACATGGCAATAGTAACTAAAGGCTCCATTGCCACTTTACGAGTGAAATAATAAATTTTTTGCTACAATGCTACATTGCTAATAGCATGAGTCTATGTATAGAAATACGTGCGTCTGTATACGATGACAGACTTGCACTATATTATAATTGGGTCTGCTCGGTTTATCAGAGCTTTTCATTTGTTACTCGGTGGTACTGTCGCCAGTTGGTTAATTGTGCTTATTTCGCATGTCATCACGTCAAGCCGTAAAAAGGAAGAGGAAATGCAATTAGGCAACTTGCAAGCAGCTGACACAATGCAACCCAGGCTAACTTAGCAATGACTCATAACAAACAAGATTTCGCCAAGCTGCGTATTAGATAACCACACACAGATATAAGACTTAGATATATTTGATATATAATATATATATATATATTATAGGCCTATGTCTGTGTGAATATTTAACATAGATCAATTATATTATATTATGTTATATTATATTATATTCATTCATTCATTACGAGAATTGAATAGCACCTCTTCAAGTGAATTTCATCAAGTATTATAATATAGGCCTACCACGTTAGTAATTGACTGCCAATATGATGTGTTGCACAGGGCTCACATAAAAATGCACTTCCTAACCCTTCAGGCCTATTATAATATACAGGCTACTGAATGAATAAATATTATTTTGGCTGGTGAGTAATTGTAAACTTTAATAGAATATAGGGCTGCCAACCGCCCCAGGTTCGCCGGGACAGTCCCGGAATCGACCTTATGCGTTCCTTGTCCCAGGTTGATCCCAAAATGCCCCGATTTTGTAAAATTTTATTATATTCGTTTAATTGATAAACCAAACACTGATAGATACACCACCATCAGGTACAAAAAGTGAATCAAATGGAATAATTATTATATGCGTAAGACTGTCTTGTCCATGTATATTGAATTTATCTTAGAATGAGTGTAGAAAATTATATAGGCTAAATAGTAATTACGAAAGAATGATTTTATGCTTATGCTCAGTGGCATAGCCAGGAATTTATGATGGGGTATTTGGGGATTTTATTAATTTTGAAGACTTCATCTCATATGCACTAAGTAAGTGAGTAGATATGTACGCCTGCAAACGCACAGTGTTCGCCGACATTTTGCTATCAACTCAGCCTGAAGTAGGTCAACATGTGTTTCAGCAACTTAAGGTTCTACATTTAATGTATTCTGAAAACTGGATGTAGGCGATGTATAATATTATTGCAGAAATGAATGTCACCCGTGC
>OX457040.1:29529099-29611599 GCA_949752735.1 Lumbricus terrestris
ATATAAAATTGCGCTATAGCAGACCGTCGGCTACACGTTTTGAAGAATGCTTGCGTTTGATACGCGCCCGAAGAATTCGTGAAGGTTCAAACTCGAAATGGCTGGACTCCATCGACGTCAATCGCATGGAATTAAAAGTTGTGTTTTTGGGTCGTAAAGATTGCGCTTTTTCCCAAAAGGCGTTACACAAACCCGCTTATGTTCGAATGGAACGTTTTGGTAAAATTTTGAAAGCAATCCGTCAAGTATTTTCCCAGATCCTTCTTGTCGAACTATAACGTTTTACATTTTTATTTATATAGCCTAGATTACCGAATCATCCGTCATTCTTTGCGTCTATACTCCCATGATGCATGCATTCTGCCAGTTATTTTATGTCACTCGAGTCCAAGATTAATTAAGGCTCATCTATTTTCTCTTGCTTGCGCAAAGCATGCAGACTACATGTGTATATATATTTATTATATATATTATATATATATATTGTTGAGTTCATAGGGCCGTCTACGGGGTATGATTAGAAAACTAAGGTCCCAATTTGATAAAAATAACATCGATTTATTCACGAGAGCAATATATACAGCGAAATTAACAAACGTTACCGTCTAGTAGATACGAAGTCGAACAGACCAGAGGACTCAGTACGGACGACAGCACAGCAGACAACGGCTAACGGAGCCAAGGAAGACGGATGAACGGCCAGACCACCAACGGGGTGAAGATGGCGACGTAGAAGACGAACCCGCAGGTCAACTCGCATAACAACGAGGGAAACGCCCACCAAGAACCCGCTCAACGAGAGACACCAACCACGCTCCACACACACCACAACTGCTACCCGACCCACGGTAGCAGTCCCTTAAATAGGCAACGCCCATCCCTCTACACCCACGTGCCCCAAGTAAGATAGAGTACGGTAGAGAAGAAGGGCCGTAGACAGCTAATGGCTACATATCCCCCTCCCAAAAACTTGAGGAGTCCTGAGGGGACGACGAAACAGAGCAGTAATCGCTACGCCTACACGTCCATAACATAAAGAATCGCCAAGCACTATATCATTACAAGTTAACGTACTAAGCAATTCATCGCACAATGCATCGCAACAACTAAAGCAGCACAAAACACTAAATAATGCATCATAATAAGCAAGCAACTGAGAGTTCATACATTAGAAGGCAATTCAATAGTTCGAATCATATAAATCTGAAAAACAAGAAAAAATTTGGACACACACCGTGTATCAAAAATGAACCAAAATTGAAAGTGTCATTGGCCAAAGCCATATGAAACTAAAGTTAACAGTGTCAACCACCTCAGTTCATCACAGAACCGAGTCACCCCAACAAGAACCCCCAACAAGAACCCCCAACTCTTGAACAGTTCTGGAACAAGACTTTGACGATTCCCCCACTTTTTCTGGAAAGTGTCTGACAAACGCGCGCAAGACACTCACTGAAGTGTGCATTGCAAGAATTTCCATTTTACTGACGATGTACTGACAGAAGTTCCTACGGACTGACGCTGCCATTTGACAGAAGTTATGACTGCCCTGGAAGTTCAAGTAACCGAAGCGAAGAAGCATCGCCTCTGCAACTCAACAGTTCCTCCGCAACGTATGTGACATCTCCAAGAGACGCGATGATTGAAGCCGCCGGAAGTAACAGAACGTCTCTGTCACTCTCCAAGACTCCAAACGTCCAAGTCATTGCCCAACATGAGCAACGACCTCTTCCAGGTGAAGACTCGCAGTCCATTTGAAGACATGGCGCCGCCACAGTAGCCAGACACCACTGCGCCACGATCAACGATCGACCTGAAGAACGGCCCAATCGACCAGACACAACACGATCAGTGCCCAACGAGTCATCCATCAACGACAGCACGACCCATGTCAGTAGAATCAGCACCAGGAACACGACTTGTCGCCGTCCACGTTTCCACGATTTCACTCGGATGCAAGCACCATCATCAGTCCTCGACTCCACAGCAACGATACACTGCAAATAAACTTGCACACCAGTCTGAGACTTCACGAAACTCAAAACATGGCAACCATGCAACACACTGCCATAACGCATCACCAAGACACGACCAAATGCAAACACAATGCATCGCACCACCATGTGACACCACATAACAGTCCATACAACTTGTACATCAACACTGTAACACCTCAAGTGCCAGAACAACACCTTCACCAGAGTTTGTAACATCTGCACAACCACAGATTCACACCACAACCATAATGCAACATCAACGCGAACTAACACCATGTTAACAATGCACTCAACCGATGCAACAACAATAGCACACAGCACAATGTTATTCACTGTCAACCAAGTAACCACATGCCTACACACCCTCAAGTATGCAACCAGTATCCATGAATGAACAACCTCATCAAGTAACAGCTTGGTATCCAACAACATCCAAGATACAACAACACCATCCAGTAGCATCAGCTGATCTAACATCTCTAAAGATGCAACACCACAATCACGTACCATCACATCATTAAACATCCTTGAAGATGCAACATCATAACCACACATCATCACATGATTAAACATCCTTGAAGATGCAACATCATCATCACACATCATCACATGATTAAACATCCTTGAAGATGCAACATCATCATCACACATCATCACATGATTAAACATCCTTGAAGATGCAACATCATCATCACACATCATCACATGATTAAACATCCTTGAAGATGCAACATCATCATCACACATCATCACATGATTAAACATCCTTGAAGATGCAACATCATCATCACACATCATCACATGATTAAACATCCTTGAAGATGCAACATCATCATCACACATCATCACATCCATCACCGACAACTGTTCTTTCAGAACACCAACAACCATCCACACGTCACTACTACAGTGAACGACAACCCGTTCCGAAGGCGTCTTTAACCGAACACCGAACGGAAAATGTGACGTCAAATCAATGACCGCCAGCACAAATCTGATTCCCGTGAACTCAGACATAAACGAAAGACCACTACTGTCTAACACCAGAAGCTCAAAGACCTCAGTCATACCCGTCACACAACCCAATGACGCACGATACATCCGCAGACATACAGCCAATGCACAATCATACGCACGTAGGCCTACCGCCGTATCAACATTAAATTTCCTTCTGAATGGAAATGATACCACAATGGAACAAACGCCCATCCCACACGACGTTAATTGATCAGCCCACTGACGAACACAAACAGACTCAACCAAATCAACCTTCTCCACAGACGTCGCTACAGTCACACTATCGTCTGCCAAAGTCAATAATGGACCCAACGCTAAACAATCTCGTTGGCGCTCTATAAATTCAGAACTCGGAACACAGATCTCCGTCCAGTCTTCGTCAATACTTTCAGTCGCTGCAAATAATGCTGCTAAATCACCGGGCTCTAAAAGCGCTGGGTCATTTGACACACCCATTAAATCACCTGTCATTAATGCCCGATAGACCGACTCTGCACTATGACCCAGACTCGGCGTCTCCACGCGCGTCGGTTCACTGCACACAGCGCACATTGTCTCACTTCGTTCCTCTGCATATTATCGAGCTCGAGCTCTCGTCGTAATCGCCACATCAACAATATCACCTCCAAGCGCTACATCATTCCCAATCACAACTTGTACACCGCTCATAGGAAGCGAATTCATCATACAACAGAGAATGTCTCCTTTCACAAATGCACAGTCAACCCTCAATTTCACAAGCGGGCGCTCCATAATTTGACCCGAAATACCGCGCAGAAGCCTGGTTTCATTTAACTGCACAAAATCATGTTCATCCAACCATGCAGCATTCACTAAAGATTGAAGTGCACCTGAGTCCCGAAGAAAAATACCATCCTTTCGTTCATTCACATCATTAATGACACAACCATTTACACACAAAGGAGCATACATTTTATCGACAGTTTCAATAGGCTTCTGAAAACACTGTTCCTCAACAGGTGCCGACATAGTTTGTACCAAACCCACTGGTTTCAGACCCCTCCAATTTTCAATTTCAGGCCCCTCCTTTCGTTTTAATTTCATACATTGGGCATTCAAGTGCCCCGGAAATCTACAGTACGAGCACGTGACCTGCTCTCCAAACCCATCAACATCATCATATTGACGACTAGGCTGCTTAAACCCATACGTCCCTCTTTGAGGCGAACGCTTACCCCATTTCGAATCATGGCGCACACCTTCCTTGTGCCCTGAGCCCTGACGCTCCCACACATCTTTCTTCTCACTATCGTCAGATGAGAATCCGTTTGTACGCTCAGAAAAATTCCTTTGGAATCCCCCAGCATAATTACTCGGCCCCTGTTTATACAAAACAGCGTATTCATCTGCCATACGTGCAGCACGCGCTACACTCTCAGGATTCTTGTCCAAAAGCCACCTGTGTACCTCCAGCGGTAACGCTTGTACAAATTGCTCCATCTGTACGACCTCTTTAAATTTAGCCAAATCATCCCACGAATTTGTACCCTCAATCCAACGCTGAAAAGGTATCTGAAGGCGATATGCATAATTGGCAAAAGTCTCCCGTGGTTCTTTTCTCAACCCCCGAAATTTCTTCCGATAGAATTCAGGTATCCTTTCATAAGCAGTGAGGAGCGCAGTTTTAACAAGATCATAATTCACACAATCATCCAAAGACAAAGACGCAAATACGTTTGCCGCCTTTCCTGACAGTTGTGGCTGTAAAAGGGATGACCATTTATCCATCGGAATTTTATGCAAAGCCATCGCCTGCTCGAACGCCGCAAAATAATGTTCAATATCTGCGGGGTCAAATTTAGGAACAAATTTCATTGCCGCCCCAAAACGAAAATCCTCCTTGTTCTGCACAGGTCGGTCTGCCACACCTCCGAATTCTATTTTCCTCATTTCAATATCGAAATTCATCCTTTTCTCCTCTATGTCAAATCTCCTTTTCGTCTCCTCCGCCTCAGCCTCCATTCTCATTTTCTTCTCCTCTGCCTCAGCTGCCATTCGCATTTTCTCTGCCTCAGCTGCCATTCGCATTTTCTCTGCCTCAGCTGCCATGTTCATTTTCTTCTCCTCTGCCTCAGCTGCCATTCTCAATTTCTCTTTCTCCACCTCAGCTGCCATTCTCATTTTCTCTTTCTCTACTTCCCACTCAAATTCTCGGTCCTCCTTGAATTTCAAGCGCTCCATTTCGACCGCCTCTCTCTTAGCCTGTGCCCGAAGTTTCCACTCCTCACTTCCTTGTTTAGGCGACAACGCTTTTCTGGCCAACTTCTGTAATTGAGGTTTCGATAAACCTTTAACGTCCTCACCCAACGTCGCACAATATTGACTCAATTCGTCCAGCGGCAACTCCACTATCTCATCCCAGTCAAGAAGAGTACCTTCCGCGGTAGACGCCATAATAGTCTAACTGTGCAGACCACGGAGACCAAAATTCTCCCTAATTCACAATACTACCGACAGTCCACTTCAAAACCGTCGCAAATGCGAAAACGCACCAAATTTCTGCCTTCAAACAGAATAATAGCCCAGGCCCCCACAAAACGAAATGCGACACCGCAAAATCACCGACAAATAACGGCAAATTCTCTCAAAATTCCGAGAACCACCCGGACCAAAATATCCGAAATTTTCCAACGGAACTACGCAAAATGACAATCACAAAAACGCCCAAAACGAGCAAAAGAACGGAGGGCCCCCATTTGTTGAGTTCATAGGGCCGTCTACGGGGTATGATTAGAAAACTAAGGTCCCAATTTGATAAAAATAACATCGATTTATTCACGAGAGCAATATATACAGCGAAATTAACAAACGTTACCGTCTAGTAGATACGAAGTCGAACAGACCAGAGGACTCAGTACGGACGACAGCACAGCAGACAACGGCTAACGGAGCCAAGGAAGACGGATGAACGGCCAGACCACCAACGGGGTGAAGATGGCGACGTAGAAGACGAACCCGCAGGTCAACTCGCATAACAACGAGGGAAACGCCCACCAAGAACCCGCTCAACGAGAGACACCAACCACGCTCCACACACACCACAACTGCTACCCGACCCACGGTAGCAGTCCCTTAAATAGGCAACGCCCATCCCTCTACACCCACGTGCCCCAAGTAAGATAAGGTACGGTAGAGAAGAAGGGCCGTAGACAGCTAATGGCTACAATATATATAATATAGTCCGATGGTTTCCTCTGACGAAATCGATCTCCTAGCGGCTTCTCCAGCGAATTACGAGCTCATCGTTGTGGAATGCCGCGTCGAAATATTAATGACGGCATGTCCAAAGACATAATTTGTGCGATCGACCTTTTGGCACAATTTACTTAAGCAGTCGCTTTGTAGACGTTGCCATAGACTGAGTCATCCTCTTAAAATATAAATTTATTTCAATGGCTCTTTAACCGCGGTTTATAAACCTGAAACCTCTATGGTCGTGTAAACTCAATAGGCTACTGATCGCTTTATTAAACTGTGTGTTAGCGTGTGCGAATGCCGTATTAAGTGTGAGAATTGTGGAAATATAACTGGGAAGTTCGTCTATGATCCACTTGAAATTGGGGTGTGAATAGACCTATAGCAGACCTTGCTAGAGAGCTGGGACTCTAAGAAAGACTGGGGGTTGAAACCCCCAAATCCCCCGCAAATCTGACCCAGACCGTATAGGGCCTATATACAATTATACATAGGCCCTATACCAGTGGCGGATTTAGTCCAGGCCCGGGGGGTCTGGTCGCCCCCCCGTGCCCCTGTTGGGCAAAAAATGGCGCCCCCTCTGGCCCGGTCCGTACTTATTACTTAAACCTTAAATGTCCTTCATGAAAACTAAATTCTCATACTTTTACCAGTGACTTTATGCAATCACACCTTGAATTTAACACTCATTACCGAATTAATTATATTTATTTCTATGGCAATCATTACTTATTTTTATTTATTCATATGGCGGCCATTAGGCCTACCTATTTTTTCAATCAATCAATCGTAATTTATATAGCGCCCCTTCAAGGTACCTACTCAGAGGTGCTCCCGACCGGGATCAAGCGAAAAAACAGTCTTCAACAGTTTGTGAAATTGAGAACAGCCTGGGAGGTGTCGCATAGTCAAGGGAAGTCCATTCCAGGCTGTTGAACCAACCACAGAGAATAAACACCTCTGCATTATTACAGAGCGAGTGAAAGGAACCATTAGGTCACCATGGACAGCAGAGCGCAGTGCGCGGCGGCCTATGCAAGTGGAAATGGGGAGGCAAAGCTCACCCAGATAAGAGGGTGCCCATCCTGATGGGCATCGCCTCACCACCAAAGATGCAATCCTAAATTAGATGCGCTGCGGGAAAGGAAACCAGTGCAAGACCTAGGTCCTCACGCATATATAGGGATACAATGATTCTCGCCAAATTAGAAGCTGTATTGATTAAAAATGACAATGCTGCAGCGAGCGAATAATTCACGACGCTAAAATACACGTTTAGACCTGGATCAATATCCTATAAATAGCATTAATAAATATTTGTTACATATAATTTCTGTAACTCAAGTAAGTAGTCAAGCGCACAAGTTTAAAAAAGTTTCTGCTTCAGATTCTTGATTCTGTTTGATGTATTCGGCTAAATCAGTTGAATTATAACTAATTTATTTTTAACTATGTAAATAGGCCTACAGGCGCCCTCTTGAAATTCTCCTCGCCCCCCCGTGCAGTAAAACCTAAATCCGCCACTGCCCTATACATGATGTCTAGGCTACTCTTCTGTACGAAAGCCTACTTGTACACATCTACAGAACTCGCTTGCTCACGCAATACAATTTGCAACTGAACGAACACGTGACATTTTCCCATGGAAAAGTCACCTTTGGCACGTCATATATATAAGATGCTATATATATATGTTTCAACAGTGTGCATTACAAATGAGGTTGCTGCAAACGCGTTTTAATAAATCCACATCCTTGTCATGCCAGACTGCTCAACCGTAGGCTATATATATAGAGGCGTAGACAATTTTTGATGAACATAGTAATTATTTGCTGAGGATCCTTAACATACATGTAGTATACTTTACCAAAACAACGATGGCTTTGATTCTTACACACACACACACACACACACACACACACACACACACACACACACACACACACACACACACACACACACACACACACACACACACACACACACACACACACACACACACACACACACACACACACACACACACACACACACACACACACACACACACACACACACACATATATAATACTTTCCGGTGCTGCCTATTTGCGGCCAATGTGAAGTGCTGTGGTTTGTATAATGTACAGTGCACATGAAACATGCAGATGCATATATATATATGCCTTACACATATATACATTATTGAGCTGGACACAGACAGTGAGACAGATCTGGGAAAGAAGTAGAGAACGAAATTCAGACTGCAGAGGAGAGTGAGGTACAGTGCTGCATTGGCATGAGGTAAAAAGGGGATAACTATACTCAAGAGATCCTTATATAATACACTTTCTTTCATTTAGGTGTCCATGCTATGCTTAATAGGCTTGTGCTGATAAGGCGTATATATATGGAGATTGAAATACGCAGAGGGAGAGGGAGGAAGGACAAAAATTAATATATGCCCGAGGCAGACATGGCATTTGATAGGAGATGAGGACCGCAACTTTGTAAGAACATTCGACAGACAAATAACATTGGTAAACAACACTATAATATGTATGTATATATATATATATATATATATATATATATATATATATATAGACCATGTGGCATTACACAGTTGTCTCCATTTATAGGCGTATTTATAATATTTATATAGCCTACGCGGGTAATGTGGGTGTGTGTGTGCCTATATGGAGGGGAAGGTGCCTCTCACGCTGCAGTTGCTGCTGTTTTGGAATGAATCGTATCTGATATCCCGCTGCTGCAGCAGCCGATCTCTGTTCTTTGTCCTTAGCCCCAACCCATCACTGCCATCATGCAGCCGATGGGTTTCGTGGGAAAAGACCTGTGGATAGTAGCCCGCTGTTCCAAGTGCACGTACATAGAGAGGGTTTGTGACATGAGGTTCTTATATATATTATATAGGCCGTCAACAAGTCTCTTGTCTGTGCCTCTTAGACATCTCTGCAGCCTTTGACACAATAGACCATGCTATTCTTCTCAATCGCCTCTCCTCTGTCTTTGGAATCTCTGGCACTGCCCTCTCATGGATCAAATCATACCTTTCCTCACGCTCTTTCATCGTTAGCGCTTCTGGTCACTCATCTAATCAACAAATCCTCACCTGTGGTGTCCCTCAAGGTTCAGTCCTTGGTCCTCTCCTGTTCATTCTCTATACCTCCCCACTCAGCAAACTCATTTCATCATCCTCTGCTGAACATCACCTCTATGCCGACGACACTCAATTATTCCTATCTTTCTCCCCTCGCTCCTTCTCAGACGCACTAAATCAGCTACGTAACACCATCACTCAGATTTCAGCCTGGATGACCGCTAATCTGCTCTGCCTCAACCCCTCAAAAACAGAATTTCTCATCATTGGCCTACGCGAGCAATTAAACAAACTAGACTATCCTTCTGACTTTCCTCAAACAGACCCAACTCTTCCTACGCCATACTCTTCTCCTGTCCGCAATCTCGGGGTCATTTTTGACAAAAACCTTACTTTTTCTGACCACATCACCCAGCTATCCCGCACCTGCTATATGCACATCCGCGACCTCCGTCGATTGCGTCCAATTCTAAATTACAAGACCGCCTGCACAATAGCCACCTCAATAGTTCATTTCAAACTCGACTACTGCAATTCGCTCTTCCATGAAATAGATTCTTTTCAAATTAAACGCCTGCAAACTATCCAGAATGCTCTTGCCCGCGCAGTCACTAAGACTCCCAAACATCACCACATAACCCCTGTTCTCAAGTCTCTTCATTGGCTAAAAGTTTCTCAGCGCATCCATTACAAAATTGTTTCTCTAACCTACAACGCTCTTCAAACCTCTCAGCCCTACTACATTCGTCAACTAATCACCATCCAACCGCACAGGTCTACGCGCTCATCATCATATCTTTCTCTCTCTCGGCCTCCAGTATCATCCTCTCTGAAATTCTGCGACCGCTCCTTAGTCTATGCTGCACCAGCTCTTTGGAACGGACTCCCAACATACCTCCGCCTGTTCGCTCACCCTCCTATCTCTCCTGCAGTCTCACCTCCAAATTCAACCTCTCCTCCGCTTGCACTCTCCTCTGCTGCATTCCATTCACGACTGAAAACCGAACTCTTCAACCTATCCTATCCAGATCCCAATCAAGTTCCATCACCCAACCACCACCATCACCGACAACCACCGTAGCACCACGCTGTCTCCTCGGCTTGACCTCCCCGGATTTTGACCTGGCACCGGAACGAAAACGGCAGCTCTGGCTATTGCGGACTTGATTTGATATAGCGCCGGTGAATAAGCTGGTCTCCCTGACGTGGCTTTTGTGGGCGCTGAGAAATTCTCGAAGATTTACATTACATTACATTACATTACCAAGCTTTCACTGTTTATCAGAGTAAGTGACGATTATGGATTTGACTCCAAGACTCTGCTCATGAAATGTCTGAATATGAATTCTGTATGTCATTGAAAACTTGGCCATTTTCACGTTTTAGAAAGGTTAATTACGTTGCTTAATTAATCAAAATCATTAAACTGTCTGATTCTTTATCTAGTATACGAACTTGATCGTCATCTTGCTAAGGGACTTCACAGTGACGTGGAGCTACTCTGGTGCCCTGTTTCTTTCATAAATAATAATAATAATGATTATCAGACAATATCAAGTTTATTTGATAGCAATTATTTGAGATGTGACTAAATAAAATGGCTTTTTTATCGCAAAAAAATGGGTGGCTCACTAAGAGTGATATAACTTTTGTTCTGTTTGAAATTGCTTGTTCAAATTTAGGTATTTTACGTAGATATGAATTACCTTTAAGAATGTACAATGTGATTTAAACATTCTTTCGCTTGGCCGAAATATTAGCAAAAGCCCTATAGAGGTACTTTTTATGACCCGCCCTGTACAGAACTCATTGTAACTGAGCTTGTTACAGGCATATAGGCATAAAGGAGCCAGAAATCAAAAATCCTTGACCTTAATAGGTTAATAATTATGGTGTTATTCCAGTTAGCCTACCAACATAGTCTACTACTGAAAGACTTGGGAGGGCATACAAGAGTAGCTGAAACCAAGAGAGATATCGGTTTTCATAAAAGAAAAATTCCTTATCACACAGGCGTGCTCTATGATAAAGAAAGGGAACAGGGGGGATCGAGTTTGGTGCACTGCGGGACCTTTCCTCAATCCATCGGCGTCCCTCTTTCCTTCCTTGGCGTCGAGAGTCCTACACCCATCGCGCAATTTACTTCCCGCATCGTCGACGAGGGCGCTGCAGTCGATTTTCGAGAAGGGTATGGGTATACTATAGCCTATAAGTATCTTATATCTAACTGTAGTATATATGCGTTTGAATATCACATGAGTATCACATGTAATGTTGGCCTTAGTATCACATTATAGTGAATGCTCATACATCAGTTGAATATGCAAGGACATATGCAGTGCATGTTTTTAAGCATACAGGTCATGCGCTGAGATATATAATGACGTTTATTTTTCCTCGCTGCAAGTTGTTCAGTGCGCGCGCGCGTGTGTGTATGTATGTATGTATGTATGTATGTATGTATGTATGTATGGATTCCTTGGAAAATGCCATCATGCTGGGTCACGTCGAGGGTTATCGACACCGTGGAAGACCGTGTATTAACTGGATAGACAACATTCTTTCCTGGTCCCACCTTTCTGGATCCTATCTTCTCGCTGCCGCACGCAATAGACGTCAGTGGAGAGCCCTAGTCCATACATGTGACCAACCGTCGCGCGGCGACGTCGGTGTTTGACATGACATGACATGTATGTATGTATGTATGTATGTATGTATGTATGTATGTATGTATGTGTGTATGTATGTATGTATGTATGTGTGTGTGTATGTATATATGTATGTGTATGTATGTATATATGTATGTATGTATGTATGTATGTATGTGTGTACGTATGTATGTATGTATGTATGTATGTATGTAAGCATGTATGTATGTATGTATGTATGTATGTATGTATGTATGTATGTATGTATGTATGTATGTATGTATGTATGTATGTATGTATGTATGTATGTATGTATGTATGTATGCATGCATGCATGCATGCATGCATGCATGTATGTATGTATGTATGTATGTATGTATGTATGTATGTATGTATGTATGTATGTATGTATGTATGTATGTATTAGGGTGTCCCATGATTGCACAGGACAAATATTTATCTTGAAATTTGAAATGCAGTCCCTCCAAAAGTTTCCTTATGGTCCTATGATAATACCTGCCAAATTTCATGACATTTAAAAAATATTTAGAGGTCCCCCAAAGCTCATATAATTTGTGTATGTTGTCACAAATTATACGTACGACGTTTTGGAATTTGAAAATTTTGGAGGTCCACACTTTGATCCCACTAGCATGCTTATGTATTGCTTAATACCATTATATAGCTCTGAAATACTAAAATCTACATTCTACAAACCTGCAACCTTATTGTGTTTGTGAATGAGGTTTTCAAGCATAAGGACGACAGTTAAGCTCTCGAGCAAACCAATGATGTAAATCTGTCGTTCACTAGGATCACTGGAGTGGATATGGATAAGGTTAACAGATTGTCAGTCGGATTTCTTCTCTATTTGGTGGAAGTACTAGCCTAACATTTTGGTGTGCCAAAGTTGACCTCTGGACTAGGACAGGGATCAACGGTTGCAGCTTGGAACTTTTGAAGTCGTGGCAGTGTGATGCAATAATTATTGGCAAATGCTTTGAGACAACGGCCTTGAATAACTGCATATTAAATAGAGCTTGCAGTGCCTTGCACTCTTCTACACATCAGCCGTCAGTTGCAGCATCTTTTTGACATCACATAGATCTTTTAACTCCAGTTTCCTGGTGTATTCTTTGTGTCCTTGGTAAAGTTTGTCCATCAATAGTCTGTAATTAAGCTCTGCAAGCCATTTAAAGATGAATGCTCCAATCTGGTTCGCCATCAACCAAACCCTCGACCAATGCTACTGCAGTCTGCATCTAACAAATCATAGGAATTCATTACTGAACAGCTTCAGCGTGGCCATCCTCTAATTATGACATCAAGAATTTTCTCAGCTCTTGGTATCCATAGTTGGATTGAGCAATTCGGTAGCAGTTCGCAAACCTAGTGCCCATCACAGAGCGAGTTGGATGGGTAAGGCAATATAGATCAAATTTCTCTTTATGATGGAAACGAATCACATATTACAGTTGACAACCGTGAAGTTCAGGGTATCCAACTCCAACAATTCTCAGATTTGTGGTTGACATCTACAGATTCTACAGTCAGGCGGTGTTTTCGTGTATACGAGTCACTGCTCTCATTGAATTAATCAAAAGCTTTATAATTCTGACGATGCTGCTCTAGACGACAAGTCTGAAAATGATGCAACATCATTCTTGGTACCTAAGATAGGCTATAAGAGATAGAATTCTCTCTGTTCTTTCAGTGAGTGTCTCGTCCATGTGGAATAACGGGGTTATCTCTTCCAAAAAGTGCTTCACGAATTATATATACTGTGTTCAATTATAGTTTTCTCGATCTTTCAGTGAAAGAGTGGCGAGATAAGCTTAACCAATCATATAAGACCACGTGTGATTTTTCATAACTTGGTCTGTGTAAATGACCATGTTGAACGATACAGAATTTCAGTTCAACAATAACGAAGAACGGAGTTCGGAGACAATTTCTCGTACAAGTTGTCGAAAAACATAGGCACTTGTTTTCTAACCACAATCGTGACAATCTTGCTGACATGTATAGGCTTAAATGTAGAACGTAGAACTGAAGAACAATTTGAGATGTGTGCAGTGATGTAGAATAAGCAGATCACTATGAGAATAGTGAGAAAATAAAGGGCCAGACGTTGATTTGTGTGTAGCTGCATGGGATGTGCAATTAAGACTTCGCTGTGTGGTCCTAGAAAAAAAGGGATTGAACCCCTCAGCCCTCATAATTTCTTAACCTGAAGCAGATGAAGGTATGGAGGAGCTAAAACCATGACTTGTTACATTATCAAGTGTTTGTAATGAATACTCCCAATGATTAGTTGTGAGTACACTGATACTGTGAAAGTCCAAAAATCTCGATTTTTCTCGATTTTTGCATTTTTTGAGCGTTATACTATGCCCAAAATATCCATTGTATCCAATAAAGTTAGATATCTGTAAATTCTACCATTTAAGAGCTTTCCAATGGTATTAAATTTGCTGTAATAGGATCAAGGGTTGGGATCTAAAGGAATTTAGAAGTTGGACACATGAGGCGCAAATATGTCAATATGGGTAAAATTTGGGTGGCTTGGGGGACCCCTAAATATTTTCGTAGTGTCATAAAATTTTACAGTTGTTATAATGGGACCATATGGAAACTTTTTAGGAGGACTGCATACAAAATTTCCAACAAAATATTTTTTGGGACACCCTAGTATGTATGTATGTATGTATGTATGTATGTATGTATGTATGTATGTATGTATGTATGTATGTATGTATGCATGTATCTATGTAGTAGTACCCATATAAACTTACATATAGCCTACACATTGACTATATCCACAATCATGCATAATGCGCGTGAATGGATTTTTAATATTTTTTATTGTTCGAAGATAATTTATGTAAGCTGGCGATACAGAACATTTACCGATCGTGCGACTTGTAATTTAAAACTGTCAGATCCCATAGTTGACACATTTGCTATATTGAGGATTTGAGGCAATCGGTTACCCAAAATGGACTACTGTCGTTCTGTAATAGAGGACTCCTAAAAGATGTCTGCAAGATTATTGCTGGAAAGGAGGTGCAGATATATATATATATATATATAAGTTTTTAAATTAGCACCAAACAAGGCAACTCGGGGGGGGGGGGGACAAATTATTTAAGAGATCGAAGGAAACAAAAGTGCAGATATTCTTCAGTGCAAGAGTTGCGTAGACTAATTGTGGATGAATTGGATAGTAGTGCTGCCTCAGTGGAATTCTTACGGCTTTTAAGCGGAAGCTAGGAGATAATATTATAGGCTATTTAGCATGACAGGGTCACTGGCAGTAGTTTAGCACTAACTACACGTTTTCTGAGCAACTTTAAACCCTTGTGATGTCATGTTATGTTAGGTTATCTGCAGAAGAAATTATAAATATGTCTCATAATTCAAATTCACGAAAGGAAAACCTAATAGGCCTACATTCAGAAAGTGAGAAGCAAAAGCTACAATTGTATCCCTGCAAAAAAACCTTCCTGCCTATCTGCCAGTGGCTGCATTATTTATTAATGTATAGATCTAATTAATATTGAAATTTGTTTTCCTTTTAGGCATAAAGAAAAAATGTGATTAGCATAGGCGTAGGAGGTGGGGTTTAGGGGTAAATGCCCCAAATTTCGGGCGTCTGTTTTTCGGGCAAATAGGCCCCCAAAATATTAGACACACTATGCCTACTTGAAGCTTACCGCCCATCAGCATGCCACATTATATCTCCCAGTTCCAATTTACCCGAATCGAGTTAGTAGATATATACTAGCTCATACGCCACACCATGGACATGGATGGCAGAAATTCGTGGAAAAGTTCTCAGATCACATATGGATTTTGTAAATAAGCCTATGGCGAAAATGACAGCAAATTCCAGAGCCAATATTTACCCGAAAATCCCGGCAATCCGTGGCATTTGGAGAAATTCACAGCCAGTATGGCGACACGGGCCTATAAGCGCACAACGTCAATTATTTCGGATTTATGTTTTTTCCAGCAAAAAGTAAGATCTTGCCCCCACACTCCTGAAAACTCTCCCTACGCCTATGCTTATTAGTAAGAGTTTCATTCAGTCTTCAGATACCAGTTAAGCAAACAATTCTTTTGGAGGAACTGTGTTAATGAGACTGCCTGAGTTTCTGGCGAGAGCTTGCTTCAACTGAGCCCAGAACAGTTGCTGACCGATTTGGTTATCGGTCCATTCGATGTACGTCTTCTTCTGCATCTGCAGCTGAAGTCTTGGATTAATGTTGCAGTCTGCTATCTCCTCCAGTAGCACCAGAATCAGGCTGTCACAATCGTCTTCAGAAAACTTTGTCTGCGCCATTGTCATCTCAAAATGGCGCCAGTGAGAAACGGCGAAGGCGTTTGACACAATCAACACCGTCTTTCGACTCTTTTCAATACTTTCCATCACATTATCGACTATGTCTTCGCCCACTAACCAGTCTCGATCTCGGATGCATAATCGTTGGTGAAACCCGGTTTCAAGTCTCGGGCATAACTGGCCAACGACCCATGACCTGTCGAAATCACTGTAGCAGATGAAAGCGTCGAATAGATATTGGTGGCAGTCGGCAACTTCCTTGGCTGTCTTTGATTTCAACTGAAATAAATGCACGAATGTGTTAGTAGCCTACGTGTCACCGCAATGTGTAAGTCCCAGAAATCGTCTTCTTCAAGCACGAATGGCGAGAGGGCTGACAATGTCTCGATTCTTTGCGGGCCTAAATAGATTGCTATTTGAAAGAAGTTTTGAATTTATAAAGGTCATAGTAGCATGTTTGCCCCAATGCATTATTATCTACACTGTAGGTCTTTTAAAGCGGTTGAAAGTTTTACAGAGTATCTGTCAACCTTTCGTCAGCGACTTTCATGCATTAGAGTCTAAGTTCAGACCAGACCACAAACACAGTTTGAAAGCGAGGCCACAGTGAGTTGGAACTTAGCAACCAAAAAGAATGTGGCCTTAAAAATTCCATAATCTCACTGAAAAAGTTCATGCGATATTGTAGCGTCATGTGCTAAGCATATTACAGCCACACCTCCTCGAACTATAGTTTAAGAGCTTCTACCTCTTCATCCATGTTGTTTCTTAGTTATCATACGATGAAAACTTGAAACAGGTTCTAATTTCTGCTGCAAATTAATTCTCGCCAGACTTAGAACGACGATCATAACTTGATCAAAAATGCGTTTTAATTTATACTAATAAATCAATTCTTATTGAACCTAAAGCAGCAAAAAACAAGCTGCTGCTGAAGGCAGAGACGTATCATCATTAAGGCGAATAATGTTGCAAACACATTATAACGGACTCTGCTACTCATCATTTGCCTTGTCTTTCCTTTATTCAAAGTCAAAACTGTTTTCGTCGGCAGAACCAAATTTACTGAAAATAAACATCAAATAAAAATCTGGTGTTTCATGACTTAATTCGCAAATATGAAAGTCATTTTGTGACCTCAATTGGTTAATAATCACATCAATATTGTATGGGTACTTACCATTTGTTGAAAATAGTAATATTTTATTTTCCATCGGAATCTATACAGCATGGAAATTGTTGACGACATAAAGCAAATCATAACGACTACAGCAAAAACTGCTGCGAGACAAGCGTATGACTCATCGCTGAAACATTTCTTGTCTGTTGGTTTTTCGAGGTGATATATTGAGAGACTACCAATGTTTTTTCCTCGGGCTGAACAATTAGTATGGTCTAGATTGTTGATGACTGCCTTCGTACCTCTGAGCCATCGTCGAAGCCAAACAATGGAACAATCGCACTCCAGCAACAGATTATTGGAAAAATCGACGCGTCGAAGAGAGCTCCACGTTTTGAATGGGAGAGATGTCATATCCAAGAAGTTCAACCAATTGTTGCCTAACAAAAGCACTTCCAATTCCACATTGTGAAACATTGTATCTTGTAAGATGTCAATGTCGTTGTCGGTTAAATCTAAGTAGCGCAATTTTGGATGAGTGGCTGTTATTCTCCCCAGCATGTCTGACTTCAAGCCTGTTCCTCTTATGTTAAGCATGACTAGCTTAGGAAATTTCGAATAGCGAAATGCAGATTTGATAAGTGTCGGTGATGCTTCTAAACTGAGTTTCTCCAAGTTAGGAAGTCCATTGAATGCTTGCCCTGATACACGAGATTCTGGCGTAATGTAACGAAGACTAAGATCTGTCAACGACTCAGATGCGAAAGTATATGCGCCTGGCGTTAAGTAATTCTTATCTAACACTAAGCGACTCAACGTTTTGAATCTTTTAAAACTGTCATGAGAGAGGATAGCGAAACGATTTCCACTTAATATGAGTGTCTCTAATACTTCTAATCCCTCATGGCTATCTCTTTCAAGACTGAATAAATTGTTATCTTCAAAACTTAATTCCTTCAAATGCGGGAATAGACTGCCATTCTGTCGGGTTAAAAATCTAGGAAACTGAAAAATTTTATTCGACCCAAACCATAAGACTTCTAGTGTGGTTAGGTTTTGGATAAGATCTAGACTGAAATTACACGGCGTAATGGAACCTGCGAGAAATAGTTGAGTAAGATTGACAAGGTTTGAGAACAGATGCTCTGGATAGTTCTTCAGGAATGAATTGTTTGATAAATTTAAGCTCTTGAGTCCAACCAATTGACTGAACGATTCCGAGTCAATTGTACGAATCCTGCAGGAGCTTAAATCCAGATATAGAAGCTGCGTGAGGTTGGTGAAATTTGCAGAGGATATGTGCTTAAGTATATTTCCTCTCATTATCAGTTGTTGTGTGGTACTGGGGATCCTATTTGGAATACTGTTACACTTGAGATAACTGCAGTTAACTAGATGCATACTTGCATTTTGCAGACATCCTTGGCAATGCGGCAAATTCAATCCGTTTTTATTATCATCGATGAAATTGGTGAGATCCTCCTCCTTCGCATTTCCTGCATTTTCCGCTGTTGCAAACATCAGGAGGGCAACCGCCGTGCTCAGCAGAATCGTAAAGCAAATATCCAACGACATTCTAAACTTCTTAATTCTCTCAAAACGTTTGCCGTACCGTATACGCAAACTAAGCAGCGTTACTGACGAGAAACAGGATATTCTATCTAGCTTCTTGTTCCGCTTTTGTAAGCGGCTGTCCAATCGACATTCAATATGACCAAAAATGAATGGGGAATTTCCGCGACATCGGTTATTCAACACTTTGTCGATGACTCGATGAGTAAAAGACAAATAAACCTGTTTGTTGCACAGAGATAAGGCTAAGGTGACCAAGATAGGCCTACGTACGTGTCAAAGTCAACAATACTTTTGCATCGAGAACGCAGCAGGCAAAACAAAATCCTGTTGCGGTCAGGGAAATTCACAGTTAGCTCGTGTATTTTACAGGGTGGGCTAAAAAATGTTATTCAAAACGGTTTTGCTAATATGTTGACAAGAATACGAATTTTGGAATCATGTTTCACAGGCTAAAGGGTAGTTTTAAAAGAGTTTGCCTCTTGTTACGTCATGTTTTAAGGTCATCAAAAATGTGGACTCACTAAATGTGCTATAACTTTTGTTCTGTTTGAAATTGTCTTGTGAAATGTTGCTGCTGTAGGTAAATATTTTACCTTCAAGCCTGTAAAACGCGACTTTAAAATTCATTATTTCGCCCAGTTTATTAGCAAAAAACCTATTTGGGATACTTTTTTTGGCCCACCCTGTATATACATTTGTGCATTATTACATGTACGTCTCAGCAACAATCTCCACAATGCTTTAAGCCATAGAACCCATGTAATCGAATGCGAGCATTGCTGTTTCTAATACCAGTCCGGATCTAGGACCATTAATTTCTTGCTGGTTTTTATAGCTGCAAGATCGTCACGAGCTGTCCGTGTTGAAATTTAAAAATTATTCTGTTTCGATATACCGCCGTAAACAGCTTGTAATAACAGACGAGCCATGAAGGGCAAACTGATATAACGCAGGCTGAGTTATATAAATTCTTAGTTATGCACATGGACGAGCATGGTCACTTGGAAAGAAAACAGAATGCAAGTTATATACAAGTAGACCTATAGACTCTACCGTAACAAATTAGCCAGTTTCAGGCGTAGCCAAGAAAAATATGATGGTCGATGTTAAATGTTAATTATCTTTGTGATGACACAGCGCTGTTAAACACGCAACCAACGTTTGAGCGCAGACTTTCGCTGATTGTCAATGTCTAGCAGCAGCTTTTACAGTGGCGTAGGCAAGGGGAGGGTTTCGGGGGTTAAAACCCCCCATTGGATCCGGGGAAAAGGTTTTTTAAGGTTATTTTTTCATTTAAGTAAGAAAAAATAGCAAAAAACAGGGTTTCCGGCCATAAACCCCCCCCCATGAAAAATTCCTGGCTACGCCACTGAGCTTTTACATGCACTCTTACTGTCGTTTGGCCATATATAGATCTAGCCTATAGAATTATGTAAAACCTCTTATGTATTTATAATGGAGCGCCATTCAATGAATAATAGCTGTTAATTTTGAATGAACTGAATTTCGCATGGTTATTCAAAAGTCATCAAAGTCAAGAACTAAAGGCGTCACACCTTATATTGTGCCATTTAAATGTTTTATATCTCAGGACGGTTATTGTTTATAGAATTGAAGCGCCGAGAGAAGTGAAGGGCAGAATAGAAAGAGAGGTGCAAGGAAGAGGAGGGAAAACATGAAGGGAAGAGAGGAGGAAGAGAGATAATGGGAAATGGAGTGTGTTAGTAATTTGTTTTTGGTTCACATGTTTGATAAAGTTAGTAGCAATTTCTAAGGCAACCGACACCAATCTTGCATATTGGGAACGGACATTTCCCCTGACATTATATTCGTCCCCGAACGTATTCCCCTGGACGTTTACCCCCGCAGACGTTCCCCTCGAAATAGGACATTTTTCCTATTCCGAAAGTTTTTTTATTCTTCATATGCAATTCCAACCAACTGCTTAAAAAACGTGTGCAAGGCGCAATCTGCAGCACAATATCCAGAGCTCGCAACATAAAATTTATTGCAGAATTTTTTTAGGTTCATTGACCTTGAAGGGAATGAAGAGTCAGATGAGATGGGTATATAATTATATATATATATATATATATATATATATTCGTGTGTATATATATTCGTGTATATATATATATATATTCGTGTATATACTGTCTTTATTCCGCACATAGAAATCAGTCATTACGCTCTGGGATTATATATCATGCATCATTGCTATGCGTTCGCATGCATTAATGCATTAATGCAAATCTCGTGCGTGATTGCATCAACGTATTTGCATATATACATTGAAGGGATGCGTTGAACTCTCTTGACCCGTTTGATCGCATAGACCTTGCATAGACCGACATGTAGTCTATAGTCTGTATATATATATACATACATACTATAGTCTACATGTGTATATATATAATTATATATATATAGTGATTCTATGTGCGTATACTGTGTATGGATGTGCACGTATGTCATGGACATTATAAACGCATGCATGCGTGTGGCGCCCTCTGTGAATGGCGATGTCTTCTTTAATAATTATTTTCGTCGTCACTGTACTCATTATTTATGATGCTCATATTGGGATATAAAGCACAGCACGATATATAGGTATATGCATGTTTGTCTATGTATATGTATATAATTATGTGCATGAAACACAAAGTTCCCTCATAACCAAGCGAGTAGCGAGGACAGTTCCCCCGCCGCCGAATGGCTGGCTTTATAAACTGATGTTGATGATGATGATGATGATGATGATGATGAGGATGATGATGATGATGATGATGACGACGACGATGATGATGATGATGATGATGATGACGATGATGATGAGTGGGAGTTGTGGTTGTAGTAGAAGCAGCAGCAGCAGCAGCAGTAGCAGTAGTAGTAGTAGTAGTAGTAGTAGTAGTAGTAGTAGTAGTAGTAGTAGTAGTAGTAGTAGTAGAAGTAGTAGTAGTAGTAGTAGAAGAAGTAGTAGTAGTAGTAGTAGTAGCAGCAGCAGCAGCAGCAGCAGTAGTAGTAGTAGTAGTAGTAGTAGTAGAAGTAGTAGTAGTAGTAGCAGTAGCAGCAGCAGTAGCAGTAGTAGTAGTAGTAGCAGTAGCAGTAGCAGCAGTAGCAGTAGTAGCAGTAGCAGTAGCAGTAGCAGTAGTAGTAGCAGTAGCAGTAGTAGTAATAGCATTAACACTGGCAGTATCGGTGGCAGCAGCAGTAGGAGTAGTAGTAGTAGTAGTAGTAAGGATGTAGCGTCTTTCGGAGTTGTAAACAGCTGTACATGTGGGTCAGTATGTTAGTAGGCCTACGTTAGTTAAGTACATCAGTCTGCAACAGACGGCTGCTGCTCACAGATCTGATATTTCACTGGCTTAAGAATATTCGAAGTGTCTCTTTCCTTCGTTTAGAGCATCACTCGTAAACAAACGTGAAGTGACACGATAAACAGAAAGTCTATAATCAGGATCGTATAGACTATAGACGAGCGTAGGATGGATCTATTGCAGCTCTGTGATTGATAGACTCCACAATCCCACAACTGCTGCTGCTGGTGGTGGTGTTTATTACTCTGTCGAAGCCATTACGGAATTCATCGGGGCATCGGTTATTCGGACTCGGGGAAACACTTGAGCGAATATAAAGACAGCCCCTGCAGACCCGTCGGGGTGTTAGGCACTGCAGAGCGCATGGCTTCCCTTCATATATGTTTAGTTGAAGCCACCTGTATCGCAAAGAGCCGTACAGCATCTATGGTAATAACTTTGGCAATTAGTATAAACATGATTGTTTATTGGGATACTTTAAAACACCTGTCATGAGATTAAATATCTGTTTATATGTGTCCATGGCACAGGTATCAATTTTTATGCTCTGAATTGCAGAAGAGTTGAATTTGTTCAAGTTTGGCATGCAACGTAGATGTCAACTTTCTCAACAGTATATGCCAGCTTGAACATAAAAACAAGCGTACGACGCATAGCAAGTACATAGTCCAAGTCGACCAGAAGACAGATTTACGTGTGGCCAGTCATCCTTTCCATGGCTTAAAGTGTGGGGAAAATAAGTGCCTGGACGCTCTTATTTTTTTTTAAAAGAAGGCACTTGGCGTCCTTTTCCTTTTCCGGCTGTGCAGACCAATTAGAGGCAGGACGGTGTCCAAATTTTAAAATAAGTGCATGGACGCCGTCCATGACCGTCCAGCAACACCTTAAGCCCTGAATAATTCCTTTCCATTCATCGACATTCGACAGACGAACAAAGTAGGCCTATATATACAAAGTTGCATGAATTTTGAATAGCAAAGTTTGCCATCATTATTAATACGAAAATCATTCATAGACCTATTTCGCAATAATAAAAGTAATGACAATAAGCAATATCAATACTTTCTCAATAATACTCATTATTTTCATTATGATAATGCAATATACTAAGTTCAAATGCATATTCTTCAGAGACTTCGACTATATTTCCAGTCGAGTGTAGCCATTGTGGACTCAGCGCTCGTGAATAATCTGGTGCCCTACGCAGCGCTTGGCTTTTGAGTGGCGCTCTGGACATTTGGAGATTACAATTACAATTACGATTACGATTGTGTATCAATCAGCAACTTTTTTCTCTCTCTTTTGTAAATAATAATTGAATTCTGCATCAATGCATATAGCGACTTCACGATCACACAAACACTACACACGCACACACACACATTATATTATATATATATATATAACATAATTAAATATATACAATATATATATGTGTATAATTAAATATAAACACGTATGTATACGTATAAGTGAATGGAGCGATTACACAACTATTTTATTGTATAGCAATATATTTGTATTGTCTTTCAGCATTTGCATAGAGCCTCTAGAAGGTGAACCATTATTATTGAGGCGCTTTACATGGAAGGCATGGACAAAGAAGAGAAATCTTGAGCAGCCTATGTGTGAAAAGAGTTACAAGAAAGGATGCCAGGAAGAGAATGCAGGTCAGAGGGTGGGGAAGGGGAGGCTTTTCCAAACAAAGGGACTCACAATCGAGACGATCCCATGTTCTGTCTGATGGCTGCATGTGTATGTGCATGTGGAACAATAAAATCGCCTGTGTGGGTCAAGTGCAGAGAGAGTGGCGACCACTGCAAACCGAAGTTAAAGTAAAGATCGTTCGATGATAGACTCTGCCCTGGAACAGGGTAAAGTTTGGCTCAGGACCAAGGTAAAGGTTGGCCCAGGACCAAGGTAAAGGCTATCCCAGGACCACGGCAAAGGTTGACCCAGGACCAAGGTAATGGTTGGCCCAGGACACAGTGCCAGACAATACAGGACATCCTGCGATGGATACGCTGCTGGACCGGAAGCCAGTTGAGGAGGATATACCGCTTGCAAACGGAGATGCGACCAAACTTAGGGATGCGGCCAATCACGCGAGCAGCCGCTCGCAGAACCGGCTCCAAAATTGCAATCGGACCTCTGCAGGGAACACAAAGAAGTAGATTAATAATAATAATAATAATAATAATAAGACGATTTATATAGTATATATATATATTAAATATGCGCATATAGGTATATATATATATAAATATGTACATATGGTAAGTTTAAAGTAGGATGTGAACATTGGCCTCATAAAGAGATAGTGTAATAGAAGTTCTAATACTTGGTCTGTGTATACAAAGAGCGAAAGAAAGAAGTTATGAATGTATCAGTTGCACCGTGTATAGCCTATGGGGAATCGCTAGAGGCATCACTTGCAAAGTTAGATAAACCCTCATTAATAACTTTTATGTTTTCACACTTCATGCGGTTGGTTGTGGACGTGTGCATAGTGTACTAGTGTAGGTCTACGCATGGGTATCCCTTTCTTTCTGTATGTCTGTGTGTGTGTATGTGTGTATTTGCGTGCGTGTGTGGGTATGTGGGGTGCGTGTGTGTGTGCGTGTGGTGTGTGTGTGTGTATGTGTGCGTGTGTAAGAAATGAGATACAGCGACAGAGAAAGAGAATGACGAGAAAGATAAAGAGATCAAAAACCAGTGGGCATTGGCATTTGACAGACAGACAGACAGACACATGAAGACGAATAACAGACAGAGTTTGGCCGAACAAAGACAGTCACGTGATTCACCATAGTTTCAAACGAATAGTTTCAATATTATCTCTTAAATATACATCTCTATATAATCGCCCTACATAATAAATTATATGAATGCTGCAACGAATGCATTCTCATACTCTCTACCAGCATGCTCAGTTGCTCACTGGCATCAGATGGGCCCATATCGAGCCCATGTGGGCTCCATGTACGTGGCCAATAGGGGAGTTAAGATTGGTTCAATATGGACTCCCCATGAGCAGACATGCAGGGATGTTACAGCGATGATAGTATACATGGGTAGATGAGAGCAGGGCTGCTTTGGCAGATGAGTAATCAATCGACCCTGCTGATTCAGTCTAGACTCTGGATTTATACGAACGGAAGAATAGTATCAAACAAAGAAAGTCACGTGGTGTTGCTACTTCCTATGCTCTATCATCGAAAGTGATCATCTCATGTTTACTGATAGCGCTAGATAGACGCAGATTTATACGCTTCAGAAAACAGTAATGTAACCGAATACATGATGAGAATGATCCGTCCTAAGGATAAGGATGCACTGGATATACTATCCTCTCATCTCTGGACTGCAGTTCCAACGTCTCTGCCCAATTCCTCATCTCGTTTATTATCTTAGTCATCCTCCGCAGTCGGACGAGCGACTCGTGGGGTGGCATTGGTTGGCAGCCAGATCCCTGGATTCCTGTTGGATGAGGACTTCGGACCACCACCCCACCCCCCAGTGCACCCACCCCCCCCCCGTTTGTTGGAAGAGGGTGATGACGACGTCCTGTAAACCCCGTTGGGTTTCCAGATTGTTTATTAGGTATTTAGGTTGCTGGGTTAAAGGTCGATGTCTGACTAGGCCTACTGGATGCCAGTTGCACTAATGCATGAACTCATAGTATAACATAGTAGTAGGTTAATATTTTAATGGATGAATCAAAGTTCTAGCACATGACTCAGTCTTTAGCTATACTTAAGTTAGGACGAACAGACGGACGGACGGACAGTTAAGAAGGAAGACAGGACAAACAAGCAGAAGGAAGGACAATTGAATCGTTCGTAGAAGCAGAGATAATCATGATTAATGAGATAGTGAGCGACACAACGAGATTAGATTAACAGATTTCGAAGAGATAGTATTACAGCACACACTGTGTATATCGTTTATTTGTTACAGGGGAATGCATATTTTTAGGGAATATACAATTATTATGCATACATGATTGCATCTATTGTATATTCCTATAGGGAATGTGCATAATCATTGTATATGTAATCTACCCCTAACCATAACCCTAAGTATCCTATACATATATAATATTATTGGTACAAATTTGCAAAACCTCTTGCATGATAATAATCTGTCTATTTTCGTCTTATTGGACGGGATTGCATTGTGTTCTTGGTTCTGCATTGTGTTCTTAATTGGTTCTGTATATCAGGTGATTCGTCTGCTGCCGCTGGTGATGACGTCACTCCTGTCTTCGTCTCCGAACCTCAGAACATCACGACCCTTCAAGGTCAATCGATTCGATTCGTCTGCAGAGTTCAAAACCTACGTAAGTTATAAATAGGAGCAATTGAACACCGTAATCCTAAGTTTGAAACTTTAATCTTCTAAAGCGCCACACGAGAAGAGTCAAACGCTGTGCACCAGCTTATCCACGAACGCTGCAGAATCTGTCGGTTAGTTGTCCAAACTCTCAAATGATAATATAGCGCCTTTAATCAGCTCACACAAGCGCCGCCTACAGTTACTGTATTATAGTCCAATTGAAGTCATTAGACTGAAATATTACGAACCGAAAGTCAGTGAGGAATAAAATGGCGCTCATGTCAATAATAGTGGAAGAATTTTAGGAAAATCGACTCAATAAATTATTACAAGTTAGAGACTTGGCTGAGTTGTTAAGTACACCCCACTGACGAAAATATCAAAAGTCCCCATAAATCCGAGCTGTGCTCGAGCCGCCATCTTGGAAAATGGCGGCCTAAATTTGGTGTTTCGACAATAACTCCAGAACCATCATAGCTACAAAGAAATATAAAAGAGCAACTGTGATCCTCATTAAAAGACAAAGAAGTTTTGTGTATAACATTTCTTTCTAGGAATGCAAATAAAAATGTTACATGGGATAAACTAGTCATTATAATTGCATTTCAATGCAATGTACTACTTTTTATGGCGGGAAAAGCAAATGCTGTGCTGCGAATGACAATTTAAGATCAAATTTATGTCAGTGTCTATTCTAGGCTTATGTAACTTAGTTCTCAGTCATCTGGTGACATCTCAACTAGGGAGTTAACGCAGGTACTTCCTTGGCACCCCCCCCCCCCCCACATCACTGAGCACAGCAAACCAGACCGTAGACACTTGCGTCGTTTGGTGCAAACTAGCTTGCAGTTGCACGAAACTAGGTTGGGACGTTCTTCTGGAGCTGCTTCTTTGCTGGTAGGGATGTAGGGACAGGTTTAAGTGATCCACCTGTCATGGACTCTGTGGGATACAAGTCGTTTCCCAGCCATTGCTGGCCCTGCAGGTGTACTCTGTACGAGTGTTGCTCCGCATCTGCACTGGTTGGATGTAGAGATGCCAGTTGAAAAGATGTATCCAACTTTATCGGGGCCAGTGCAGTTGCAATTACTAGCAGACCCATGTCATGGCAAACACGATTGTCCAAACTAACGTCAGGGACAGTACAAATAAAAGATAAGTCTGTAATATTACATTCGCAACAATAACGCTTGCACAGAATGTTTTGCTTGGGCATAAGCAAAAAACTGATTTGAATGGGTACTTTTAGTATGAGCTTGCAAGTGTACCCCACCCTGTTTTGATTGTATGATATTGAGAAAAGGGACAAAGTCTTCTCTGGTGAATGCCTTTCAGTCAACAAAGAGACTTTAGCTTTACCAGCCAGTCCTCCAGATGGAGGAAACTTTCTTCATTGCGTTGTTTGGCCAAAGACTGCATGCCACATTTGGTCAAATATTGGAATCCTATGCAGCCTACGTCGAGAGCCATTATGGTAAAATGTGTACAATCGTGTTTGATGGTTATTCTGACAGAGTAACCACTAAGACAGCAGTACAAGAGCGATGAGCAGCATCACGAAATTCTACAGACATTATTTTCTGTGACAATACATCAAACACTATATATCCCACAGCCATATTTCTTAGCAAATGGAAACAACAAAAGAGTACTAATTTGATCTCTTGCATCATAATAAAATCTGGGGTCATTCGGTTCTGCAAGCGGAAAGTGATGCAGATACTGTTATTGTTACATCTGCTCTAGATAAAGTCAAAGATAACATTTCAACGTTGAGCAGGACACAGATCTACTAGTAATTGCAACTGCACTGGCCCAGAAAGGTTTTAAAGAACTTTGGTTTCTGAAGCCAGGAAAATCAAACGGTACACCCAGCATCTTTAACATACACATGGAGAAAGTGACTATGGGGGAGGTTTGTGAACTTATACTCTTTGCTCATGCAATGACTGGATGTGATACGACTTCAGCACTGTACACTAAAGGGAAAATTTGGGGCCTACAGCTTATTCAGAATCACAAGGAGCTGAGAGATGAATTGAAAGTATTTAACCAAAAGTATGCCAGTAAAGAAGCAATCAAGTCTGCAGGGTAAAGGTTCCTGTTGAAACTGTACGGATTTACATCATCAAGGTCCTTGGATGAGCTGAGATATTTCTTGTACAACCGGATGGTGGCCAAAAAGAAGTTGGCTGCATCTTTTAAACTGGCTTCTCTACCTCCAACCAGTGCAGCTGCGGAGCAACACTCGTACAGAGTAGGCCTATACCTGCAGGGCCAGCAATGGCTGGGAAGCGACTTGTATCCCACAGAGTGGGGTTAGTCCATGACAGGTGGATCACTTAAACCTATCCCTACATCCCTACCAGCAAAGAAGCAGCTCCAGAAGAACGTCCCAACCTAATTTCGTGCAACTGCAAGCTAGTTTGCACCAAGCGACGCAAGTGTCTACGGTCTGGTTTGCTGTGCTCAGTGATGTGTGTGTGTGTGGGGGGGGGGGTGCCCAGGCCCGCCGAGAGGGAGGGGCAAGGGGGGCAAATGCCCAGGGGCCCGGCGACTTTTAGGGGCCCGGAGGGGGCCCGGGCTACACTAAATTAAAAATGTTCATATGTTGATTGCGGACTGCGGGTCCAGGTTATTATCTTATAATCACTTATAATGTGTCTTAGTCTATGCACAGTTTACGATTTATTGAGTCTTACATAATTATAGCCTTATATTACTGTCACATTACAACAACTTGTTAAGTTTCAAGCATCTTTCCATTACCTTAATTTTCATTTTTTGGCCAACTAGCACGTCCACTTCCGTCTCAGAACGCTCTTCTGCTAAGTTATGCATTGTCCGATTTCAATCATAAGTATAAACAAATCCGTAAATGATAAATTTCTTTTGTAACGATGGCATATAAACACAAATTTGGAGCACAAAAACGAAAAGAAAAAGCGAATAAGTTTGAAAAGGCAAAAGTTGATAGTCGCACACTAGGGCCTATAGGCTAGCCTATTTCAAATCGAAATCTCAAAAGAAAATAAATCAGAGTCTGTAATCAGTTCTATAGGCTACATCGGTCCATTTTAGTGATCATAACCGAATGGATGAAACTGAAATTTGTAGTGTTAGCATCGTTATTCCAAAAGATGACATTATAAACAAGATCTATGAAAATGCTGGAATTATATACATGTAGAGCTGTAAAAAGGCTTGGTTTTGATATTGGAACTCTACCGCCAGGACCCCTATCTACACAAACGATTGAGACCGTATATTATAGGCTGCTATAATACTATAAGAAACGATCTTGCAAGACATCCAGACAATTTTCCAAGCGATGAAGAAAGAGCATTTTATAAGTGCAATTTTAAGGTTCGCAGACAAAATGGATAACTACACTAGGATATTACAGACGATTTTGCCGCAGTTAAGTCCAGAAAGGCTGCTCTTTGATTGCCATAATTATATTTGAAAATTAAATTCTTAACATCTAGAACTTATTAAAATCATAAATGTATGCCCAACCGTCCAATCGTACCCACCATTTTGTTATTTCCATTTGTTTTTATTGAAATTTTTGGTCAAAAAGCATGAAGATAGTTTAGGGCCCGTTACTGCTCAGCCCAGGGGCCCGGAATTTCTGTCGGCGGGCCTGGGGGTGCCAAGGAAGTACCTGCGTTAACTCCCTAGTTGAGATGTCACCAGATGACTGAGAACTAAGTTACATCAGCCTAGAATAGACACTGACATAAATTTGATCTTAAATTGTCATTCGCAGCACAGCATTTGCTTTTCCCGCCATAAAAAGTAGTACATTGCATTGAAATGCAATTATAATGACTAGTTTATCCCATGTAACATTTTTATTTGCATTCCTAGAAAGAAATGTTATACACAAAACTTCTTTGTCTTTTAATGAGGATCACAGTTGCTCTTTTATATTTCTTTGTAGCTATGATGGTTCTGGAGTTATTGTCGAAACACCAAATTTAGGCTGCCATTTTCCAAGATGGCGGCTCGAGCACAGCTCGGATTTATGGGGACTTTTGATATTTTCGTCAGTGGGGTGTACTTAACAACTCTGCCAAGTCTCTAACTTGTAATAATTTATTGAGTCGATTGATGATTTTTCAGCTAAAATTCTTCTACTATAAACCGTGTCAAAATCCCGTTGCAGGCCCAGCTCATCATGCATAATGTCGCTAGTCATAATTATAGTCGTACTATTCTACTTTTGTGTCAGTGTACATGCGTAAAAATATCCAACGTTTACAGCCAGTGGCGTAGGCAAGGGGGGTTTCGGGGTTAAACCCCCCCCATTGGCTCCGGGAAAAAGGTTTTTTTAAGGTTATTTTTCCATTTAAGTAAGAAAAATAGCAAAAAACAGGGTTTCCGGCCATAAAACCCCCCATCAAAAATTCCTGGCTACGCCACTGGTTACAGCTCATAATTATAATATATCTGTACTGCAAAGAATTATTCGGCTATAGTTGATTCACGATAATCACGTAGAATTCAAGGAATATCACATCAGCATAAAAAGTAAGTCAGTAGGAATTATTATTATGGCCTATTTATGATTGCAAATGAAACTATTCCTTTTTTCGTGCACCACTGCGGTTGTTGCAATAGTCATAGCAACGCCGCCATCATTCATGGGTCTCATGGCCATCACTCATCAGCATCCGGATTGACGTTATACGAGCCGTGACTCGTGAGAAACTTAGAAATGACAATCAACTCTAATGATGGCTTGTATTATAGAGAGAACTTCGCCTAATATACGCCTAATTATTAGCGACAGCTGTTCGCTATTAGTATGGCTTTAGTTATGTTGGTGATAAAAAAGTGTGTTCATATTTGCAAAAATCAGTGTGGCCTCTACCATATATATGTCGGGGCAAGTAATTTGTCCCGCCTATTGACTCTTGACCTAGCTTATAATCACATGACCTGCCAACATTTCTTTGAATTTGTAACATCTTTGCATTCAATTTCTTCGACCTACATGTATTATATAGCTCAGTACCGTAATCTAACTCCCAGGATCCTGACACGACCTACAGAAATTGTAGATCTGTATCTGGTGCCGTCATTATAAGAGTAATTCTGTACGAGAGAATACGGTATACGCCCATCAATGGTATTATGCTGAGAACGGCTTTGTCACGATAAGGTCTGGCCTGTCTTTCCCCGCGTGTCTCTTCCCTCGCCACATTCAGTGCATCTAGGGATAGACTATGCACCACGCCTCTTAAATATTACAGAGCTGACTAAGAGGTTCTTGGGTGTGGGTAGTCTTGGTATAACTAAACGACAGCCTATTAATATGTACCACTGGAGTCGTCGCAGCTGTCCCTTGCATTCATCTGATAAGTCGTCGTCCGAAGTGCAGTCACACACACAGGCTGCTCAGAACGACAGACCTTTCTCATAGGGTAGAGTGACCTCATTGGTTATCAGCACCCCCTCGTTTGTTTACGGTTCCCTGTCGTTTCCCAATCTTGGGGTAAATGGCCCGAGTGGCTGGGGTCAGCGGGTGACACTTCTACGAGACGAGAGTCATTGCGAGCTCGGTTAAACGACCTCTACCGAACGAAGGTCATGATAAGGAAAGCTAAGTTTGGATCCATGGTGATCGCATGATGAAGTCCGCAAGAAAATGCGTCATTCCACAGAATGCAAAGCAAATGAACAATGGATGATATAAGATATATAAGAAATCCAGTACATACAATACTATACAGTATACACTGTGCCCCATAAAAAACACACCAAAAGACTTTTCAAAAATCTTCTATACAACTAAGCCAATTGCAATAAAAGTTTGTACGTTGTTTCTCAAATAATTTTGCCACGAAATATTTAACATTTTACTTACTCACAGAAGTGGTTGCTGTTGGAGGCAGTGACGCAGACTAGGCGACTAGGCGTGTTTGGAAACAGGAGGATGTCAAGCGACTTATTCATTCTCCAGCAGGACAGCGCCCCAGCACATCGCATAAAGAACACCATTGCGTTGCTGCGACGTGAAACACCAAGCTTCATTGGACCGGAACTCTGGCCAGCAAACTCACCAGACCTCAATCCCGTTGACTATAGAATTTGGGGTCTAATACAGGAACGCGTCTACCAGACAGCAATACGGGACATCGACGAGTTGAAGGAGCGCCTGATCGTTGTGTGGGCACAGTTGAAGCAGAGTGTCATTAACAAAGCTATTGAACAGTGGCGGCCAAGGCTGAGAGCCTGCGTTCAAGCGAAGGGACATCACTTCGAACATCTTCTTAAATGAAACATTATTTTTTCTTATTTAACGTTAGACTTACATGCGTTTCATGACAAAGTTTTTTGGTGTTTTTTTTATGGGGCACAGTGTACATATCTGCTAATGCAAGGTCAACCCTAGCCTCTATAGATACTCTGTCTTTTCCGCCATAATTTGAATATCTCTCCTCTACCCTCTTGCATACAGCTGTTCCTTAGTAATGTTTATTGTACTAATGCGAAATAGCGGGGGGCGTGACTGAAGATGAGGTAGAGGACTGGAAGGGACAAAAAACCGAAATTTCCCGGGCAACACCAGGTACCCCAATGGGCTGGTGGCTGGGTTGCGGCGTCCTGTGAGGGTCAAATTTGTTAAAATTATTTATTGATTATATATTCACTTTAAAAAACGAGCAAGTATACTGTAGGCCTACTCTTTATTTCATTGTAGAGTCCTGGCAACAACTGATGTGGCGCCACAGAAATGGCGACCAGGATATGATGGTTGCCCTTAGCAACCTGCTGCTGATCATCGGAGGGGAGAGATCGATTGTTCAGGAGGAGGACGGGAGCGTCAGCATCCTTGGTCTCCAGTCTGCAGCCACTGACCAGGAGGGAGACTACATCTGCCTCGTTTCTGGCACCGAACAGAAGCAGGTCAACCACTTAACGGTCAACGGTAGGGCGCTAAATAAATAAGTCTATCCGTTTACATTTGCTACCTTTTAAATACCGGTATGCTTCGTTTAATTCGCATGACTGTTGTATGTCGATGAGTAAAAATCAGTGAACGTATATATAGACTAACTGTGTATCGACCTATATATATTATATATGGACAGATGGTTGATCGTGTTATTTGGTATAATAAGCTTATACGGGTAGGGTATATACTTAGTTCTTGCCATGCTGGTCTGCACTTCGGGCACTGCATCTTCCCCAATCGTCTCTGTCCATGATTGTGAAACTTTCAACCTCGTCCTATACGACATCTCCAGGTATACCTCAACCTCTCAAGTCATTCATTCTGGTCTCCATCCATCCAGTTCTTCAGTGATCTTCCCATTTCCTTCTTTCCTAAAGGATCAAACTCACTTGGTGCTATCCATACGAACCTATATCCATTTCAATCCGCTCTCTCTCTGTCTCTGTCTGTCTGTCTGTCTCTGTCTCTGTCTCTCTCTCTCTCTCTCTCTGTCTCTCTCTCTCTCTCTCTCTGTCTCTGTCTGTCTGTCTCTGTCTCTGTCTCTGTCTCTGTCTCTGTCTCTCTCTCTCTCTCTCTCTCTCTCTCTCTCTCTCTCTCTCTCTCTCTCTCTCTCTCTCTCTCTCTCTCTCTCTCTCTCTCTCTGTCTGGTAATGCTCCACGAATCTTCTTCTGCTGTCCATTATCTCTTGGTTTTATTTGGTATTTCATCACGTCATAAAACATACAAAATTCTCCTCAGCCACGTTCATTCACTAAATTTCATTCATTCACACATTCACTCATTCATTCATTCATTCACTCATTCATTCACTCATTCATTCATTCATTCATCCATTACAATAATTTGTTTAGCGCCCCTTCGCCTATTCCTATGATGTGCAGTTCGTCTCCAGTTTTCTTTAAGGCTCGTACAGCAGCCTAATTAATTAAATCACCACTCTGGCATTGACGGACAACGACCTTAGAAAATTAATCTAAGAGATTGACTTAAGGTAAAACCATGGCAAAGGTCGTTTTCCCGTCGGCAAAGATCTGGTGAGTCAGAAAAAATCCACAAATCTGTCTATGATGGATGAAATTTAAACCTCATGAGTCCTATATATAGGCCTAATAATTTTAGAGCTGAAAACATGAAAGAATTAGGCTAACAGGATGCTTAGAACAAACCTTCGGACCTTGCTACCAAAGTTTCTTGAAATACCAACACTTTATATATAGCGCGAGACACAAGAATCATACGACGGGTCGGCAAATCGCTAGACCATTCTCAAGCAATATAATATTATATTATGGTATATGTTTTTGTCATCGGTCTATTTAGTACCTGCGACCATCGTGGCCACAGATCCCCGATTAACCAGCCTGAATGTCCTCGAAGGTCGACCTCTCAATCTCAGCTGTACTGCGGAAGGTAAACCCCAGCCAGTCATCACCTGGACAAAACAAGCAAGTATATGCATTATACAATACTAAACATTATACATTTCTATACTATAGGCCTACAGTATACATATCTGCTAATGCAGGGTCAACCCTATAGCCTCTATAAATATTCTGTCTTTTCCGCCATCATTTGGATATCTCGCCTCTACCCTCTTACCTTTCCTTTCTCTCCTCCCATCCTTCCATTTAAGTAGGGGAGAGTTGCCTGGAATGGACCGTTGCCTTAATTGGACCGCAGCCATTTAACACCCTAGACCCTTTTTTTGCTTCGTTTTCAAATGTTGTATTCTTGCGCGATTGAATATTGATCGTACCGCCGCAATCAGTTTTACGGAATTCTAAGCATTTATTTAGTTGCGGTAAAAACTATTTTTCACATAGTCTTGATCTAATTTTTGCCCTACCTGACAATGAGTGTAGGCAATTTAGGCAAGCTTTAAAAATTGCAGTCACGTTTGTTTTAATCATAGCTAGGTTTCATGTTTAAGCAACAATACTCGGTTTAGCGCTAAGACTGACACCTGTTAAACTATCACAGTGTGAGTAGAAGTAGTCCTTGTTGCCTGAAATGGACCACATTAAGTGTCCTTAATTGGACCGATAATTTGGGTGCGGTCCATTTAAGGACACCAGTACTTGCAATGTTATTGGGTGCACGTGGTCCATTTAAGGACACCGGTACTTGCAATGTCCTGTTGTGATTCTTTAACCAATTGCAATACGGTACCCTCTTTTGGCGTATGTTTTATCGAACAATAGTCGACAGTGTGGCATGGGATTTGGCGATGCTTCTGACAGGCATAGAACGAATAATTTCAAAATTATGCAATAAATGTCAGTTGTAGGTTTAATAGTTTCATAACATTTGCTCTGAAGCAATACAGTGCTATTATAGATGAAGATAATGTTCCTCTGTGCGAACTGCGTGCAATTCTTCTTGTATTAATTAGATATACTCAAATAGATTTAACGGAGTACTAATGTAAGACTTCACAATCATTTATTCCCAGTATTAGCTAGGCCATATAATTTCACTATATCTATTATAGAGGTCTATATAGTCTATATGTAGACCTGCACTGGTTATTATGGCAAAGTACTCCTAATTGGTCTGCAGGCAGAGGCTATGCCAGTCATATATTAAGTTGATTTCAGCTACTCCAATTGTGCATTGATATTTTTAACTGTATGGTTAGACACTAAGCGTTCTAAAGGGTTTCCCTTGCTTTTGGGGTAAAATTACCTTTTAAAAACGTCTTTAAAATATTGTGTTCCATTCATGGCAAATGGTCCAATCAAGGACACCATGCGGTCCATTCAAGGAAGCAGGTTGCCTTGATTGGACTTTTTAGGGGTACAGACTTGTTTAGTTATTTCTCAGAAATCCACGAATATTTTCTGTCTTTTGCTTATTAATAACATAGATGAACAATCAACCAAGCATATGGCATGTTTTCCTTTTGGAAATTCAGTAGCATTTATGCAGTAAACCTAAGTTTGCCTTAGGTGGTCCATTCATGGCGACTCTCCCCTAGTTATCTATAGAAATAATTAATTCTATGCAGCTATGATAAATATCTTTATCTTTTTTGGCTGTTGTCACAGTGTTGTGTATGATATGCACCTGCAGGGTCGGCGGCCGTTCGTTGGTGGAAGTCTTGCATTGGCGGAGACAAGTAAGGAGGACAGTGGTTTATACACTTGCGTGGCCGACAACGGAGCTGGCGACCCAACATCCAGACACTTCAACATCAATGTACAGTGTATGTATTCATATATTAAAGTAAAAATTAAAGTAAAAGAATATAGAAGTTAACTGTCGTTCACTCTTTTCTTTTTCTTTTTGTATTACTTGTTCATTATAATTTTTTGTATATAATCTTCTAGCACTAATTGCTGAACTCCCATCATCTTAAGGTTAATCTTGAAAGTAGGGCCCCTACCCAGCGGGATTTTTTTCCCTTCAGGAGCTCCGTTTGTTTTAGTTGCATTAAATTGCTTATGTTCTGTTATCATATTTGTAGTATACTGAACTGCTGATGTCCTGGGCATGACGTTAAACTGCATCCATCCTTAGGGTTGCCAGGCGTCCGGTAATGAACCGGACAGTCCGGTATTTACACGAACTGTCCGGTCAGAAATTTCAGACATTACCGGACATGGCTGTGTCCGGTAAATAATTATTGCTAGCAACAAGTGTATGGAGTGTATAGTTTCTTGAGGCCATGAAAATACCTGCTTACGATTTTCCCGCGTATAATGGATTGCCTTGTGAAACAAAGCCAAATTTATAGCCTACACACCGATCAACGTCGAAATAACGGCGTCGGTAAATAAACTATCATAACAGAGCCAAATATAATTATGATGCACGGATCATAATAGCCTGCATGTACCTTGTGCGTATAAAGTTGGAGGCTGGATTCATAGTTCAAATGAACCGAATCTCCGTATTTAGGCCATGTCTCTGTCTGTCTGTTTGTTCGTCTGTCTGCCTCTCTCTGCACAAACGATCTCTCCCTCTCCGTCTGTCTATCTCTCTCTTTTCCCTTAAGGCTTAAACACGGACGCTTGTAGGTCTAATATGATCTGTCTGTGCTTATCTGCCTCTCTATCTCTGTCTGTCTATGTCTGACTGTGTCAATCTGCCACTCTAGCCCGCTATGGTTTTTCTAGCCTGTCTCTTTATAACCACCCCTCCCCACTGATCAAGTATATGTTCTTAGATTTTATTAGATTCGCACCTTAATGATGCGACGGCATTTAGCTTTGAAGGTCTATAGGTCAACTGAGGTTATCTACAGAATGGAACTGAGTGCTGAAATCGTTAGATGTATTTTTAATATAGTTTAATATCCGAATTCAGTCATTCGTACTGGCGCCAAATTTTCAAATTAGCCACTATGATAATTATATATATATATATATAGCCCTATGCATAATTTTATCCACCCTTCACAACTATATGCCTGTAGCCTACTTGGCTGACTTTCCAAATGGACGTCTGGATATAAAAAGCCAGTTTATCTAGGCGTCAGTGGTTTGGTTCACACATTGCAACTTTCAAACGGACCCCGGCACTGATACTGCCTTTTAGGCCTATATATATATATATATATATATATATATATATATATATATTACCAAACGTTGCCCGGGGAATGTCGGTTTTTAGCCCCCCGCCAAGCCTCACGCCAACACACACACACACACACACACACACATATTTATATACAGCCCCGTAACGTGATAGCCATTGTCCGGTAATTTCCTGAAGGCCACCTGGCAACCCTATCCATCCTCTGCCACAGGGAACCAGCAACGTCCCTGTGCCGGTCCTAACCCCGGACAAAATGAGGAAGGTTTGCCAGATGGGTGGCGATACGCTGGCAGCAAAAGACCAAGACGATTGTAATCCGCAAAAACCACGGCACAAGTGACATAGTGGCCCAGATGCCTCAAGGTGTCATGATGTGGAGCAGACATGCACAGGCCGGTCAGAACAGACCCGTGGAGAGAGTCGGAGGAGAGAGCATGGGACACATACGGGCTTTGACCCAGGTTGTCCTTCATGCCTCTCTCCCCCAATATTCTCTTCATTCAGACAAGGTGGTCTAGCTGCTCCAAGATGTTAACGGTATGGAGCAGACTTGCTGACCGGACCGGTTGAAGCTGGGTAACATGACGCGAGACAGACTCAGACAGAGAGTGGCATCGGACTCCTACGGGCATTGAGCCTAAGGATGTTGATGATGATGATGACTGAACTGCTTAAAAAAATAGAATTGTGTACAATTGACTTAGGAGCAATAAAAATAAAATAAAATAAAATTTAAAAAAATAAATTTAAAAAAGTAAAAAATTTATACCCGTTGAGTTACTGAACGCTGGGCATTACTGCAGTAAATAAAGTACTCTGGCACAACGTATTATTAATTTATAGGCCTCTGAGTTGTGTACTGTACTGCCTCAGCTTTATTGAGGAACAATAGACAGCATGCTAATAATACAGTCATTATGATAGGCATACATTTATGTTGCAAATATATTATTATTATTATTATTATTATTTTTATTTTTATTTTATTATTATTATTATTATTATTATTATTATCAATTTTACTGCTGCTGTTGAAACTATTAAAAGACCTATGATACTATTACCATTATTACTTTAATGTTGATTTCAATGCGTCTGTGTAGATGAGCCGAGGGTTGAGGTGCTGACGCCCATAGTTCGCGTTGGTCTTCACGAGAGGGCGACACTTGAGTGCATCTTCGATTCAAATCCTCCAATCGATGAGGTCACGTGGTCAAAGGAAGGTGAACCGGTCGATGCCGGAAACGACGTCATCCGTAAGACAGGCAATTATTATTAAGATAAGATAAGATAAGAATATTCTTTAATTCACCAATAATATTGCTAGCCGCATTTTGGTTTACAGACATGCAGCATGCATGGTACAATAACATGAAAATAGGCCTATAGTTAATATACAGTACAGCTTAGCCTACATAACGAAGTAATGGATAAAGGAGTCTTTCAAAGATAATGGATAAAGGAGTTTTTTTTTATTCGCATCGGTTGAGTATTGTGGCGCTATAGTTTGAGCAATGACCACCAGCAATTGCTGATGCAATTGACATCAAACCATCCATTTTATAGTGATGACGACGACGACGACGATGATGATGATGGTGGTGGTGGTGGTGATGGTGATGATGATGATGATGATGATGATGGTGGTGGTGGTGGTGGTGGTGGTGGTGGTGGTGGTGGTGGTGGTGGTGGTGGTGGTGGTGATGGTGATGGTGATGGTGGTGATTATGATGATGATGATGATGATGATGATGATGATGATGATGATGATGATGATGATGATGATGATGATGATGATGATGATGATGATGATGATGATGATGATGATGATGACGAGGACGAGGACGACGACGTTGTATCGGATTTAAGAATTTATAAAAGCCTATATAGTCGGGTGAACCGTTCAGAAGCGCTTCTATAGAGCTCAACCCACCCCGTTTCCCCGAAGCAGGCTTTTGAAGAGAGAAGGAAGAAGAGAGACTGTCATATACAGAATTGCAGAGCATTCCAAAGAGAGGAGCCAACTGAGGCAGAGTATCGAGACTGAGCCATAGCAGCTCTGGAGCGAAGAACCAAAATGTCAAGTTTGTTGGATGAACAAAGTGGACGGTTTGAAAGCTGAGTGAGGCCGAAGTATAACGTCAGCCAGATATTTCGGGACAAGACTCCGTTGAGCCTTGAGGATGAGAGTGAGGATCTGAAATGAAGCCAATGAAGTTCATCAAACATAATGACAGCGACGCGAGAAAGTACATGGTAAGGCGGACAAAAGTACCTGGTCAGGCGGACAATCAGTCTAGCACTTGAGTTGAGGATGGACTGAAGCGATGCGAGACGAACCTTATGACTCTCTGAAAATAAAAGTTTTTGGACCGCCCCTGGGTGGATTCGAACCACCAACCTTTCGGTTAACAGCCGAACGCGCTAACCGGTTGCGCCACAGAGGCCGACGGTGAATATTTGCTCTTTCACATTTTTTGCCGTTTTACCTTATCGAAAACTAACTGAAGAAGAAAGAACGTCCAAAATGTTGACCGCCCCTGGGTGGATTCGAACCACCAACCTTTCGGTTAACAGCCGAACGCGCTAACCGGTTGCGCCACAGAGGCCGACGGTGAATATTTGCTCTTTCACATTTTTTGCCGTTTTACCTTATCGAAAACTAACTGAAGAAGAAAGAACGTCCAAAATGTTGACCGCCCCTGGGCGGATTCGAACCACCAACCTTTCGGTTAACAGCCGAACGCGCTAACCGGTTGCGCCACAGAGGCCGACGGTGAATATTTGCTCTTTCACATTTTTTGCCGTTTTACCTTATCGAAAACTAACTGAAGAAGAAAGAACGTCCAAAATGTTGACCGCCCCTGGGTGGATTCGAACCACCAACCTTTCGGTTAACAGCCGAACGCGCTAACCGGTTGCGCCACAGAGGCCGACGGTGAATATTTGCTCTTTCACATTTTTTACCGTTTTACCTTATCGAAAACTAACTGAAGAAGAAAGAACGTCCAAAATGTTGACCGCCCCTGGGTGGATTCGAACCACCAACCTTTCGGTTAACAGCCGAACGCGCTAACCGGTTGCGCCACAGAGGCCGACGGTGAATATTTGCTCTTTCACATTTTTTGCCATTTTACTTTATCTACATTGTACAAAATGTTTGTCAAAGGTTTGTCAGTCACTCATTCACGTGAGTAAAGCAGGGAGGAGACCTGACCGACGACTCCAATTGGAGCGTAGACTCGGAACCGACCTGGGCTGGCGAACCAAAGTCCACCGTGCCCACCTTCTCGTGGGGCGACCTGTTAGTAACCCCTCCGTATGGAGGGGTGAACGAACGGGCACGGACGGCAAACGGGGGGAAGGCAATGGCAAACCACCCCTTATCTTTGCCAAGAAAATTCATGATGTATCCAAGAAGGAAATCAACGATAGTCACCAAGGGTGAGACCCTCAGGCCTGAGGGTGACTTAATGGCTACTGAGGAAGAGCACATTGACGAGTCGGGAGCTACGGGTTCGAATGAAGCCACAGGACCAAAGCCGAAAGGACGTCCAGCGGTGGATATGGCCATGAAGCAAAGACTTGACATGAGCTGCAAAAAATCTATGAAGGTCGGAACGTGGAACGTCAGAAGCATGCAGAGTGGGAAGATGGACATCATTCAAAAAGAGATGGGAAGGATGGATATAGCGATACTGGGATTATGTGAGACCAGATGGAAGGGAAAAGGACACTTCAGATGGAACGGTTTTAAGATAGTAATGTCGGGGCAGGAGGAGAGGGGGAGGAATGGAGTTGCAATCATGTGCGATAGGAAGAGCGCTGATGCGATAATGGGGTATAATACAGTGAGTGACAGAGTACTGAGTGTAAGATTTAGGGGAGGAAGGATCAATACGACAATCATACAGGTTTATGCCCCTACAGCGATGGCGGCAGAGGAGGAACAAGAAGCTTTCTACTTAGACCTGCAAGGGACAATTGACACAACACCGAGGGGAGACATACTGGTGATTATGGGTGACTTCAACGCGAAAGTTGGTGAGGACAGAAGTGGATGGGAAGAAGTAGTGGGTAAGTACGGACTGGGTGTACGAAACGAGGCAGGGGAGAGAATGCTGGAGTTCTGCGATTCCAATGAACTACGAATAATGAACACATGGTTCGAACAACCGAAAAGAAGACTTTATACATGGACGACGCCGGATGGAAAACACAGGAATCAGATCGACTACGTGTTGGTGAACAAAAGATGGAAGAGCACGATAAAAGATGTAAGAACAAGACCGGGGGCGGATTGCGGAACAGACCACGAGATAATGGTGGCTACATTACAGCTAAAGTTGAAGAAGTTGAAGAGAGGCAAAAGACTGACCAGTTTCGATTGCAAAGGCATAACACCAGAATACAGGGTGGAGATAATGAATAGGTTTGAGATCTTAGAGAGAGACGATACAACGGAAGAGGAGGATGCAAACAAGCTATGGACAAAGATGAAAACTGCGATTCAGGAGGCGGCGGAGAAACATGTACCAAAGAAAACGTCAAGGAAAATTACACCATGGCTATCCAAAGAGGCCATTGAGGTGGCAATGGAAAGGAGAGTAGCAAAAAAGGAAGGGAATAGGGATAGGGTAAAAACATTGAATAAGGCCTTCCAAAGGAAGGCAAGGGAGGATAAGGAAAACCATCTCAAGGAAATGTGCAAGGAGATGGAGGAAGAAGGGAAGAAAGGAAGAACTAAAGAACTGTTCACAAAGATAAAGGAAATAACAAAGACAGCAGGCCCTAGAATGGGATCACTCAAGACAAAGGATGGGAAGATAATAGGAGACGAGGAGGAGATGAAGGCAAGGTGGAGAGAGTATACGGAAGAGCTGTACAAGGAGGACGAACGTGTCGTGAAGGAAAACATCAAAATAGAGGAAGTTGAAAACGAACCAGAGATATTGGAGGCAGAGGTGGAGTGGGCGATAAAACAGTTAAAGGACAACAAAGCGCCAGGACACGATGGAATACCTATAGAACTGGTAAAAGCGGGAGATGAAGCAGTGGTGAGGACTATTACAAAGCTATGCAATCAAATCTGGAGAACTGGGGAGTGGCCGGAGGATTGGAAAAGGTCAGTGTTCATACCAATATTCAAGAAAGGAGACGCGAGAGAGTGTGGAAATTATCGAACGATAGCGATGATATCGCACACGAGCAAAATACTACTCAAAATAATCCACAAAAGAATGGAGAAGACAATTGAAAGAGAATTACCAGCCAACCAAGCGGGATTCAGGAAGGCGCGTGGAACGCGTGATCACATCGCCAATATAAGGTGGATTATGGAGAGACAGAGGGAGTACGGGCAAGAGGTGCATATGTGTTTTATAGACTACAGCAAGGCGTTTGATTGCATAGACCATACACTACTGTGGAGGACACTAATCGAGATGGGAATTCCGAAGCATCTGGTTAAACTACTG
The DNA here is from genome assembly GCA_949752735.1 of Lumbricus terrestris. Taxonomy (NCBI): domain Eukaryota; kingdom Metazoa; phylum Annelida; class Clitellata; order Crassiclitellata; family Lumbricidae; genus Lumbricus; species Lumbricus terrestris. The sequence goes on from OX457040.1 coordinate 29,572,760, forward strand.
AAAGGCCTTTACGTGGATCAAGAGGCGGTTATAAGAACTGAATATGGAGACAGAGAGAAATTTAAAATAAGGAAAGGAGTGAGGCAGGGGTGCATTTTGTCCCCTTTCCTGTTCAATCTGTATGTCGAGAGAATTATGAGGAGGGCTGGATTGGAGGAGGCAACAGAGGGGGTAAGGATAGCGGGGAAAATACTGAATAATTTGAGGTACGCTGATGATACGACATTATTGGCGGGTAAGAAGGACGACCTGGCCGAGTTAATAAGAAGAGTCAGGATGGAAAGCGAAAAGGCGGGACTATACTTCAATGTAAAGAAAACAAAAGTTATGACAACTGCAACATGGGAAAACTTTGAGGTGGATGGAGAAACGATAGAGGTAGTATCGAGCTTCACATTCCTGGGATCTATGTTAGAGAAGGAGGGAAGATGTGATATGGAAATAAGGCGGAGGGTATCAATGGGAAAAACGGCAATGAACGGTCTGGGAAATATTTGGAAAGATAAATATGTGAGCAGGGAAACAAAGAAAAGACTGGTAAGAGCACTGATCTTCCCGGTCGTCCTATATGGATGCGAAACATGGACAAAGACACTGGATATGGAAAAGAAAATCAACGCGTGCGAGATGTGGATTTGGAGAAAAATGTTAAGGATTTCATGGACGGAGAAGAGAACTAACGAATCGGTGCGTGAGGAGCTCGGAATAGAGAGAGATGAGACACTACAGCAAACAGCGACTTGGAGGAAATTGAGCTACTTCGGCCATGTGATGAGATCTAACGGTTTGGAGAAGGAGCTGATGACGGCATGCGGTGAGGGAAGGAGGAGACGCGGAAGACCAAGGAAGAGATGGTTGGATGAGGTACAGGAAAAGTCTGGCATGAACTTGGAGGAGCTGAGAGAGGCAACAAGAGAGAGGGGACACTGGAGAGGATACATCAAGAATATCGCCAGAGCTCCAAGAGCTGACGGCACCAGGTGACCAGGTGACATTGTACAAGTTTTTATTTCCCACAATCCTAAGCTACTTTGTCTGTAAATTGCAACTAGACTATATAGGCCTACACAGAGAAGACTCGATTCTTCATAGTTGCAGTATGCAAGAAAAAAAACTAAGAGGACTCCCTTTTCGGCAGAGCGTAGGGAACGACGTCCTTTCTTAAAGTGAGGTAAATTTGGAACGAGGCCCTGACAACATCACCACACCAGAGCAGCTACTCAATAGTAACATAACTGAAGAAGAAATAACATCCAAAATCTTGATCGCCCCTGGGTGGATTCGAACCACCAACCTTTCGGTTAACAGCCGAACGCGCTAACCGGTTGCGCCACAGAGGCCATCGATAGAAACACTTTCCTTCATATTTTGGCAGCCGAAAGTGCTGACCGGTTGCGCCATGAAAAGTGATGACTTAATACGATGCATGTAATTATCATTTGTTGCAATACACTTGATTGTGGTTATATATAGCGTCGATGCAAGATGGCGACGGTGGTCACGTGGTCGCAAGACTTCAGATCGTCAGCGTAGATCCTAGTGACGTCGGCAGCTATTCGTGCACTGGAGACAACAATCTTGGACCAGCATCTGGTGTCATTTCTCTCAGCGGTAAGTATTATTTTTACCTTATCCTGAATGACCCCGTAATTATAAGTAAAAATAAGTCATACAGTAGGCCTAACTTTATATAAGCTACCTTAGGCTGCTTATCAGGCTACGTCTTGATAGACGGCTCTTTACAAACACACACACACACACGCACATGCACATACGCACACACACACACACACACACACACACACACACACACACACACACACACACACACACACATTATACATAGTTGCATACAGTCCTGTCATATTTTTTACTTTAGTTTATGTAGGGCTATACGTAAGCATTATTATGCTTTGGCATACGACTACCTTAGCCAAAAATATGTTATGTATTTAACTATGTATACATATTGTATAATCATAGGCCTATATACATATTTGTTGGTATGTATGGACGTATGCATGCACATAGGTAGGCCTGTGTGTGTATATTTACATGTATGCATGAATAGGTCTATCATCTATGCACGTGAATTCACTCTGTGTATAAATGCTGCATGTATGAATGTTGTATTATAGCCATTAGAGTGTGATTTATGAAAATGCATGACTGAAACGTTAGAAACAGCAACAATAGGCTTTGTAGAATAACTCATGACCTTCTTTGATGGTTTTCCTACGGCACCGTCTGTATGGATCAGAGATGTCTGACTGCATGGCTCGGTGTAAATTGTTCAGTTCAAAGTGTCTGCCTGTCGCCTCAAACCCCGAGATGGTTTACTGTCTTAGAGAGAGAGACGAAACAGATCGAAAGCTGCAGTCTCTTCATTTGACCCATGAGCCATATATATATTTATATTTATATATATATTTATATATTTTTTAAAAAGCCACAAAGACATATATAATTGAATTTAGAAGAAAGAAACAACAACAGGAATACAGGATATAGGCCTACTGTGTAAACGAAATCAATCTCATGGTATCGAAATGTGTATGTATATATATATATATATATATATATATATATATATCTGTATGTATGTATGCATATATGTGTGTGCAGGTTCGTTTGTATGCGAGTTTGTATGATTGTATGCGTGTATATGTGTATGTGCATAAATGTATATATTCAGCATATGCTATTATGACCTGTTCAGGTGCTATGTATAATGTATGTATACATGACCGTGTGCTTGCAAGCATCCTGCGTACTACTTGGGCTGCAGCTCATTCATTCTTACTTATTCACTCATCTGCTAGTTCAATCTTCCTCTGTTCTTCTTTCATCATTCATCAACTAACTCATTTACTGTTTCCAAGGCCGTAGCTAGGGGGGGGGGTGTTTTGGGTGTTTGAACACCCCCGATATGGAAAATGTGAAAAATAAAAAAAATGCATTTACGAACACATGATGCAAAAACCATGAAATAAAACCATAAAAACACCCCCCCCTCAAATGGAAAAATGTAAAAGAACAGAATGCCGGATGATTAAAAACAGGTCATCAGTTTTTTAGGATGGGAAATTGGTGAGTGAAACACCGCCCGAAATCAAATCCTGGCTACGGCCTTTTACTATTTCGCGAATTTACCAATTCACTTATGCACAGATTTACTCAGATTTCATTTATTTGCTGCATTCTTGTTGACTAATATCTTTATTCATTTGTTCATTTATTCGGTCATTGATATTTTATTAATTACTCGTTTATGTCTTCAATAATTCCGTCAGTCTATCTACTGCCGCAGGTCTTCCCTACGATCTTCAGCTGACGACGACGAGTGATGATCGAAGTCGCTTCAGTGATCAGTTCACGGTTCATTGGTCGGTTCGTTCGGAGTCGGTGCTTCAGGAAACGGAAATTGTTCTCGATGTGGTCAGCAGTTTGCAGATCAGTTGAGATTTGAGATGGAAATATATGGCTATGTAAAGGGCATCAATGTTTTAAACTCTATCAATTCCCTCGACACAATACAGAGAAATCTGTTAAAATATAATCCATCCAATTCTATAATCAATGATTTTATACGAATTCCCTAACGAGAGCAATGGACTTGACGAATGATCGAGGACCGCAGAGATCATTTATTTCTACCCATCGCCGCTAAATGATTATGTTGGTGTTGGTGGTAGTGTCATGAATGTGCTGGTGGTGATGATGAACTAACACTGGCAGAGGATTGTGACTAGAAAAAGCGTCTGTTTGATTGTATTAATATAATCTTAAACGTCACTAGTTTAAATTCACTGTGTTCACGACACTCGAAGTATCACCTATAGGTCCTATAGAATCCCTCTGTAAAGTTACATCTGTCTGGTACTAGAATCTAGAGCACAATCCGTAGATGACGTCACGCACCATGGGTGGGGGCCACACATTTGATTCTTGAATCTGATATCACGTGACTTTTGTGTTGACACGTGACGAGAGGGACTGGGGTCCAAAATCGTCCAAAATTGCGTGATGTTATTTATGGACGGCCCCTAATCTAGCTATTGAAAGAACTCTAACATGTGTAACGGATCCAAATGCTATTCAGACATATAAAATTCCAATCGAAACCCATTGCCTGATTCTTCATTAATGTTTGTGCCATTCATATAGGATGATGATGAGGAGGAGGAAGAGAGGACCAACTCATCTGAACCTTCTTCTCAGCGGAAGCAGTTCTCCGTCAGAATGACGTCAGCTGATAAACAACAACATCCGGTTTACAACTTGGATTTCGTACTCAAACAACTTCGACCTAATTCCGGTTATAAGTTGACCATTCGTGTCAGAAATGCATTTGGTTTCACGAATTGGACGGACGAGCTTCACTTCGTAACAGCTGACGGTGAAACCAATTATTTTAATTTATAAACAGGGGATCTTTCCCTCTATCTCTCTCCCTCGCTCTCTCTGCCTCTGTTTGTCTGTCTGTCTCTCCGTCTCTCTCATCAGATTATTCATTATTAGATGCCTCAAATTGTGAGCTTGTGAGTAATTTAGGCCTACTACCGCGATTTATACTATACAAACTGTTAAAGACTGTTATATAAATTACGATTGATTGATTGATGGATTAGGCCCTATACTAAAAAATTAAAAAGGGTCATCAGAAAAAAGAGAGATGACACGGGTAAAACACCTTCCACTGGTCAGTGCCACGGCCCTCAGCAGTTGACTGTCCACCAGACGGTGGTTTGTCCCCCCCCAGGAACCTGGATTCAACTCTTAAAGCAGGGGACTAGATTAAACGCTGGTTATGAGCGCTTTTGGCTGCTATTTTTTTTTACCTCTCACACAATATGAACCATTGAACCTCTTCCAGTCATGCAGCATCGACCGCTCTCGAGAGTGACTTCATTATGTTTGATCACACCCCTACCCCCACCCCCTACCCGATAGCGCCTCTGTTGTGAGGTGTCACTCTCAAAGTGGCGCTCTGTAAATTTGCATATGATCGGCTGTTAAAGGGCTTTTAAAAGAATTTTTGGAACTGCACAACCCCTTCTTTCCTTCCCATCTTCCATGTTAAAGTATCCCAATCCGATGAAAAATTACCGTTTTTACTATTTTAAAATGCACAGACGCTCTTCTAAAACTGCAAAAATTCATTTGGAACTGCACATCTTGCGTAGAACTGTACACGCTAAGAATTTATCTGCTGCTTGCAATCATTTTGCAACTGGGTGGTTGTTGATGTTTCGACAGAAGGAAACGAAGCGCCTCTGTCGACGACATTAGGAACTACGCAGATCAAAGTGAATTTGCCAGACGACAGTTACTCGAGAACCCGTTACACTCACCGTCCAATTAGAAACGAAGCTCATGGTGAATGGTGATGTTGCTTACCAAAATAATACCGCCTACCTTTTAGTTTTATTTCAATTGCTCTTTTACTTCTATTCAGTGACTCTACAAAATTCCACAGTTACTAGCTACTCTAAGCAGTGGCGGATCCAGAACGTTTCGAAGGAGGGGCAACAGTTTCGGTGTTGGGCAAGGATAAAATTCAACTTTAGTCGCCGGGAATATATGATGACCTTTTTTTAAAATTTCGGGCCAAAAGGTCAATTTCCCAGAAAAACCATACCATTTTCCCTGTGAACAAGTTGATGACTTTTTTAGTCATATCACAGACAACTTTTGTAAAGGTCTGCCGAACTGATGGGGTGGGGCCACGTCCACTTTCCACGCCAAAATGGCTGGTGAGAAAGACATAATTTTCTAAATGGGGGCCATGGCCGGATTGGCCCCCCTGGATCCGCCCCTGACTCTAAGAACGGTGGTTCTGGATTGTTTTTGTGCCTACGGAGTATTATGCCTACTTAGTAGCCGAACTTATATAGCGCTGCTCACAGCATTTGTCAATCAGTATGACTCACAATGCGATAGGCTAGTCCCGTGAGTAGAAAAGATTCAGAGGAGGTAGACGGACGTAGTAGGCATATATAGCAAGAGACAAGGAACGAACGATGACGCGTGGAGAGGAGGGGAGGACATTCCAAGGGAGGGTATTTCAATGTTGACGAAAGGAAATTCCTCCTCAGGTTCCCAGGCGTTGCCGGTGACAGCTCTAGCTTATATTGTAAGATTAACACAGGATTTCATCGCTCAGTTCTCTATATAATTATGATGTCATTCATGGCTAAAGTTAAAAACTCATCCGTTCCATCTTGAGAGTCTGCCATCATTCTGTTGACTGGTGCACTGCTTTTTCTCTGAGACTTACTAGCGTTCCAGCTGGCTTCTGCGATCATCTAAGACTTTGACTCTATACCGTTTGAAACCAGTGGCAGTGTCAGGATATACAATTTCAGTGCAGGTCGTTTCAGGGTCTTGGGAGTTATCCAGCAGCAGATCGAGGGAACTGTAGCTGTGAAGAAAATATTAAAAATACAAAAGAATTTTTCGTAGGTCGTAAAGGCAGGTTAGGAGTATTTGACGTTCATGTCGCGACCAATGGTGACGACGCCACTGCTTCGATTAAACAAACGACCTTAGATTGATGTTTTGTGTATTACTATCATGGCGCTATACAAATGTGGGTCCGATTAGATTGGATTAATTAGATTTTGCTCATCTACATGGTACTTTTTTAGTCATTTACTTTGTAAATGCACACGTGTAGCCCAGCTGTATGCGACTGGTGTGTCTCCGTGTCTGCTTAGGTCTGTCTGTCTGTCTGTCTGTCTGTCTGTCTGTCTGTCTGTCTGCTTCTAGCGACACCTTGAGACTTGCTGAAGAGTTTTACGTGTTTTCCTCTAAATATTTTCCGAGATCAACGTTTTCACGAACGAATTGTTTCTATTTGTAATTTCAGGCGCTGGTTCCCTGGAATCTTCCTCTTCCTCCTTCTTATACTCGTTCGCTTCGCTTAGAACTCTCCTCTTTCTTTCCATTATTTCGGAAGTGGTGTGCTGGATTCTCCTCCGGTAAAGCAGACGTTCTTCCGGTTCCTTCTTCGTGGATCCGTCGTAAACCGGATGTGATGAATCTGACGATGATATAATAGGGAGATTTTAGACAGAGCCACCGGAAGACAGGGATCTGTCGTCTGCGCTGACTACCGGCTCCATAGGTGACGTCAAATGACGTCATCAAAGTCGGTGAATCATGCGTAATTATATATGGGTGGATGCAGCTTCAATCCCGTCCCACAGACGCCGATTATTTCACGTTGTCTGATTATATTATATTATGTTGATGGTCCTTTATTTGTTCTCGAAATTTCTTCTGTTATGTTATGTCATTGAAAAGATTTAAGACGTTTTCCTGTGTTTATATAGGCTATAGATTTTAACAATTATCATGTCAAGTTGCATGTAAAAAGATCGTCTGCTGGTTATCTAAAATTATCTGCTTTAACCGTAAAAATAAATGAACAGGTTTTTAGTGGTAGGCCCTATATAGGCTACATACAAACTTGCCGTTACAGAATTGCTTTCTTTTCGCGAATCTAACTCTGCAGCAGAGTTCTAAACTTTCTGTAGAAGTTTATGTTAATCTGCACGAAAGATGTATAGGCCTAGGTCGGTCTAATTGCTGTCATTCGTGCGATATTTTAATTCACGTTCATGTGTGTCATTTCTATGTAATAAATGTCTTTTGTAATATTCCCTCGTGTGCTATCAGAGTAGCCTATCTGCCTATGTAGACTACACCCAATCCAACTGACCTATAATCAAATAAAACCTGTTTGGCCAACACAGTTCCCAGACACCAATCTCGACAAAGGTCACTCACCTTCAAGAGCAGTATGAGAATCGTAGAAAATTACTTGGAAGGGGTTGGACTGTAATCCACGTAGGCTTGAATATTTCATCAGTATTTTGCAAACAGGCGGCAAAGAAAATGGAAAGCAGCAGGTTTGCTAGTCAGACTCGATCAAATTAAAGTCTTATGCCGAAAAACTTCAAAAATGCAATAGAAAGCCTTAGAGTAATTAGGCTATACCGGTACATCGCCAAATTTACTAGTAGGCTAGACCTTTATGAATCACATGGTCACCCATGGGCGGAGTTTATCTAGGGCTAGGAGGCTAAGCCCCCTCCAAGAAGTCCCAGATTCATTTTTGTCCGTGTAAATGTATCTTTTCAGGCTTAGCCCCCCCCCTAGAACTTTCTACCAAATGACTAAAAAAGGTCATCAACTTTCGGCAGGGGAAAAAGGTCATCAACTTTTTTGGGGCCGACACGAGAAAATATTGTCGGCGCCGCTCGTTCTGGATCACTACTCAGAAGCGCTCGCGACTACAGCGCAAAGACTGAATCGGAGTTTCACGCCAAAGCACATGAGCAATTACGAGTGAAGGACTTGCCCAAGGTCCCTACGCGGCGGCTTGAGGTGGATTTGAACCTGCAACCTTCCGGCTGCAAGGCAATGAACGTATACCCACTACACCACCGCGCCCCACAATGATAATAGTAACCCACAAAGTGAATCGTGAATGAAAGTGCTAAAATGCTTTAAAAAATACAACCACAGTGGAGATCTGATGGGGTGAAAACAAATCCAGGATGTGACTTAATTATTGACCCTGAGATTTTCATTTTAATACTTTGTTCAGTATAGGTATGGTGTTTATCATGTGGCCCACTCATCATTTGAGCTTTTTTTGCATTCAAACTTCTGAGAAACTTGATCCGTTTCTCACCTATATAGCTAGTGCCGCATTTGCGTCGTTGTCCACAATCTGCTGTAGGCCTACCATGTGCTGTCAATTTTGTCAAATACCTGACCGCGAAGTCGACGAAGATTCTTATTGTCAGTTACTGACTGTCTGGCTATGCTTATATTTACTAAACAAACGCTAGCATTAATTAATTTCAAGAATTTATAAAGCGCCCCTTCAAGAAATTAACTCAGAGATATTCCAGTCCAACCACGGTGAAACAGAAACGTTTTAAGGAGTCTGCAAGACACTGACGAGTCACCCCTGGGTAACATGCGCATCATCAACGGGAGACTATGCCAGACATGTAGATGGACCTACAAGTTAGCGCTCGTGAATAAGCTGGTGCCCCGTGCTTGTCTTTCGAGTGGCGCTTTAGAAATTTCGAGTTTGCGATTACGATTACGATTACAACTGAGAAAGAAGCACGATCGACGCTGACAGGTTGAGGCTTCAACTAGCAACAACTACTAACTAGCATTGCATGCTTTAAAGAAGACACTCAGAGGAAATCGAGGAATTGCGTATTAATTTACGAAGCAGATAGGATTCATTAATTCATTCATTCATTCATTCAGAGCATTTATATAGCGCCCCTTCAAGAAACTACTCAGAGGTGCTCCCAGCCCAACCACGAACACGATGAAGGGATTGATTCTATTACAGTCGCAGTTGATAGGTGAGGAAAGCTGTGTAAGCTTTGGATGCCTATACAAACCTAAATCTTAAATTCAAATCTATGCTATGCTGCAGTTGTGTTACACGGTTCGTTTACGATTGTTTGACCAGAAAGCGTCACTACGTCATCTGGCGAATGCATCTGCAGCCCAACTTCTGACAAGCATTAGCTGACAAGAGCCGTGTTCTAAAACTATATCTAGTTGACTTGCGTTACTGACTTGAGTCTCTTTCGCTAGGTGGCACAACCTGTTTGAAGCTAGTAATAAGGTTGAGGCTAGCAAAGAAGTATTATCGAGTATAATTATAATGATGTAAATAAGGCTAGTAGCCTGTATTTAATATTTAGTCGGTTGATATATTGGACAGTAGACCCAGGCACTATAAAAGCTATCAAGATTGCTTTCATCATACAGCAAACCTCCTCCTCCTCCTCCTCCAGCCCATCATCGACTGAATTGTGGTTACCTCGAGCCATCCTAAGCAATTTTTAACTATAGTCAGTTCTTCTTGTAATTCCTATTTAATTCGATTTCTATGACCTTCTGCAGGTTTGTCCGTGGGAAATGAACTCTGGCAGTTTAGTAATACCCATGGCTTAGAGTGTGTTAGGCTGGTCATGGACGGCGTCCAGGCACTTACTTTCGAACGTGAACGCTGACGCCAACCTGCCACTCATTTAGCTAGCTCAGCCGGAAATGTGATTGAGTCCAGGCACTTCTGTTTCTATACTTTGAGCACTGGTCATACCACGTCTCTCGCTATCTGCATGGTATAAGAACTGCATGGATCTAATTATAGCCTACAATACCTACTCTAGTACTTTTCAATAGCCTACTTGCTGTGCTTCCAACATTTGCAAAGAATTTTAGACTTTACTGTCATCAGTTTCTTTACACTTGCAGTCTTGCTATAGGCCTACTGTGACCTTGTTTTTTTTCTCAAAAAACATTCTTAGAATGATAGCTAATGACACAACTTAATACGCTAACTTTCTTCTCCCAAATTTATGTCTGCAGTAAGTTGTTATGATGACTTCACGGTGAGAATTGTCGGGGGCGGGGTGAGGGTTCAACCCGATAGTCTTTATTAGGGATCCATAGTAAAGTCTTCCTTTTACATCCCCCCCCACCCACCCCACGTGGATCATGGGCTGACCCAGTTATTTTTCTCCAACTCTCATACTGGACGACTTGTCTCGCAACTATGCATGTTCGCACTCCACACTCGGAGCATTCAGTTGCAAACCATCTCTTCCGACAGATCAGCATTAGCATATCCACTTCCAGGTGTCTGTCATCATATCTCACAACGTCTTCTTTTGAGTCGCAGAGAGATAGAGACACACAGCCACACAGATAGAGACACAGAGAGACAGAAAGAGAGAGACAAAGAGAGACAGACAGAGAGATAGAGACAGTAACAGAGACAGTAACAGAGACAGAGACAGTAGCAGAGACAGAGACAGACAGAGAGGGAGAGAGACAAAGACAGCGACAGAGACAGATACAGATACAGACACAGACACAGAGACTGACAGAGACAGAGACAAAGACAAAGACAGCGATAGTGACAGAGACAGAAACAAAGACAAAGACAGAGACAAAGACAGAGACAGAAACAAAGACAGAGACAAAGACAGAGACAGAGACAAAGACAAAGACAGACACAGAGACAGAGACAAAGACAAAGACAGACACAGGCACAGAGACAGACAGAGACAGAGACAAAGACAGCGATGGCGACAAAGACAGAAACAAAGACAGAGAGAAGACAGAGACAGACACAGAGACATAGAGAGAGAGAGAGACAGAGAGAGAGAGAGAGAGAGAGAGAGAGAGAGAGAGAGAGAGAGAGAGAGAGAGAGAGAGAGAGAGAGAGAGAGAGAGAGAGAGAGAGAGAGAGAGAGAGAGAGAGAGCCTGGTTTCTATAATGATTGGTATGCAGGTGTGATTTATTGGCTATGGTTACGATTCCGCGACCGGTGACAGCAGATAACAGACGAGAAATTACGCGAGTACAGAACTACAGATGCCCCCATATTTACCGATCCACCGAGGTCGTTGATCGATGTCTTCTCTCTTTATCCTCTTTTTTTCGCCCAAACCACGATCATCTATCGTGGTCATAAAGTGACAGAAGATGTATCAAGCTACAAGTATCTGATCTGTCATCTTTTAAGTTTCGTCAGACTGCATGACTGACTATCGTGTGTTTGATGATTTATTAGATGTCTGTTCGCTTATGCAGTAATTTAATGGAGTGTAAGTTTTTATTTGTTTAATTAGAATTTCTTTCCCAGTTCGTGGTGGAGTAACAATATTTTATTATCCGCTTTGTATACGAGGCTTTCCCGTTGGCGCTGAAGGGTTTGGTCTCGAGATTGTCTGTCTCAACAACAAAAAATGCTGTCATTTTCCCCTACATAATTATTCTGGAACGGGTTTGCATCTCAACAACACCTGCACCTTTAGAGAGTGTTGGACTCTTGATGGGAGCAAAACTCTGCCGCTAAAATTTGTGCTATTCAGTATTTGCAGGGTGCAACATACATTTCATTTCAATAATGCACGGTTGTGTGTTTCGACGTTTGTACAAAACTCACAATAGCACAAAAACAGCCGTGAATCTCGCAGCGTCATTGGTCATGTAAACTCAATATTAATCTTGTTTTTGAGACTTAAGTTTGGTATTGATCACGAATATGTGGTCTCGAATCCTTTGCTCTTGCCTTTGCTCTTGTCTTTGCTCTTGCCTTTGCTCTTGTCTTTGCTCTTGCCTTTGCTCTTGCCTTTGCTCTTGTCTTTGCTCTTGTCTTTGCTCTTGCCTTTGCTCTTGTCTTTGCTCTTGCCTTTGCTCTTGCCTTTGCTCTTGTCTTTGCTCTTGCCTTTGCTCTTGCCTTTGCTCTTGTCTTTGCTCTTGCCTTTGCTCTTGTCTTTGCTCTTGCCTTTGCTCTTGCCTGTGCTCTTGGAATTCTGGTCTTGCTTAAAACATTGGTCCGGGTCTACGAATGCCTCCGCTATCTTCGTCCCTTGATTCTTCTCCAACCTCAGTGCGGTCGGTCATAAGTTCAGCGAGTGCAGATTAAGTTGCGCCAAGAACGGCCCTGGAAGAAGCCAAGATTATCTGCATCTATACATGGACGCTGATTGGCACTGGAATGCAAAAGCTGGATGGTTTCCATTTCCCGATCAATGCCCTTTGTCTGCATCGAGCCTTAGAATCCATCGGCCTACGTAAATAAGTATCTAATTATTATCAAATTCACAATGGCCTTCAAGACTGCCTATATAAACATTTTAATGCATGCATTTTATAAGTGTAATGAATGTGCAGTATGAAATTGTTTATATGCCACAAATAAGATTTGTAAAATATATATAAAAATAAAATTTACAGTGAGATTAAAAGTCAAGTGCGTAAAAATTATCATACATTGATTGACGAATGTCTGAAAACTTGACGCATTTTTCATATTTAGCCTAATAACTCTGTAAACTTCATATGAAAACTAGTTTGGCCACGCTTAACTTGTCTCTCGATAATTGAGAGGCAAGTTAAGCCAATTATTGATAGTCTTCAAGTTTTTTGATCAGGCACTTCTCTGATTTCAACAGGAAAATCTGCAGGCAGCAGCACTCCTTAAGTTTACGCTACACGGCTCGTTTAGCTCGCCGGCTTATTTATATGTCCAACGTGAAACAATATCTATTTTAATTATGTACAAAGCATAATATATCGAGAGAGACTTCGAGACAGACAGAAGAGAAGACAGACAGAAGAAAAGACAGGCAGTCTGAGACAGAGAGACAGACTTGAATTTGGTTCAAAGTCTTCAAGCGCATGTACCTATATGACCCCACGAGATCGACAAAGTACGCAGACATCAAAAGCGGCATTGAGCAGATTTTAATGACGCTGTAGAGTACGCCTAATAACGAAGACCATTAGCGTCGCCCTCCTCTTTCATCCAGGCTTGGGACTGGCACTGCCAAAGAGCGAGCAGTGGATGTGTTAAGCAGCATTGACTTGTTGCTGTTTTAACGACAACGTGTATACATATCAAAGATGACTATGTGTCGCCCACTCACCCTCCTCCTTTATCCTGGCATGGGACTGGCACTGTCAGACAGATGCCTTCGTTGTGTCTCAGTCGATTCCTTGTCTGGCTCAGCTGATCCGTTTACCCACCCCCAACCCAGATTAGGGTCGTGAACCGAAACTACCCCCACCTCTTCAGCAGTCAACACAGACCGTACGCTTTCGCTGAAGTATATGTGTGTACAGTGTACAGTGTACCCGACTCATCATGCAGTGAATCCCGGACGTCGAGGTTAAAGGTCATTGAGTTTGTATTTGCTCATCACTCGACCGTTGAAATGAATAAGCAGATTTCTGTTATTAGTATGCGAGTGCAAGTATGCGAGTGCAAGAATGCGCGAGTGCAGGTAATTGATTGCAGGAAGATGAGTGCAGCAGGCATGCAGCCCTAAAGTGGAACGCAACCGATGGATGGATGGATGGGAGGCGGCGGCCATATCCATCTGGAACCCCCCCCCCCCGTTCATTTGGTCATATTGCAACTAAGTGGTGCAAAATTATAACCGCAAGAAAATAATCGGGTAGTTTTTTTCATTGTATACCTTAAACATTTGGCGAACAATAAGGAAGGATTTTTTTGCTTGTTGAAAGCATATCGGCACGCATGCGCCGTATTATACATTGTAGCTTCATGAAGGAACTGCATACGTGTCTCCAAGCATCTCCGTTGGTTCTGGTCAACCTCGTCCTCGGCCACTGATAGCCTCGATTGCCCTCTCCAATAAACATCTGCTGCTGCAGGGTCATAGCTTTCAACGCTCACGAAGACTCGTCGCAGCGTGCGATCCCAGATTTTAACGTCGCGTATACGCTATATAGGCCTACCGGTCTGATATTTGCGCGTATGTAAATTATATATATATATATATATATATATATATACATGTATATTATAGTGTAACTGTACGAGTTCTGTAATTAGGTCCATGTGTGGCTTAGGCCTGTAATACTTAATATATATATATATATATATATATATATATATATACACACTCATGCATGAAGGCGATATAATTGTACAGGCATATATTCTGATATGTGCACACATCACGCTTACAAGTAGGCCTACAATCGTGAATGTTACTATTATGTTAGACTAAACAGATAGAAATTTACGATATTGTTCAATGTTCATATATATTATTAACATATCTGAAATGAAATTATATATACATATATATATATTTGGACTCTACTGGTGTATTGTATGAATTTGATATATAGGCGTACATTTATTTAATAACATTCCAGACTTTAATACAGGCTGTATATGAATGTGTTTTCGCACATGTGTAGACCTACTCGTATATACTATTATAAGCTTACTAATTATAGGTACATATATATAGGCCTATTCGCTTCTACTAAATATATATATATATATAATATACATTAAGCATAATGTATACAAACTCATATATACAAATACATACGTATAGGCCTGTGTGTGTATAGATAAATGTGACTGCAGCATTATATTACTATGCGTTGGAAGACTTCAGTCGACGACGACACGTGACGTGCGCTCTGGTTCCCACGCATCTTCTATATAAGTCTTATATTACCTGAAGGCATCTCCTCTGGATGCGGAAGTAGCAGCAGCAGCAGCAGCAGCAGCAGCAGCCGATGCCTGACAGTCGTGGCACCGGTGGCACATCCGCTTTACAAGTATACACTGCTACAGTGATGGGGAGACAGACGCATGCATGTCCACCCGATGCGGCGTGGCATCGAGGTAAATAAGAGATCAGTGGAGGTCCGTGTCAGAGCTAAATTACTGCCAGCCGGTGACCTTAGCCCTGAACTCGGCGCACCTCGCATGTTTTCACAGGCGGTGGTAGAGGACCAGCTGCAGTGGAAGCTGCAGACACTCGGTCTTCCTCCCATCATCCCTCCTCATCCTCCTCATCCCCCTCCTCCTCTCAGTCCTCTGTTATCTTCAGCTGGCACCCTGCTATCTCTGTCTTCGGCATGCACAGGTTATCTGGCTGCAGCAGCAGTGGAACAGACTCCAGAGCCAACACAGAGGCGACAGAACAACAGAGACTGAAGGACTTGATGAAGGAAACCTCAGATTATTATCTGAACGATGGCAGACAAACAACAATGTCAACGACGACAACAACGACAGCGACGACAATGATAAAGGCCTGTAGTGATAACAATAAATATAGTAATAACGATGACAATGATGATGATGATAAGAATGGTAACAATAATAACTATAGTAGCAATTACAACAACAACGATCATGATAATAATAGTAATAATAATAATAATCTTATTATTATTACAATAATGCGACTGTAAATATGGAGATAACAGAGATGAATGGTCTTTGGTCGTGGCGTTGCGTCGTTGTTGTTGTTGTCGTTGATGATGATGATGATGATGATGATGATGGTGGTGGTGGTGGTGGTGGTGGTGGTGGTGGTGGTGGTGGTGGTGGTGGTGGTGGTGGTGGAACCCGAGGATGTGGTGTTGGGTCTGTTGGCAGAGGATATTGGCTTCGGAAGCATCTGCTCCTGTGCATAATTTTTTAGACTCCTGAGGGATTATCTGTACCTAGGGGTATGATGTTAATGGTAATAATAATAAGTATGAAAACTTCTCTTCTCATGTGTCTCCAGGCAAAAGATAACAATAATGCGACTGTAAATATGGAGATTACAGAGAGAAATCATGGTCCTTGGTCGTGGCGTTGTTGTTGTTGTTGTTGTTGTTGTTGTTGTTGCAGCAGCTGCTGCTGCTGTTGTTGCTGTTGCTGTTGTCGATGATGATGATGGTGAAACCCGGGAATGTGGTGTTGGGTTTGCTGGCAGAGGATATTGGCCTCGGAAGCATCTGTTTGTGTGACGCGTGAAGGACAGGATTTGCTTGACAACAACAACAACAACAACAACAACAACAACAACAACAACAACAACAACAACAACAACAGCAGCAGCGGATCTTGTAATTGAGTTGAGGATCTGTGTTTGATTGCGACCTGACAGACAGACAGACAGACAGACAAACAGATACGTTGCGGCGTCGAGATGTGTCTCCTGCCACCTACCGACCGCGGTCGTCTCATGCTTCGACTGTCGGTCGGTCGGTCGGTCGGTCGGTTGGGTCTAATGCCAACAATTTGCGTCGGTTCAGGTCGACTCCGGTGGCGTCGAAACCTGATCAGCTGACAGGAATGGTCTACAGCAGCTGACACCAAGGAGGGATTACTGGAGAGAACCGCGATGTATAAAGGGAAATGGTGGGTGGACGGACGAATGGATGGATGGATGGATGGATGGATGGACGGACGAATGGATGGATGGATGGACGAATGGATGAATGGATGGACGAATGGATGAATGGATGGACGAATGGATGGGTGGATGGACGGACGAATGGATGGATGGATGGATGGATGGATGGATGGATGGATGGATGGATGGACGAATGGATATTGGGAAATTTTTTGAATAATTAATCATCAGGCATTAGAGATATAAAAAAACCAGTTTGGCTTGTACTTTTGTTGAACCACGGTGTATGTATGGTCAATGTACTTATTGCAGCTCCATACTACAGCGCGAACACTGCATCGGAGTTTCTTGCCGAAGCGCACGAGCAATTGCGAGGGAATGACTTTCTCAAAATTCCTACGTGGCGGCTTGACATGGATTCGAAGTTTCGAACCAGGAACCCTACGGCTCCAAGGCACCGAACCCACCACTACGCCACCGCGCCCCACCATGTGCACATATAAAATCAATTGCAAAAGTGTACTGTAGTTTGCTAAAATAAACAGTTTCCTTACGTTTGCATTGCAAAACCATTTTCTTGTTAATATGGTTTTTCAGTTCCAGTTTTCAAACTTAAATAACTTTTTACGAGAAACAAACCGTGTCATTCCAATGTTTAAGTTTCAGTTACCCTTTCCGAAATTTCAGATATCAGATGTTTAATTCCTATATCTAATCTCTCTCTATATTATATCTAATCGATTTGCCAGATTCCAAGTGCAGATCAAATCCATCCACAGTCGCTAATTCTTCTGCCTTTGTAAAGTGATCTTATAGTCTTTCTGATCTCGACCGGGGGGACCCTCTTCAAATCAGAACAGATGACTCGTTGTTTACAGGTCCCCAGCCTCTTATGTTCACCACCATTTGTCTCTTCCTATCCCCCCTTCCCAAACCTCTTCTTCCTCTTCAACCGAATTCTCTTCCCTCCCCCGCAAATAAATTATCAGCCCCGGTCAGATGAAAGACTTCGTTGTGTCGGCCGCTGTTCAAGTGATAAATAAATATAGTGCCACATTAGGGTTTAGGGTAAGAGCTTTACGATACCCGAGGCTCACAATGGGACGCGATTTACATGTGTTCATATATACTAGAATATATATATACATATATAACATGTACATGGTATGTAATATATGGAAAATGGTCCTTTATATAAATATAATTTTGTGTGTATATTTCCCGTATGCTATAGCGCTGCAACTATATAAAGTGAACTACCTCGATGAAATGTGTACTTGTTGGATATGCCGTCATGAAAACAAACTGTTATATAGGAGGAGATTGAATATAGAGGATCTTTAATCGTCCAGAGTTCTGTCGTACTTGTCTCACCTTTTAGACATCTATTGACAATTTGATATAATTCTATAGAGCGTTCTTGACGTTCAGAAAACATCAAATGAAGCTATATTTAATATACATACATACGTGCATACGTACATACGTGCATACGTACATGCATACATACATTCATACATACATACATACATACATACATACATACATACAAACATACATACATACATACATACATACATACATACATACATACATACATACATACATACATACATACATACATACATACAAACATACATACATACATACATACATACATACATACATACATACATACATACATACATACATACATACATACATACATACATACATACATACATACATACATACATATGCATTTGTATCGTGTACAAGCTGTTCAATAAGTGTCAAATTAAATCATGTATATGCATAAGTAATAAGTATGATGCATAATATTATGTATGTATGTATGTATGTATGTATGTATGTATGTATGTATGTATGTATGTATGTATGTATGTATGTATGTATGTATGTATGTATGTATGTATGTATGTTTGTATGTATGTATGTATGTATGTCCTGGGCATGACGTTAAACTGCATCCATCCTCTGCCACAGGGAACCAACAACGTCCCTGTGCCGGTCCTAAGCCCGGACAAAATGAGGAAGGTTTGCCAGATGGGTGGCGATACACTGGCAGTAAAAGACAAAGACGATTGAAATCCGCAAAAACCACGACACAAGTGACATAGCAACCCAGGTGCCTCAAGGTGTCATGATGTGGAGCAGACATGCACAGGCCGGTCAGGACAGACCCGTGGAGAGAGTCGGAGGAGAGAGCGATAGACACATACGGGCTTTGACCCAAGTTGTCCTTCATGCCTCTCTCCCCCAATATTCTCTTCATTCAGACAAGGTGGTCTAACTGCTCCAAGATGTTAATGGTATGGAGCAGACCTGCTGACTGGACCGGTTGAAGCTGGGCAACATGACGCGAGACAGACTCAGACAGAGAGTGGCGTCGGACTCCTACGGGCACTGAGCCTAAGGATGTTGATGATAATATTATTAATATGTACGGTATATGCAATGTTGTTTGTATAATCCGAACCAATATAAATTCGTAACTGTGTATAAAGTACATATATGCAATATAATGCATGCATACATACACACACAAATATATAATTTTCAGTATATAATCTGTAAAGGCGGATATTTCATGATCCGCAGATAGTCATAGTGACAGACTACTGGATGCTCATCGTTGGGGCGGGACAGCAGTCCACGTATATATAATACCTCTCGTGCGACGCTGTATCAGACGATCAAGTGGCAGCTTCCGGTTGTAGGAAAAGGAGGGACGGACGGCATTATAGCAGACACCAGCAGCAGCAGACGGAAATTTATTGGACTGAGATTATGAGAAACAGGCGTAGCCGGGACCAAAGGTCAAAGGAAACGTTGTATAGGCTTGCTTGGATTATTACCGCTGCGACGTTGCGATGATAATGACGACGATGACAACGACGTCGACGGTGATGATGATGATGAATGAGCGCTGGCTGTCTTCTGGCGAACAGCGAAAGGGATTGTGGGATAGGTCGCCGTTTAATTTGAAGGGGTTTCCCGCCGCGGTCGCTGCATCTTTTGAAGAGAAGATGTTTGTTGATGATGAAAAGTGGTGCCAATGAACGATGTGTTGCATACTATATCGGTATTTTCATATACAGGGTGGCTCAAAAAAAAACGTACCACCGGGGAAAATGCGATATCTTCGCCGCCGATTGAACTTTTTCTGCGAAAATATCCCAATTTGTAGGAGAATGAATTTCCAACAATCCCTGAAAGTTTCATTTGAAACTTTTCATGTTTGCAAAAGTTACAGCTGTTCAAACTTAAAATTTCGTTTTTTCAAATATCCGCGTAAAATTTACGTCACTTGTAGATTTCCATGTCATATGATATCACTTTTCCCTACGACCTCAGCATTCGGTTTTGCAGTTTATTGTAAGGTATAATGAGAGTGTCCACTCTCTGCCTTAACACAAGCTCAAATTCTTTTTGTGAAGCTCAGTATGGCCTTGTTGGTCGGGTCCTGCGGCAACTGACCCCACATTAGCAGCAAGACTTGCTTCAGCTGGCCAATGTTCTCCAACTTGGGATTAAATGTCTTGCAGCGTTCCAGCATAGCTCCCCAGACGTGATAAACAAGAGGGTTAAGGTCTGGCGAGTTTGTAAATCATCTTTGCCAATGCATTTACTTCAGTTGATGTCAATAAGGTAGCGCCATCATAATCAACCTTGCCGTGCGAGCAAGCAGGCGCACTGTCCTGCTGCATAATAAAACCAGATGTTAGAGCATACCTGGTCTTCAATGAGTCTGGGTAAGCGAGTTCAATGATGAGTTTGACATCTAACCTACTGAATTGGATTAATTGCAGTCTTTTCTTGCAGCCGCAACACACGCCGGCATATCTGATGCCGAAACCACGATTTGCTTTGCAAACTTGACCTTTCGATTACCAAGCGAATTTCGTGAAAATCGCGCTTTTTCCGTCAGATCAAGCGACCACTTCCTGCCTCTCTTCCGACATCTGATCTTCGTTACATAAACCCGTTTGCAGATAGTCTTCAATGTGCTCAGGCTCCACTTTTCACTGGGTATTTTGCTATGATCACGCGATGTCTCAGTCTCTGTTCATGCAAAGTCCGAGTTCCCATTTTATCTTTTGCAGAAACTTTGCCCATGACGTTCATTGTTTGGGTTCACCAATTGAGACCTTAATCTATAAAATATCACCAAATACCAGCAGATTGCTTCATAAACAGCTTCTTTACAGCTCATAGTGAGGTGGTATGACATCATCATCAATGTGTGTGTGTTGTAATTTGCCAAACATCCTAATGAAATCACTTGTATTGGAGCATGATTCTCCGGATAATTGAAAAAACGAAATTTTAAGTTTGAACAGCTGTAACTTTTGCAAACATGAAAAGTTTCAAATGAAACTTTCAGGGATTGTTGTATATTCATTCCCCTTCAAATTGTGAAATTTTCGCAGAAAAACCCCAATCGGCTGCGAAGATATCGCATTTTCCCCGGTGGTACGTTTTTTTTTGAGCCACCCTGTATATCACCAGACATCGTGGAGTATACGTTTCCTCAACGGCCACTACGATCAGCAATCAATCAATCAATCAATCAATCAACCAATTAATCAACCAATCAATAAATCAATCAATAAATCAATCAACCAATTAATCAGTCAATCGATCGATCGCGATCACTCAGAATTTATTTTGCGCCCCTTAAAGATCTTTACTCAAAGGCACTGGTGTCCCAATTTGAGTGACTTCTTAAAGTGACAACGCTGCCATAGCTACTATTAGCAGTATTAGCTAGTGGCAGATTGGCTTGACTGTCACCCACTCCCACCCCTCACAATGGCGCACATGGTCAGGATTTTATTATCTAGAAAAAGCAGTCGTGAGTTAATGTACCCTCTGCGTTATTACCCGATGTAATTTGGTAGCCATAGATAGGATAATTATCATACTTGTCTGTGGCTCAGGTACCATGCGAATCGTGATGACAGGTAGATGCGTCAGAATTTGGGATAATCCGCAGCTAATCATAAGTTATAGTGACTTAATTGTGCATCTAAATCAATTGGGTCTCTTTGCATGTATTAGCACGCGTGTGTATGTGTCCCTGTCTGTCTGTGTCTGTCTGTGTGTGTCTGTCTGTGTCTGCCTGTGTCTGCCTGTGTCTGGCTGTGTATGTCGGTGTCTGTCTGTGTCTGTCTATGTCTGTCTATGTCTGTCTGTGTCTGCCTGTGTCTGTCTGTGTCTGCCTGTGTCTGCCTGTGTCTGTCTGTGTCTGTCTGTGTCTGTCTGTGTCTTTCTGTGTCTGTCTGTGTCTGTCTGCGTCTGTCTGTGTCTGTCTGTGTCTGTCTGTGTCTGTCTGTGTCTGTCTGTGTCTGTCTGTGTCTGTCTGTGTCTGTCCGTGTCTGTCTATGTCTGTCTGTGTCAGTCTGTGTGCCTGTGTCTGTCTGTTTCTGTCTGTTTCTGTCTGTGTCTGTCTGTGTCTGTCTGTGTCTGTCTGTGTCTGTCTGTGTCTGTCTGTGCCTGTCTGTGTCTGTCTGTGTCTGTCTGTGTCTGTCTGTGTCTGTCTGTGTCTGTCTGTGCTTGCAGCCATATAATTAATGCAGCTGGTAGCCTTTACTACTGACCATCTCATCAGTTGCATTGGTCAGCTCTGCTAACCATGACCGTTAACTAGCGCTGGTCATTATACAAACCAGTCGGACCGGTCAGTTATACCCCCCCCCCCCATAACCCCACTCTGGTTTCTATTTATCCCAACGCAGGGGAGGTGCTATGAAATGTGAACGGAAAGGTGGGGGAGGATGGATTTGTAGTTTTACGGGAGTGACGGGCGGACGCTCTGCACCGATTGACCCGAGTGCTTTAATAGGTTGATGGGCGATGGACGATATGGCATCGGTCGTGGGCTCATCCATCCGGAACCACTTGAAAGCGACGGAACAGTTCATTAGACCGTGCTCACTACCTCGTCCGCTCTTTCCACTTATCAATTCCTTCGTCGATGGTCAAATGACGAGACTCAAGTCGTTTGCCATCGTCACGGAGGTTCGAATTGCTGTGGGCGGCACGTGAGACTGATGATGAGAGATGTCTCTCGCGTTACAGCGTTGTCAGAGATACTCATGTAATTTGCTTATCCGATTTCAGGTCTTCAACTAATTATTTTCTGGTCTTTCCAAGTTTAAGGTTAGGCCGGGGCTTCTCTCTTAATATCAGGCAGGTGCAATTTGAGTCCATTAAAAAGGGGTACAGAAATGGATCAAAACTCAACCTGTGGAGCGTAGATGCCCGGCCCATGAGGGGGAAGGCCGGATCGGGAGAGGTAAGGAGAGGGATTGAACCCGATTGTTCAGGAGGATAGAAGCCTCTGAGGTTTAGGTAATTCAAGGTAGAGTATTGAAAATGGTAAGGTCACGCTAAGGTAAAGTAAGGTAAAATGAATCTCAATAAGGTCAGGCAAAGTAAAGTAAGATATGATTAGGTAACCGTAATCGTTGAGATGTAGTACACCTCTAAGTTTCCAAAGACTCGTCAACATTCGAACTGTGGCAACTGAGGTGCAAGATCGATATAATTAAGCATTCAATAATTATTATTATTGTTCTCTTCATTGTTTCAATGTCGTCTTAACAAACGGATCCATCTGCACGACAGAAACTCTTAATTAATCACCCGAATTAATCAGCAAAGTTCTTGTGGAATACAAATGTCTTGTTCCTCTTTCTATCTCATTTCATGTTCCTCTTATTTGTTTTCTCATTTTATGTTCTTTTCATTTGTTCTCAATTCATGTTCTTTTTATTTATTTTATCTGTCTGTCTTGTCTCACTGTGTGTTTCTCTACTGACCCTATTGACTGACCGACCGACCGGCCGACCGACCGACTGGCTGGCTGGCTGCTTATAGACAAATCTAACCTGATTTGAAGACAACTGCATTTGAATATGTAAGGCAGAGAAACTTTTGTATTAATGTTTAAATCGGAAAAACTAAGTAAACGAATCGCAGACAGACGGACAACAAAATTCGATGCAGTCATTTATTCTGGTGAGAGTGTATAATACGAGGGCGTGTGTATATATAGGATCGTGTTTGACTTCGTGTAGTCGCAGTTCTTTCAATCACTCGAAGAAGTGTGTTGACCTAAGAGCAGAATAGATTCTCGGTTACCTAAAGATCTCATGAGCTGAGCAATGGTCCATTGGTCAGTCTGCGTGACTGTCAATCGGTGGGTCGTGTATTCAATTCCTTGCTGCATAGTGTATAGGACAGAAAGGGGTCTCTATGTGTTTCATATGCATGCATGCATAAAATGAGAACACATACCATACACTGCATGTCGACAGCGGGATGGTCACCAAACAGTCCAAATTCCGCCACTGCATGGTTGCACTCTGCCAGTGCCAGTCCCAAGCCTGGACAAAGGAGGAGGGCAACACTAATCATCTTTGATATGTCAGTTTTGGCTACAACGATTTCACAAACTTTGGATTTCTGTTTTTTTACATTTATGAGAGACTTTACACAATGAGTTGTTCGCGTTGTTCTACAATTAATGCCTTTAAATGTTTTATAATATGCATAATAAACCTTCAATTAACTTAGCATATTCTTTCAATGTTAAACTAATGTGCAATGTAGGCCTATAGATATTCGCTTAACTTAGGCCTATTGTTACATTTTTTGCATCATTTTTAGGTAATGATATCATAGACTGGGGGTTAATGTCCTATCTCGGGGGAGGGCTAATGTCCGGGACTAATGTCCGGAGAGCTTTTGTCCGGGGGGCTTTTGTCCAGGGTGGCTAATGTCCGTTCCCCCTATATGAATAGCACAGAGACAGATCATCATCATATTATGGTTGTAGCATCTGATAGTACGCCATGCAGACTCGTCTTCACCGAATCCACGAGTATGCATAATACGGTCTGCTGATCTAATTAACATCCTAGTTGTTTAATCTGCTGCATGAGTGGTTAATTTCGTCTAGTTGAGTTGTATACATCTGTAGCCTTCCTATCATCAAGTCAAATTTCGACTTTGGATGCTGTTGACCACTGCACTTTGACCTACAAACAGAAGAATTTGATGAGCAGAGGGAGCAGAAGGAGCAGTTCATCGCGTTATAGTCCTTAGACAGCTTTAATTTTGAAGTGCAGGCAATTTATTTTTATAAACCGCGGAATATAGGCTAATGGCTGATCTGTTCTCTGGCCCCTTAGAAATCTACTCATTTGGCTGAGTTGGGTTGCCTGCTGCCTCCAAACAAACCTAATACTGCCGACTACATATAGCCTAATCTGGAGAATTAGGCAATAAAAGGTCTATAGACCAAAATTATTTGGAATAATGCATGAACGATGTCAACACTTTATCGGGAGGAGTGGAATGACTTGAGACAATGCGTAATCTATAGTTGAGACAATGCTTAATAGCTGAATACTGCCAGAAGTTAATGATGGATGCTTTGACCCTCTGGATTTGACCATATCCAGAGTGTCATGTATACTGCATAAAATGTGGAAGAAGGACAGTTTAGAATAGATACAAATCAGAACTTAATGTATTATAGCTGAAACGTATACAACCAAATTGGTTGTTTTTCCTAAATTTATTTTCAATTTAATTGCTATTTATTTTGAATGCACGTCACTGTGAAGTTTCAAAAAGGGTCGCAGTTTTTCCCACTGTTTATCCGCGCGCATATATATAGGGTAGCCTATCTAGAATCATACACCGTGAACGACGAGATTATAGTGTCGAAATGACCTGCACTGAGTGCCACTGATGTTAATTTTCGAAATGAATTTGAATGCGTTATAGAGACGCTTAATTTGGACGTTAATTAATTACCCTTTTATTTGCGGAGATATACAGCGGAGAGTCAGGCCCGCCGAGAGGGGGGGACAGGGGGGCAAATGCCCAGGGGCCCGGCGACTTTTAGGGGCCCGGAGGGGGCCCGGGCTACAGTGATTGCAATATGTTTCATATGTTGAATACGGGCCGCGGGCCCAACCTATAATTACTTATATTACTTAGCCCATTGTTTGTGATTTGTGTTGTTTTAATTTGGGCCTAATTAATTGTTTATTACTGTTACACTACTACAACTGTTTAAGTTTCAAGCAACTGTCCATTACCTTAGTTATCAGTGTTTTGCCAAAGAACACGCTCAATTCCGTCTCAGAACGTTCTTTTGCTAAATTATGCGTCGTCAGATTTCAATCGCAAGTGTACAAATCTAAATGATAAATTTCTTTTACAAAGATGGAATATTTTATAAACACAAAACTGGAGCACAAAAACAAAAAGCTAATAAGTTTGAAAAGGCAAAAATTGGTAAGCTTTACAGTAGCACACTATTTCAATTCAGAATATCAAAAGAAGGCAATCAGAGCCAGTAATCTAGGTCTACTCCTACATCAGTAAATTCTAGTGAATTAAACGTGCCTACATGATGATCGTATAATTATAGCCTAACTGAATGGATGAAAATGAAGTTTGTGGTGTTAATATCTTAATTTCAAATAAAACATCATAAATAAGAATAATGAAAATGCTGAAATTATGGAAACTGTAAAGACGCATATTGTTTTGATGTTGGCACTCTGCCGCCAGGGCCCGCGTTTAGGCCTATGCACAAGCGATTGAGGCGACAATTATAGCCTGCTATTAAGCTTATAAGAAACGGTTCTACAAGAAATTCGAACAATTTTCCAGCCGATGAAGATAGAGCATTTCCGAAGCGCATTTTTTAGGTTCGCAGACAAGATCGAGAACTACCAGAATATTATAAGAGATAGTGTTGCAGTTAAATCAAGAAAAGTTGCTTGTTGATTACCATATTATTTAGTATTTCTTAACATTAGGAACTGACTAAAACCATAAATGTAAGCATTAGCGTACATTCATACCCTCATGACTATTGTTATTTTTATTTGTTTTTGTATAAATTTGCTCAAGAAGTCTAAAGATAGTTTGGGGCCCGTGATTGCTCAGCCCAGGGGCCCGAAATTTCTGTCGGCGGGCCTGCGGAGAGTGGACAATGAAAGTTGCGATAATGGAATTTAAAATCAAGCATGCATGGGTCGAATATGGCGGCGGCGGCGGCGGCGGAGCAGGTCACAAAGATTCGTGAAACAGGTGCGTGAGGAGGGACTGGAGAGAGAGAGAGAGAGAGAGAGAGAGAGAGAGAGAGAGAGAGAGAGAGAGAGAGAAAGAGAGAGAGAGAGAGAGAGAGAGAGAGAGAGAGAGAGTGAGAGAGAGAGAGAGAGAGAGAGAGAGAGAGAGAGAGAGAGAGAGAGAGAGAGAGAGAGAGAGAGAGAGAGAGATGCGTGGGTTAGAGCGAATGTCAAGATTGCACGCTGCAGGCGAATCGGGAGATGAAAGTGAGAGATGATGTGTCAGCGGATGGAAGGTGAATTGAAGGAATTAAGGGTAGGAGACTTTCTTTATCTGACATGGAAGGACTCGACTGATGTATGGTTGAGGTTAAAGGTCATCTGTTTTGAAATCGGATTAACAATATCAAGTGATTGATCGATGGATTATAAGAAATAGAGGTCATGGGAAAAGGATTTAAAGGAATTGAATGTCGTCGGCATATCATAAGATAATAATTATGGGGTGAATGAGGAGGTTTCTATCAAGACCAGAAGAATTTCATTCACGCAGCGGGGACTGAATTGTTGCTTTCGACAGGACATGATTTGATTACCAACTTACATGTACCTATCCATTCATCCATCAAGCCATTCATCCGTGCACCCACCCAACCACCCACCTACCCACCCACCCATCCATCCATCCATTCATTCATTCATCCATCAATTCATCCAACCATCCAACCATTCATCCATCCACCTACCCAACCGCCCATCCACTCATCCACCCATCCACCCACCCATCCAACCATCCATCCATCCATCCATTCATTCATCCATCAATTCATCCACCCATCCATTCATTCATCCATCCATCAATCCATCCATTCATTCATCCATCAATCCATCCACCCATCCATCCATCCACCTACCCAGCCAGCCCATCCACCCATCCATTCATTCATTCATCTATCAATCCATCCACCCATCCATCCATCCACCTACCCATTGCAACCGCCCATCCACCCATCCATCTATTCCATCCTTTCATCTATTCACCCATATATTCATCTATTCCATCCATCATCTGGATCTCTCATACGCATCTATCAATTAGTCAACAGACTTTATCCAATATCCATGTCCCTGAAGCTTCCCATAGCCTTCTTATTGCTTAGCCTATACTGTAGAGTGTATATTTATACCGTGGGGCGATCAAAGGTGAAGGGGTATAGCGTCTGATCTCCACAGAAGAATGGGCGGACTGTTGTTTCAGCCCTTTGAGCTGCACTTGAACCGAAAGCCCTTTGACTCCACCAGGCCATGTATGGTACAGAGGGCACTCGTCGGGTTGGCTGTAGAAGAAGGGGCCACTATAGCGTGGGCGGTCGTTATGGGGCCAAAGAGTGGATATCACTGAAAGTTTTACAACTCTTTAATTCGATCTGCTTTCGAGCGCTAATCGTTAATGTGTGGACAAAGTTCATGGAACCATATTATAGCGAGTTCTCTTTAAGATGATTCTCTAGACAAATCCGTAACTATATCCGTCTGTCTTCTTGTCACTGCAGGCATGTTATTGTGTGCTTCTCGTCTATTTTCTCACCCCGACTGTAGTGTACCCGTCTCGTTTCATGCGGTTTCCCTGATCTCCTTTAGAAAACTTCCCTTTGCATATTTATATATATATATATAATTATATATATTTGCATGTATATAGTCTTTGTAAAAGCTGCCTATATATATCACTGCATAATGCATATATATAATTATATATATATGCGATGTATACTAGCGGTGGCAGCTGAAGGAGCGGCGTGTAATGAAGGTGTAGGCTAATATGCGTCTGAATGCGGTTGGCTTTAAATTCTGCAAATTAGAATTTCTTACGACTTGCTTACGATGGAAATGGTGTCCGCATTTAGTGAGCGATATTGAAAAGGTTTCGTCAGAAGAAACCGCCGCCATGTCTAGACCCGATGCGTTTATCTATTACAGTGGAAGACGAGATTA
Source organism: Lumbricus terrestris (assembly GCA_949752735.1). Lineage (NCBI taxonomy): Eukaryota > Metazoa > Annelida > Clitellata > Crassiclitellata > Lumbricidae > Lumbricus > Lumbricus terrestris. The sequence goes on from OX457040.1 coordinate 29,601,601, forward strand.
AGGTCAAGACTGCAAACGACCTGTAAATGGACGAGCAATCGTTGATAGCAGTGCCAGTCCCAATGCCTGGATAAAGGAGGAGGGCGACACCAATCATATTTATTATGGCAGTGTCGTTAAACATGTAACAAGTGATGGCAATCTGAATAAGGTGCGAAAAAGATGCGCTGCTTGGGACGACATTCAGTCAGATTGTTAAGAGATTCTTATAGGATGAAGTCAACATATATGTATATCTAAATTATATATCTATGTGGGGGTTGAATCTGCATGGTAACAGAGTATATGCGCCGAGATATAAAGGTATATAGGACGTCGTATATACATGTAATGTAAATAAAGAATGCCACAAGGCACCATTGCGAACACTTTACACGCTCGATCGCACGATCACTAAGGGTCATTCATCTTGTTAAGATGCTTGAACCAGCAATTCCCACGATTGATATCAATGGACAACATGCATATAAGACTGTTGCACTTATAAGTGAGTCATCGTCCTTGCATGTATGTATGTGCCTATTATACATGAGAGTCGCAACGGTTCATATATATATACTGCATTCATATTACCGATGGATTCCTATATATGCTGCCTATGGGAAACGGACATTAGCCCCCCTGGACATTATCCCCCCCGGACATTATCCCCCCCGGACATTAGCCCCCCCGGACATTATCCCCCCCGGGGTAGGACATTATCCCCCCCGGTCTATGATATCATTACCTAAAATGATGCACAAAATGTAACAATGGGCCTATGTTAAATTAATCCCGCTTCTATTTAAGATCAAAAACTACCTTCTTCCAGCTTCTATTTAACTTGCATTTTTTCATCAATCCAGCTTCTATTTAAGATCAAAAAATACCTTCATCCAGCTTCTATTTAACTTGCATTTTTTCATCAATCCATCTTCTATTTCAGATCTAAAAATACCTTCATCCAGCTTCTATATAACTTGCATTTTTTCATCAATCCATCTTCTATTTCAGATCTAAAAATACCTTCATCCAGCTTCTATATAACTTGCATTTTTTCATCAATCCATCTTCTATTTCAGATCTAAAAATACCTTCATCCAGCTTCTATTTAACTTGCGTTTTTTCATCAATAAAGCTTCTATTTAAGATATAAAAATACCTTCATCCAGCTTCTATTTAACTTGCGTTTTTTCATCAATAAAGCTTCTATTTAAGATATAAAAAAAACTTCATCCAGCTTCTATTTAACTTGCATTTTTTCATCAATAAAGCGTCTATTTAAGATAAAAAAATACCTTCATCCAGCTTCTATTTAACAAGTCTTATCGGTTACGGCATTATTCTACGATTTGCACATAGGGGGGACTTTGTCCGGGGGGGGCTAATGTCCTACGCAAAATCGGGGGGGAATATGTCCGGGGGGGCTAATGTCCGGGGGGGATAATGTCCGGGGGGGATAATGTCCAGGGGGGCTAATGTCCTACAACCTATGGGAAACGGACATTAGCCCCCCTTGTCATTGAATATTCAATGGAATTCACACCTTTGATGTCAACACTAGTGACAACGTCATTTACCGGCTTATGGACATAATTGATAACTGTCTCGTCCATATTTCATGCAGATAACAAACCCGTATATAGGAATATTACATTTGTTTATTTATTTCTCGTATTTACTCTTGCGCACCTTCAAGCCCCTATTCAGAGGCGCTCCCGACCACAGCACTGACATTTACCGGCTTATGGACATAATAATGCATTGGAGTTTCACGCCGAAGCGCATGAGCAACGGTGAAGGACATGCATGCTCAAAGTCCGTATACGAAGCGGCTTGAGGTGGATTCGAACCTGGAACCTTTCGGCTCCAAGGCACCGAAACCACCACTGTAGTATACACCATCACACCTTTATAGTGCATGCGCTTTCGTTGCAACAGGTACCTCACTATTTACATGACAAGATATACCTCAAGCTGCGTGTTGATTACCACCTTGATAAGTAGGGGAACGGACACTAACCCCGGACAAACCCCCCGAACCTCCCAGACATTAACCCCCGGACAAAACTCCCCAAGGTAGGACATACCCCCATGGTAAAACATAAACTGTGTGTAAGTGGTAATCCTCCGAAAGGCGTTCCTAAGTTCAAAACACATCTGTTGGTCGTACACAAGTCGGAATGATGAAAAGAATTCTCGCTAAATAAAAGTCGGATTGATACAAAATCATTTTTACTTAAAATGGAAGCTGTGCTGATGAAAATATTCTTGCTTAAATGGAGGCTAAATTGATGACAATATTCTTGCTTAAATGGAAGCTGAATTGATGAAAATATTCTTGCCTAAATTGGAGTTGCATGGATTGATGAAAAAAATGCTATTTAAATAGAAGTTGGATTGATAAAGCAATTGTTTCTATTTAAATATTTAAATAGAAGCTGGACCGATTAAACGAATTTTTACTAAATGGAAGCTGGATTGATGAAAAATAATTGTTTCATAAGTTGAAGTTGGATTGATGAAAACAATTGTTGCCATTTAAATAGAGGCTGGATTGATGAAACGCATTTTATCAATTAACTACAGAAATAGGTTATTTGCACAGGAAAAGGATTTTGTCCGGGGTGATTTGTCCAGGGTGGTTAGTGCCCTATACACCCGGTAAGTAAACCTATTAAGTATTACAACCTTGCCTATACTGGTTGTTTCTGGAGCTTTTATTGTCAAATCTTTGTCATTTCAATCGACCGTGCAACCAGTATTAACCAGCGGACCGACCTGAACATAGATAATATTGAATAAAGGCTATGAAAGCCTATTCAACTGCCCAGGTCAAACACCGGGTGTCTTATGTCATAACATAATGTCATGCCAAAATTAATAAAACCCATACGCTCCATCATTTCGATGCGTTACACCGTTGTCAATGCGTAATAGGGTGAGGATACGCAGTAGATGATCATGATTATGATTATGGTTATGATTATGATTATGATTATGACTGTCACTGTGAATGAAACTGTGACTGTGACTGTGACTATGACTGTGACTATGACTGTGACTCTGACTGTGACTGTGACTGCGACTATGACTGCGACTGTGACTGTGACTGTGATTATGATTACGATTGCAATCACGATTGTGATTGTGAATGTGATTGGGATTGTGACTGTGACTGTGACTGTGACTGTGATTGTGATTGTGACTGTGACTATGACTGTGACTTAGACTGTGACTGTGACTGTGACTATGACTGCGACTGTGATTGTGATTATGACTACGATTACGATTGTGATTGTGAATGGGATTGGGATTGTGACTGTGACTATGATTATGATTATGATTACGATTACGAATACGATTATGATTATGACAATGACAATGACAATGACAATGGCAGATAGTCACATCTACGAATGCGGTCACGTGTGTTTTCCAGTCCAGCTGTTCTTAGTTCAGTGGCGTTGTAAGAACGGCGAACGTCCAGTCACGCGTCATATTATAACAGACCTCCAGGACACAAGCTTTTGTCTATTATTATTATTATTGTAGGAGACGAGAAAACGGAGATGGATGGAACAATTACAACCGGAGATGTATCGTCTCAATTGTTCAACGGACTATGCGGCTATTGTGGGGATCCGGTGGGGGAAGAGGGGGAAGGGGGCCTGGCGGTTATTGAATGATAACTGAAATTGCGACCGAGAATAAGGAATTGTTTGTTTACAAGTAGGTCTCTGGCTAATAACAGGGTCCAGCTATAGAAGCGACAGTAGTCAATGCAAGTGTCTGCATCGCTGCATGTGTATAAACAAAGATCTATGTATAATGTAAGTGTGCGATTGCGCATGATCGTTTGTATATGTATATGACATTGTGCAGATTATTTGGATATATATGTATGTATGCATGTATGTATGTATGTATGTATGTATGTATGTATGTATGTATGTATGTATGTATGTATGTATGTATGTATGTATGTATGTATGTATGTATGTATGTATGTATGTATGTATGTATGTATGTATGTATGTATGTTTGTATGTATATATGTATGCATGTATGTATGTATGTATGCATGTATGTATGTATGTATGTATGTATGTATGTGTGTATGTATGTATGTATGTATGTGTGTATGTATGCATGTATGTGTGTATGTATGTATGTATGTATGTATGTATGCATGCATGCATGCATATATGTATGGATGTATGCATACATATACATATACATAGAAGTCATATATAAATACATGCGTGCACATCATGCGACCATAGACAGAAGCCGTTTCCTGATATTTCTTTGGCGTTCCGCGACTCCGTAATTTGCGCACCTTGATACCTGCATGTCGTCGATTTTACCTGTTCATTTCCGGTCGCGGGTATGTTCTTGCCGAGTCTGTGATCATGCGCCGCATCGAGCCATTTGATATTATCTAATTGCTTGGCTTTAGCGTTCAACGAGGCCGTGTTTGATCCGTAGGGTAGGGTGGGGTGGGGTAGGTGGTCAGGGCGGACTTCCCCTTCCCCTGGGGCGATGTCGAAACATCTGGCGTCGGCTTCTGTTCGTAAATTACGTCATAGTCGCTCGATGAACAAGTGAACATTTCCCAGACGTCAAAGCGGCGCCGTTCATTTCTTCATCTCTCTCTCTCTCTCTCTCTCTCTCTCTCTCTCTCTCTCTCTCTCTCTCTCTCTCTCTCTCTCTCTCTCTCTCTCTCTCTCTTTCTCTCTCTCTCTCTCTCTCTCTCTCTCTCTCTCTCTCTCTCTCTTCTCTCTCTCTCTCTCTCTCTCTCTCTCGCCTCTCTCTCTCTCTCTCTCTCTCTCTCCTCCCTCTCTCTCCTCTCTCTCCTCTCTCTTCTCTCTCTCTCTCTCTCGATCTCTCTCCTCTCTCTCCTCTCTCTCTCTCCTCTCTCTCGCCTCTCGCTTTATTTTGTGGCAATCGAATGCTGTTCAGTGCATCAATGGGATTCGAATGTCATTGCATGTTTGCTACTCGTTCTGCATGAGTGGCGACCGTGGGGTGTTGGGCTCGTTTGTTAACCACTGCGGTCTTGCATGGAACCGGGTAGAATCTGGTAGAGAATCTAACGTACATCCATGGATGGAATTTAGTTTAGAACACTATGGTTTGTCGCACCATGGCATATGCAGAGCAGGGTGGATCTCGATCACAATTCCCATAACTTCGTAGAGACTAAATCAGGGCTGTTTTAAAGGAATTTTTAGAACTGCACAACCCCTTCTTTCCTTTCCCATCCTCCATGGTAAATTACTTCCAATCGGAGGACAATGACCATTTTTACCTAGCTTTAACTGTACAGAAGTGCTTCCACAACTGCACAAATCCATTTAGAACTGCACATTTTGTGTACAACTGCACGTTAAAAAAGCCCTGGACTAAATGCATCTTAAAACAGTATAAGGGCCTAACTGAGTTAAACTATATTGCCCGAAATCGAAGAGAGTCATTAACGTGCAGATTACGAGGTCGTCATTTTGTAGTATATTATACAGAGTGTTATGAGCATACATATACAAGGAATCCACTAGTTATTATCGTTTTCTTGTGTATGGCCTAATACGAATTCAGGTACGGTTATCAGCTACATATATATATATATAATTATATATATATGCGTATATATAATTATATATGCGTTTGTGTGAGCCTGTATATATATATATAATTATATATATATATATAGGTGATTCATATTATATACTGCAGCATCAAGTCCTTCTTGTTGACTTCTGCAGTTGACTTTTCTCATTCGAACAACCTCTCAATTCTTGTCGACCGGAAGTAGCGCACCGGAAATGATATCGTGGTCGCGATCGTCATTAAGCAGACGACGCCAACGTCGATTCAAGATGTCGCTCCAATTGCATCGAAACACACACACACGCACACACACACATAAACGCACGCACACACAAATGTACGCACACACACACGCACACTCAGGCAGGCTCACACCAACGCATGGACATAGATAAATCAGTGATGAAGTGCTTTATTTTGACCCAGTAAGCTACTACATGCGGTCAGACTAACATCCACACAAGTTAATGTCTACTATAACGACACTTAATCGTGTGGCCAAATTTAGAGTAGGCTATGATTTGATGCATAAATCACTTGATTTCAAAAAGCACAATCACTGAGATCGCCAGCTAGAATTAACAGCATGCTCAATTATATTTGCAATGAATGCACAATTGCACATTTCTCGGTCCACTGCGGTGTATACATGAGAATACTTCTCAATGCTCCTTAATTCAAGAGCAACGTATGCAGTTATTCTTGTATACACCCACCAGACATTGCTGTCATGAGACGACTAAGGTATAGTTTCGCGCTTGCGACGACGATAATTAGGATAAGACGAGTGTCGCTAAAGTAGTCTCTAGTGATTGCGATCACGGCTGAAGGACCCGTATGCCGGATGTGACTGTGTGCTCGAAACACACAGACCGCTTAGCCACCGCTGCTTTCTCCATTTACCGATTTGACCTGCACCGTCCGCCAGTCCCAACGTCCCCTTCGTTGCCCGTCTGACTATCACCGGGCGTCGCTCGTCGTCGTTCTAGTCCGATAATCGCAGGATTTGAGGATTTAGAGTTACAGAGCAAACATTGATTTCCTTCTCGACTTCCTCCCTGAAGCGCTTTCAAGCGCTGCTCAAGCGCTCGACGCTGCTGTCTTATATGGTTAATGGTCGTGTATACGCACGGTATATATAATGACTGAAGGTCCGTGCTTCACAAATTGCATTGTATATAGTATATACCGTTGTCTTCAGACACTTATCCGATCGCTTTGATCTTCCTCAGTTTATCTGTCCCCGTTGTTTCATATCTCTTTCGATCTGGTTATCTCTCGATCACAATGGACTCTGCATGCATGGTCTGGATCGGTGGCATATATTTGGATCTCTCATCATGATTCGATCTTGTACGGAGCTTGCATGTATTAAGGCGCTCTAATAAGGGACTTATATATATACCTATATATTTCATGCTTATTACTTCGGTTGAACATAAAAATGAATGGCACATAGGTGTTAGAGCTATAGGGGATAAATGAGCGATTTGATAATATTATGATCAGCAAGTCTTATACATACAGCTACATGACCAATTACAGCAGACAGCAAGGCCTATAGGGTATATACGCTATATGCGATTCTCGTTTGACTCTTTCACTGTTCGGTTGTGTCTTGCATGGACAGAGTTGCTGGTCTCCTTATAATTATATATATATATGTCTATATATCTATGTCGGCCAAATCTGTTTTCATTTCTGTTTCTGATTTATACTCACTATATTATGTCCTTGTTCCTGTTCCGTTTTCTGCAGTGTCTTTTCCCTCTGCCTCTGCATGCCTCTGTCTTGCTTCTGCCATAGCCTGCATCCGGTTCTTCCTCGTGATTTCTGTTTTGCTGTTCTCTCCCTCTCCCTCTCCCTCTCCCTCTCCCTCTCCCTCTCCCTCTCCCTCTCCCTCTCCCTCTCCCTCTCCCTCTCCCTCTCCCTCTCCCTCTCCCTCTCCCTCTCCCTCTCCCTCTCCCTCTCCCTCTCCCTCTCCCTCTCCTCTCTCTCTCTCTCTCTCTCTCTCTCTCTCTCTCTCTCTCTCTCTCTCTCTCTCTCTCTCTTTCCCTCTCTTTCTCTCTCTCTCTTTCCCTCTCTCTCCCTCTATCGCTCTGTATCTCTCTCGATCTCTCTGTGCTCTCTGTGTGTGGTGTGTGTGTCTCTTGTTGGCTGCAGCTGTTCTGTCCTATATAAGTCAGTCACTTTCACACTTTGCATCAACGGATTGTCCATTCATCCGATTCATATGAACCCATTCCTTCAATTGCTACACATGTATTATATATACGACTATATATACATACGAAGTCATCTGTTTACTGTTTTCTGCCTCAGTATATATATATATATATATATATATGTTATTCATATATATATATATATAATTTATAATTATAACCGATATAATTTATATGCATGTTGTCTATGTGTATACGCTGAATAGTTCCTGGAAGCAAATCATCATTAAATTTTATTGCAATATAAGCTTACTCAACGACGTTCCCTTATTTGCATATGTACTTCCCGACTCATGACCCCGCATCGTCGCCTGTCGGCCCCGCATGTGGCATGTGGCCCACACATCGTTGGACCAACAACTGTGCAGCGTCAGGGTTGATGATGATGGAAAATGATGCCGGTCCCTCTCCCAGCAGCAGCAGCAGCAGCAGCAGCATGTATGCAGAACACGGAAGACAGTTCCGCAAACACATGTGAAGGATGCTTGTCATCTGTATACTATATAGTGTAAATAAGATCGATGACAAGTAATTATTACGGATCTTGTATCATATATCATTGTCTTTTTAGGAGCAGGCTTTTTCTATAATTGACTATTGTCATTATTCATTCTATTCAATTTCATTGCTGCATTTTCATCCCATGCAAGTGATGACATCGACGCTAATTATCTTCAGTGTAATTGTTACATATACGCCGATATCAATTTGTCATATGCGAGACTGTTATTTTGCGCATTTAAAGACTCGATCATTGCGGAGATTTTTATAGCTCCCGAACTATGCACGACTGAAAAGGACAATCTTAAGGCTTCACCTGAAACTTAATGTGTGAAATCATGCAATGGGATCCCGTATACCATATACAATGCACGGGGCCAACAACAGAGAAAGCACGATGCTGCATGTCCTATAAGTGCCCGTGACTTGTATTTCATATGACTGTTCTGCATGTAGCCTACAGGGCTAAACCGATTGCGATTGATGTAGGCCTACTGTGTTACGAGTCTTCCATTCCTTTCCCGTGCACCTCTAAGATTCCGCAGTTTCATGGATATTGCGGGCAGCGTTTTCTACAACAATACATGTGCACACACCTATACGAATCATGGCTTATGACAACAGACACACTATTTCGTTGTGCCCACAAGACACTTCGCGACTACAATTGCACTTCTGCTTATGGTCATTGAATAAAATGCGAGTGTTATAATTGAAACAGACATCCCACAAGATCTAATCACTTGTACAAACCACAAAGAAAGCGTCCTTATAGTGTGGTATTTTGCGTCTCCATGGCTGCTATATGTATGTAGATTTTAAGGTTGCAAAATTCGGATCATGACATCTATGCGGCAAAGGGATCTCTTGCAGCTGGTGATTGTTTCAAGTGGCGTGTCCCTGAAGCTGAATTAACTTATATACTGCTGGGCAGATGTTCATGTGATCGACTGTATTATGCAGATGGTCGTTCCCATGCCGAATATTATATACTCACAGGTGCATAGGTCTATCTATAGCACACTATATAGTATATACAGTCGCAATCATAGATCTATGTTCCCAATGCTAAGTGGCTTCAACTCCTTCAAGTGCTGCTGAACGAACCATAAATCGACATTTATTATATCCGTTGACTTTCTTGTTGAGGGCTTGAGGCTGCATGGGTTCCCATTGTCGTATCAATGCATGCAGTAAGAAAGAAAACTCTGTTGTCCGTATGCCACACACACACTGACACACCCACCCCACCCCCACCCCCACCCCACCCCTACCTAACAGAATAAGAATCCGATTCCTGACCGGGTCTGCATCTGTACGTCTTGTTTCATCTATGGCGGCACATGTAGCATATGATGATGGTCTGCGTCAAGTGACCAACTCGAAAATCCTGCACCTCTCTTCCACTTGAATTCAACTCTCATCTAAGTATAAAATCATTACAATTACAATACAATACAATGCAGTACAATGCGATGCAATACAATACAATGCAATACAATGCAGTACAATGCAATGCAATACAATTAAATACAATGCAATACATTGCAATACAATGCAATACAATGCAATACAATGCAATACAATGCAATACAATGCAGTACAATGCAATTCAATACAATGAAATACAATGAAATACAATGCAATACAATACCAGTGAACTTTGATATCGTCTTTCTTA